>CM036561.1:115628453-116320953 GCA_020745775.1 Theristicus caerulescens
CAATTGCTGAGCTGGGCTCTGGCTGTAATGAGCGGGACAGAGTGAGAGATACTATTGAACTTTGGGAGGCCCCAGAAAGAGAGAGCAGCAGCGTCTGAGGGGCTGTGAATGGGGTTGCCTGGATCCTTGAAGAGCAGCAAGAGCTTTTGGTGCTGGCAGCTTTGGTGTGGCAGGAATCCCTGGACGTTTGCAATTGCTGAGCTGGGCTCTGGCTCCAATGAGCGGGACAGAGTGAGAGATACTATTGAACTTTGGGAGGCCCCAGAAAGAGAGAGCAGCAGCGTGTGAGGGGCTGTGAATGGGGTTGCCTGCATCCTTGAAGAGCAGCAAGAGCTTTTGGTGCTGGCAGCTTTGGTGTGGCAGGAATCCCTGGACGTTCGCAATTGCTGAGCTGGGCTCTGGCTGTAATGAGCGGGACAGAGTGAGAGATACTATTGAACTTTGGGAGGCCCCAGAAAGAGAGAGCAGCAGCGTGTGAGGGGCTGTGAATGGGGTTGCCTGGATCCTTGAAGAGCAGCAAGAGCTTTTGGTGCTGGCAGCTTTGGTGTGGCAGGAATCCCTAGACGTTCGCAATTGCTGAGCTGGGCTCTGGCTGTAATGAGCGGGACAGAGTGAGAGATACTATTGAACTTTGGGAGGCCCCAGAAAGAGAGAGCAGCAGCGTCTGAGGGGCTGTGAATGGGGTTGCCTGGCTCCTTGAAGAGCAGCAAGAGCTTTTGGTGCTGGCAGCTTTGGTGTGGCAGGAATCCCTGGATGTTTGCAGTTGCTGAGCTGGGCTCTGGCTGAAATCAGCGGGACAGAGTGAGAGATACTATTGAACTTTGGGAGGCCCCAGAAAGAGAGAGCAGCAGCATCTGAGGGGCTGTGAATGGGGTTGCCTGGATCCTTGAAGAGCAGCAAGAGCTTTTGGTGCTGGCAGCTTTGGTGTGGCAGGAATCCCTGGACGTTCGCAATTGCTGAGCTGGGCTCTGGCTGTAATGAGCGGGACAGAGTGAGAGATACTATTGAACTTTGGGAGGCCCCAGAAAGAGAGAGCAGCAGCGCCTGAGGGGCTGTGAATGGGGTTGCCTGGATCCTTGAAGAGCAGCAAGAGCTTTTGGTGCTGGCAGCTTTGGTGTGGCAGGAATCCCTGGACGTTCGCAATTGCTGAGCTGGGCTCTGGCTGTGATGAGCGGGACAGAGTGAGAGATACTATTGAACTTTGGGGGGCACCAGAAAGAGAGAGCAGCAGCGCCTGAGGGGCTGTGAATGGGGTTGCCTGGATCCTTGAAGAGCAGCAAGAGCTTTTGGTGCTGGCAGCTTTGGTGTGGCAGGAATCCCTGGATGTTCGCAGTTGCTGAGCTGGGCTCTGGCTGAAATGAGCGGGACAGAGTGAGAGATACTATTGAACTTTGGGAGGCCCCAGAAAGAGAGAGCAGCAGCGTGTGAGGGGCTGTGAATGGGGTTGCCTGGATCCTTGAAGAGCAGCAAGAGCTTTTGGTGCTGGCAGCTTTGGTGTGGCAGGAATCCCTGGATGTTCGCAATTGCTGAGCTGGGCTCTGGCTGTAATGAGCGGGACAGAGTGAGAGATACTATTGAACTTTGGGAGGCTCCCGAAAGAGAGAGCAGCAGCGTGTGAGGGGCTGTGAATGGGGTTGCCTGGCTACTTGAAGAGCAGCAAGAGCTTTTGGTGCTGGCACCTTTGGTGTGGCAGGAATCCCTGGACGTTTGCAATTGCTGAGCTGGGCTGTGGCTGTAATGAGCGGGACAGAGTGAGAGATACTATTGAACTTTGGGAGGCCCCAGAAAGAGAGAGCAGCAGCGCCTGAGGGGCTGTGAATGGGGTTGCCTGGATCCTTGAAGAGCAGCAAGAGCTTTTGGTGCTGGCAGCTTTGGTGTGGCAGGAATCCCTGGACGTTTGCAGTTGCTGAGCTGGGCTCTGGCTGTGTTGAGCGGGACAGAGTGAGAGATACTATTGAACTTTGGGAGGCCCCAGAAAGAGAGAGCAGCAGCGTGTGAGGGGCTGTGAATGGGGTTGCCTGGATCCTTGAAGAGCAGCAAGAGCTTTTGGTGCTGGCACCTTTGGTGTGGCAGGAATCCCTGGATGTTCGCAGTTGCTGAGCTGGGCTCTGGCTGTAATGAGCGGGACAGAGTGAGAGATACTATTGAACTTTGGGAGGCCCCAGAAAGAGAGAGCAGCAGCGTGTGAGGGGCTGTGAATGGGGTTGCCTGGCTACTTGAAGAGCAGCAAGAGCTTTTGGTGCTGGCAGCTTTGGTGTGGCAGGAATCCCTGGACGTTCGCAATTGCTGAGCTGGGCTCTGGCTGTAATGAGCGGGACAGAGTGAGAGATACTATTGAACTTTGGGAGGCCCCAGAAAGAGAGAGCAGCAGCGTGTGAGGGGCTGTGAATGGGGTTGCCTGGATCCTTGAAGAGCAGCAAGAGCTTTTGGTGCTGGCACCTTTGGTGTGGCAGGAATCCCTGGACGTTCGCAATTGCTGAGCTGGGCTCTGGCTGTGTTGAGCGGGACAGAGTGAGAGATACTATTGAACTTTGGGAGGCCCCAGAAAGAGAGAGCAGCAGCGTGTGAGGGGCTGTGAATGGGGTTGCCTGGCTCCTTGAAGAGCAGCAAGAGCTTTTGGTGCTGGCAGCTTTGGTGTGGCAGGAATCCCTGGACGTTGGCAATTGCTGAGCTGGGCTCTGGCTGTAATGAGCGGGACAGAGTGAGAGATACTATTGAACTTTGGGAGGCCCCAGAAAGAGAGAGCAGCAGCGTGTGAGGGGCTGTGAATGGGGTTGCCTGGATCCTTGAAGAGCAGCAAGAGCTTTTGGTGCTGGCAGCTTTGGTGTGGCAGGAATCCCTGGACGTTGGCAATTGCTGAGCTGGGCTCTGGCTGTGATGAGCGGGACAGAGTGAGGGATACTATTGAACTTTGGGAGGTCCCAGAAAGAGAGAGCAGCAGCGTCTGAGGGGCTGTGAATGGGGTTGCCTGGATCCTTGAAGAGCAGCAAGAGCTTTTGGTGCTGGCAGCTTTGGTGTGGCAGGAATCCCTGGACGTTGGCAATTGCTGAGCTGGGCTCTGGCTGTAATGAGCGGGACAGAGTGAGAGATACTATTGAACTTTGGGAGGCCCCAGAAAGAGAGAGCAGCAGCGCCTGAGGGGCTGTGAATGGGGTTGCCTGGATCCTTGAAGAGCAGCAAGAGCTTTTGGTGCTGGCAGCTTTGGTGTGGCAGGAATCCCTGGACGTTGGCAATTGCTGAGCTGGGCTCTGGCTGTGATGAGCGGGACAGAGTGAGAGATACTATTGAACTTTGGGAGGCCCCAGAAAGAGAGAGCAGCAGCGCCTGAGGGGCTGTGAATGGGGTTGCCTGGATCCTTGAAGAGCAGCAAGAGCTTTTGGTGCTGGCAGCTTTGGTGTGGCAGGAATCCCTGGACGTTGGCAATTGCTGAGCTGGGCTCTGGCTGTGTTGAGCGGGACAGAGTGAGAGATACTATTGAACTTTGGGAGGCCCCAGAAAGAGAGAGCAGCAGCGTCTGAGGGGCTGTGAATGGGGTTGCCTGGATCCTTGAAGAGCAGCAAGAGCTTTTGGTGCTGGCACCTTTGGTGTGGCAGGAATCCCTGGACGTTCGCAATTGCTGAGCTGGGCTCTGGCTGTGTTGAGCGGGACAGAGTGAGAGATACTATTGAACTTTGGGAGGCCCCAGAAAGAGAGAGCAGCAGCGTGTGAGGGGCTGTGAATGGGGTTGCCTGGATACTTGAAGAGCAGCAAGAGCTTTTGGTGCTGGCAGCTTTGGTGTGGCAGGAATCCCTGGACGTTGGCAATTGCTGAGCTGGGCTCTGGCTGTAATGAGCGGGACAGAGTGAGAGATACTATTGAACTTTGGGAGGCCCCAGAAAGAGAGAGCAGCAGCGCCTGAGGGGCTGTGAATGGGGTTGCCTGGATCCTTGAAGAGCAGCAAGAGCTTTTGGTGCTGGCACCTTTGGTGTGGCAGGAATCCCTGGACGTTGGCAATTGCTGAGCTGGGCTCTGGCTGTAATGAGCGGGACAGAGTGAGAGATACTATTGAACTTTGGGAGTCCCCAGAAAGAGAGAGTGCCAGCGTCTGAGGGGCTGTGCATGGGGTTGCCTGGATCCTTGAAGAGCAGCAAGAGCTTTTGGTGCTGGCAGCTTTGGTGTGGCAGGAATCCCTGGACGTTCGCAATTGCTGAGCTGGGCTCTGGCTGTAATGAGCGGGACAGAGTGAGAGATACTATTGAACTTTGGGAGGCCCCAGAAAGAGAGAGCAGCAGCGTCTGAGGGGCTGTGAATGGGGTTGCCTGGATCCTTGAAGAGCAGCAAGAGCTTTTGGTGCTGGCACCTTTGGTGTGGCAGGAATCCCTGGACGTTCGCAATTGCTGAGCTGGGCTGTGGCTGTAATGAGCGGGACAGAGTGAGAGATACTATTGAACTTTGGGAGGCCCCAGAAAGAGAGAGCAGCAGCGTGTGAGGGGCTGTGAATGGGGTTGCCTGGATCCTTGAAGAGCAGCAAGAGCTTTTGGTGCTGGCAGCTTTGGTGTGGCAGGAATCCCTGGATGTTCGCAATTGCTGAGCTGGGCTCTGGCTGTAATGAGCGGGACAGAGTGAGAGATACTATTGAACTTTGGGAGGCCCCAGAAAGAGAGAGCAGCAGCGTCTGAGGGGCTGTGCATGGGGTTGCCTGGATCCTTGAAGAGCAGCAAGAGCTTTTGGTGCTGGCAGCTTTGGTGTGGCAGGAATCCCTGGACGTTCGCAATTGCTGAGCTGGGCTCTGGCTGTAATGAGCGGGACAGAGTGAGAGATACTATTGAACTTTGGGAGGCCCCAGAAAGAGAGAGCAGCAGCGCCTGAGGGGCTGTGAATGGGGTTGCCTGGATCCTTGAAGAGCAGCAAGAGCTTTTGGTGCTGGCAGCTTTGGTGTGGCAGGAATCCCTGGACGTTTGCAATTGCTGAGCTGGGCTCTGGCTGTAATGAGCGGGACAGAGTGAGAGATACTATTGAACTTTGGGAGGCCCCAGAAAGAGAGAGCAGCAGCGTGTGAGGGGCTGTGAATGGGGTTGCCTGCATCCTTGAAGAGCAGCAAGAGCTTTTGGTGCTGGCAGCTTTGGTGTGGCAGGAATCCCTGGACGTTCGCAATTGCTGAGCTGGGCTCTGGCTGTAATGAGCGGGACAGAGTGAGAGATACTATTGAACTTTGGGAGGCCCCAGAAAGAGAGAGCAGCAGCGCCTGAGGGGCTGTGAATGGGGTTGCCTGGATCCTTGAAGAGCAGCAAGAGCTTTTGGTGCTGGCAGCTTTGGTGTGGCAGGAATCCCTGGACGTTCGCAATTGCTGAGCTGGGCTCTGGCTGTAATGAGCGGGACAGAGTGAGAGATACTATTGAACTTTGGGAGGCCCCAGAAAGAGAGAGCAGCAGCATGTGAGGGGCTGTGAATGGGGTTGCCTGGATCCTTGAAGAGCAGCAAGAGCTTTTGGTGCTGGCAGCTTTGGTGTGGCAGGAATCCCTGGACGTTCGCAATTGCTGAGCTGGGCTCTGGCTGTAATGAGCGGGACAGAGTGAGAGATACTATTGAACTTTGGGAGGCCCCAGAAAGAGAGAGCAGCAGCGTGTGAGGGGCTGTGAATGGGGTTGCCTGGCTACTTGAAGAGCAGCAAGAGCTTTTGGTGCTGGCACCTTTGGTGTGGCAGGAATCCCTGGACGTTCGCAATTGCTGAGCTGGGCTCTGGCTCCACCCAGTGGCCGAGGCAGAGAGATTGTATTGGACTTTGGGAGGCCCCAGAAAGAGAGAGCAGCAGCGTCTGAGGGGCTGTGAATGGGGTTGCCTGGATCCTTGAAGAGCAGCAAGAGCTTTTGGTGCTGGCAGCTTTGGTGTGGCAGGAATCCCTGGATGTTCGCAATTGCTGAGCTGGGCTCTGGCTGTGTTGAGCGGGACAGAGTGAGAGATACTATTGAACTTTGGGAGGCCCCAGAAAGAGAGAGCAGCAGCGTGTGAGGGGCTGTGAATGGGGTTGCCTGGATCCTTGAAGAGCAGCAAGAGCTTTTGGTGCTGGCACCTTTGGTGTGGCAGGAATCCCTGGACGTTTGCAATTGCTGAGCTGGGCTCTGGCTGTAATGAGTGGCCGAGGCAGAGAGATACTATTGAACTTTGGGAGGCCCCAGAAAGAGAGAGCAGCAGCATCTGAGGGGCTGTGAATGGGGTTGCCTGGATCCTTGAAGAGCAGCAAGAGCTTTTGGTGCTGGCAGCTTTGGTGTGGCAGGAATCCCTGGACGTTCGCAATTGCTGAGCTGGGCTCTGGCTGTAATGAGCGGGACAGAGTGAGAGATACTATTGAACTTTGGGAGGCCCCAGAAAGAGAGAGCAGCAGCGCCTGAGGGGCTGTGAATGGGGTTGCCTGGATCCTTGAAGAGCAGCAAGAGCTTTTGGTGCTGGCAGCTTTGGTGTGGCAGGAATCCCTGGACGTTTGCAATTGCTGAGCTGGGCTCTCGCTCTAGACAGTGGCCGAGCCAGAGAGATACTATTGAACTTTGGGAGGCCCCAGAAAGAGAGAGCAGCAGCATCTGAGGGGCTGTGAATGGGCTTGCCTGGATCCTTGAAGAGCAGCAAGAGCTTTTGGTGCTGGCAGCTTTGGTGTGGCAGGAATCCCTGGACGTTCGCAGTTGCTGAGCTGGGCTCTGGCTGTGTTGAGCGGGACAGAGTGAGAGATACTATTGAACTTTGGGAGGCCCCAGAAAGAGAGAGCAGCAGCGTGTGAGGGGCTGTGAATGGGGTTGCCTGGATCCTTGAAGAGCAGCAAGAGCTTTTGGTGCTGGCACCTTTGGTGTGGCAGGAATCCCTGGACGTTGGCAATTGCTGAGCTGGGCTCTGGCTGTAATGAGCGGGACAGAGTGAGAGATACTGTATTGAACTTTGGGAGGCCCCAGAAAGAGAGAGCAGCAGCATCTGAGGGGCTGTGAATGGGGTTGCCTGCATCCTTGAAGAGCAGCAAGAGCTTTTGGTGCTGGCACCTTTGGTGTGGCAGGAATCCCTGGACGTTCGCAATTGCTGAGCTGGGCTCTGGCTGTGTTGAGCGGGACAGAGTGAGAGATACTATTGAACTTTGGGAGGCCCCAGAAAGAGAGAGCAGCAGCGTGTGAGGGGCTGTGAATGGGGTTGCCTGGATCCTTGAAGAGCAGCAAGAGCTTTTGGTGCTGGCAGCTTTGGTGTGGCAGGAATCCCTGGATGTTCGCAATTGCTGAGCTGGGCTCTGGCTGTAATGAGCGGGACAGAGTGAGGGATACTATTGAACTTTGGGAGGCCCCAGAAAGAGAGAGCAGCAGCGTGTGAGGGGCTGTGAATGGGGTTGCCTGGATCCTTGAAGAGCAGCAAGAGCTTTTGGTGCTGGCAGCTTTGGTGTGGCAGGAATCCCTGGACGTTCGCAATTGCTGAGCTGGGCTCTGGCTGTAATGAGCGGGACAGAGTGAGAGATACTATTGAACTTTGGGAGGCCCCAGAAAGAGAGAGCAGCAGCGCCTGAGGGGCTGTGAATGGGGTTGCCTGGATCCTTGAAGAGCAGCAAGAGCTTTTGGTGCTGGCACCTTTGGTGTGGCAGGAATCCCTGGACGTTCGCAGTTGCTGAGCTGGGCTCTGGCTGTAATGAGCGGGACAGAGTGAGAGATACTATTGAACTTTGGGAGGCCCCAGAAAGAGAGAGCAGCAGCGCCTGAGGGGCTGTGAATGGGGTTGCCTGGATCCTTGAAGAGCAGCAAGAGCTTTTGGTGCTGGCAGCTTTGGTGTGGCAGGAATCCCTGGATGTTCGCAATTGCTGAGCTGGGCTCTGGCTGTGTTGAGCGGGACAGAGTGAGAGATACTATTGAACTTTGGGAGGCCCCAGAAAGAGAGAGCAGCAGCGTGTGAGGGGCTGTGAATGGGGTTGCCTGGCTACTTGAAGAGCAGCAAGAGCTTTTGGTGCTGGCACCTTTGGTGTGGCAGGAATCCCTGGACGTTTGCAATGCTGAGCTGGGCTCTCGCTCCACCCAGTGGCCGAGGCAGAGAGATTGTATTGGACTTTGGGAGGCCCCAGAAAAAGAGAGCGCCAGCATCTGTGTGGCTGTGAATGGGGTTGCCTGGCTACTTGAAGAGCAGCAAGAGCTTTTGGTGCTGGCACCTTTGGTGTGGCAGGAATCCCTGGACGTTCGCAATTGCTGAGCTGGGCTGTGGCTGTAATGAGCGGGACAGAGTGAGAGATGCTATTGAACTTTGGGAGGCACCCGAAAGAGAGAGCAGCAGCGTCTGAGGGGCTGTGAATGGGGTTGCCTGGCTACTTGAAGAGCAGCAAGAGCTTTTGGTGCTGGCAGCTTTGGTGTGTGTCGTGGTTTAACCCCAGCCAGCAACTAAGCACCACGCAGCCGCTCGCTCACCCCCCACCGGTGGGATGCGGGAGAGGATCGGAAGGGCAAAAGGGTAAAACTCGTGGGTTGAGATAAAAGCAGTTTAATAACTAAAGTAAAATAATAAATGGAACAGTAGTAATACAAAGTAAGCGGTATACTGTACAATTGCTCACCACCCGCCGACCGATGCCCAGCACGTCCCCGAAACAGCGATCGAACCCCTCCCCGGCCAACTCCCCTGCTTATATACTGAGCATGACGTCACATGGTATGGAATAGCCCCCCGCCCGGTCTGAGTCAGCTGCCCCGGCTGTGCCCCCTCCCAGCCTCCTGTGCCCCTGGCAGAGCATGGGAAGCTGAAAGGTCCTTGACCAGTGTGAGCACCACTTAGCAAGTACTTAGCACTACTTAACAAGAACCAAAACATCAGTGTATCATCGACATTGTTCTCAACCTAAACCCAAAACACAGCCCCATACCGGCTACCAGGAAGAAAACCAACTCCATCCCAGCCGAAACCAGGACAGTGTGGCAGGAATCCCTGGACATTCACGAGCGAGACATAGTGAGAGATTGTATTGAACTTTGGGAGGCATCCAGGGATTCCTGCCACACCAAAGGTGCCAGCACCAAAAGCTCTTGCTGCTCTTCAAGGATCCAGGCAACCCCATTCACAGCCCCACAAACGCTGCCGCTCTCCCTTTCTGGGGACTCCCTAACTCCAATACAATCTCTCTGCCTCGGCCACTGAGGAGAGCTGGAGCCCAGCTCAGCAATTGCAAACGGCCAGGGAATCCTGCCACACCAAAGGTGCCAGCACCAAAAGCTCTTGCTGCTCTTCAAGTAGCCAGGCAACCCCATTCACAGCTCCACAAACGCAGCTGCTCTCTCTTTCGGGAGCCTCCCAAAGTTCAATAGTATCTCTCACTCTGTCCCGCTCAGCACCGACAGAGCCCAGCTCAGCAATTGCTAACGTCCAAGGATTCCTGCCACACCAAAGGTGCCAGCACCAAAAGCTCTTGCTGCTCTTCAAGTAGCCAGGCAACCCCATTCACAGCCCCACAAACGCTGCCGCTCTCTCTTTCGGGGGCCTCCCAAACTCCAATACAATCTGCCTGGCCCAGGGAGTAGAGCCGGAGCCCAGCTCAGCAATTGTTTTTTTCCTGGCACCTTTTGTGTGGGAGGAATCCATGGATGTTCTCAATTTCGGAGCCGGGCTCTGGCTGTGCTCAGCAGGCTAGGCAGAGATTGTATTGAACTTTGGGAAGCTCCAGAGAGAGAGATCGGCAGCATTTGTGGGGCTGTGAATGGGCTTCTCATGATAGCTACATGAGGAACAAGAAGACCCCAGACCCAAATATTGCTATTGGACCAAACCGTCACACAAGGGGAGGGGAACTTAAATTGTAAGGGCATAATTGTCCAAGGATTTCTTTGTTTGGGGTCCCTCTCCGGAGGCACCCAGCTCAAGTGTTTTTTTTTTTCCCGCTGAACCACTCAATAAATTCATCTGGCATACATTGTATCAGAGACTCTGCTTCAGGAAAACCTAGGGTGGGTCGAGCCTGACAGGAAAGAAAGTGGCCTAGACTGAGTGTATGTGTGAGTAAGGAGTGGAAAAGGGGCACCCATTGGCTCAGTGGAGCTGCCTGCTGCAAAGGGACTCCGGTCCTAGCAGTTAGTCTCAGGTGGCGTGTGTGCGACTCCCTGAATGGTGTGTGAAAGCTTGGGCAGTGGCTTCTCATTTAACAAGCGTTTCAACATCTTCATTATCCTTGTCTTCTGAACTTGGTTCCTAGTCAGAGTCTTCATCAGTAGGCTCACACTCCTCTTCCTCATCATCTATCAAGCTGTCGTTAAGGTTGTATTCGTTTGGTTCATCATCACTATCATTGTCACTATCTTCTCCACAGCCCTTTTTCCTGTAGGGACAAAAATGTCATCTATTCATGAATCATAAATACGGAATGAGAGAGACCTCCCAGAGACCATCAAGTTGGTGTCTCTCCTCAAGAGGAGAGAGAATCAACTAAAGCACCCTACCCAATGCTGACAATTTGGGGGTTGATGTTCAAGACTCTAACGAAAAGCTGTGCCATCTCTCTCTGACCCCTACTGCAGCACTTACTGGTCTGATCACTCAGAAAGTTTTCCTTCCTGGCCTTAATCCCAACCTCTTCTTACAGAGAAGCCAGAAGGTGATTTCCCATCCCTCTGCAGCACCTTTTATTTCTTTCCTCTTTCTCCTCAATTTTTCTCTAGCCTAGATTACACTACCTGAACTCTCCCCTTCAGCTGTCCTGCCTTCTTTCTGTGCATCTGATTGCTGATGCTCTTGTCTGGAACTCAAGCCTTTTTCACAAGGTCATGGCCCAAATAAAGCTCCAGGTAAGGTGTTGCCCATTCTGGGCAGACGTAAGGTACTGCTGCATGGTTAACCTACACTCCCCTGGTTAATAAAATACACCACTAGGATCGCTTTTGATAACTACTGTTCCTGAAATACAGCCAAAGCACATTCAGTTGTCATGTATTGCAGCCCCAAGACCTGTTTCTGCAGCACCATTTCATAAAAGCTAACGAATGATGTAGCTGGTTACTCTTTACTTCATAGAATACAACTAAATACAGGTTATTACATTGCTTTCAGATTATTTCTGCACTTTGAGATCATTCTGTATATATTCATACTGTGTATGAGTGTATCAGCCATACTCACCATTCCCTGCACCACATTATCAGGCATGATGTTCACCTTGTCTCTTAACCATAATTCTTCATGAACTGTCACAGATCCAGGCTGGTTTCATACAACTGTAAGCACAGGCCACATTTTCTGTTAGCACTTGGAAAACAGTATCAGGCCTCCCCACCCTCAAAGCAGAGTTTAAGTTGATTAGTACACAAACCCCAGGCTTCTTCCTTGAAGGCAAGAACTCCCAAAAAAAACAAACAGGGAAGGGCTCCCAAAAACCAAACCGTGAGGCACTCCACTCCAGGGCGGCGTGGTGAAGTGCTCCAGAAACAAGCCCCCGGGGTGGGGTTCTTTTTTCCCCCGCAAGACCCACTGTGTCCATCTGCACAGGCCCTGCCAATAGCCCAGGTTCGTAAAAACATGACAAAACTTTACTGTTTTTGGCCACATGTCCAACACCCATTAGATCATCTTCCTGAGCAAAAAACATCCAACAGTACGCTGCTGCTGCAACTTTTCAGTAAACTCGGTAAGCACATAAATTTATGGACTGTGCATAATGTGTGTCCAGGTAAAACACTGACATAGATGCAGCATTTATCTGAGTCTTACTATTTGGTACCTCAGTTGCCCCTGTCTTTCTATAGAAGATTCTTACCAGATGGGAACATTGAAAAAGTCATGTACGAAACTGAAAACCCAATAGAGACATTTTTGTTTTCGGGGTGTTGTGCAGGGATTTTGTAGGGAAGTTAAAGAGGGAAGGCAAGAAAGACATCAAGATGTAAAAGAATGTTGGTAACAGATATTCAACATCCTTTTTAATAAACTTTTTTTTAAGAAATACATGTCAAATGCTCTTTTGCAGTTCAGTATCTTTGAAATTTCTTAAGTCATAAGGGCAAATTATAGCCAGTCTGGTATGTTGTTTCTAAAGAAGTTCTTCTGACGTTTGTTTACTAGACACACAGTTCACAAAAAAACCAACTCATTCTTACTAACTTCAAGGAATTCATAGGTAAAATAAGCATGAAGGACTAAAATAACCATTTAACTTCATTAATAACTTAAGACTCTATAAGCAAGTTGAAAAAATAGGAAAATTCAAAGTATGTCAAAATTCTTTTAATGCACTGCTATAGCACACTTCAGCCTAACTCAAAAGAGCTTTTAAACCAGAAGCCAAAGCTATTGCCTAAAAAGTTGAATATAGACACTAAGCTCATATTTATCAATTGTCACAACCCAAAATCACTTCTCAAATATGGCTGTTAATAAATTTCAAATGTAACACTACAAATTCCAGTAGAACTGGCCAAGCTATTACCTAAGAAAATATGTTTTAAGTTTCTCCCGACACACTAACATACTGGTGACCTAACCATTTGGTACTTTTTAACTAGAAATCCAACGTTCATGTGTATTTTATTTAACTGAAAGCAAATTTCAAACCACAAGCTGCAAGTTAACATCACAAGAGACTGTCTACTACCAGTGGTGTATTGCTGATGGCTTGCTGTATCCTGGCTAGACCTTTACACATGCAAACACCGAAGAGCAAACAAGAAATTATTTTCACATACGGACAGGTATCTCCATGAAAGGACACAATTCTTCTGGGATTTGACCAGAGTTTTCACTGCATCCAAAATATTAAAAGTAGCATAAGCATAAGTGCCTAAATATTATTAATCCTTAATCTTCACACTCTCCCCAATCTGCAAAACTTGCAAAGAAAGGCAGTGCCACAGTTCTGGAACGTGGATGCTGCCCATCTGAAGCTGTGAGTCAAGTCTCTACCGCAACTGGAAGCGACAACTACAGAGAGAAACTGAGCTGGATGAGCAAACAGAGCATAGCTAGAGCACGTTCTCTGTGCACCACTCAGGTATTCAAAGGCTGCCAGAACTACTTCATTCAGCTGCAAGACGCCAGTTGTTCGCCCCATCAGCACAGCATGAGGGTAAGTTACCCCAGCTGCAGCACATCCCCAGGCTCCATCCACAGCTCAGAGAACACACACAGCATGATTCTCCAAGTCCCACTAAAATACTAACTATTTTAAAGGCTGACATCATATGATGCTGCTGAGTCCTATGGTTCTTTCCCCACAATACAAGTGTCCTTCCCTGTTGTACGTTTACAGTTCCATAGGGAAACACAGCACAGCTGCTTGTCTTAGCTGGACTGGTAACCCACATCATGCACAGCCAAGTACTCCAGCAATGGGAACTGACATAAAAAGCAAAAGCAGCAGAACTAGACAAGATAATTCGAGACAACAACTTTCAGTGTAAATAAAAGGAGTGTGATGAACATACACTTTTGGAACTACATGGTAACATACTGTCCTGCCTTGATTTTTTTTTTATGCATTATATAAACACATTTCTAATCACTTCCAGAACTGTAAGAGAAAAAAAAAAAAAAATGGAAGAAAGTAGCAACTTCTTTCCCTTCTTGCCTGCATAGACGTTAAGGATCAAACCAGGTAGTAGTTAAAATATTTTCCCACCTCCAACATTAAATCTTGAAATGGAACACCAACAGTTACGAGTTAAACAAAAAGTCTGGACATTTTACTTCCCAGATTACTGTACTCTCATTCAACAAGTAAGTTGTCACAAGTAAAAATATGAATTGCCTTTGTTAATCTGGGTATTAAAAAAAAAAAAAAAAAAAGAGATCATCCTGATTGTAGTGACACAAGGGTTCCTTGCAAAGGATGAAGATTAGGTACCCCTGACAGATTTTACTAGATCATATCAAATACCTTTGAAATCATCAGTTATGAAACAATTCCTTGCCTAAGCTCACATGAATGAGAGACAGAGAGACTGAAGTACCGCATGCTTTTTAACACGGTTGGAGCTGCCTCCAACTCTTAATTTGAGGGTGCTTGCATATGTATGTACCATACAATACCTCAGTATGTTGCTTTCATTTAGCATAATCATGCTAAAGTTGCCAATTATTTATGGGTTTTGAGATCAGAGCATAAATAAGGAATAGCTGGCTGAAGAAAAATTTCAAATAAGTATTTTTGAGTCAGCAAATGCAACCAAAAATTTCAAAGAGGCTCATGTATGAAAACACATGTTCACTTTTTTCTTTCTACTTGCACTGTAAGTGCTCTAACTCCCAGCCTTTGTGATGATGAGGTAACAGCAAAAGCCAAGAGCTTTTCCTCCCGTCCCTGTGTCCATGATCAGGAGCCTGCAACTAATTTCTTCACATGCAGATTTCACAAAATGTAGCCCCTGCTTTGCCAGCATCACTGCAACATGATCTATCTAGAAATCAAAACCGGTGTACAATCCACCTGCCCATTTACAAGTGAACTATGTCAATGGGAATGCATTACACAGGTCTTCCAGAAGCAAAGATTGGCCTACAATGCCTGCATCTACATGCAGTCACATTATTAAATGTGTACAGCATTTATACAATGTCTGCTCTGGAAAACCATATACAGATCCTCATTCTACCAGTAGCTAAAAGAACGATACTCTTCCAGAGATCTAGACTGCCATATCTGGGGAGGAGTTTAAAAAAATCCACCAACTGCTAAGTCAAGCTGGAGAAGCGCTACCTAATTAAACAGGAAATAATTGCTACTGTCTCTGTCACAACAGTAGGATATCAGAGTGAAACATTGTATAAAAAACTGCCACCAACTAGAAATAAAAGCTAGAAAAATCCAGGTTTTGTTGTTATTCCATTATACAAAAATTCATTAACCAAAATGCCTTGCAATTGGAAAGACCTTATTACTCTGAAATAGAGAAGGAAAAAGCAATGGAGTAGGGCAGTACTTGAACGGACTCTATTGGGAAACACCAGCCAAGCAAGAGATGTGCATCATATGTGTCTGAAAAGAAAAGGAGGTGAAAGAAGAGAAGGAGGAGGAAGAAGGCTAATATTTAGCACTGCCCTTAATATATGCCACAACAGCAGATTGATGAGGAGAGGCCTGTGCAGCTGAACCAGTATAGACATAAAATCCAAGGACCAAGGAGGTAAATCTCTTGCCAAGTTTATATTTGTCCTTCAAATGGAAGCTGGTACTATAAAGCATATAATGCTGCAACAAAAACTAGGCCAACAAGCAAAGTCTAATACAGTAACAACAGGGTGCTTGTTTTTTACTACTTCCTATGTGAATTGTTGAACAAAATGCAGATGAGCAATTTCTAAACAAGTTGCTACTTCACAGGAAAACTGGTCCCAGAGCACAGACAGGCTTCCTGACCTGGATTAGCTCTGCTCTTCAGCAAAACGTACCCAAATGGCTTCCCAATCCTGTTGCTTCCAGCCCTACAGTCCTCCCCTTCAGCCTCTCTCAAACCCACACAACTCCCCAGGAGCTGATTCAACTCTCCAAGAGAGCAGAAAGCCACCTGCCTTCCTATTTTTGGTTAGTTTTCTGCCAGGTTAGCTAACTGCACTGGCCCAGGCATCAAGCTGAGTGCCAGAGCTAACACAAGGTAAGCAGCAAGACAGCCAGGAGCAGGGCAGGAAATCGCCCCTCTCAGCAACAGTGAGCTGTTACATCAGTTCAGCCCATCCTACAAAGTCACAGCTGTAATTAACAGGAATTGAACTACTAAGAATTATGCTAAAAATAATTGGGTTTCACATGCCAGTGTGAGGCGTGATACCAAAACACAACAGAGCTACAACTTTAGAAAGCAATGCTTTGATCAAGGTGATGTTAAACAAAAAGATCTGAAACGAAGGCAAACAAAAATCCCTAAGCAAAGCATGGATTCTTGGTTAAGGAAACCACAGTCACAGAAACTAAACCCCGTAGTACTTACCCAGCACAGTAAAGACAGGATGGCAAAACATCCACCCCTCTCTGCCTGCCTGACAAGCTTCAAAAGATGATTAAAGCTGAAAGAGAGCCTTCAAAACATAGACGTTTATTCCTAGCAAAGTCAAAAGGAGCTCAAATAGCTGTAAGGTCAATCAAGAAGAAAGGAAGACTAAAATGCCTATCAAAAAGCACACAACTAAAAGGCACAGTTTCAATATTTCAGAAGCCACAAAGCTGTAGAACAATTGATGCCTTACTGGGTCATCCCAGGAAAGAGTAGCAAGGGCACACGTGGAAAGAAGAGATTTGTGCGTAGGACTCTGCAAAATGGAAGTTCATCAAAATTCAGGTTCATCTGTTCTGGACACATCCTCTTCAAGCAACACACAGGAGCGCTATCAGGAACCACAGACTCCGAAACACAGTTGACAGCAGAAAGGAGTAACAGTCACCAGGTGTTCCCTAAAGATACCCACAGAATCTGAGAGTTTCAGCATGAAGCAGCTGAGCTGGTAGATACCTGACTTCCCTCGCCAAAACCAACACCCATGCCAAAGGGCTGGGGAGGAGAAAATTCAGGCTTTTTCTTTTTTAAAATGAGACCTCAAGCAGAGCGCACCCTACCGAGTCTGTCTCTTCATTTGTTAACTGGCTGAAGCCATAAATGATGAAAAGAACTTAAATAAGGCAGACATGGTATAACAGATACCTTTGCAGGAAGGATAATCTCACTAATTATCACAACTATTCGAATTTCAGTAAAGAGGAACGTAGAAGAACAGCCCTTCGTTTTCTAAGATACTGAAAATCTTTGGAAGGGTCCACCCACACTAGATGAATGACCTGTGAGATGGCAAATGAAGCTCAACCTTTATTAAACCAAAGCAATGATTTTTTTTTTTCCCTCAAGATATGCTGTGGTATAAATTAATCATATGAACAAAAGAAATAGACCTACAATCGCCTCAGAATATACTTCAAATCTATGTGCAGTTACCACCAAAACCAAAGGCATTAGGATGGTGGCAAACAAGACAAATCATTAATATGGTCTCTGCCAGAATACCGTGTGCAGCGCTTGTAACCAAACCCCAAAAGAATGGCACAAATTACAGAGGGCCTGGGAACAGGGACGATTAGAATGGCAATTTCATACCAAGACACAGGGAAGTCTTTCTAAATAAGAGATGAAGTAAATACAGAGCAAATAAAATTAAGCAACCACCTCATTTAACTCTAGAAATAGTTCCTGAAACTGAGCAGGACAGGACAGTGTCTCTTTTTCACAACCAAAAAAAGGTACCTATTCTTTTAGACTTTGCTGACCACCCTACACAATTAAATTCTCTGCAGCAGTGAAATACAAAAACACAAGACAGAAGGGACTTGTACGACAGCAGAACTAGTTTTCACCCTTTCTAGCAGGTGTCATTTTGGATGAGAAAATTTGACAGAAACAGAAGGTGAAATGCAAGAATTTTCCTGACATGTAACTGCAATCAGAAAAGCAATTTTGCAATCAGTCTCTCAACTAGACTTTAGATGAAGCTTAATTACTTGACAAGTAAGTTTACTGAGACACAGAAAACAAAACCATGCAAATGAAAATGCGATATGCAACACTCAAGAATACTCAACTCCAAAAAACCACTATCAGCAGATTGTCTGTCTGTGTTTTGTTACAGATACATCAACTGTCTGACAAAGTAGTAACTCAATTTCACCATCAACTTTAGCAGTCTTGAGAGGAGACATCTCTGGACAAGAGAACAGTCCTGTGTTTTACTTAAACTTCTAATGACAACTTCGTAATACTAACGTTTTAGCTATCTATTGCGGCAACATAGCTTCACTGAAACAAATTTTAAAAACCCAAACATCATCTCTCTTTCAGACCCTTATGGAAAACAGTGTTATGTCCAGTGTTTATGTCCCTGGGATACATTAAGAACTAAGCAACCCAGATGAAGCCTCATCTCCTACAACAAACTTGCACTGGTGCTAGTTAGAAGAGACACATTATTGTTGACTGAACATTTGATGGAGAGCTAATGGCATGAACAAGTTACCCACTACCTTTCTCGTGATGAATTCATTATCATCTTCTCCAAGGCCTCTTTGAAAGCTGAACTTGGGTGGGAGGGCAGATAACGATAAAAATGTTGTTTTAAGCCAAAAATACGTACTTGCAGTGCACTAGCACGTTTCCAGGTACCAGCTAAACAGCAGGACTCATAGCAGCAGGATTGTATCAATCTGACCCATATCCTCATTCCCTTCGAGTCTCCATAGTTCAGTCTGAACCATGGGCTCTTACTTCAAATTCTAAGATCTCCAGAGTAGAGGCTCTGCTGTGGAAAGCACGTGGATAAAGTAATGCTTCCAACAGGCTACACACAACAAACTTCAAAAAAAGAAGAGGAAAGACAAATAAAGCCCAAACAAACCCAGACACACTACTAATTGTTATCTCCATACTAATTACAGCAGAGGAACACACTGCATGAGTCCATCCCAGATTGCCAAATTGCAAATGCTTGTCCAAAACAGCATCTGAAAGCAATCTGCAGTCATTCTCTATAAAAATAATTCCCTGTCAGTTCAGCAGCCATGGGAAAGCCTTGAATTAGTCTATTCCTCCCCAAATACCTTTTGCATAGACTAAAAGAATTGCTAAGACCTCTCTCTTTTCAGGAGAATTTTGCCATATGCTTCTTTGCAGGCAGAAGTCACTTCTAATTGTTCATCCACTTGGCAAGTTTTTCTGTCTTCCACGTTGTGCCCTTGGAGTAACATTATCAACTGAGGACAAGCATTATTTTTGGTAGAAATAAGTCTCTTCACCCTAAAAAGCTAAGCCATACCTGTTAGACACTTGCAAACGCTGCAAAGAATTAATACAGAAAATAGTTTATTTTCCACTCCAAGAGAACTCAGTAGCAAAATTTCAAACTCATTAGAAACAAGCTTTAAAATAAAATACAAGACTGCAAGGCTCATGGTAAAGCATACATCCAGCCCTCAAAAAGAGCTGGGGACTTCTTCAGACAACATGTGCTTCCTAAAAAATACTGCTGAACATGAAAATCCATTTACATTTAATATTACCACATTTATTTTTGCAGTTCTGCAAACAAAGACTTTCTCTCCCCAAGAAACTCCTCCCGATACTGAGAGGCTTTGCCTAAATAAAGATTTGAGGACTCTGTCCCATTACAATATTTTACAGTAAAAACATCTGAAACACTAGTTGGCCCCATCTCTCCTAAAAAACAAAGAGAGAAAAGCAGCACCTTAGGACATCCAAAGAAAGTGAGGTGAGCTAACAAATGGCACAGGGTTCGGATCAGCAGAGCTCTGCCGGATCACTGCCATGCTGCTTTTCAAGTGTATCAGGATTCAAGTTCACTTCGGCACAGCGCAAGAAAGCTACCAATTGCCAGCAGAAGAGGAGATCTTCCTGTATTTGTGTATGAAAGCATCCGTCCTTCCAAGACTAACTCCATAGACACCATCTGGCACCAGAGACCCAAAAGGCATCTGTCTGCTGCTGAGAAGGGATTCTTGAACACCATTCACCGAGGAAGAAGAATTCCCATCAACATTCAGGGCTTTTGCAGTGGTGGTTTCACTTGCACCATCAGAAACGGCATTAGGAGAGTCATTTTCAGCACACTTGGTAATGCCATCCATGCGCTTATGGAGATCTTGGCTCAGCAGCAATACAATAGTGCCTCCAACACGAAGTACTCTGGCAATTGCAGGAAAAATAAAGGTGAGGTGTTTATCCTGCCTGGCATTCTTTCATCCACACAGAACTCAACACTGCTGACACTTCAGATGGCAGTCGCATTCGATAAAACACCTAAGCACATTAACGGTCACGGCTCAACTGAGTAAGCTATGTCTCCAAAGGGAATTTAAATTACCTATCTTCTTGACTATTCCTACATGGGAGAACTGGGCCCTGTCCTGACTCCCAAATATTTCCAACCTCAAGAGTTCCTTCCATTGGGTTAGCAGGGAAGATGGACCCTGTTTTTTCACTCTTGGTATTCTTCCAAAGATCGGGGGCAGTATCACCTTCAAACCCTGGTTTTGGGTCACATGAGCCTCCCACCAGTCTGCAAAGGAACAGCTTCCCAGGGCAGCAAGAGCTTTGCAGGTTAGTAAGGCAATTCTGAAGCTAGCCTTTCCCTTTGGAAACTTTAAGTCTGTCCTTTCCGTGTTCCACTGATCCTTAATGGCTTTCAAACTCAGGAAACAGAGGAAAATTAACCATTGTTTGTAATCCATTTTTCTTCATACATAAGTAAACATTACACTTGGCTTTGAAAGAAAAGGAAAAAAGGACTATCCCAGCTCTGTTCACAGCAAGTGGATTGAACAGTCTTACTGGTGGACCTCTCATGGTAATGGTCCCTTCCTCCCCTCCACCTTCCCAAGGATGTATTTTGCTTAGGATGGCCCAACAGAGCAAATGAGACCAGAAGACAAGCATGGCCAAAGGGAGGGATGCTCAGCGCAAGCTGACGTAAGACTACCCTGCCTTTCTGTGGAGCTACCTCACGTTCTTCACCATCTTCCCACTGTACTCCTGCATTGGGTGAGCGAGATCAACACCCACTAAAGACCAATCCTGCAGAAAGGGCTTGTTTTCAGCCAAGAAAAGAATAAAGGGGCAGATGGTTTGAACTGCCCATTAGAAGCAGCCTGCTATTATCTTGGCTCAAGTCTGCCAAAAAATGTCAGGGTGAGAGATGACAGGAGGCATCTAAAAGCAGACCAGGTGGCTAGCTAGATATTCCAGTACATGCTAAGAGAAAGCAAAATGCATACCACCATTTTCTGGTCTGAGATCCTTCCTGCCAAGGCAGGTTGGTAAAAGCTGGGTTGTGAACCCAAAAGGAAAGCTTATGATTTTATACAAGCAGACCTCAACTGAGAAAGGATTACTCCTTCATTTGCTTGGCCATGTTTTAAGTTTGTCTAGGTCATCCTCTTCTCTTTCTCCTTTCTGCCTTGGAAAGAACATTTGTGAGTGTGGCTCACAAATATTTCACTGTCATGCCTTGTAAAGAATATTTGTGAGTGTGGCTCACACAACAAGCTAATTCCTTATCAGCTTGTGCTACCATTAGCACGTCCACAGCTTGCACAACAAGCCACAACAGCCCTTAAGGGACAAGTAAAGGAATCAGACTTTCACAGCCTGCACAGGATCAGACTAGAGAGCTGGACAGTGTTTGGAATAAAGCACACCTGAAGCTGACTGAACACTTAGTATCGCAAACCATCATGACATTTACACCAAAGCCCAATCATGTCAAAGGCCGCACGTACCTTTCCGTTTCCTGGAGAATATCCGGAAGGAGCTGTATGTCTTTTGTGATCTTGAACTTCTTCCCAAATGGAATATCCAAAATCACAGCATCAAAGCTTTCTGAAGGCAACGGCAATGCTGCAGAATAAAGGCAGGTCTTTACATCTGACTGTGAAAAATGAACAGCAGCTATGCCCTCATGCACCTTACAAAACTGTCTGCCAGCTCTTTTGCGGGTTATGTGCACAGATTCATAGCTCCTTCTATACTTATCCTCACAAACGGCATCACAAAGCCACCAACCCAATGCAGACTGGGAAGAGACAAATGCATGAGAGCGTGGTTTAGCTCACAGATTCCCTGTTACTGGTGATATGTTTGCCCCAATAGCACGACTCTCTGAACAGGGGACTGCATGGTTCCAAACTAACTGGTGCTTCTCAACACACAATGCATCTTTACAAGCAAAATGCAGAAGAGCTAAGCTAGCAAGCACTTAGCGCAGATGTTCAGATGCACACATATGAATGGCAAGGAACCACATGTTAAATTCCTCTCCATCCCCCTTTTCTCCCCCTAAGAATCTGGTTACAGACAGAACCGCTTGGATTCTGTTGGTGCTAGTGTCTTTGAACTATCTCCCCAGAGTTTCTGCATCCTGGGAACAGTCAAGTTTTCTTGACCATGAGGCAGCACTGCACACTTGTGGTGACAAAGGCTGGCCACATACCAGGCTGTGCTGGACAGAGCATAGCCAGCATGCGAAAGGACGAGACTATGGGTTCTCCATCCCTCAGGATGCTCAAAACTCAACCGGACCAGGCCCTGAGGAACCTGACTCAGCTCTGGGGTTAGCCCCGCTCTGAGCTGATGGCAGGACTAAGGACCTCCAGCAGTCCCTTCCCCCACTGTGATTCTATGCCAGCTTTTCCAAGAACTAGCTGGAGAATGTTCTTGGACCATCCTTGGAGCAACACTTGCAGCACAACAATTTTATCTACAAATGTAAGGACAAGTTACCTACAGTCCTTCTCAAAACATGCAGAAAAAAACACTTTGACCAGTGACAAAGACACCAATTACTTGTTCAGTATTAGAAAAGCCTGACATCAAAGCACCTTCCATGTGCTTAGAAGCCAAGTCCAGTCACAGCTTTATTTTTTACTATAAAGCTATATATACTCTTATAAAAAAGAAATAATATTTCTTACCAGACTGGTAATAAATATTGCAAGGTAAAAAAATATACATACTTTATTAACTACGCACAGGAAAAAAGATCCAGCTTTAGTCTGTCATTACTTTCATAAAGGACTAATTTAGACTCAGGCTTTGAGGTCCAGAATAAGGTCATAAAATTATTACCTTCTCCCCAGACTAGCTCATGAACTAAGAGCAAACAGATTCCCTCTTCCAGGAAAAAGGCATTGTTATTTAAAGTACTCCTACTGCAAAACATTAACAACTCAACACTGAGATTAGTGAGTTCCCACTATTACTCATTTGGTAGATTTAAGTTACAAGCTACATTTTGTCGGGATTTGTCCTTGCTGTGTTCCTGTTAAGACACAAAAAACTATTCTCATATGGTATGTACTCTTTGTGATATCGTCCTGGTTTCGGCTGGGATGGAGTTGGTTTTCTTCCTGGTAGCTGGTATGGGGCTGTGTTTTGGGTTTAGGTTGAGAACAATGTCGATGATACACTGATGTTTTGGTTCTTGTTAAGTAGTGCTAAGTACTTGCGAAGTGGTGCTCACACTGGCCAAGGACCTTTCAGCTTCCCATGCTCTGCCAGGGGCACAGGAGGCTGGGAGGGGGCACAGCCGGGGTAGCTGACTCAGACTGGGCGGGGGCTATTCCATACCACGTGACATCATGCTCAGTATATAAGCAGGGGAGTTGGCCGGGGAGGGGTTCGATCGCTGCTTGGGGGATGTGCTGGGCATCGGTCGGCGGGTGGTGAGCAATTGTACAGTGTACCGCTTGCTTTGTATTACTACTGTTCTATTTTTATTTTACTTTAGTTATTAAACTGTTTTTATCTCAACCCACGAGTTTTCCCCTTTTGCCCTTCCGATCCTCTCCCGCATCCCACCAGTGGGGGGTGAGCGAGCGGCTGCGTGGTGCTTAGTTGCTGGCTGGGGTTAAACCACGACAGATATTCACACATTTACCATTAAGACAGACAACTACTGCCCATGTCTGACAATTATTATTTTCAGTGTTTTCTGCTGAGTTTGTTCTTGCCAAAGTTCAGGGGCAGGGAGGGGAGAACAAATAATTATCCATTCACTAGCACTATAGCGTTGCTACTCAGCTATTTGTTGCAAGTTAGCTCTACTACACATCACCTCAAGAGAACCTACATTACCTGTATAATCCCAGAACCACAAAAAATTTCAGACATGTCTCACTTGGAAAGCCTACAGACATACCTTTCACAGAAGCTTTAAGTAACTCAATCTTATCCATCAAGCCTGCAGTCCTAATATTCACATCTGCACCCTCTAACTGTGAATCACTTATATCAGCACCCCAGTAACAGGCTTCCTGTTCAGAGAAAAAGAGAAAAGTCATCTAGTTGACAAACAGGTGTCTTTATTTTATAAACCCTTCTCAGAATTCCCTTATTGCATAGCCCTTCCAAGACAAACCACTTGCTGGGAGATTTCGTACCATTACACAGAGCAATACACAGACCCAGAAGACAGAGGAATGGGGGAAGTATGTGCTGTGTTCACTGCTTTCACGTTCTGGTCTGCTCAAAACACTTGTAACTTACAGAAACGCTGAGGCTATGTCCTAACAGCAAGACCCCAGCTAGCTACAGCCATGCTGCCTCTAATACTGACAACTGACTGTGCTGTCCCATTGACACCTCCAATCCCAGGATAAGGCCAGGCAATTTTAAAAGTCCATGGTTGCCTCATGCAAACCCTGCAGTATAAATACAGGGCTGCCAGCACCCGCCTGCACAAGTATGTAGGACTTTGTTTTACATTCCTGTGAAGGAACATTTGTACTAAAACACTTTTAACAACTGTCTAGAAAGATCAGTTTGGTTCCAGCCTTCCAGTAATGGACTTTGGTATAACCATGGGACAGATTTTTCTTGATGCAACTACGAGCTGTCTTGCAAAGATCCTGCCTGTTGCAACTGTGATACTCACAGGCCACTCTTTGGCAGCTTCCAGCAGTATCGTTCCTAGCCCACACATGGGATCCAGCACAAAGGCACCTGCCTACAAACATAAAGGGGTTATTGCATCCCAAGCGAGACAGACTCCTCGCCCAGGACAAAGCTTACTCAGGGATGTACAGATCACCTACATACTCCCACTGAATCCAGCATAGGTAACAATGATCACTGGTTTACCAGGCCATAGTTGCTTGTAAGAGAATATAGTGAAACTATTAATGCTTTTTACTGAAGATAATGCATCAATGCATCTAGCCTTGAGGTGACATCTAGGGGAAAAAATTATGAGTGGGCTGCAGACGGATATTGGTACCAAATTAATCTGTGGAAAACATCACACTTGCTTCTGTTTTCCCTTGGGAGAACAACCCCAAACAAGGTTTGAAGCCTGGACAGTGAAAAAATCTTGCCATTTAGACATATATCCATAGAAGGAATTACACCTCTGCTGAGAAGGACCTGGGATGACAGTAGATATCTGGTTGAACAGCAGGTGACAGTGCACTCTGATTACAGATAAGACAAACCCTGACCACATGCATTAGAGCATGGGGCATTAAAATCACCACACTTCTTCAAAGCTTCCAGCTCCAGCTCTGATGAGCAGCAACTCTCCCTTCATTCAGGACTCTAAATCTTTGCCATGAACACTCACTCACACTGATTTCAGCCAGAGATGCCATGGCCCATGCAATTGTTGACCGCAGTCCTGCTGTTTTGATATACTCTCTGTTTGCCAATGGAAGCCTGCAGACAGCAAAAAAATCAACATAAGATAAGGGTACAACCACCCAGAAAAGCCCATGTAATATGAAAGAACAAATGAAGTGGACAGATCTGCAGACAGATAGAAACCACAGTCTGCTTTTATCCATAACCCACTGCAAAGTCTGGCCTACGTGCTCAGATAAGCTCCAGACAAACCACAAGACTAATGGGACAGTCCAGTGAATATTAAACAAGGAGATAAATACTCACAGTGGACAGTAAGACTATTTAGAAATTATGCCTGTTCTGATACTGCCAAGACAAATCTGGTGAGGAGAATGCCTACCTGAAAAGAGGAATCCCCACCACAGAGTGAATGTCATTAAGATGTACAAAGATCTGAAAGAGGAAAAAACATTATACATTACATTATAGACTCTCAACCTGACACGACAATAGCTTTAACTCATTTAAACAGACACAGAAGACGTTTCTACGAACTTCTGATCCTAGTTTTTAAGAACCAAAAAGCACACTTTACACAATTATGATTAATTGGAAGAAATCACACAAGATAATCTGAATGGATTTAATATTTAAGCAAGCTGGGAGGGTAATTTTGTCAGCCAGCAATCCATCAGCAAGCACTTGAATCTTTCAGGGAACCAATTTCTGTAACACTGAATAGATATTTTTAATTATAAAACCATTTAGGTTTAGGAGAAGATTATTCACTCTATACTAGCACTCAGCTATCCATACGCACACTTTTTTAAAAAAAAAAACCAAGTGCCAACAAAGGGGCATTTCAGATGGAAGGCAAATGTGGGTAATCCTTCCAGAAGCACGGGCAGCTCAAAGCAATTGCCCTCCTGTCCCATAGAGAGCATCCCAAAAGAAGACTGAGCTCCCCAACAGGTCTGGCATGACTACAATCCCTCCCCAGGAAGCCCAAAGAGAAACATGGTGCTTTTGAAATATCCCAGTCCTCAGCACTTGAATTGTTTCAGAGCAAAAATCTGGACAAGAACAAGAGCCCCACTTAAGACTCAACAAAGCCATATTTGATGCACAGCCTGGGAAAACCAGAGCCAGCAGATGAACCTACAGTTTTTACAGAATGCCTCAGACCTCCCAGCATCAGTGCTGAGAGCAGCTTCCATACGCCAAGCACAGGGATGGAGAAACAGCTTGTCAAGAGCAGTGGGCCCTTTCCAAGGTCTCCAGACAGCTTGCGTCAGGGAGGGTGCCTTAAGCAAGCTGCTTGTCAGGGACAGGGTCTAGGAGAAGGCTCTTCCATAAACAGCATTCTCAAGTTCCTTGAGAACACAACCTTGCTGCTCCCTCTTTTCCTCTACAGAGGCTAAACTAGCTGCCCATGGCTCAAGTGACCTCCATTTTCAACACAGTCAGCGTGCAGCAGTTTGTAAACGTGCTGGATCCTGAGACATCACCTGTATGGATCCTTCTCCTCGCATACAGGCCCATGCTGGCCATTCTGGTATTTATTTAAGTGCTTTGGAAGGCACGCAGACAGTGACTACCGAAAAGTTTTGGTCAGCACTACCAGATGACTTCTAGTTAAATTCAGCGGCAGAAAGACAAACAGGGAGAGGTTATGGTCCCGCATGCAAAGGGAGCAGAGAACAAAAGAAAAGATATCAGGGACAATTCTGGAAGCAGAAACAGGCCATTTGGCAGACAAGCACCACTACCTCTAGATCAGGCTCCCGCAGATCAGCCCGCCACCCACACTGCTTCATGAGCGCTATGCCAATGGCTCTTCCAGTCTCCTGCAAGGGGGAAGAACAGGCACAGGCAGTAAAAATAACACAATTAAGAAAACTACAGATCACAGCCTGGACTGCACAATCCTTATAAATACCTGGGAAAAGAAAGAGTGTCTCTCTATCCCCAGCAGCACAATTCATATAAAGACCAGCAGAGGTACAACAGGGCACAGCGAGCAAGTGAGGGGCAGAGCAAACACACCACAGGACAAAATGACTATCACTCAACTGGAGCGCAGGAGGCTGAAGTTCAAGTCCTGCCCAAGGTACAACAAAAGTTATCATCATTTTAGAATTGTATATCACATGCACAAAATATTTCCGATGGCTGTAAACTAGATTACCTAAGAGAAAACCTGTGGATGCATAACTACAACTCAAAATTTTAATGCTTTTATGGCATCTAGAAAGCTCTGACTACCTTCAGAGTATGAGAGTTCAAACACACAGCACAAATTTAAGCAAGCCTGTTCATAGGCTCATATGTCCCACCTTCCCAGGGAAAAAAAAAAATCTAGTTAAACTACTGTTACCTTCAAGTAAGAGAAATTTACGTAAAGTGTGGCTACACAGGGTTTCTTTTTTATTTTCCTCACAGTAGAAAGGTATTATAGATGGGAAGAGGGCTGGATGGAAAAGGCCCCTGGAGGTCTCTAAGCTATCACTCTCCCCCAAGGACCAAGATCCATCCCCCAGGATACCTCCGGGGGCTGCTCCTAAGGAACAAGTTCTCCCCAATGCCCAACCAGAGCCCACCGAAGCTGCAAGTTCTGGTTCTGCACCTTCTTTTACACCGTCTGCCACAACTGAACGGAGTCTGGCTTCATTGTCGTTGCAATGGCCCTTTAAGTAGCTGCAAACTACTATCACATCACTCCTCAGACTCCACAAGCCCAGCTACCTGAACCTCTTACTTTACTTATCTGCAATAAAAGGCACTGATTTGAAAAATATTCAGGGTAACAGCACCCAGAAATTAACAACAGCCTTTGTATTTCCACTTCTTTAAGGTAAATGCAGGTTAAGGACTTTTTTGAGAAAATACAGAAAAAGCTTTGATCAGTTTGTTGTTCTAAAACATACAACACACAGTTGAAACGACAAATAAACTATACATCTCCCTTCACCTTTACTAAATTCTTTTAAAACATAGATACTTTAGCATACCTGTGAAGGAAGTACTTTGGCAATCGCTCCACTACAACGACAAGAAACTCTGAAACTGAAGCTAAGCTGCTCATTTTTAACAGGTTCCTCTCCACTGCTTTTGGAAGGGTCTTCTAAGGAAGTCTTGCTTTCAGTCTGGCAGTCCCGACTGCTCTTTCTCTCTGGTACCACACACCTCTCTCCAGCTTCCACTTGACATTCCTCAGACACAGTCTCTCTCACTTGTTCTGTTTTCTGTCTTTTAGTTGCAGTATTTGTCTCTTCTGATTTTCTCTTCAGAGGCAATCGGTTTTCTTGAGAGACATCATCTTTTTTCCCCTCGCACCCATGAAAGTTTCTCCAAATAGAGATAACATCCAGCCAATACTTTGGCTCCTCAATTACAAGGCTTTTAATCTCATGCAGCATTTTCCCTGAAAGAAAAAGCAGTTTCAGGTTAAGTAGTTCAGTCTCAGTATTTGATTTTCCTACAGAGCGAGAACAGCTGTTAACAGAGACTGTGTTCAGATTTCCTTAATGTGTGAATCCAGGAACCACAGCAGCAGAAGCAGACATCACAGGCACAGCTGAGCTTTCAACACCCATCTACTCCACCAGCAGAGACCCAGGCATCTATCTGATTACAAGCTCTGCAGAACCAAGATTAAATTGTGCAGGGGTTGAATTCTGAAGAATGCAGCTCTAGAAAACCAGACCACCTCTGAGAGTCATTCCCAAGGACGGAGGACCAGCCTGCCAGGCCATCCTCCTCAGGAAGCACTTGGTCCAGGATTAGAGATGTGGGACACTTTCCGGGATTGAAAGACAGACATGAACATGAATCACTTTGATTCAGCTCAGAATAAAAGCCATAAGTTTATTCTTTTAGAAGGGAAATCTCTCTTTGCTATTCATCAACCTGCCTTCAACCCTGCAAAGTCTCCAACACACACCTAAACTACACCCATGGGTAGTCCTCTTGAGCTAGCTACGACAAGAGAAGCACAAGGAATACACAGGCCAATTCACTTAAAAACCTTGAAGGTAGTCAAGTGGCAGGGGGGAAGGTATTTCTAGTTCTCATTTAGAATCATGGTTAAATTTGACCCTCAAAGCTGAAGGCCATCTGTGATCTCCCAAATAAAATCCCACCAGCATACAGATATCCATTCATCTTACTTGAAATTATTATTCCATCGCTGACAGAGAATGTGACCTGAGTAGCTGAGATCTACAAGAAATCTATGTACTGAACAGTTAAATTACACAGGATAAAGATCCGGATCCACTTCGCCTAAAGGAAAATGACTCATCATTAAAATACGTACAAGGGGTCCAAAACATATTAAAAGCCATTTTCAGCACTAAAAAAAAAGCATCAAAAACACATCTGGGCAAAAGATACTTCAGAATTGATTACTGTCAATTAGAACCACAGCTGTTAGTAAATAAATCAAATAAATCAAATACTCATTTTATAAACAGGACTTGAACTGGGGCTTCACGTTTCCGAGCGCCCCCGCCGTGAGCACCCCGAGGGGCGACCCGAGGGAAGCAGCCAGCGCCATACCTTTATCTCTAGAAACCGCCAGCGGGGGGCGTTTCTTCAGCAGCAGAAACAGTCGCTCTCCAGCCTTGAGTTTCCTCAGCTCGCCCGGCTCCGCCTCCGTGCTGAAGAAGACCTTTCCTGAGACGCAGTCCACCTTAGGGGAAAAAACAGAAACCAGCCCCACCCGGGAAGGGGATTTGGGCGAGCGCGGCCAGCAGCCCCGCAGCCCCGCTCGCCCCTTCGCAGGGAGGGGGGCGGCGCGCACCTCCGCTCACCGCGGGTGGCGAGGGGACACGGCCTGACCGAGGGGCAGAAGTCCCTGCCCACGGCAGAGCGGCACCAGACGGGCCTTAGGGGACCCTTCCCGCCCAGACCCAGACCTGACCCGTGGGGCCCCACGCAGGCGGCGGCACAGCCCACGCCGCGGCCGCCCGGCTCCGGGACGCAAAGCGAACAAGGCCGCGTTCCCTCCCGATCCCATCCGGACTGGACCGGACCGGACCGCCCCCGGCGGGCAGCGGCTCCCCCCTCACCTCCGCGGCGCCGAGCCGCGCCCGCACCTCCCGCGCCAGGAAGGGCTCCAGCCCGCGGCCCGCCGTGCAGAAGTACCGCCCGCCCAACGACGCCATCTTGGCCCGCCCCGCCGCCCTCAGCGCGGCCCGGGCGCCTGGCGGCAGCGGCCCTCCTCGGGGGCGGCTCTTCCGCCGTGAGCCCGCCCTGGGGGTGGGCCGGCGGGGCAAGGCTCCCGCCTCCGCTGCCGTCTGCGTCCGTACCAGAGAAAGGGAGCGAAAAGCACCTTGTCCGGAGTGAATTTGTACACCCGGAGGCAAACCTTCACCTGCCCCCGCGGGACCGCTTCACCGCTAAACGCGTTTATCACCTTGACGGGAGGTGACGCCCTGCGGGACCATCAGCGCAGGCGAGAGGCGTTCCTGCAGCTCGGCTCTCGTTCCTCCCCTGCTCCAGCAGCAGACCGCGCCGCCGCTCCTGGCAGGGGCTGGTGGGGAGAGGGGTTGCTGCGGTGCAGAAGCGGCGTCTGCATCTGCACCATTTGGGAGGAAAATCTGTAGAGACACACACACACCCCGCCATCAGCACCCACGGCCCAGGGGAAGCGCCAGGAGGGCGGCTGGGAGCCAGCAGCACCCCCCCCACCGCGCACCTCCGCTGCTGCAGGACGTGCAGAACTTTTTATTCTCCAGACTCCTCTGTCGTATGGGGCAATGTTCTCATCCTCCTTCTGAAAGGGTTAAAGCCAAGATAGACAAAGCCACTGCATCAAAATGCCTCCTGAAAGAATTAAAGCCTAGGGGCAAGGAGGATATTGTAAATATCTTAGTCACTTAGCTAAACAAAAGAAAGGCCTTTGTGATTTAGAGAGTAATTAGAATGGTTGTAAAATAAGGGGGCTCCGGGATAATCCCATCTCAGACAACTCGGCCTTGGGAGAACAAATGCACGGAAGATAAGAAAGTTGCGAGGGGATGAAGGTCAGCCAGCGAACACAGTGAAGAAGACTACGAGCCTTCATCTGAAGACCCCCCAAAGACCACCAAGGAAGACGACTGCGCATGTGGATCGGACATTTGCATATGTTAATAAGTTCCAGGAAATCTCATGTTTATGTAAATGAATTCTTGGAAATCCTGTGAATATGTACGACTTTATAATCTCTGAAAGTCTACCAAATCGGTGAAGCACTCATGGTGGAGAATCCCCAGTGCCGCCCAGGGCTGCAATAAGGGATACCTGCTTAATAGTAACTTTGTTGCTATTGAGTTTTATTTCAGGGACCCGAATATTCCGTTTCTCCCTCTGGGAGATGCGGACTGTGAGGAGAAGCATCCGTGAATTTTTGTATCCCTTCCCGCTTATTTACAGGGGACAGCCAGAGTGTGAAGTAACACAGGTCTCATGAGTCATGTATAGATCAGTCTTTGGGTGGGCCCAAAAGCAAACACTCCAACAGCAAGAAAAGTGAAACAACCCACACATGTTTGGATTAACTGAAAAACTGTAGTGGTCCCTTGGCTGGAACAAAGCCATCTGTTCTCCAGACCACACTGCTCTCCAGCAAGTATTCAAAAGCCAGAGGTAACAGATTTCAGTAGAAAATTCAGACTTGGAAATACTCATGGTCTTGGTTCCCTTCCCTCAATCAGCTGGGGATGGTTTCCTGCTTTTTATTTCTCTGTAGATGGACTCTTGGCCACTCCTGGAACAGCAACCACCAGCTGAGCACACTACAGCACGAGCCCAGCAATGGGCTGTGCGACTCTGATGAGAAACAGGAGTCCACCTGCAATATAAATGGCCAAGGCCAACACCTTCTGGAAGCAGCCACCAATTTAGGTTATTTAAATTTGCGGGCTCTCAGCACGTCTTTGTCTGAAAAGAGTTGTCCAAACCCATCAAACTCTGGAAAACAGAGGTCCCCTCAACACAGCCACTATCTATCACTATTTTCACTTTGATGCCTGTGAGAAATGAGCCAGTTAAGAGCTGGGGGAGAGCTGAGGAGGTTTTGGAGGAACTGGAGGCACCGAACAACCTACACAGTGCTGATTTACACACAGGCCAAGTGGAAAACTGACAGCTGCCTTTCACCAGGCAACACTTACCTTAGTGACCTGCTGCTGCCATGCAGGTGAGCAGCCGCCAGGGCAGCTGGGCTGCATAGCAGTCTCAGCAGAAATCCTGCATTTCCAAGGAGCCTTCACCCCAGCTCGGCATCGGTGCAAAGTAGGTGTGTACTCATGTGAGGGCATAGGGATGGAACAATTTCACAAGAAATTCACCTAAAATTCTCTTTGGCAACACCAGAGTTTCCTTTCAAAGAGCTGTACATTCAACAAGGTAAGTCTCTCTTTCAGGAATCATTTTTTCCCTCGCAGATGAAGTCTCATAAAACTCAGCCCTTGCCATTTCAGCATAAAGCTTACCAGCAGCTGCTGGACACCCACAGAGCAATACAGGTGGATGCTCCCATCTTCGCTTGTCACCACAGCATTTCCTTACAAGAGGAGGTTTTTGGTAGGATATTAGTTGAACATAACTCCCCCTGCCAGTTCCCACAGCCCTGCTCTTTGGTTCCCTATATCCCTGCCACATTGCCCTGTCGGCTGTGGCAGAACAGCTGTTGCGTGTGGCCAAGCTGCAAGCTCAGCTCTACGTGACACAGCAGAAGAGCTTGTTAAAGCCTACTCAGGTTTGGAGCAAGTTGCTGACACAACTTACTCATAAATAAGGGAGTCAGCAAGAATACATTAAAATTGTAATGCTGCTCAAAACTATCTTGTAAAATCACCACAGTGGGTGTATTTATTTCCACAGCCCACCCCCACAAACAGAATAGGCAAATGCTATTATCTGAGCATCTGAAGGTTGGGAAACAAATTTTTAAGGGTGCCAAGCCCTTCTCAGCATCATGTTGTGATTAGTCTGAGAGGGTGCTTCAGACAGCACAACTTTTAAACCACCTTCACACAAAATAGCTGTCATGTTCAACATCTCTGTGGATGCACTGGCCAGCATTCACGAGCAGTGACATGTGTAACTCTGGCAGGGGTTGCTCATCAGCTGGCAAAGCCCTCAAGACCTGTCAAAAGAACCCCACAGGGATACACACATAAGGAAAAAAATTAAGAATTAATCACATAGGTGAGGAATCTAGACTTGCTGTATCGGATAACAGACACAGGTTCCTGATGTCAAGAATCAGGTTCAGTGCCCCCTCCCTCCCAAAAAACACAGCTCACACACTTCCAAATTTTGGTTTAATTTTTTTTTTTTTTAAATAAAAGACATCTTCCAGATACCTAATCATTACTGTGCTGTTTGTGCAGGACAAACAAACTTTAAATACTAAAATGCACAAGGCAAGTCGAAACAAGCTGTTTGTTTCAAACTGTTCAGCGGTGCAGGCTCAAGCACTTATTTGCAATGGCTTTGCTCTTTGTACAATCAGTTCTATGTAGCAATGACTGTATATAAAGAATATAGTACACACTATTGTTTTCATTGTCAATTTACAGGAGAAAAAAATAAATATTTTCCATTCTTATTATACATTAACACTTCAGTAGAAAGTTACACCTGTTGTGTTGGCAGGACCTGCAACTTCAGGAGGAAAAAGGACATGCATACCTATCTATTAAGAACTCTAAACTATGACTTTGTAATAAGTTACAGAAGATAGATACCAGCCAACAGAATGCAGATTATCTGAATTCAGTACCTTTGTGATTCTTGCTCCGAGGAAAAAAAAAATAATCTTGCAAAATACAAGAGCTAGTCGCTTGTATTATGTAAATAAGACGAACCATGTACGGTATAGCCTTTTCTTCAAATTCTTGTGAATAACAGGCTTGTGGTTTTAGGCAAAGAAGATTAAGTAGTTGAGTTAGTCCTTGCACACTTCACACATAACTAGCACCATAAAGATGCAAGGACCTCAGCAAACACCTAAATTTCATGCTTAACTAAAGCATGCATTTTGTAGAGTTTGTGCATGTTACTTATTCTATTTATTAAAGTTATTGTGCAAAAAAGATTCTCAACCACTGAAGATGTTTCTGTAATTCTGTTAAAATTATTTGCGACATTTCTGAAGTTTAGCAGGCCTGTGCGACATTAATGAAAAAAAAAAAATCATACTTGTGGTTCACCCTTGACTGCTATACACAGACACTTTACCAATGAATTGGCAAATCACAAAATAATGGCAGCAGCCTAAGTGTCTAATGAAGTGGGGAAAAAATGAGTTAATATGCATTGCAGTTTACTTAAAAATATATAGATATTTTTAAATGGCACAAAGCTTTGTACAGGTGGATCTTTCAGTGCAAATACATATATATGAGGTATCAATTTATTCAGGCCAGATCTAATTATATGTATCTTACAATCACCCTCTTAATTTCCTGTTGTCAGATACAGGCTGACAAGCTGTAGCACTGAAGTAAAATCAAAGTCAAAACATTTTTTCAGTATATTCAATATCAGATCATTGTAATTTCCCTACAATTTCGTTTCTGAGCTTCCACTCCTCAGACTGCTTAATATTGTTTTCTGTTTTTAAAACCACACTTAGTGGTAATACTTAATTTTCTTTTTTTTCAAGATTTGAGACTTGATTACAGGAAGAAGTTAAAACTCTATATGTAAACTGGAACAATAACTATAGCTGGCTGAATATTTTAACATTGTTTGAAATTTTAACAAGTACTGTCAGGAAGGAGGAACACAGTTATTGCTATTTGGGGACTTAAAAATAAACCAAACAAACCTGAAGGCATAGACAGCACTGTTCCAATGGTGAAAGTTAAATAGATACAAAACAGCATTCTGCCTAGAATCAGTCCTTTTGCATTTGAACACTCTTCAAGTTATCTACAGCTTTCTCTTCCAGGCAATTATGATGACATTTACAAGGAGATATGGATTTAAAGTGGCTAACTGTAGGACACACACAGCTTTTCAACTCTGGTAATTCTTTCTTGAGACGTTCCAGCTGCTCCACCTGGAATATATTTGGCTGTTCAGGATTCGAGTCGTATATCCTGAATAAGCGAGAAAAGAAAACACACTGATCAGTATAACCTGACAGTTCACAGAAATGTAGACTAGATGAAGCAACTGGGTTTTTTTCTCTACTAGAGTAAAATTAGGTATCAGCAAGTCTATAAAAACAGTATGTTTGAGGTTAGTACCCTAAGCTTTGCCACTCATCTTGCAATATAAAATGTTGTTCCTTTTACAGAATGGTTAGTATTTCGTTGGATATACTAAAAAGCTACCCACTGGCATTTACCTCACTCTCCTGAAAAATGTGATTTTACAGTTGGCACAAAGCAGTGAATTAAGAGCAGAGTTCCAGGCTTCAAACTTAAAAGCGTAAGAAATTTCAGAGCCCTGAGATTATCTGAACAGACTGTGATACACTACTTGTACATAATACTGAATGGAGTTTATACTTAATGTTGTTTCAAAAAGTATTTCACCGCCACCGCCCCCTCCCCCCCCCCAGTTCTGAACCATTTTTTAAGATTACAAGAGTGAAAAAACAGAAAATCTGATCTTTATTCATACCTAGTGCAAATGTAACTATCTACACTATTTTAAACAGTATATCCTCTTTTCACTTTCTTGTTTGCACACATGTAAACAAAGCTGCAGGATTTGAATTGTCAATATTGTACCAGACTGTCCAAATCCAAAACACATTTTGAGTTTGACAGTGTAGGCACTGAACATAACTCAAATACTATTCTGGTATAATTCATTATAAAGCAAAAGCATTCGTGTTCCTGTAACCTAACTTTGGTACAACATTTATTGTGGCAAGGATACATTCTGATTTCCCAACATTAATTTCTAACAGCAGTATGCTATTTATACCCAAAATTTAAATCCTGGCATCTAGTTCCCCTCACTTATAGCTATTGCGCATATACAGTTTCAGGCATTGCAGGTTTCCAGGCTTATCTCTTTCCAACGAAAACTTCTGGAAGAAATTATCATGGCTTCTGCCTTAGTCTCTTATGAATATTCATACTTTCATTTATCATTCCTTCAAGAAAGTGGTTTGCTTTTATCGCATCATTCTTTCTCTTTCATATCATAATTTCAAGTTATGTCCAAAAGGAACATGATGTCACAACCAAAACAACAGAGTGCTGTATGATACAGTGCCAGGTGCCTTTTTATGCCAGCAAGACAACTTGTGAACTGTTGGCAAGTCCAAGACATCAAAAATAATATGCAGCTCAAACGGTGATATAGTAAATGGGTTCAAATAAGGAAACACTTCTGCAGGAAATACAGATGTGGATCACATTACCTACAGTAAGATCAAAAATAGTTTCTTACAGAAACTCTTAGAAGTGAGGATAAATACTGTCCCGTTTTATGGAACACACACAGAAGGCACAGCAGTTAAATTACTTGCACAGAGCCTACAATCCAACAGAGGCCTATGACCTGAAATTGCCTAATAGAAGCCACCTGCAAAATAAAAGCCCAACCTTCCTTCCTTCCTTCCAGGATGCAGGTATGACCTGTGCTTTCTTCAGTTAAGTTACTTACAAATTATAAATTTCTCTATGCATTCAAGACAAAGCACTGAAATTAGAAGATAGTTTTCTATATAGCAATACACCTTAGGAACTGCAAATCTTAAGTCCCTCCCATCAGCTAGACACCAGAAGAGCAAAGGCCTGTTTCTAAGCCCCTTGTTCATAGAACATGGCTAAGCATGTTTCTAAGCAGCTTCTAGCAGGTATTGTATTAGTTTTTTACTAGGGCAAGCATAAATTCTGTAATTCTTGCTTTGTATTTAACTCTTTTCAGTTGAGATTTTGGACGAGTCCAACTCTCCAAGCTCCTTTCAGACTTTCTACTGGAACCAGTCCATTCCAATCTGTACGGAGTATTTCTTCTAAACCAAAAGCAGAGAAGACAATTTGAAGCACAGCTACCCTTGTACCTCAGAATTTCTTGTTCCCACTTTTCATTTGGGTCCATGAAACTACACCATCAGTTGGCAAAAACGGAGCATAGCTCCAGGACTTCTCTTATGAATTAATTCCAACATCACCATCAAGATAAGGAATTTCATCTCATCTCCCTATCCTTCAGTCTTCAACAGGACAATTATTTATAAGTAACTGTGCACCAAAGTTCCTCCATTCGACTTCTATTAATAAGCAAGCCCTGCAGAAGACCGGGAAGTCCTTTGATTATTACTTTTTTGAATTAGCACTTTCTACAAAAAGCTTTGCAGGACATTCCAGGGTTATGCAGTGAGCATAGAACTGATTTGCTTAGCTCCTAACAGGTGTTTTTGCAACCTCTGAAAACACATACATCCAGCAAGTCTCAGTCACAGCTATTTTTCTTTGCTATTGCTTGGTCCAAAAAGGAAGAGTCAGCAGCACTGAAATATTGTTTTCATGCTAAAAAGATTTTCTGAAGCTTTTGATTAAAACTTTTCATTTTTCTTTATATCTCAAGGTAAACTTGAGTTTACTTTGCAATTTGCAAAATAGGAAAGACTTAGACTGCCATTGCATAACATCTTAATTCAGTCACTGAGTAGATTAAATTATAGATCAAGTAATACCAGTTAACTTCCTACATATACCCATGCTGTTATTTAAGTAACATTCAGTTTCAGGCAAATGAAATGGTGTAGATTTAGATAGTCTTCTAGTTTTGAGAATTGTTTTGAATGCTTTTGCCTTTATTGCCAACTAAATTTGTGTTAGTTCTGGAAAGTTACTAATACTAATAGAGCACAGAGCTTTTGTCTGGAGTCTGCAAACGCAGCCATAAGGAACTGTAGTGTTTAGAGAGGAGACAAACCCACTGAAGATTCTCATGGAAAAACTTTCAGCATAAATGTTTGAGGATTGCTGGTTTAATAGTTTCATGCAGCTGTGTATATTATTCAAACAGAACTCAGACTATGTAAAATGAATTAAAAAAAGATAAGGCAAGTGTAAGTTACCACCCACTCCCTCTCCACATTGGTATTATAATATATAGCCAACTGGTGTAAAAAAACATAAGACTGCATTGTTCTTACTGAGCTAAGTATATTCAAACACAGAAGTATTTCCTGGACTGTTTACAAAGCTTATCCAGGAGAAAAATACTAGATAGATCATCCCAAAAATCCTGCTTTAAAATTCATAAATTTTGCCAATCCAGAGAATTTCACTACAATAGGTCAAAGTTTATTCTCTAAATAAAATCTAAATCAAACTAATGAAGCATTTTAAGCATAAGATTTAATTATCTGTATGAATAGAAGATACCCAATCATGCATTTAAAGTACTTCTCTAGATTAGGGCCAAAATAGAAGCTTGGAGGCAGAGGTGGCACCTTGTCTGTAGGTTGCCTTTTTAACACAAGTGATCTGGATATCTTAGATGCTGAGATGAATGCTAGTTAAATATAGGAAAAAAGCAGAATATTGTCCTGACAACTGCACTAGACCATCCATTTGGTTTAATGACTTTGGGTATGCCTAATAATCTGCAGCCCAAGTGGAGAAAGGACTGGATTGGGGGGGAAAAAAAGAAAAAAAAAATTCTTTCCCCTGCCCCAGTGAGATTGTTCTTTTAATAGCATTGGCATTTGTAAGCTTCCCAGATTTAGTCTTGCAGTTTTTCTCCATGCAAAACAAAGTCAGATCCCCCTACCTGCATTTTTTTTTGCCCGACACTTGGTATCAGCAACTTTTGGTATTCAGGACACAGTTTTTCTGCCATCTTCGCAAGTGGCTACCATGTTTTGCTCAACTCTACACAGATGATTAAAGTTCGGAAAAAATAGCTTATAGAAATCATCTCTACCCAGACAGTTCATAATCTTTGACATAATTACCACATACAATAACAATAACTTAGGGCCATATCCAAGCAACCTAAAATTCACTAAAACTCCTGTATTCACTTCCTAGCTTATTCAGACAAATAACACTTACTAAGATGGTTTAAGTAAAGGTCTAGTAAACAGCAACACAAAACACCAGGCACAGCAATTTTTGATAAATATCTGGACTTGGTCTTAAGTCCAGAGAACAAAAATTCTGCAGAAGCAATAGGAGAAGCACATTTTGAAATAATCTGGAATTTGAAGATGCAACCACAGCATAAACTGGCTTTACACTTTAAACAGATTACTGAAGTCCCTACTTATTTCTAGACCTTGAAACAAGCACGTACATATCTCTCTCTACTTGAGTTCTGCTTCACGGTAGTTTTGAATTTATCTGTTTCTAAACTTCAAACAGCACAGAATATGGATGCTTACACCATACCTATTTAATCTTTTGACAATTTAAACTTTTGGTATTAACTTCATACTCTCAAATGATTTGAAAGACTGCCTCTTTACTCAGCAGCAATAACTGTTAATGAAAACACTTGCTGCCAGGTTTTACATTTAGACATGCCATCCAGGACTTGCAGGTACCACCCGCATTTTGAAATGTCCAGCTTGAGATATCGCATGCAATTTTCAGAAAGTGTCATGTTCCTTCTAAAGAACCTATATTAAGATTAAAGTTAATTCTATTCAGACAATTAGTAAATTTTGAAAAATAATTAAGAATTGTAAAGGAACATTCCAATATTTGTTTTGGCATATGGAAAAAAAAAGTCAATAACATCTAGAAATGAGTTAACGAGCCTGCAACAATTATACTGAAACGAGATAATTGTTTGCTACTCAATTGCAGTTTGTGACTTGAAAAAGAAAAAAAATGCACCACTGAACTACTGTTTTTTAAACAGCTTTGGAACTAATATTAATTTTGGGATTCCTCTCAATAAAGTAGAAAGATGTCAACAAGGTGGAAAAGATACAGGGGGCAGGCAGTGAGAGGAGAGATGAATACGATTAAGAATCTAAATGGTCTAAATAGTGCAGGAGGGTTAAGAATTTTTTGTCCCGTTGAATCCACAAGGGAATTCAGCCTATAAACAATTCCAATGAATTGGTTAGTCATCAAAAGGTGAGGTAAAAGGTGTTCTGCTATCATACTGCAACTTAAAACACACTAAAAAGTACAAAAAGGAACGTAAGAGGACACGTAGCAGACTTGCAGCCTTGACATAACTGCAACATTATTTAAGCATAAGCAATTAAGTATCTAAAGTAATAAAAGCAACATGAAGTCAGAAATAAGGCTGTCACCCGTTTTACTGTTTTACCATAGCAGTGCACATCTATTACATTGGGAGTAATTAAGAACTCTAGAAGACTGGATTAGTAGACATCAGATGAACAGACATTTCATAAGAACACTTTATGCAGTAGTATTTGATTAAAACACCCCACCTGTCTATAGACCAATAATTTATCACTTCGAGTTATGCATGCCATAGGATCAAATTTCATAATAACCCTATGACTACACTAAAAGAGTACCACTTTGTCTCCATACTAGTCCACAGATATTTTTCATCTACTAAAGGGGCCTCAATCTTGGGTTGTAGGAGAGGTACAACATGTAGCACTGCTGTAGCAGGAAAGAGGACTTACATTTCAATAACCAGTCTGAAGCTGATCCTCAATGTAAAAATCTTGTTATTCATTTTTACCAGCAATGAAAAGGAGGAGACATATTATACAGTACAAGAAGGGAGACCTCTGGCAAACCAGAGAAGCACTGGACCCACCACTCTGGAAGGACCCTCAATAGTCAAGAATAGACTGAAGGGAGTTAATTCTTTTTTACACGGGCAACCTAGAACATATTTCATTTCTTGACTCTAAATATGTTCACTTGACTCTCAGTTTTCACTTTATAAAACAGAGTCCTTGACAATTACTTGATTTCCCTCACACCCACCCCCCCTTTTTTTTTTGTTAAAACCATATGCAAAGCAATGCCCTTGCTAAAGCAAAAGGTTTGAAAGTCTTCTATAATTTGACACTTCAGTTACATTTAATGCTTTCCCAATTGCATATTCTTTGTAATCTATCAGAAAGTCTAATTTAATACAGCTTCCCAAATTTAATGTCATCTTTTAATAATGAATTTCACATCTTTTATGATAAAAGAGCTAAAACTTTTTGGGTTTGTAAGGAACTAAAATAACACTTTTGTTCAAAGATTTACCATGGTATTCTGATGTCCACCTGAATTGTGTGGATATAACTGCTTTCTGAAGTGATTAATTTGGCAGTTTGCAGTCACTCCAAGCTAATTTTAGTAGGAAAAGTGAATTCACAGCTTTGAAACACAATAGAATGCTGCCAAAAAGAAAGTTAAAATCATTCATTTGTGTTAACTGTTTCCATAACTAAATGTGGAAAGCTGAAGATTCCAGCCAAACAGTTAAATAACATTGTCCTCACCATGTCATGCATAAAGTTTAAGAATTACTGTCAGGAATGTTAATGGCATGTTAACTGTGTATGCTGTGCACTAGTTCTTTAGAGGATCAAATTATATTTACAATAACCTCAGGAAAAGTAAAAGTTATTTTGCTTCATACATACCGCTGAAAAAGTAGGAATTAGTGCTAGTCTTGTTTTTGAATTGGGGTTATGGGCTTGTGCTTATAGCACCAAAGGAAGATGTTCTGCACCAATGAAAAATTTCACAAGAAATCGGGATACAATAATTTCTCAGCTTTATTATTATTACTATTTTTAAAACATAGTGAAGTACCTGTCATATATTAGCCCATGAACACCATATTCTCTCAGCTTCTTCCTGTTATCTGGGTCATTTGCATCATCACCCCATGAGAAAATCACTAGGCCTTTAGATTTGGCCCTTTTAATAAATGATGGATTCTTCAGCAGGTCTTCAGAGTGCACATTAATTCCCTGAAATACAAAACACTTCAGTTAAAATCCATGTTTCTGAAAAACTCCTACATCAGTTTTTTTATCCTTTGACACTTGCAGCTCCTTACAATTTCATACATAATATTAATTAAAAAAATTTAATTCCGTTAAAGAGTTTACTGATACCACTATTTTTTAAACAACGTATTATACAGACATTGAAACAACAGACAGTATTTTGGCAGTTACTAAATGTCACTGTGTTTCTTTTGTGATGTTGTTTTTAATTTTAAGCATTAGTGTCAAAAATTACAGATTTACAAAAAGTAGTAATAATTTAGTTTCATTTTACTGCAGATTAATACCAGAACTTGTCACCTTACCAGTAAGTTTTCAAACTGTGCAAAAGTAATGGCAATCGGAGTTGTACGAGATCTAAGATCCATAAGTTCTGGATAGAGTTTAGATTCTCCTTGGGTGAGAAATAACACAGGATACTTGTTTTGCTTATGCCGAACCCTGTTATAAAAAAAGGTTTACAAATAGAAAATGTGTTAAAAAATAGGGAAATTCAATCTCACTGTTTGAGGAGGATTACGCCCTTTACTGCATGTTCTTCTAATTCCTAGCTGTTGCAACAAGATGGCACTACAGTTTGGTATGAAACTATGTTGACAAACTCTTCTGTTACTTTTACCACTAATTAGAGATAAATACACATAGCTTAAAGGAAACTAGACTTCAAATTGAACTCAGATGCACATCCTCAAAATATTTATACAAAATCCTTGAAGACTGTCCAATTCTGTAATTTTCTTCTTAAATGCATATTAGAGTAAAATGAACATTCATTATAAGAGTTTATAAAGATGTTTAATATACAATACCTAACCTTATTAATGTGTTTTTCAAGTCTGAAAGGCAGTATGAAATGACAACAGATGGAAGCAAAGCTTTGGGATTAGCGTGTTACTCTTATGCACTTGTTCCTTGGCCCTTTTATCAGTTCCTTGATTTGGTTTTGTCCTGCCCTTCAGTGGTATTTCATCAGTGCAGTCTCTCATCAAGTGATATTTCCATAAAGCCTTTCATTAACAGTGCTAAATCACTTCTTGTTAGAAAGTACTAGAGCATACTGTTAGTTCATATGCATCCCAACTGTTCCCCAGTTCAACTCCTATGCCTTTTCTGTGCTCCAACACCTTCAATATGACATTCCATTAAAAGGAAAACAAAACACTTAACAAGAAACCAAGCACAGGTAATTCACAGCTATTTCATTTTCTGCCCTTTTTAGGAGGTAGATATAGTGACAAAATTAATTTTGTTTGTAAGTTAGGCTTGCGTACCCCTTAAATATGACTGAAAAAGACTTTGTGATATCAGAAGAAATCTTGACCTTTTTTGTTGTGTCAAGAAAGACTGAAGCATTCAGAAAGGCACTTGACAAAAATATCTACTTCGACTTTGTTCTCCTATTTTGTTTCTGGCACAGCTCAGATGGCAAAAGTGGTCTAATTTCTCATTTCAATTCCCAACTATTTTGGCACCCGAAGTTTAGGTCTCATCAAAACATGTGTTATTATGTTGGGTACTCTTATGTCCAAAGTAAATTTTACCAAAGGAAAAAAAAAAGAAGAAAATACATTGTATACCTCTTCTTAACTTACATTGTACAAATATCTGCATTAAAAGAAGAAAATACAATCCTTCTTCTGCCAGCATTCATCAAAACAGTTTTTAGAATAATATCTAGAAAGAGGTTCATATCAAAGTAAGTTGACAAGTTGCCATCCCACTGTCCATCCTATAAAAAGAAAGGACAAGTTTCAGCCATCTAAATTAATGCTTACTAAAATTATTTTAACAAGCAATGGTCTTTCTTTCAACCTGAGCAAAATGAGAATTCAGTTTGCAGGTCTGAACACTCCTTCAGTCTACTGAATGCTAGTTACAGCTCTACATGACTGACAGTCTGTGAGGTGCAGCTGAATTCTAACAGCAATAAGATTCACCATCTTCCGATCCAAGGAGTTTCTATGAAGCCTTTTCTAATTTTGAAAACACAAAGGAATTCCATGAAAGATCACTAAAAACTATCACAGATATTTTGTACTGCTTTTTCTAAATATAAAAATGCAACAATAAGATTTGTAGAAATAAATAGATATCCTTTGTCTTTAAGAATAGCAGGTGTCAGTCTTTCTGCAGTTGACCAGTCTCTGAGAGCATTAGCATGTCTCCATGCATACAGGCTTCCACCTACCACTCTACTTAGTTTCCTTCTCCCACTCCAGGCTTCCAGTCCTAGCCTTGACAACCGTTTCCTCCTAGACTGAGCACTAAGCAATCCAGCTGAGTCCTCAGTACTGCTGACAAGAAGGAAACAGTTGACTGTATTACTGCACCGTGTTGAGCTGCTCCTGCCCCAGGCCAGGAGAGTCTGATTTTCTTATCACTTTTCCCATGTATAGCATGCCTGACCTGTTGTGATCCATTGACTTTAAAAAGGGTCTTCTACTAAAAGCAGTCTGAGCTGCATTATGAACTCAATCCTATAAATACTTCCTATTGTTTTAAGAGTAAGTTTGTTCATTTGCTAGAGCGGTACTACTATACTACTTAAAGACAGTGGGTTAAAATAAAACAAGAGTCACATAAAAAAAAAACCTCAAAATTATGCCTTTGTTTGTAGCACATAAATTTCCATGCCAAATTACAAGCTTTAGCTGTAGGAATGGCAAAGTATCAAAGCAAACCACATGTACATTTACTTACCCTTTGTTGGCAGATCCATTTTATTTCTATGTTGAACCCAACATCTTCAGAAACAGACTCCAGGACCTGAAAAAAAATTTCATTATGAAGAGACCCCACAGCAAAGGAGGGCAACTAAGCATGATGAGGGTAATTACTGGGACAATACATTGGAATTTAACACCAATAGGGTCTAACAGTAGAATAAAAACCCTTAAGTTTTTAACATTTAACACAAGATACATATACACCTTTTTCTCCTTCAGTTTAAAGTTAGGAAATAAATAAATATGGATAAAATCTTAAGGACAAAATTTTGACAAGGTACAAATGCAAGTCAATTCACCTTAACGTGTGTGAGAAATGTCCCATTTGTATTCCTAAAGAAGAATTGTTTTCTACTTCTCCAGGAAGTTTTTTTGAATGCAAAAAGTATCTTAAGTAACACACAATCCTAAGTATGAAATCCATGAGCTTGCCATTATGATGATGAGAACAAGAGTATGTGAAATTCTTGTAAGGAATTAATTGTAAGGTGACTTCAAATCAAAAAGTGAGACTAACAGCTAATGAAATTAAGGAAACATTGGTAGGTAATTCTTTAACCCTATAAAGATGACGGGTACAGAAGAGTAACATACCCTTTCTTACAGGAAGAAAATTCAATTTGGGTAATCCAAACAGGTAGAGGAATTGAACCTCAGTAGTTTAGTCTATTACATAGAGTTCTTTATTTTTTGTAGTTATACAGTAATCTGATTAGACAGTAAAAAAAAAATACAGTGGGGCATATGACCTGTATAACTGACATACATGTTCTGACATAAGCCTATAAATAACTGGATACTAATCATCTCCATAATCCAAATAATAAGCAGTATTATTGTATAAAACAAGTCCCTAAAAGGCATGTTAATGAACAGTTCAGACATTAGGAAAAACAGTAAGCAGGGGAAAAAAAAAGTTCTAGGAAAAAAACACTGTAAATGGTATCAGACTGTTTTAGGCCAGTTGTTTCTGTGAAAAATAAGCTGACACAAAGCCCAGAGTTAGCAAATAGTCATGAATGGGAACATAGTAGAAATTCCCTCATAATTTCTCTGTGTCTGGCTCTGCTGGATGGCCAAGAGTATGCGATGAACTGCCAAAGGCCGGGTTTTTTTCCAAAATTAGCAAACAATTGTTGATGCTTTAAAACACAATGCCCAGATGTTAACCAGCTGTAAAACTGAGTGTATCCTGAGCTCTGCAACTTGGGTTCATGAATTAAGCAGCTTGAAAGATACGCAAACTATTACTTTTAAGTGCTGAAAAGACTCCAGTGGCCAACAATAAAGCCTATGCTCTCAGTTCCAGCATTGGTATCGGAGGCCTAAAACCAAAAATTAATATCCCTTGCTATGTGTGCAAAGCTGAAAGAAAAACGCATGTTTTCATGTTCCACAATCATCATCTCTATTGCTCTATATTCACTGCTTACTCTCTGCAGAGAAGGAAATGGCTGGGTCTCAAAAGCAGAGTTTTCTTCATCTTTAAAAGATGCTGAAAAGAAATACAAAATATTGAATCAAAACAAATAGCACTGCTAATCCCAGCAAGAAAAGACTGGCTCAAAATCATAAGGGTACTCATAAGAGTAAAGAATAGAATCAGGTCTATCTTTTGATTACCTAAGCCTTCCCTCCATCACTGGCATACTCCAATGATGGTGTTGGCAATTCCGCTTTTGCCAGTGGGAAGTTTTTTTGACCTCCCCATTAAAAGGCTTGCCAGAATACTTATCAGAAGCAGCTGCTCCCATCCCTCACCATTTCAGTCACTGAATCACATCCAGTAGAAGCAGCCTTGCCTGTCAAGGCTTATTATTTATCTTTTCCCAGACAGGTAGGATGTGTGAGATACTTTCCCTGATTTTGCTGTCCCTATAAAGGGGATGAATTAAGGCCAAAAATTTACAGCACCAATAAGACACCCTACAGCAGTTACCAAAGCTCTTGTTCACAATGCTGAAGAGCTGCCAAAAAGGTACAGTTAGAGAAGCATAAGATAGAAACATTAATAGAAATTTTGTTAAGAATATTCATAAATATATATTTAGCTATGCATTCATCTTCTACCCTCCTGTCCCGTCTTCCCAAGGGAATAACTCCCGTCCAGGTATTTACTTCCCAAAGAACTCTACAGCACGCACAAAATTAAAGTAACTACATAAGCATTTCTAAGTGTTCAGGAAGAAGCCAAATGTGATTAGAACAAGTGACTGGAATCACAGAACATATATCATTACATGAGAATAAATAAATCTGAAGACTCTTGCAAACTAGGACATACCATTGTGATCTTTTACTTTCAAGGCAGTCACGTGAGCCAGCTAAAGAGCATAAGAAGAATAAAATTAAGAAACACTCCACCCATAGAGATGTTACTACATATAAAATAGAACTAATTTCCCTTATAAATTGTTTGTAAGTGTAAAGGTTTACAGTTTTAGTAATTTGTAAAAGATTAAAGGAACTACTAGTACACATCATAATTTTCTTTCAAACTTGAAAACATAAAGATTCCAAGGAAAGCTCAAAAACAAACTGAAAATATTCTTACTGAAAATTCAGAAAACACATTCAAGGGTAGAAACACACATAATATAATTTAACATTAAGATGTGAAGAAGTCTGAACATTAAACCCTCCTCTGTCAGATGCTAGACTCCATGTTTCCAATCAAATGCAGACAAGAGGGCCAACAGCAATTTTATAATGGAGTCACATACTGAGATAGAATCAGGCCAGGCACAGGGCCAACTCCATCGCTCCATTCAAATTCTCTTTCCACAAAAAGTAGGAGACCATGTAATTTTAAGTAAAAAGAAACATGTCGTTCTTGGACCAGCCAAGTGCTTCCTTGACTGAGGGCAGATATCTCAGCCAGGTCTTCAGTGGCCCCCTTTTACGTAGGCAGGGCACTTCTGTTCAAAGGATACAGTGATACCCAATTAAATAAAATAATGGTTTAGTTCTAGACAGTTTGTCCAATCCATACCATTGAATCATGGACCCTTCTACACCTCCACATGCACCTCCAAAGAGGAGTTGAACATAATCTGGATCTCTCTTGTTAACACAGAAACATTTGAGAATTAGATAGACTTTGTGCCAGATATCTTTCTTCTTCAAAGACTCCAAAGCATTGGCTTTCAGTGGACCCTACCACCACTTTCAGTCTTTCTTATTTTTTTTAAAAATTATCAACGTTAGCAAAATGTATGCATCTACACAAGTCGTCAGACCACCCCTCTAGAAGATAAGTAATGAAATTTATTCAAGTTTTAATGATGGTGCAAAAGTACTATTCTTGGAATTAGCTACTTATTCTACTTGTACAATTTTTAAAACTTGTACTCTTCCAAACTATCTATAGTTACTCCAAAAAAATGTAAGCTTCATACACAATTTGAAATTCTACACAGTGTATCATACTAGCCAAAGAACAATACCTTCAACAACTGTAGCTGATCAAATGTGAGTTCTTTGACTGCAATCTCAAACAGTTCCAAAGGCTCTGTATCCAGTTTCTTTGAAGAGAAATAATACATAATTAAGCATCACTGAAAAATACAAAAAAGCCTACATGCTCTTAATATGGTAACATTAAAGGCAACTAATTTTTTCTCTTTTAGTGATAAAGATACAAGTGATATCTTATTATAATGTGAGTAAGATGATCAGTTTTCAGGAGACAACATAGGCACTCAGAAGCATGAAGTGGTGTCAATTTGAAAACATAGGATTTGGTCTTTCATGCAAGTCACAGACTTCAATGCTCTTTCTTCAGAAAAGGTTAGCACATTTATTCTGTAAAAACTTGATCAGTTAATGTATTCAGAAAAAAACTTTGCAAGTAAAGAAATGTATTTAAAAATACTCTAAGTCAGTTCAGTTTATTATTGTCTATCCAATGTCTCAGAAACTAACAAAAAAGACAAGTGTCCTGGTAAACTGAGACACACACACCTCGCCCCCAAAATAAAGATCTGGTGTTGGAAAAATTCTGTCAATCCATTTTTCACTTCCCCTCTTTACTATAAAGAAATTTTTACTCAACAAGACAATAGTGATTCCATATACACTGAATATGCGTTTCCCTTAGTCAAAGTTCCATTTCCACAAGTGTTTAAAACCAAACTTCTTATAAATTGCAGTATCACAATGGGTGTGAGAGTTTGGTGATCATAGAATCATAGAATGCTTTGGGATGGAAGGGACCTTTAAAGGTCATCTAGTCCATCCCCCCCGCAATTGGCAGGGACATCTACAACTAGATCAGGTTGCTCAGGGCCCCGTCCAACCTGACCTTGAATGTTTCCAAGGATGGGGCATCTACCATCTTGCTGGGCAACCTGTTCCAGTGTTTCACCACCCTCATTGTAAAAAATTTCTTCCTTATGTCCAATCTGAATCTACCCTCTTTCAGTTTAAAACCATTACCCCTTGGTCCTGTCACTACTGGCCCTGCTAAAAAGTCTGTCCCCATTTTTCTTGTAGGCCCCCTTTAAGTACTGAAAGGCTGCAATAAGGTCTCCCTGCAGCCTTCTCTTCTCCAGGCTGAACAACCCCAGCTCTTTCAGCCTTTCCTCATAAGAGAGGTGTTCCATCCCTCTGATCATTTTTGTGGCCCTCCTCTGGACCCGCTCCAACAGGTCCATGTCCTTCCTGTGCTGAGGACCCCAGAGCTGGACACAGCACTCCAGGTGGGGTCTCACCAGAGTGGAGTAGAGGGGCAGAATCACCTCCCTCGACCTGCTGGCCACGCTTCTTTTGATGCAGCCGAGGATACAGCTGGCTTTCTGGGCTCTGAGAGCACGTTGCTGGCTCATATCCAGCTTTTCATCCCCCAGTACCCCCAAGTCCTTCTCGTCATGGCTGCTCTCAATCCCTTCATCCCCCAGCCTGTACTGATACCGGGATGACACAGACTTAGTGCCAAGAAGAGAGAGAGAACTTATCTTGTAGTCTGCCCTCCCGTGCTATCTTTGTTTTCACTGCCAGAACTGGAAAGGAAGAAAACTAGAACAGAACAGAGTCCAACCTCTTTGCACTGCTGCTGAACGCAAGTATCCTGGCCTCAGTGGAGAACGTGCAACAGACCAGATGGAAAAGCACCTCAGTGGGTTTTTTGTGTCACTGGTCCTTATGCCTATGGTTCTCTCGTTATTAAGCAGTGTAATGTCACTTTACTCCATGAAAACATTCAATTGTTATGCTTCATAAAACTTGGGTATTTAAGAGGTATTGTGATAGTCTGTTCAGAGCACCTTTTAAGGAATGCTTATCTGTATGTACAAGTAACAGTACTGTTCACTGCTTCTTATATTATAGTACTCTTGACCCTTCAAAAACAGCAGAAAAGAGTTTTTGGTTAAAAGAAGATGGAACAACTGCAGCCTCATGAGGTAAGCAAGCAAAGCAACAGGACACTTGCTTTCAAGAGCCATTTTCCTGCTCCTAGAACCTCTGTCTTAACTCCTTTCCTTCTGTTCCACCGAGCAATCCAAAAGCAGTTCTTCAGCCTCACTTACTGTCCCAACGAGACATGAAGTATATTGATTACCTCACAGTTAAAGGACAGAGCAAAATGCAGAAGTAGAAAAGGGTTAAAGAAAGAGTTAGAAAAACTAATGGAAGCCAACCCATTTGTGGCTAATCAAACTTCCTAAATGAAGGAAATCCTTGTTTCTTCCACTTTTCTGCTTTCTATCTACAGGCCACTACTGGGATACCAAGGTAGACTTTGGTTTAACCTGAAGAGCATTTAGGAGTACATAACTGCTTAAGAGAAGTATACATTAAGTATTAGCAGGAGTGAGAAGTCATGCTGAGAATCACACTAAGTCTCCCTCAAAAAAGAAACAACCAGAAGTTCTTACTCTGACAGTCTAAAACAGTCCCAGAGGTGCTACTGAACATAGTGGAGTTGTCTGCGTTTTGCTTCCAAGTCAGAAATTTAAAAAAGCTAAAAAAATAACTACAATGTAGGCTTGAAGAGCCTCAAACCACGCATCTGAAATGCTGTTGCTACGACATCAAAAGGAAAAATTTAACTTCCGTGCTCTACTTTATGCACACAGTAACACTGCATATTTATTCCCATTCCATCCTGTGATTCCCCAGAATTATTTCTATGAGAGCTTGGCATTTTAGTTTCTAGAATGGTCACACTCAAAGATAAAATACAGATACCATCTTCTTTACCTTTTTCATGGCCATGCAACATGTGAGATCGTGGTATACAATGGGCACATGATCTTTAGAAAGATGTACATCAAATTCCACATATGCTGCTCCCTATAGAAAATTGAAAAACACACTGAATAAAACAAAAACCCATTAACTATTTATGCACAAGGACTCCAGAACTGCAGACAAGTTGCCAAGTATTCACAGATCCTGGACATCAACCAGAAGTTGAATGCAACTGGCTGTTACCAGTTTAATCATACTCAACAATGCATTAGAAATGAAAAAAAAAAATCATATAGGAAAGTATTTTAATTACCATAATGCAGCTCTGATACATGTAACTTACTAGAGGGTTTACAAGATTAAGCAACATTCAAGTATTGTAAACTTGATTTCAGAGAAATGCTAAGATGATGTTTTTAAACATAGATAACTTTGTGGTGCCCTTCCTCCCTCCTCCCTACCACCCCACCAAGAGACAAGTGATTGCTACAAATTGGCAAAGCTTTAGGGAGATATTCCATATACTGAGGAGCTTCTGGAGTCACTAGTGAATAACACAGTAGTAGTGTGTTATAACACGCACAAGGGCAGAAATAGCTATGTTCAGTATTCTCCTATTCTTTTCAACTGTATGTTATTTTCTGTTCGGCTTAAAAAGCAAGAAAGATCAAACAAGAGCTCTAAGTACAATCTTTTTGAAAAGAGGGAGGGCCAGAAAGAAAGAGATTGAGAAACACACAGAAACAATTTTTTTTACTTATTTTCACTGTCTGTAAATCATTTCTTTGAAAGGCCTCCAAGAATAGCATTTATCAAATTATCTTCCTGACTCCCATACTCTTTTTCAATCGGTACAGAAAGAAAATAGGACAGACTTTTTTCAGCCCTTTTCTCAGCAGAAGTATTTTTAGAGTGGTGGCTTTCAGCCTTTTCAATCTGCAAATAGCTGAAAATACTTCTCTGGTGACGCTGCTCATGACTTCCCAGTAAATTTCTGCCTCAATGCATACTTCTTGTGGGCTTTTTAAAAGCTGTCTATAAACCTGCTGCATCCACCCAGAAATTAAGAACTACTGTTCAAAAGGATCATTTAGTAGCTGCAGTTCTCTTTTACTCTGCAGTCATGCATGTTCCAGACACTGTGTTCAAATTATACTCTGACTCTCAAATGAGAGAAAGCTTTCAGCTATGACTCTTGGGGAGTACAGTACTCTAGAATCAGTAGCCAATAAGCATAATACTCCAGATTCTGCTCCCACCCCTTTAACAACTTCAAAAGATGTTTGCTAAGAATCTACATTAGTGAAGAAGTACCTGAAAAGGCTTAGGAATCCTACAAGTTAAGCAGCAGGTCATCTCATAGCAGCATCTTTATGTAACTGCAACCACAGCTCTTCACTGTGAAAAAAAAGGAACTAGACAAGGAATATGCTTCTAACTCCAGCTACTCTGCTGCAGTGTCTCACGAGGTTGCCTAGATCAATCTTATCACAGATCACTTCAGTGACTGAGATTATTGGAAAGAATAAAAGTGACCACCTCAATCACAGAATTTAAGCACCTGAAGCTAGCATCTCCCAAATTGAAAGGCTCATCTTAGGATTCAAAGTCTTCATTGTAGCAAGCACTGAAACTAAGGATTGTTTTATTCTACCTGCTCAGCTCCCAAGTCTGATTTTTGGACACCAATTTTAGGTACTCAGCAGTTCCTGAGTGAGACCTTTGCCACCTAAGAGTACGCTGACAGACTCTAGCAGTGCCAAAATTCCATTCGTTTGTTCAAAATTATTCCAACCCTATGTCTCTGCAGGGTTGAGATAAAAACTTTCCCTGTATTAGAACACCACCAGCCCATATTAGATGGAAGCTGGGGTTTTTTTTGAGGAACTTGAGAATAAGAGTCTAATCTAGCTGTTACTTTCTTTCCTATCTCTCAAGGAATTTCCATGGTGATTTGATGTAATTTTATATCAGTGCAACTACCATTCATTGTATTGTGTCAGGGAAATTAAGCACACAAGCCAAGCAAGTTTTAACTATACAGGTACTATGTGCATGCAAACGTGTGTACATACGTGACTAGCAGCATTCCTCAGAGAGGCAATAGTGTTCTCTTGAACTTTAGCAAGCCTGAAATAACAGCAAAGAAAAAGGGTTTGTTAGATGCAGCATGGCACAGCAGTCCACTGAAACAGAGATACAGATCAAAACTCTTTGCTTTACAGAACATCTACACTTGATATTGCAGCGACTTAAGAGTATGGGTTGTAGCTTTTTATTTTAAATTGTCTGCTTCCTCAATTGATGTCAGTGAAACTAAACACACACACCCCCCCAAGATTAAAATGCAAATGAACTTACTTAGCTGTTGTTGTAGAATTTCCTGCTCCCCTGTGTCCAACATCTAGAGTTGTTCTTGGTTTCCAATATTTTGCATATGAAGCCTTCATATCACAAGTGTATCCCTGGATTGGCTTAATAATTATGTAGTCCACTACAAGAAAAATGGCAAATGCTTCACATGTCAATAGATAATGGATGACTTCCAGTAAAGTTATCTACATCTGTTTGCATCAACTGTACCTCTAACTTTTCCAATTGTCTTCCTTGGATTTCTGCTCATAATAGCAAGTGTAAGAATTCCAGCACTCTTTCCAAGTTCTGCAATTGTGGATGACAGGAGGCAGGCAGAACCTACATGACCTGGGAGCACATCACCTTGTACTACTTTCTCACCTAAATCTTCCTAAAAACAAAACAAACAAAAAACAAAACCACCTACTGTTATATGTAGGTGAGAATGCTAAACAAACTCCTTTTTCTCACGGAAACCTTGCTCCTCAGGACAATAAATACAGGCACTGATGTAACAGATATTTCTTGTCTGTTACAGAAAAAATTAATTTCAGGCTCAAAATTGTTTACTGTAACAGTGTGTTGCAAGTTATGATCAGCAATATGGAATTGTTGATGGAAATCTAGGAAATCATGTACATTTGTCTTTGAAAACTCTTACATTTGATAAGCTTTTCAGATCAAAATTGCATGTGTAGAACAGTCTATCTTCTAAAAAGCCCAAGTCATGTTTAGAACAAAGATGAACTGGAATAATATATATGCTTAAAGTATCGTTATATTAATTTGCAGGGAAGGAAGAGGGCAGCTAGCACACAGAACATATATTTCTTGACCATCATCAGGTTCAGGAACTATGTAGTCACCTTACAATTATGAACTTAAGTGATCTAAGGATATTTTTAGACTGAAGAGAGAACGCTTAAAACTTTCTTCTGCATAAACAGTATGAAGAAACAGAAGTTGTTTTCTTTTATAAAAGGACTTTGAATACTAAAATCTTTCAGAAAAAAAATAGAGTGCAAAAATAACTGATGAGAATCAGGAAGCACCTGGTTTTAATTTGCACTAGTTAGTCCAGAGAAATTTCTTTGTTTATAACTTGAAAATCAAGATGAAATAATTTAACTTGTTCATATACACATTGTTCAGATTAAAAAAGGATAAGCAAAATTGATCCTTGGTAAAGGATAAAAATCAAGCCAACCTACTACATGCAGTACTGCACACCAAGATGAGTCTTATTTGTAGTAACTTCTAAATAAGCAGAAACTGCAAAGCTTTCTGTGCCATACTGAGAAGACCCACAAAACCTTTCTGCAAAATGGGGCAGTCTCGTAGCTTGTTTACACAAGTCCAAAAGATGAAGAATTTCAGGCAATAGCCCTATCCCAATAGTAAAATCTTCATGGTAATTGATTCCTTTAACTCCTGAAGGCAGACTGGAGTTGCTTCTTACTGATAAAGAGACATACCTCAAAAAAATCAAAGATTAATTCCAAGTTATCAGGCTCCATGGTTTGTATAGTGTATTCTATCCACCGGTCTGGCTGCAAAGCATAACCACAGTCTGGCTGAGAGTGTCGACATTTGTATTCGTTGTTACTTATTAAGGAGAACTCCACAGTGTTTGCCATTTTCTGAGGGACAGTAGGGGATGTTTTCTCTTGGCCCTCTTCGTCATCCTCGTCCTCCTCTAGGCCTTCTAGAGTCAATTTTACTCTACTCAACCAGAAATACAAAACAAATGGTTAAGTTACAGAAGCATCTTTGGAAATATTGAAGAATTAGAAAGAAGCTTGAGCAGAAGCTCATACAGCACAATTCTTCTCAACACCACCATCTACAGGAAAGCAGTGTACGCAACAGGCCCTCACAAAAGTCAAGAGTTTGCAACTGTTGTCTAAATCTTAGTCAGATTTAAGTGCTCAAGTCACTTCCAAAACTGGAACTTGCATAAATGTAAAAACTGTACTAATGGTCTGAGAAGCAGCACTCCACCAAACTAATGATTTGGGTTGCCAAACAGACAGCCTTTCTCCACAGATTGATACCCATAATGCCAAAAGGCTAATGAAAAGCACTGAAAATAGCAGTAATCGTCCAGATCAATACCTGAACATTGGTGGCTGCTGCTAAGCACACACACACAACTAAGTCTCTCTGAACACCAATAGGGCAGATAAATGTATTCTATTCGACATAAACAAGATAGTCTGAAGTAATTAGAAAGTCCCTTGAGAAATCCTAAATGATCATTTAAAAGTAAACTGAATGCAATTTCTGAAAAATCCTGGACTGGGAAGAATAAGCCTCTTTAAGACTCATAATTCATTGTTATACAGAGCAAACCTTCCACACAGAATGAATGATGACAGTGATGGAAGCATATATGAGTAATCCAAATCCCGTTCTGAATCATCTGAGCAGCAGATGGGATAAAGAGTTATCATTTAGTTAGATGTCAATTCACTAGTAAAACTGAAGTCGTATCTCAAAGAAACAATTACAGTCACAGAAGTCCTTTACACTAAGTCCACATTCTTAATACCCTCATAAAAAAAGAAGTCACAACACAGATGCTCCACAAACTTGAAAAATGACATTGCCATAGCAAGTGACAGTCACAAAAACTACCTAACTTTTTAGGCAGAATGTGGAAAATAGAGTATCTAATAAATGCATCCAGCTTATCAAGTCTGGATTTCAACCATCTAATTTAGACAAGGATCAGGCTTCAGAAATTGTTCTCTCTCTACCTGCTATAACACACAAGGGAAAATTGCAAAGCTCTAGAGAACAGGACGTAAGTATTAATTCTCACTGAAGAATGTTGTATTAAATGCTTTCCCCTCATCAGAATAGTTGGAATGGGGGGTGGGGGAATAATAAAAAAAAAATATCAAGTGTCAGACCATCAAAATAAGGTGCACTGTACAGAACTCACTCCCAGGTGAACTGAGTCATCTGTAAATCATTTTGATAGTGGTGTGCTGGAAGTTGCTCATATGTTACAAGCTCAAAATCTGATTTCTAGCAATTAAATACAAATTTTTTTTTTAAATGTTTTCCATTAAACAAAACAGAGAACCACAATCCTTTCCAAACAAGAAGATAGGTTGTACACAAGATTAGGAGTGGGAGAAACAATGTTAGTCTGTCAAAGGATCTGAGCATTCCTGCTTCCCTCTTTCCCATTGGTAAGAGCAACACACGGCTAACATACTACCTAAAAATTGTTGTTGTGAAAGAGCACTTTTACTGAGGATTGTTACTAGTAACAGTCATCATGCATTCAGAGATGTGTCAGGCTCTAGTTAAGGAGGAGAGGATTTTATACTTCTCAACTCTTTTTTCCACAAAAAAAAGGCTGTGACAGATGCAGAAAACAAGCCTACACCACACAGTACAACAATATGTGCTGGGATAAAGTTTGGCAACCACAGAGCTCCAAAGAAAACCGTACACAGGAAGGAGAGGGGCTGGGGGCGGGGGGCAGGGAAGAGAGAGCAAGCTCCAGATCCCAGAAATTCAAGAGGGCAAAGAGATCAAACACTTGGGGCAACAGCGCAGTCCTCAAAACATCAGGACTAAGATATCCACTTCTGTCAGTCAACCATATAGTTATAATAATGCCTGCTTTTTGAGGCACCTCTGCAGATAAAAACATCAAACTGATCTAAATAGCAACATAAGTGATTAGAGAACACTATTATCTCCACCGTTTGTGTTGATGTAACACCAGTGGAGAATTCACTATATATTAAATGGAGAGGGCTGTTTACTTTGGTAAGGAGAAAAAGCAGTAAGCAACAAAAAACCTGGAAGCCTTCTCCCTTTCCTTTTCCCCATCTTCCACTTCCATTCTGCTCTTTTGAAGAAGAAAAAAGAACAAACAAGAAAACTCACTAAAAGTAACAGCAGAGAACTACTTAAGAACACTACAGTTCCAGCCAAGAAGCAGGGAACACCAAGGCAAGTACAGAATAAGTATTTGTGAAAGACACCTGTTATCTACTGCTTAACTTGTGCTATCACATCTGCTTTATACATATTTAATAGCTTAATAACTATCAGAGAGGCAAGAGTTGAAAAGTATTAAGTCAGCAGTGAAACTAAAATAGTTTTGTTTGACTGTTTGTCTTCCTTTGTTGAAACAGAAGGAACTCTTTTGACACTACATTAATAATAAAATGAGGTAACTGAAACACACCACTGATCTAATGTTATCACCATATTTTTACAAAGTGCTTAAATACTTGGAAATTGGCCTGATAGTATACCCCTATTAGCAACTCAAAATTAATTTAAAGGCTGCATTAACTAAGTAAAAAAGAATTACTAGTATTGACAACTAACATGAGATAAATAGCAAACTGAGACGAGCAGGCTCTTACCTAAACCTTGATGTTTTAAATTTCTTCTTAGATATCACTACAGGTGGTTTCTCAGAATAATGCAGACGTAATCTTATTTCTGTTTGACATGTCAGCCACCCAGCATCCACAGTTTCAATACCATCTATCAAGAATAAAACAAAAAGTACATAATACTCTAATACCTTATTTTAGGGAGGTCCAGACAGTTTAATATACAAAATGTAAATACAGTTCCTCTGACACCATCTTCCAGACAATCCTCCTTATTGCCAACCATATTCAACGGTATTTCCAGTGCAGTTGTTGAGTGCATCCTTTCACCTGTCTTTTCTGAACTACCCAGAACAAATAACAGATACTGCAGTTGTTTGCTGGCTTTTAAGGGGATTAAATAGGAACAATGATCCTCACCAGCTTCGTGTGTAAACTGTCTGCAGGAAGAGCACTAAGTATTCCAGTGTTAACTTCATTTATGGTATCAAGGGCTAAGTTAAGTCTCCAAAGGCAAACATAACATTCCCTTGTCTCTCAATACATGGAATAACACTGACAGAAACTCTGAAGATTCATAAGCAGCTTGAGACGCCCTGTTTCTATTGAGACAGAGGTGTCAAATTAGCTCATAATCAATGTCAGTAAAGCAGTGTAAGTCTGAAGGACAGGATATAGCAACGGATATGATGGGGAATCAAAGCATGGAAGAGAATCCTCAACCTCACCGCCAGGACAAGGAAAGCCCACAAGCAGGATGGCCAGAAAGCTCAAGCTGCCAGACCACGTGCTGAAGCAGACCCTGCAGTTTTGAAGAGTTCCTAGCAAATTGTATCATTCAATGAGGATATGAAGAAAAATGGAAAAGCTTTAAGACATGATGTATGAGACATGACAAAGATTTACCTTAGGCACCACAGGATTGAGTGTTAAGCGAGAGGTAGGTTAGAACTGCCAAAAGTGAGACATATGCATGCACAAGAACATGAGGTTTGAGATTATGAGAGGTTTTGGCAGTTATGTGCCTAACTGAAGAGGCAGATTGTGTACATTTAGTATAAATTTTTTTTTTTAGGTACAAAGAGTTTTTTCTAAAGCTATGTTTTAAGGAGAAAGCTAACTGTCTATATTCTGTATTTCCAAAAATACATGCTCATGATCTAAAGTTTTTAAATTTCAACCTTAACACCAGCATACTGACAATATTTCAACTCTTCCTAGCAGTCTTAGAAGGGATTAGAAGGGATTACAGCCTGAGTGTGAATTCACCAATGTTGAATACAAAAATAACCATATAAGCAGAGAAAACAATCGCTTACAGGAAATTCCTGTCAAAACTTAGTATTTAAAATATTTTTCAACTACAACACTTAATCTTCTTAAAATTAAATACATGGAAAAGAGTAAAGGTCAATACATCTCACTTACTACGGATTCCAAAGTATCCATCGTCAATAGTAATTTCATTTTCTAGAATTAAGAGGGGAAAAGAATGAAAGAAACCAATTAGTATTCACATTATAAAGAATCATTGCCAAGTTAAATTAATTCTACTTTTCCACTTCACTTCTAAAAAGTATATCTAATAAAAAGTAGGAAAACTGAAACAGACAAAGAATAAGCATGTTCATTGCAACCTTCTATAAAGCTTTTTCCCAATTTATGCTTTTTCTTAGTTTCTGCAAGAAAAACCAATCAACACACAAAATGCCATAAGATGTTTTACCTGAAGTAATCTCAACTGAGAAAAGCAAGAAGGTTGCATAATTACCTAGTTTGCTACAGTATTTTGCTGATAATATCCACATCCTACTAGAATCTAAGATGCTTTTCTTGTTAGTGTCAAAGACATGAAAGTTTCTTGCAAACATACAAGAAAACTGCCCTCCTGCACATTTACAGTTAGAGCTTCTAAATCAAGTTAGTCACAATTAAAATGCTTATTCTGCCCATGTGACAGAAACCAACCTAGGATGAAATATTCAAAACACTCATTTCTCACTTACTTTTATCCTTACCCTCTCCAAAATTTTAATAACTAAAATCTTAAGGCACTAAGTAAATTCACCAGCATTAAAAGAATTGCAGTAGTCTAAACAAACTATATGTTTCTCAAAACATAAATCTTAACAAAATTTTGTCTCTACAGCCATTAATCCCATTTTTTCCTAAGAATAATCATGGGCCTGCCCTCAATTTTTAATAACCACAGGCAACAATTTAGGATCATAATGACCAAGTGCTAAAAATCTTGGTTTTGCTGCATTTTCTTAAAGACTGCTTATGAAGCATTAAGTATTACTTGGAGGGGAAAAAAAATCCTAACTGTTGGAATGAAGTTATCCAAATTTAGAGATAAAGTCTAGACCCTAACCGAGGGTAGACTGCTTCCCTAATCAGTTACTGAGAAATACAGAAACATAATCTTGTTACAGGAATAGAAACACTTAACTAACTCAATTGAAATAAAAAAAAAAAAAAAAAAAAAGGCGGGGGAACATGATCATGGTACTATTAATGATTAACAGTTTCTTTAATACCAGCTTCTTTCTAAAAGACCTATTTTTTCAATGCATCAGAAGGTATTTAATAGATGTAAACTCCTAAGTGTGGAGGAAATAACATTTTTCATATCCTAGGAAAGACAGTGCATAAAACATGCCATCCCACAGCAGCATAAGAGATCTAAATTACAACTACATTCAAAGGATATTTCAGTCACTCTTAAAAAACAAACTTTTCCCCTGTTCAGAAAAGCATTAGGAACTTGTATGCAAGTCTGCATGTCACCTTTTCTTCCAGCAAAATAAATTTCTGCTAAATTGCCGGGTAAATAAGCCCATTCATGTTTCTGTTTACATTAATCCACTTACTTAAGCCTAATTAAGAATTTTTGCTTTAAAATTTTAGTAATGAAATAGTAGTTAAATAAAAACAGCAATGACTTCACACACTCCCCCCTCCCCACATTTTCTCTGAAAAAATAATATGGATCCTTAGTCTCAAAGAATTAAACTTACAGAAAATTATTACAATTCCAAATTAACAAAAAAAACCAACCCACATATTCTTAAGGATGGCAGCAAACAATTTCACATCCACTCCATTTTTAAGCCACTTATATATATATATTTTTTGAGAGTAAGGCCCATGTTGTGCAAAGAAAAAGTTTATACCTCCAACACATTAACAAATTTAAGTAATGTAAAACTATAGTTATCAATCCCTCTAAACCAATGTGCAGCATATTAGCAATCTTATGCATATGCCTCAAACAGATGCAGTTGATGCCCATACCTAAAGGGGTAATTGATCGTGGTTGTAGATGAGTCTCCCACATGTGAACTATGACTTCGCAGGGACCATCGATAGTCTGTAATTTAAAAGTTAAATGTCTGCAATAATTTCTTTTGTTATATCTGATTTTCTACCCATGAAGCTGTTTGGGATGGTTGCGAACTAAACTTACAGTTTAAGAAAGAAAAAGAAGAAGAAGGAACAGAGAGGGACATAGAGAGAGAATGAAAGAGAAAGAAAGAAAACAGATCAGCCTTGTTTCTTACCCCTGCAACTGCTGATGACGCTATCTGATGCATTCAGTATACATATGACAGTACTTGTGACAAAGTCTGACAGGGTGGAGAAGTTATATGGAATTATTAAATCTTTACTGCTTACAGCTACTCCGCTGGACTACTTTAGTTTCCTTCTGATACAAAAAACCAAAGTGTCTCTGAACTCATTCAGTGTGCTTCCTTTTTTCTTAAGATACTACAGCAACAATTTATGAAAAAACATAACCCACATCTCTTAATTCCAAGCAGCACTCAGCATCTACTCATGCAGTTCACAGTTGCAGGGGTGGGTTCTCCCTCAAAATTTTCTTGAATAATTCAAAGTCTATAAAACAGTTACTTCAGTTGTGGTACAGAAGAGCAAATTATTTATCATCTAATTAAAACATAAATACATGGAATTTTGCTGCCTCAGAAGGAAAAAGACACTGATACAATCCAATTGGCCAGCAGTGAAGCCCCTGCAGTCTATTCCATTTGGAGCAGTATAAATTAGATTCTTTCACCAAAAAAAAAGAAAAATAAAAAAAATTTACTGTCCTTCAAAAGACTACATTTGTTGAGAAACATAGCCAAGACTCAGATAGATAATCAGAACGGTAATCAATCTCTTCTTTCAGAACAATTTAAGTTTGAAATAGCTTTCCAGGTTAAAGCTAACAACAGAAAGAACATGCCCAATTCCCAGCTCAGTCACCCTAAGAAGTCTCCCTTGACATTGTGTGGTTGTTACCATCAGTCATAAGGACCACTGTCAAATAGCTGCAGAGTTTGTCATTCTGGTGTTTTGGGCCTAAGTAACTCCTGTTTTCAAAAAGACTTTCTACTATTGCCAGTCATATCAGCTTCACCACCAACTTGTCCCAGTACTTCAGGTTCTTGTTTAAATAGATTTCAGATCAACAAGGACATCCAGACAAGCTTCAAACTCAGCAGTATAATTACACAGTACCATAATGTTTTGCTATCTTACAGCTCACTGAATAAATTCTTTAGCAGCAGATGGGATTTCTTGACATATATCAAACACATTTAATCTACTATGCTTTTGGATGAATTAACAGCAAATGCCAAATATTTTAAAAGCGCTCAGTAAGATGGGTTTGCTCCGAGAGTCTCAGCTAAAAGCAATTCAATTTTTCTAACGATTTCAGAGGCATCTACACTTAAGGGTCATGTCAGAATAAAATACATACGCTTAAAGTTCTGCTTTAAAGATAGAATGCATGTAAATATAAATAAGATGATACTATTGTTTTCAGTTTATTCCCGTTATAGGGCAGTTTTAATTCCCATCTTCTCACTGCTGCCACAATGATCATTCTTATGGACTTCTAGAAAAGTAAACAATGAGGAGTTTCTTCCCCCTTTTTTCACAGCAGATCCACACTTGCATGCCACAATCTCAGTTTCCGGAACTGAAACCTGTGTTTGCCAGCAGGGAGGCTACCATTCCCTAACACCGCGCAGGCCTGCAATCTCTCCAACACTGACTCCCATGAACACATACAGAACTTGTAGCTTGCAAACCTGGGGAATGCAAGTCTGTCCTAACATGGATTAAGCTGCTTTCTTCAAAAGGTAAGCAAATGTTTTTCCTTGTAGAAACTCCCAACATATTGTATTAAAATACCAATACCAGTCTACTTCTTACACTACTTTAATTGTACATTTTAATTTTAGGTTCTAAAATTATGAATGAGAACTTCAGTAACATTATCCCAACAATAAGCACAACACACTGGATACACTCAGCAAAATTTCATCCCCTGAAAGGAATACAGTGGGCTGATTATGAATCTAACCCCAGGAACCTTCAACAGTTTCCATACTAGTAAGAGCCAAGCAAAGCTACCCGGACAAAAAGGGCAATGGATTAGAGAACAGGCACAAACATGACTAAGAGCCCTTTCACAATCCCTGCTCAGATCGTCTTTGTGTTTATAGGCATTTAAATAATATTTTAGTTACATGTAACAAAAGCCATTGCTACAATGAGGTTAAAATATTCATGTAATTTCAGTGGCATATACTGACCACATTTGAACAACAGCCCAGTTCAGATCAGCCTGTAACAGAAGTATACGATGTGTCATCAATATTCATAGTATCCTAACGATACCTAAAAAGTCAGCCTCTGCTAGGACAGTCTTAAAAGGGCACCTATCCAAATGTCACATCAAGCATCCCAGTGGGCAGTACACTGAGATTATAGTAAGCGGCACAGTATGGCACAGATCCCTCTCTACTAACACACACTATTTTTTTTTTTAAAGCAAATACATAAAAATTATGTTGCTTGATTTATATTTAGTTGAACATCTGAGGCAATTTTAAAGCTCTTAAAAGGACATTCAAATATTTTCTAAGAAGATCAAGTCCTCTTACATTGTCAGAAGCTGGGGGTCCCCCAGTAGTCATTAGACGCTTTTGAAATGAAGGGTAACATGCCTATTAAGCATAATGTTCCAGAGGTTCAAAGCAGTCTGATGCACACTCTGCATAAAGTGCCTGGCTGCTCAGTACAATTGAAAGGAAAGCACTTCTGTGGATGGTTAAATGATGATTAAGGAAGCCAGTTCCAAAATCCCTGATCCAAGGCAACACAACAGAGCAGGCATTAGGAAAAAAAATATGATCTTAAAAACACCACACATTTATCCAACCGCACTTTACTTCTTAAAACTATGTTTCAAGAATATTAATCCACATCAAGAATATGAAACAGCTAAATTAATTAGACTTAACTGCTGATGCTGGATTTCTGACAAAAATCTCTCTGGATTTCTGTACCGTGTAAAAGACAATAATTATACACAAAACCAAACAATCAACCAAAGCCATTCAGCCATCGTAACTAACTTTGCAATGCAACAGCACATTAGTCACCTGCCAGGAAGTCCTGGGCTCAATAGAGGTTTTATAGCCCTAGTATTTCCAATAACAGTTTAACACACAATCTACTATCTCAGCACAGTCATGGCAAAGGTGTTCCTTTGTTATTATCAGGTTAACCATGGGTTAGTAGTCTAGCAAAAGCTTTTCTAAGGCATTCTGATATTAAAGAAATTATTGACTCTAGACCTAAGTCTCACCTTTATTACTATATTCCAGGCACTAAAAGGATTTGACTTACTTACATTTTAGAAAAGTAAATTTAAGTCTCATTTGAGACCTCTAACTAAGCAATAGTCTCAAGTGTGAAAAACGTTCACCAATCCAGTTTTAAAAGTCCTGCTATATGCATGGATAGCTTAGTTATTTCACACTTTCCTTGAAAGAAATAACCCTAAACTTGCATGTTTATTTTCTGTTGGAAAAACAAACAAAGAACATAGCTTAACAGAATAAGGTATGTATTTTCCTTACTAAGGTTTTCAAATATGCCTCATGCAAACAATACATATCAAAGCATTCTCCTAAAACATACAATATACACAAGACTTAAATTCCAGACAAAGGGGGTTTTGGTTCTCCGCCTCGCCCTGAACAAACAGAAGGTACATGTAGAATAAAACATGGGAAAATCCTCACAGTAAGGTAACTGGTACTGGCCTATGTTTAAGGAGAAAAAAAAAAAAAAAGAAACCTCGAACAAAATAGTTTAAATTACTGTCTTATTTCATCAAGTGTATGTATTTACCTTTCTTTTAAAATGCTTAAGATGACTCTTATGTTATCATTAAAATGTTTACAACATAGTAAAGCACTTGATATGCAGGAGCCAAGACTTGCACCAATTTTATAGTAAAATGTTCATGGTATATACATCCATTTATTTGTATTCCTACAAATATTCTATAAATTTTAATATATTATGTATTAAAAAATATGCTTTATTTACATAACCACAATCTGTTATTACCAAAATGCTTCAGTGCAAACAAACCAAACTTCCCATGACATTGTACTATCCTTCAAGCAATATAATTGAACTGAGATCAAATTATGACTTAAGGGAGGTGAGAGAAATACTTTAATTTTTTCCAAAACACGAATTATTATGTATTGTTACATCTAGTCTGTAGCAATATTTTGGATAATATGAGAACTATCATTTCTCTGTGTAAACATGTATCACCCCCAGGTTTGCCACCATGTCCATCTCAAGCATCTTCAAAGATGCAGTTGATATAGAAAGGAAGAGAACTTCAGCTGGATCTGTCTTCAGCATGCTTTACTCAATTATGTGGTGTCAGATTCATATATTCAGACTTGAACACATATTTAAGACTAAACATGTATTTAAGTTATCCTACTACAGGCTATGACACACAAAATTGCACTGAAATAAAAAGCTAACAGCGTCTGAAGGATCATATATTGCAAGCCTATCAAATTTATGAGATTAATCATATGCAATGCCTAATGAAAAAAATTACTGAAATAAAAATATTCAGAATAATTTAACTCAGAAGTATCTTTTCCTTATCAGAGTTGTTAATGCTAAAGTCTTCCATATACTGTCTCATTTGCACTATAGCGTGCATTATACTCCTGTTAGAATGAAAGGATTCTGCTTTTTCATTGTTCTTCAAAAAATTTACAAAAAGAGGAGAAAACATTGTAGCTGGAATTCTTTTCTTCAAAAGACTATGTTATGAGAAATAAAGTCCTGTGCACTTAACAGGTACAGGCTAGACACTGCTAAGTGGATAACCATGTACTCTGGCAATTCACATACTTTGTTTTGTAGGGTGGTTTTCTTTTTTTCCTCCTTTTTATATACAGTAGCTCTTTATGCTGGTATTCCATAAAATTTATACTTACCTTGGCAGACTCTGCATCACACGGTACATAAAGCGTGCACGATACAGAGCACCTACTTAAAGAAACACACTCACCAATACATATTGTAAACTTTTTCAAATAATAAAACGGAAATTGTGTTGCCTATGAGCACATTTTCTGCCAAACTGTTCTCACTAAGTGTGCTTTTTCTAGTGTGCTATTGCTTACATTTTAAACTTACGGGCATTTGCGAAAAATGCAAGAGTCCCATCAGAGCTGATAGGCTGTAAGAACTGATCTACTTTTGCCCTCAGTTTGACCACAGAAAAATAAAGCTATTCTTGGCCTTCCCTTCTTTTGCCTCAGAATAATAATTTAAACATCAGTTTCAGATTAGACTATTTCACATGCTGTAATGAAAAAACAGAATGCACTCTCTTGTGTTTCATTTAAAAATTAGTATCCTTCACTGACATGATACCTCTGCCAAATATTTTTTCAGTGAAAGCCTAATCCAGCTGACAAAAACTTAAAAGCTCTTGACAGTAATTTAAAATATTTAGAAGATATAGACCAGATGATTCTATAACTCCTTTGCATGTTTAGCTACAGCCTTTATAATCCCAATTTCAGTGAAGAACTAAAGCCCAGGGTAAATAGATACAGGATATTAATAGAGTAAGAAAGAAAGACAGCTTTAACTGGGTTATTTCTTACAGTTATTGCTTGTTATTAAGAAAAAACAGTTAGAGTAGCTGCTTATTTTCCTAAATTAGTCCAACTTTTTTCTGGATGCAGTCTCATCCCTAGTCTGAAGAACTTCCCCCTTAGCCTAGTACAATTTCTACAGACCAGTATACTGCCACATACATTCAACTCACATGCAACTTTGACATCAATACCTGTAAAAACACATCTGTGTCTGTCTCTTGCGGTTTTTTTCCCCAAGTCATGCAAATACCTGTTACAAACCTACAGAAAACACTGGGATGCCCCATTCCTTGTTTTACCTTTTCACTCCAAGAGATTAACGCGTGTTAATTATGCGGCACAAAAGCTAGTTAATACTTCTCATGCTTCAACAAAAAATCTGCAGTAATTTTAAAAACTGTAGTAGGTTAGGCAAATTTAAATACACCTGCTCACACTAACCATTCTTCTCTTGCTATTGCTTGCTTCCATGCTAGAGGTCCTTGCCCTGCTGAAGTCCATATTCTATTCTAAGCGTAGAAGTTGTTATAGCCCCACTATAACTAAAGAGAACTTCGCCATATCATTAAAGCTTTATAATAATGTCAGGCATTTCACTATCACTGGAATTTTTAAAACACTAACATTGGTAAAAGAGAGAAGACAACAAAAATAATTAAAGTTAACAGCATATGGTCATGTATTTCCAGAAGTGAACTGCTTGTATTTCCACAGGTGTTTTAATGTTTCATATGTTGCAATTTAAGATTTATTTCTAAACACTCAAGTTTAACTCAGAAAATCGTTTTTACCTCAAATAAGAGAATTTTTTACTAAGGATGAGCCAACTTAAAATAGAAAAGTTTGTACATACCTTAGGTTCTAGGAAGTACCCTTTAAAATACCGATACCGAACAGGAACTCCTCTAGGAAGCTCTACAGTAGCTTTCCATAATTGACTGTGGAAAAACAAAAAAACCAAAACAGTTTCAAAATACAGCCTAACAGCCACCTCAGACATATGTCTGTCCTAAGTGATATTCTAAAATATAGTTTAGTGTATTGCTGCAAGAAAGTTTTTTACAAGGTAACTTAGCCAAACATGCACAAAGCACAATAAATACTTGGAACTGAAACTGTACTTTCTAATCTACAGATCTGAAGTGCTCTAATGGAGCAAGAATTCTCATCATCATTTAACAGATGGGGAAAACATGATGAAATAATTCAGGGATTCATCCAAGATAACACAGCAAGTCACTGAATTATAAATACATCCTGCGAGCCCTATTTTCCTGCATCATACAAACAGCGACAGGCAGGGCACCATTTTAAGAAAACACTGAATTCTTCCACTGCATTTAAACTTTCTTCATGTGCGCTCATGGTTATATACACTTAAACCACTTAGAGTTTTAATGCAACTCTCATTTTAAACAGTCTTCTCCCCATCTCTTTATAGCCAAAATAATAACCTGTATAGGTTAAAAAGAAAGTAAACACTATAAACATTTCCTATAACTTGCTGTATAGTTATGGGACTGAGAATTATCCATAGCAGTTTCTCATTCAAAATTTCTACAACTAAACTACTGAAATATGCCAGCCACAACATAGGTAGAAGCATCATCTGTAACTAGAAAAGCATACCCAAGTTAAACATTTTCTTAGACACATTCCTAAGCATTCAAAATGTTCAAGGGCAACACAAGACATTATGGAGAGTTTTAATAACAGTATGTGTAGCTCAATAGTTTACAAACTCAAAGCCAGAATAAATTTGTTACTCCAGAACTCCAGCTACTTCAAAGGGAACAAATAAAAAACCAAAAAACCCAACTTACCGATCGTCAGTTTGGAGGACCACCGCAACTTGTGGATTCCAATTTCCCAAAGCACTGCAGCTCCCGCATATTGCAAAAACCTCTCCTAAAATACCCCAAATAAACACAAAAACTCCAATCATCATTATTCAAACCTATATGGAATTAATAAGTACAGCCTACACGGTCAAACCTTCAAATACTTTAAACACCCATCCAAACTCCCTCTTTTTGGTTCAGAAAGGAACTCCCCCCCCCAAATTACAACGTTTTCTTCTCCATTATAAAGACAGACCTCACTGAGAGAGGGACTACTGACAACCCCAGCCCTTAAAAGGGTTGGCTTCCAAATCCTCCTGCAGTAATACTGTTCAAAAATCTCTGCAAATGCAGCAGGAAGATTTTCACTGTAAAATGCTTATTTTTTTCCTATATACTGTATAGGGTTTTTATATATACACACCAACACACTGTACCGAGGTAACATACGTGTCTAAAAACATAATTCTCTGAAATTCATACCAATAATCTAGAAAACACAGACAAATAAGAGGTTTCTAGCATCATTATCAAAACAGCACATCCATTTAATTTTATTGCTGTGAGAAACAAAATTAATTTTGCTGCTATGCTTTCTGGTTTTATTGGATATAAAAACATAACACTGTTACACAAAAAAAAAAACCCCAACCATTAAATTGTCACACTGCCTACCCTAATGCATACATACTTACAGAAAGAACACAAAAGATTACAATAGTATAAGAATGCTCGATTCTGGGATACCCTGAAGTTAAAGTTAACACTGCAACTTATCCTTGTTTTTAATATAAGACATATATACACACACACACAACTGTAAGAACAACAACAATGACAATACAACTGGAAAGGACAAATTAGGATTTTGCTTTTACAGAGTTTCAACAGTATTTTTAGACACAAGAAAAAAATCTGTTGTAGGAGGAGAATATGTGAAGTTTTAAAGTATATTTATGCATCATCTGCTTAACCTTTCGGTCTTGCTATGCAAAATCTAAGAACTACCAGAGTATTGGAGCAACTTCTAAATAAATTGTAATTAAAAAAATACTGAAATTTACTTCAGCCTCTAACAGGAAATGCCTAAATGTAAAGGAATGCCTCAATAGGAAACAGCAAGGATCAAACTGATAGCTGAAAACTCTGAGATAAAAAAAGCATCAGTCTTAACAAAAGCGAGATACAAGTATCTGTGATGGTGATTTCATGTTCTCAAACTGGGAAAGTAGTAGCAATAGTGTTGAAGCCACAATAATCTGAATATACAAAGGAGGCAAGATATATACAACAAAGATACACTACCTTTTAGTAAGCCAAATATCATAGCTGGACCTTCAAGTCTGAAATAAGAGTTTAGAGGACATACTTATGCCTCTAAAATTGTGTCCATGTTTTCCAGCTATAAAGGTTAATCTAAAGAACCAGGTTTCTTTATGAAAGAAACCTCTGCAGACCCAGGGGTTGCAAAAAATTTACAAAAGCCAGGAATTAAGTAAGGTAATTTGTTCATAAAAACAGCTTACCGAAATAATTTTTGAGAACATCTTGAACTACAGTTCCTTTTTTAGAAAATCTTTTGTTCCAAACCATTAAAAAAATCCAAGCTTTTCGGATGTTTACTGTAAGCATACAAATGCAGACAAAAATCAGCTGCATCAGTATACTTACTATGCAATTCACTGCACACAATTGCCTACATCAGGTGTTTTACCTTTTCCCCTCTGTACTGAGGCACATTATGGTTCGTTTTTGCAGGGAGGAGATAAAGGGGGGAGGGAAGCCCACTTGAATACAACACAGTTAGAATTTCTGACTGGAGATATTAAAGAGAAACTAAAATTCTTTTAATATGCCTTTAAAATAGCAGCATTTAGTACATCTTAGTGTACACGCCAGCCAGTCTCTGAAGTGTCATCTAAATGACATTCCTCTTAGTAGCAGCTAGCTAGAATAGTTTTCTGGTCTTCTTTTTTAAACAAACAAAAATGTGTGAACATTCAGTGAACTCTTATCACTCAGTAAGGTACAACATAAAAAAGGCAACATTTGAACAAGATGCACGGTCACCCCCTAAACTCACTTCAACAATTACATTCCAAGGCTGAATCAGGATTTGTAAAATGCTGCTTAAATTATCCCAGGAAAGGCACAAGAGAAATGCATGATAAACCAGATCTGCCTTTTCAAAGGCAATTCTAAACTCAGTGAGGTTTTATTTTGTTTTGTGTTTTAAGCTCAGGGGTCCCCAACTTCTCACTCTCCCCTTGCCAGGGAATCCAATGCTGCTACTGGCAGAGCTCCTTCAGCTACAGCAAAGGGGAAGCTACTCCATGCTTTTTGCCCAGTCTCAAAGCTTGCAGCAGCCTCACTGATGTTGCAATCTCTCTGCTCTGGCGAGCTCTGCTGGAGCAGAATTTTTGTGTACAGTTGGGAGCCAGAAGTTTCCTTTTTTATTTCATATTAGCTAACATTTGGCCACCTAGCAGTCTCTCGGCATGGGACTGTGTCCTGATGAAGACCTAAAGCAGTCACAGCCAGTGACCCTCTTCCTTCTGCTAGGATGAGGCAAAAATTAAGCACTCCATGTCACAAATATATAAAAGCTTATGTCAATGTGTCAGGCTTCATCACCAATGTTGACTCCAGAAGTGGTTTGCCTAGAGGGAGTGAGTCAAAGCATTATTCCTATGCTGGTGATGCCCTTTTATCCTGCCCGTTAGCCTGGAACCACTGGTTTTGACATCGTCATTGTCCCTTCCTGTTGAGGACACAGGGAGCACATTAGCGCTCAAGGTGAGGATTCTTGTCTCACCAAGTAACTACTCATCATGGTGATCTGACAAAATCAGTACATGACATTTCTAAATAAACTGGAACTTTGGCTGTTTGTAGAACTGCTGATAGCTCTGAAAACCTACCTCTCTTCTTTCACAAGACTGCATCGTGCCACTGCTGCATCTCAAAGCTCTTCTCCCCCGTCAAAACCAACAGTATCAATATTGTCATAGGCAGAAGCAACCTTCTGTGTCACCTTTTTATGCTATACACATGACAAGTATTTCCAGACAATTCTTTGTAACCAGCCACTGAGGCAGGATCTAGTTCTCTCCAATCCTAATTTTTGTTGCATATATTATCAGTAAAAGAAAAAGTTACACATCCGAAGTCAACTTTGCTAGCAACAGTGCCATCACAATAGTGGAAGCAACACTGTAAACAGCGCACAAAGAGCATGGCTTGCAATACTCCATTATATAGCTACACCAGTGCTTTATAGCCTCATTTGATCTAAGGTCAATTTATTCTTCAATTTTAAAGTTTTCTCAAGAATGCTATAAAAACACTACTCTTACTAAAGGCTTCATGTCCACATTGCTTGTCAATGTTCAGTTCCCAAATTCCCAATCAAATGGGAGAAACACAGGAGAGGTCTAACACGGGGCAGATGTCAAAACTTTTAAAATGTTTTTATCATTTTTCTTCCCCATCTACAACAGACACTTATGCCATCTGGTATTTGCCTGTAACAGGAATTTTGCCCACATTCATCTGCTTCTGTTAGGCAACCACCACTTATTTTTTTGGTGACCTTCCTTCAAAGTTCCTAAAGATGAAGGTCAAAGTAATAAGCACAATTCATCAACACTAAATCTTGATGTTCTACATGATCTGACACCTTGTGTTCCTCATTTAGATTACAGAAGTTATTTTACACATTTTTGCACAGATAGAATACTGAATTAAGCTCCATATTCTTTCTGTCCTTTACCCCCTAGTAGAGGTCACATGTTGTTATGGAGAACTTTCAACAGGGATGCAGAGAGAATAAAAAACAGAACAAACACGTCAAATGCATGCCTGACTACCATGGTCCAGAATGTAAGTACTTGTTCCCATGGAATACAAAGTTACTAGAGACAGAACACTGGTTTTAAAACAACCAACCATCTCCGTCAGCATCAAAATCTCTAGCTCAGTATGAAATTGTTGTTTGAAGAAAAAGGTAAAAATTAATTCCCAAATCTCATTTTCAAATTTCTATGTGAAATTTCTTAATTAATGTATTTTACAATGACTTATTTTGATATTTGAACTGACATGTTCTTTTACCTCTGAAGAAAACAGAAGAGACAGCCTTTGAACATGCTCCTATTCAGTTTTCTTCTAGTTAAACCATACAAAAAGGAGAAAGCACAATTTGGTACCTGGTACTGATGGTCCTCTTACTTCAAATGTGACTTGAGAAGAGGTCATACTTGCAGAACTTCTGTCTTAGGATAGTCGAAATCCCCTATAGTGGGAGGAAAAAGATACATTTCAGGAACAATACGCTACATCTGTTGCTGTCCTGAGAGGAAACACGAATCCCACCACTTAGAGGGAAGCAAGCCACCAGTGATGTTACTGTTTGAGTAAGCAGTAAAAATAGAAAGCTCTTTAAAACCAGCAGCAGCCCCAGGAAACAGCATCCAGCTGCAGGAGACACTGTTGCAACACCAGCACACGAAAAAGACTACTAAATCAAATACCCTCTGCAAGTATCAATATCATGCAGCATTCATCAGTCTCAAGCTGAGATTTTTCAAAAACACCTGTTTTGACTAATTTTGCTCCCAAAGAGGCCACTGGAAGTTTTATTATAAGACATTGAAGATTATGACCTTTGGCAAGCAGTAACTTCTGACTGTCTCCCTGTGCTATTCTTCAGCATTCTCTTCAAAACACAAGAAAGGTTTCATAGATAAGCACCATCACCTTGAAGGAAAAAGGGGAAGAATCCATGACAGATGACAGCTCTCTGCTGTCACAGTCAGTGAGTTGTTCATCACCTTGGACTCTGCGCCCCTGCCAATACTTCCAGCCTTTCACAGGGAGCAGCAGCAACTAGAAGCACCAAGCAGACTTCAAAACATCACAGCAGGAAGGGACTGCCTATAGCCTCTGTAGCCAGGACAGTAGTTGAAGGATTGACCCTGCTTCAATTTTCTACACTCCTCCAATAACTTGATGGAAAAAAAGCTGGCAGAATCCCACTGTCCCCATTACAGCAGAAACATTATTGATGCAAAATATCTTTTTATATTATTCATGAAAGTAGCAGTTATATCAAAGCCCAGGTCCAGATGTTGCTAGACTAACTGTCATCACCCAAGTATACTCCTTTGGACATGGATTGCAAAATAATCATACTAATCATATGCAGAATTAACTTTCCAATGCTCTCAACTAGTTTATTTCTTTATATCACTGTGGGTTGTTGGCGGTTTTTTTGGGTTTTTTTTTTTTTTTTTTTTTAAACCAAGCAAGTAGAATGTGTTTATTGCTATTGTTGAACAGGAGAAAAGCAATTTATTTCAGTACAGTGTTGGTCATCAACCCTTTAGTAACAGCTTTAATAATAACAACAAGAACTAACAGCGTTAGAGAGCAATCTACCTTTCATTAGCTCTGCTACAAGCCTTTGCCTTCAAAGAGCACAGGGTAGTTTAACAGAAGCCTTGAAAGCAAGAAAAGCTAAAGAAAGTCAGATACCAAGTAGGAAAAAATAGAGGGAAAAAAAAAAGCTCATAATCAATCCCCATTCCTCCTAGGCAATCAGACAGTTAGTTAAGGTCTGAAGTTTAAACACCTACAATTTTTCGTCTAGATCTCCTCCTCTCAATCTATACCTTTTCTAACTATTGCTGCCTTTACTTTACACTCCTTTTTCTCCTCGCTTATTCCCCTCTCTCCATGTCAAGAGAGATGGCTTTGCAGTGATAAAAGGAGAGCAAGAAAATGGTAGCAATATAGATGTTTCTTGTCACGTATTCCAATTCTGCATGTAATCTTTTACAAGTAACATTTCTGTAAGTGATAAAATCCCAAACTACTGAAGCTAGAAATGAGGACACTTCATGAACAGGAATTCCATGAAAGGGACACCCTTTATGAACTTTGTCATGTGTGTGTCATTAGGTGGTCTATATGTTAACGGTGACACATTCTACCATTTATTTTTAGCAGTTATTTATAGACACAGAAGCACAGCATGTTTCAGTGCTGAAACTAAAATTGGACTTGTGAAACTGGCCCAGTATGACAAAAAACTCAGTCTGAAGCAGAGAATAAACTACTAGTGTGCATTTATGATGACACTGAATAGTTCAGGGCCTTGGCTCTGTTCAGCAACTGCTTGGACACCCTTTAACTGAAAAGGTAGAAGAGTTAAAGGGTAGATGAAGTAGGCAAAAATGCCTTACCAAAGACTACAAAGCAGATAACTGACAGCTGAAGCCTGAACCCAGTTCCCCAAAGCAAGACCAGGCCCTGTAAAAAAAAGCTGTTTCCAAAGCTGATGCAACATGACTCAAAATTAAACTTGACCAAAACCAGCATGTCTGTCTTACTTCAAATTAACTACCCATCTGTTCCTAGAGAAAAGCTGAAATACTGTTATTAAGTCTATAAAGCTTTTAGCCAATCTTGTAAAAATTATGTGTACCTACTTGCAAGACATTTGTGGGCTTTTCTAAACCACCTAGCAAAAGAACATTACTTTTCTATATAACAGTAGTTAATTGTAAGGAGATTTTGATAAACTGACTTTGTAAAGTTGTCAAAATTCTGCTCAAAAGGCATCTTAAAGACTTACTCAACCTGCCCAATGGATGTATATCAGGAGAAGAAAAAATCTAGTGTACATCACCAAACACAGGCATGATTTTTCTAGCAGAACTGCACTTCACATTTAGGGTCAAACTACAACCCCTCATTTTGAAGAAACATCTTTTCTAGCAGAGTGCTGTATGCAAACACACAGCAAGGGAAAGAAAAATAGATCTGCTTTTTCTTAATGAATCAAGCCCATGTTGTATATTATCACACACTTACAAAGCATTCTGTACTTTCATGACATGATACAAAAATACTTTATTTAGGGGAAAAAAGCATAAGTTTAACTGTCTAGTTACTCATGGTTCCTGAGAAGAGGGAGTAGTTTAACTCCCAGAGAGAAATGGCAAAAAACCCTAGACAGTCAAATACTCTGAGCAGTAGGTGTCAGGCGATCTTTTAAACCCTATGTTCCTTCCTTCAGTCTTTCAGCACTACCTCATCAAAGAAGCGGACAAAGAATAACAACATCCTCTCTGCTCCCCACACCTGTAAAGATGGACTGTTTGGGAGAATATAAAGAATCCTCAGCTCAGAGGGGTCGTAACTCTGCTTAGGGGAACTGAAACAAGTTAGAACAGTTACATTAAAAATGTTAAACACTTCCTAATCAGCAAATATTAACTAAGTCAACCAAGCAGATTTACGAACTAGAAGTCCTTGTGCGACAAGGATTTTTAAGCAACCTTTGGGTTCAAAATTATTGCAGCAGATATGAGTTCAGCTTTAACTACTTGCATCCAAACACTAGCCTGGGGTGCAAATAATTGCCCCTCATCCTCTGTCCCACTTCCTCCCTCTGGTCAGCTTTTATGTACTGCAACTACATGTAAGAAAGCAATGAACACTTGAATCTCAGTCACTCCTTCATGAGAAACAGAGGTCTCACCCAGGTCAACATTCACACAGTGGTATCAGCACTTCACTGAAGTTTTTCTCTACCTAGAGATTCTTGCTTTTACAACAGAAACATATTCTTGCCCCCACCATGTCACAGTTCTGTTCTCCCACACTCTCCTCCTTTTGCAAAGCAAACCCTCACCTTTCACATCTCTGGAGGCTTCCTGAGTACATGGTGACCGCACAGCAGCAGCACTCTGAGTCCTGTGCCTGTACTGACCTGCCTTCAAAAGCCTGAATCAGGTAACCCTGCCCATCAAACAACCACACTGTATAAACCAGGCTGTCTGCACAGCTTCCAGAGCAGGGGTGAAAACAGCCTAGTAGGTAGGGTCATGTGCAATCTCGGTTCCCCTGCCACAAGGCAAAGCTCTCCTCATGGACTTAGATGGGAAGAAAAGCAACCGGGAATCTTGCAGTTTCAGAAATCCACTTACTTGCCTTCATACAACCAAAAGAAAAGCAACAAAGATTTTAAGCACAGTATCCTGCAGGCTGAACAGAAGAGAAAAAACATATTCTTTGTTCTAATATTGCCTATAAAGCTTTCCTTTCACAATTTTCTCCTCCTCATGGGCACCTGAAGAAGTACAAGAGCAACAGGAGTTCGTGTAATTCCCTAAATAATAGGGAACCCAAGCTCTCCCCTCCTGATTCTAGAAGGGCACTTCTAGAAGAAGCAGGCAAACAGCCATGGACCCCTAAAGGCACTTGGAAAAAGAGAAAAGATGACATTTCAGACTCTCTGTCTGGCATAACACAATCAACTATTAATGTATCACAAAGTATCATAGCTTTGCTCTAAAATGAGGTAGCCAAGGTCATCATGGATGAGGAAGACCAAGATAACTTTTGGTTGTAGTCAAAATATACCAGAACATGGACTTAATGTAATAATTCCAAGCTTGAAGTTCATTTGAACCTTTTGGCTTACAAGTCTGGTGGTATATAAAACCCCCTCAAGACCTTTCAAGCTTTAGTAGATTATTCCCCCCACTCCTTAATTTCCTTAACCTTTCCAATATATTTTAAGAGGTATTGGCCGTTTGCTTTCCCATAGCTTATACTCAGTATTTCAGGCTTAGATAAATACATACCAAGTAATCTGGGACAATCCTAGAATTTAATAGCCTAGCTTACAAACACTGAACAAATTTTAGACTCATAAAAATTCATAGCATTCATAAAGCCAGATGACATGCTCTCTCTCAATACAAGTGAGATTTTTAACAGCAGCTCAAATAGGTTTGCGAGGCTCTGACTCCTAACGCTCTAAGGGCAATGTTTGAGACAGCCTTGAAGTACGAGGTGATCTTTTTTTCCTACCGCAGCGACTTAGAAGCCTGAAGGCCTTGAACTTTCTTTTTGTTGTGTAGACAGAAGGCTTTCAAAATTAGGCAGTAAGCACTTTAGGCAACAATATTAAGATAGATCTGAATGAAAAGCTGACTTTATCAACTCTGAGTTGGCTGTAAGGGCTGCAGAATGGTTGCTTATACTTAGCAGTAGAAGGAAAAATATGTATTGACATCTAATGGGGAAAGAGAGGGAAGACAAACAGACCAAGCCTCAGGAAATTCTGCACTACCTTTCTAAATGGGGGGAGGGGGGCAAGGGGAAGATTTCTATTGAAAATAATCAGAACTCGTAACAAAAATATATTGATGGAGAAGCAAAATGCTGCTCTTCCAGTACATGAGGGGAACACAAAGTTTTGCAAGTTCTATCCTCTCTAGGATGCATCTAATGGAGAAAAACAACTTCATTTAAGCTCCTAGAAGTTAGATGACTCAGATCATGAGAGACCTTGACCCTTTGCATGGACTTAGTCCATTGAGGATAGTCAGTATTTGGTAACATGCTGATGAGAAAGCCAAAAAGCAGCAGACTTATGCCGAAATACAGTGTTACATTCCTTCCCTTCTCACCCCACAAAAAGCCCATCTAATAAACTATTAGTAGAAATTTCTGATGTAAAGCTATCAACCCAAAACTCTCCTGGGTAACATTATGTTTAAGGATGACTGGATAATATGCACCACAGATTTTTCAATGAGGGTAAAATACAGCTTATAAAAGTATCTTTTAATGGGTGAATTTTTTTAAGATATCCAGGTATATAAATTTTTTATAGGTACTTAATGGGATTTTTCAAAGGTAATTAGACAGACAATTAAAATGAGACAGCTAGGTACCTAGGTGCTGTGATATTCCCGTAACGCATTTTAATACTTTCAAACATCTGGTTCCTAATATAAGAATATTTTTAACCACTATATTACTGAATTTGCTTAGTTATCTATAGAAAAATAAAGACCGCCTGTGCACAAACAGGATGTTTCATACCGTTAGCACATATTTCATCACAGACCACAGCACAGACTACTGGTACTGCAAAAAGTAAACATACGCTCAATTATTTCAAAATATCACTCCATTTCGTTGCGTATAAAGATCAGAAGGGCAAGGACTAGAAGACTGCAGTATTTTTGCTTTTATTTTTCTGATTTTAAGGAGACATTCGGCACGTTAAAAGTACAGACTCATGAGACCTATCACTACCAAGGAGAGGTCCAGCTCCAGCCTGAAGCAGGGGAAAGGTGCCACAGTCCAAGCCAAGTCATTCGATAGCTGAGGGTGCACACTGGCACGAGCAGGGCCGATGCAAGGCACCACAGCCCCTTGCAGCCTCCCTCGGGAAGCCTGCATTTGAACACCACTATGCACTGTGGGAGAAGGTACTGTATTTACATTTTGCCCTTTTGAAAGCTGTACTATACGCGGCAATAGGAAATCCACCATGCGTCAGATCTGGTGCTATGCTGAACAAAGAGGAGATATGAGCCTAAGCACACAAGACTGCTGTTTTATGACACAGTTTTGTCATTTTTACTCACAGCATTAGACTCTCGAGCATAAAATATCAACTCATGTCACTTCAGACATACCTTTAATATTTAAATGATATCTACTCAAATCCGATTAAATTTGTAGTACGAAGAACAGATTTTGTTGCTTGTCGTTGGTCCTAACAAGGTATCAGAATATTATAAAGTACGACTAAAGTAACAAATTGGGTATGTAATAAAATTAAGTAATAATAGTTGAAAACACCTGGATTAGAGAAAAAGGTCAGAGGATATGCTTGTCAGGACATTCACTCTGGAAGAGAATTTTTAGAAACAGCATTACAGCATCAACTCCTTCATTTTCAACCAAACAACCAGAAGGTTCTTCCTGCCCCCTCCTTTCCCCCTGCACCTTGACTGCGTGAGAAAGGACGGCCACAAAGTCAGCAGCTCTCTCACACTGCATTGCAGTATTAACACTGGAAGAAAACAAACTTGCATACAAGATTTGGACATGCTGTTCTGATTCAAAGGCAGGAATTTTACCTATAGGGCTATGCTAACATTTAGAAAGAAGAAAAGCCTGAGTACTATTTCTGAAACAGCATCACATTAGTATATAGCAACAGAGAAAAATATCTTTAAGATGCTATTTTCATTATCGATTTAACTACCTGTTTGCAGGGCCAAGCCAGCCCTGCAATCAAACACAAGATCCCTATCTGACATACTGTGGTCACCTATAATGCATCTGCTTGGTTTTAAACAACAAGAACTTAATGGTTTTCAGCATTTCTGAAATTCCTGTCCATGGAGCAGACTCTTCTGTCTTAGCTGTGTTACAGCAGTTTTGTAGACAAAGTTCTTGAAAGAGACAGGAAATGGTTGGGGCATATTTGCAAGCAAACCAGAGCAGCCTCCGTTTGATTTCTCGTTACTGAAATGTTGTTCATTATTAACGCAAGGCTGACAAGATCTTAACCTAGTAGTAATTTAGCTCTTTGTGATCATACTAACATTCCTCACTTGGAAATGACATAGACAAATAACATGTATAATGCTCCCCACAGCCCCCTCTGCTATGTAACAACAAATAACTTTTTTAAAGGTTTTTCAAAGCCTGTATCCATTTTATTGAGGAGCAACCTGCTTCACTAAGAGATTAATTATGCAGGGGTTTAGACTAGTAGCTTCTGTTCAAGACAAACAGTGTTCCCCTGATTTTTCAGTATTTTCTATAGTTATTTTACAGGCAACAGTGCTAGAACAGAAATACATATAAAAAAATCTGTAATGAAAAATATCTTTTATGATAAAAAATAATTCCACTTATCAACTATTTCACTCTACCATTAACATTTAAAATATTTTGAAGGCTGATCTCCATCTAACAGTGCACACTTTAATGAATTAAAACACTAACACCCTGCAAGACAAGCTATTGATTGAAAAAGAAAGAAAAAAAAAAACAGGAAAATGAATCTGTGCTTCCTGCAACAGCCTGGTTGGGAAGCAGATAACAAAGTTAATCGAGAGTTGCCTTATGAGTCCCTGTGAGACCGAGAACACTAAAACACAAACCGTTAGTATTGTTAGCGTGTTCCCTCAGTCCAGAGCAGAGACAAAGAGCAGCGCAGAGCGCACACAGCCCCTCCGACCGGCGCCGCAGGGTGTCCAGCCCGCCGCACCCCGCCGGCCGGCCTGACGGGGGCTCGCCGAGGGCCCACCGCGGGCGGCTGCCCCGCCGCAAGCCCGGCACAGGGCAGCTGCGGGCCGGGAGGCGGCGCGCCGCGTCCCCGGGCCCGCCCCGCCCCGGCCTGCCGGCCGCTTACATAATGCGGCAGCCGCGGGACCGCCCCGAGCGAGGGCTTTCGGCGGGGACGTAAATAAACAGACCCGGCGTGCCCCCGCCCGCCCGCCACGCCGCGCTCGCCGGCTGACGGCCCCAGCCCGGCGCCCCCGCCGCCCCCCTCCCGGCGCGATGCCCCCGGCCCGGGCCGCACGGCGCCTCGGTCCCCCCCGGCGGCAGGCAGCCTCCCTCTTCCTGCCTCTCCGCCACGGCGCGGGGATCCCCCTCCGGGAAAGCTGCAGGCACCGACCCGCGCCCTCCTCCCCCAGCCCTCCTCAGGACCGAGCACCATCCCGCCCCTCGGATCGGATCACGACAGCCGACACCCGCCGCGACCGCCCGCGGGGAGAGCGGCGCCGCTCCGCCCTGCGCCCACCCCCCACCGGGCCGCGAGCCGAAGCCCCTCAGGCCCCAGGTCCCCCCCCACCAACCGTCCGCTGCTGCCGCCGCACAGCCCCACCGCGACACCCGGCCGGCGGCGCGGACTGACCTGGCCGAGCGCCGCTCCCGGCTCCCAACCCCTTTGTGCAGGGCTGCGGGCGGCGCCGCCCGCACTCCCTGCCCCTGCCCCTGCCCCTCCTCCCGCGGCCGGGGTCCGCGGCCGCTGCCCAGGGCTGCCTGACGGCGCGGGGGAGGGGAGGGGGAGGCGGCCGCCAACCGGTTCCAGCTGCCCCCGGCCGAACCGGGGAGGGGCGGGGCAGGCACCCCACGTGACGTCCCCTTGCCGACACGTCACTCGCCGCGGCCTCGCCCCGCCTTCCCGCCGCAGCCAATAAGAGGCGAGCCGGAAGGGCGGGGGAGGACCGTGCCTTTTCCTCGAAAGCCCCGGGCGGGGATGGGGGCGGGGCCGCGGTGAGGGGCGGAGCTAAGGGAAGGCGCGGTGCGTGAGGAGAGCAGGGGCGGCTGCGGGAGACGGGTTGCGGCCGCTGGCCCGCAGCGGGGCAGAGCTGCACCCTCCCCGTCTCGCCTCAGGGCCAGGCGCCAGCAGTGCCCCGCATCGCTTCCCGTCGACAAGCACATGTTCAGCCATCCCCAGGAAAGCAGGGCTCCACCACACGTCACGGTTACTTGGGAAGCCAAACGCCATCATGCCGAACGTCCCCCCTTCCTTCTTCTTCCCCCAGGTGATACACTGAGCATGATGTCATATCATATGGCATAGCCCTTTGGCCAGTCTGGGTCAGCTGTCCTGGCTGTGCCCCCTCCCAGCTTCTTGTGCACCTGGCAGAGCAGGGGAAGCTGAAAAGTCCTTGACCAGTGTAAACTCTACTCAGCAACAACCAGAACATCAGTCTGTGATCAGCATTATTCTCATCCTAAATCCAAAACACAGCACTATACCAGCTACTAGGAAGAAAATTAACTCTATCCCAGCTGAAACCAGGACAGTATCCACCCCTTATTCCATATCATTTACATCATGCGCAGGTCCCACATTATCCAATACATCCTCATTAACCACTACCCCCCTTCCCATCCTTTGATACAATACACAGGTATCATTCCCTTAGTCTATGGACCACCCCTGGGAAATGTCTGTAAAATGTCCATAAACATCCACAAATGTCCACATAATGTCCATTGAGTTCGTTTGGTCCGTGACTTTGGGCTCCATCTGTGATGGTGGTCGCTCAGGACAGGAGAGGTGGTGTGCTGCACAGAGTTATTGGACACCAAGCCAGCTCAGGTCAGGTCACTGCTGCACTTGCACTGCTTCTTGTAAGGCTTGTCCTCCATCGGTTCAGGTGGTTCCTGCTATGGTAATTCCTATAACATGCAACTCAGATCATGGGTTACAACAATTTAAAGGTGTATCCATTACAATCACCACCCTTGGTCCCTTTGGGCCAGGTTATAGTGTTTAACGTTGCAATGAACTTCCTCCCCTTGCTCCTAGCCTGGCTAGCATCAGGGGGTTCCTGCTATAGTAATTCCCACAGCACACAACTCAAATCCCGGGTCACAACAATTTAAAGGTATTTCCATTACAGTCTCCATCCCTGGCCCCTTTGGACCAGACCATTGGGTTTAACACTGCAATGGAGTCCTCCCCTTGCCCCTGCTCCGGCTTGGACTTATCCACAGGCTGCAGTCCCTTAGGGGTTTACCTGCTCCAAGTGGAGTCTTATCTATGAGCCACAGTCTCTCCAGGGGTATACCTGCTGCGGCATAGACTTATCCACAGCCACGGTCACTTAGAGGTGCACCTCTTCCAGTGTGGCCTTCTCCATGGGCCACAATGCCTTCAGAGATAGACCTGCTCCAGTGTGGCCTTGCCCACAGCCACAGTCTCTTCAGAAGTAAACTTGCTCCAGCATGGCCTTACCCATGGCCACATGCTTTGACGTGCTCCAGCATGAGCTCATGCACAGCCACAGATGCTTCGAGGTGTACCTTCTCCAGCGTGGCCTTCTCCTTAGGCCACAATCCCTTCAAGAGGTATATCTGCTGTGGCACAGACATAACCACGGCCACAGACACTTCGAGATATACCTACTCTGGCATGGGCTTATCCACGTCCACAGACGCTTCGGGGTGTCCTGCTCCCACGTGGACTCATCCACAGGTCACAGTCCCTTCGACTCGAGTTCACACTGGAGTTCCAGCCTGTCCAGTACAGCAGCACAGAAACAGCAGCGATTCCCTGGCCATCTGCCAGCCCAGGCGCATGGCCATTGCTGTTATCAAAATATTCCCAGGCACAGCAGAGTAAGATGATAAGCAGTACAGCAAGCAGCAAAAGCAAAAAAAGCAGCCACTAATGAGCTCTAGTCTCTAATATACAGTAAGGCAAGCAAGCCCCATGGCAAGCACAGAAGCCTGCCAATTAATAGCTAAACAGCAATAACAGCCACACATTCAATCTAGCACATTCCAATTAAATCTGTCATTATCTTGAACCCTTTGTGCCCCACATTGGGCATCAAAAAGGACTATCATGGTTTAACCCCAGCCAGCAACTAAGCACCACACAGCCACTCGCTCACTCCCCCCACAGTGGGATGGGGGAGAGAATCAGAAGGGTAAAAGTGAGAAAACTCATGGGTTAAGTTAAAGACAGTTTAATAGGGAAAGCAAAAGCCGCGTATGCAAGCAAAGCAAAGCAAGGAATTCATTCAATACTTCCCATCGACAGCAGGTATTCAGCCATCCCCAGGAAAGCAGGGCTCCATCACATGTCACAGTGACTTGGGAAGACAAACGCCATCATACTGAACATCCCCCCCTTCCTTCTTCTTCCCCCAGCTTATATAGTGGGCATGACATCATATGGTATGGAACAGCCCTTTGGCCAGTCTGGGTCAGCTGTCCTGGCTGTGCCCCCTCCCAGCTTCTTGTGCACCTGGCAGAGCAGGGGAAGCTGAAAAGTCCTTGACCAGTGTAAGCACTACTCAGCAACAACCAGAACATCAGTCTGTGATCAGCATTATTCTCATCCTAAATCCAAAACACAGCACTATACCAGCTACTAGGAAGAAAATTAACTCTACCCCAGATGAAACCAGGACACAAAGTTTAAGCATGATATTTGTTTCAGGGTAGCTGAGACTGTTGGGTGAAGACCCCAGGGAGCTTTGCTGCACTAAAAGGTAATATTGTGTTTGGGACTACAACCTTGTGGCCTTCCTCAGACCTGATTTTATGATAAAAAGGGTATCTCACTGGAAATCACCCAACAAAGTATTAGCAAGTAAAGGGAAACTATTTTCCTCTGTGTTTTTGAGGGAGCTTGTGCTCTGTTTTGTAGCAGAGCCATGGATTCGTGGTAGTATGACCAGTCCTTTCACTCTGATAGTAAGCTTGCATAAATAGTTTGGAAAGTAATTTGCTTCTGCTTTATACAACTTGTGTCAGCTGACAAAGAAGCTGCAGTTTGAGTATGCAGAGAAACTGCTTATCTTGTCCTGCATTGGGAGTTAGTGCCATTACAAGTATGCTGCTCTATGTTGCCCATCTGTTGTTTAAATAGAGGGCTATTTTCCATTCATTCATCCCCTGCAAATCCACCATGTTTATAATATTTGTGACACAGCCCTGGATATTGTAGGGAAAACAAATGTTCTATACCAGAAAAGTATGTAATACTTCTGAATTGCTCAGGTCTTTGAGTATTGCAAGATTAGAGTACCCTGCTTAAAGGAAAAAAAGGTAAGGGGAGGTATGCAGTAAAAGGAAATTATAGCCAAAAGCAGTTTATTTTGAAGCCAAAAGAATAAGAGGAATTCCTCTGAGTAAGGAGGAGGGAGGGTTGGTGAAAAGTGCTTGTTGAAAAGTGAGGATCTTGTTAAACATGAATGTGAACTACTCTAGTTACAAACCCTTAGTAATTAAGTAAACATTAGGAGCCATCACTTCTACAGGTGTAATCAACAGTGAGCTGAAGAAAGGAGGAACGAGAAACTTCAGATAAAATACCATTTAGAAAAGTAATCGCCTACTTGTTTTCTCTTGCCCCTTTTTAAGATTTGTTAGTTTAAGTAATTTGTTGTAAAGCTTGGATAGAATTGAACACTTTCAGACATGCTTTAGTGTGTTAAATTTTTCAAAAATCAGTCTTTGATGTGGTGCCAGAGTCCTGTTATAAAATTGTACCATTAAATTTTTGTCAAGAACAAGAAATGTAACACTTGGTCTCTTTCAGCCCTAGTGTTTATTCCAGAAAATGTCTCCATCCAGTTAAAACTATTATTGCTTTTCCTACAGTAATTCATTATAGCAAAAAATTGCAATTTAAGCCCTGAAAAGATTCACGAAATATTCATTGTCATGGTTTAACACCAGCTGGCAACTAAGCACCACACAGCCACTTGCTCGCTCCCCCCCGGTGGGATGGGGGATAGAATCAGAAGGGTGAAAGTGGGTTGAGGTAAAGACGGTTTAATAGATAAAGCAAAAGCAAAGCAAGCAAAACAAGGAATTAATTCACTACTTCCCATCAGCAGGCAGGTGTTCCGCCATCTCCAGGAAAGCAGGGCTCCATCACACATCACAGTTACTGGGGAAGACAAATGCCATCACTCCTAACATCCCTGTCTTCCTTCTTCTTACCCCAGCTTTACCTGCTGAGCATGACATCATACGGTATGGAATATCCCTTCGGTCAGTTGGGGTCAGCTGTCCCAGCTGTGTCCCCTCCCAACTTCTCGTGCCCCCCCCAGCAGTGTAAGCACTGCTCAGCAGTAACTATAAACATCCCTGTATTATCAACACTGTTTTCAGCACAAATCCAAAACATAGCCTCTTACTAGCTTCTGTGAAGAAAATTAACTCTACCTTAGCCAAAACCAGCACACTCGTGTTCATTTTATTAAAGATTTACATCTCCCTACTACTTCACTAAGATAAGAGAAGTTAATATAATCAGCTCAATTGAAATGCTTAGAAAATTATCTTTTTCTCCTTGTAAACTTATATGGTTGATTCCTGCTAAAAGCTGACATTCTGTCAAATAAGCAATTTTTTATTTCTTCAGGTATCTTAAAATAGTATATATTTATTCATTTGGAAAGAATATTAATAGGAATTTCTATGCTGCATTAAGAGAAACAGCTGATTCTAAATAGTGTAATTTGTCATGGCAACTTTCAAGGACGAATTTTCTCTTTAAAGGTAATTTGAGTTGGTCAGCATCTGAGATGATGTTCTTCATTCTGTAATTGATAAGGCTTTTCAAAGGGAAGAAATTTCCTTTAGCTGTGTGATTCTTTTCTCGAAGCATTTAATGTTATCATGATTGCATCAGTAGGACGGCTCTTTGGGTTGAGGCAAGTCTTCTGCTCTCTATTCTGCCTCAACCTGTGAGATCCCCATCTTGCTTTGTTCTTAAGCCTTTCACTGAAATAGAAATTTTAGTAACTTTATTCCCGTAAATAATTCCACTGCGCTACTTCTTGGTCTTGCTGAACACAACAAAACCAGCTAATTAAGAATGATGATTAAGCTTGTGCTCAGTGTAGAGCAAGTAGGAAAAAGGTGGGATGGGGAATATTGTTATGTCTTGGCTTAACCTGAAAAAAGTCTACATTTAATTAAGCTTGCCAGTGTACTTTTTTTTTTCCTCCTCCTTAAGGAGTTGCTTCAATATGGTTGGATCAGATAAGGTCATACTTTGCCATGCTGCAGCAGGCAAGTCTCAGCTGTTCCTTAAGATAATATAAAACTGTACAGTAATTAGAGCACGTAGATGAGTTTATAGAACTCTTCTTAAATATCTGTCCAAAAAGTTAAGATTGGTGGTCTGGTTTTCTTGTTTACATAGCAACAAAACAGAAACAAAGGAAATGAGGTTTTATATCATATAACCTGAGTTGAATCGAGTTGCTGTTTGCAAAAGTCCCCAAGAGATCCAGAAAGACAAGGCTACAAGATCTGTTTCAAGTGTGCAAACACAAACTCTATTTAAACTATGTGTGCACATGTTGGAAAGGATGTTTTCCCCTTTCTGCTATAGTAATTTAATAAGAATTACTAGTACTTAGCCAGTACTGCCTGGCAAACTGCTTTGTCTTTGTTCTGGAAATGATACTGTTGTGATGAAGTCACTGAGCAGGAGTGAGAGAGCTAAAAGATGCTGTGTGCGTGCACCCTCCCCAAATGCTGTGGAAGCTGCCTTAAAACTGTACCTTGCTCCCAGCCGTGACACAGGGTATGAAGCAGGGTTGCAGGTGGTGTGCGCCACAGCCAGAATATCAAAGTACCCTTGAGGCTGTACTAGTTGAGATGTGAAGCCCAATGGGACTTAGGCAGCCTGGTTTTTTGTAAATAATAAGAAGAATACTTGCCTAAGTGTGGGAAATAAATGTCGAGGTTTAACCCTAGCTGTCAACTAAGCACCACACAGCCACTCGCTCGCTCCCCGCGGTGGGATGGAGGAGAGAATCAGAAGGGTAAAAGTGAGAAAACTCATGGGTTGAGGTAAAGACAGTTTAATAGTAAAGCAAAAGCCACACACACAAGCAAAGCAAAACAAAGAATTCATTCAATACTTCCTATCGGCAGCCATCTCCAGGAAAGCAGGGCTCCATCACACATAACAGTTACTTGGGAAGACAAATGCCATCACTCCTAATATCCCCCTCTTCCTTCTTCTTCCCACAGCTTTACCTGCTGAGCATGACGTCATACGGTATGGAATATCCCTTTGGTCAGTTGGGGTCAGCTGTCCTGGCTGTGTCCCCTCCCAACTTCTCGTGCCCCCCCAGCCTGCTCACTGGTGGGGTAGGGTGAGAAGCAGAAAAGGCCTTGACTCTGTGTAAGCACTGCTCAGCAGTAACTAAAACATCTCTGTGTTATCAACACTGTTTTCAGCACAAATCCAAAGCATAGCCTCTTATTAGCTTCTGTGAAGAAAATTAACTCTACCTCAGCCAAAACCAGCACAAAGTGGTTGAGGCTAATGTATAGAATACAGTATCAAACCGACACTATAAAGGCACTAGGAAATACCTTCGAGGTTTTACATCCATTTCTGTAGGCAATGTAATATTTTCTTCAGCTGCCAGAATAATAGATTCAACCTATAAATCAAGCTTCATTCATACTATAAGTAGTTATAAAGATTGTCAACATCAAATTATAAGTGTTCTTTCTCCTTCATAGTTTGCATTATCAGTTCCAGTGAACTGGTTATACTGACACCAGTGCTTGCAGCTGATGAAAGCTGTGTGTATTTAGATGAATTGAGCTCCTTATTCTACTGCACTTGGTTTTTCTGCAGTTGTTCTGGCTCCGATGGGTTCTTGTGAATAAAAATAGCTGGTAAAATTATGCAAATGACTGCACAGCATTAGGCATGTAATATCTTGTTGGCTATTTTTTTATCTTTTTGTAGAATCACTTATTCTTGAAAATGCACTTCTTCCGACCTTTTCTCTGGTGCTGAGAGTATTGCTGTATCATTATCTAATGTGACATCTGGACAATTTACAGGCACTAAAGAAAAGTGATGCTAAGAGACTGGAAGAATAACAAGAATAAAAATTACAAGACAGTAGAAATGCTATTAGCACGGCAAAAGCCTCTCAGTCTCACAGAGAATGATGAGAAAGGATTATTAGAAAAAGGCCTGTTGTGCAATGGCATTTTCTCTGTAACATATACTGCAATACAGTATAATATATTTTTCTCTGTGGACGAGTTAGCAGTCAGTCAGGGAGCATAGAAACACATCAGAGAAGTGGGTGATAAGAATTAAGCAAGAAGATAAGGCTGTGTTCAAAACTTTTTAAACACCTACAGTGGGGAAGCCTAGAAAGTAAGCAAGAGGTGGGGGGGAGAGGAATGCTACTCTAGATTTGCAATAGCTCAGATTTCTCTTTGACTAGGGGAGATTACTGCCTAATACAAGGACTAGGTGTCCTGGGAGCAAATGTGACAACATATTAGAAAGGTGGATGAGAGCATCACTAAATATAAACTAACATAAATATAAAATGAAACCCTTATGTGGTTACTGTTAACAACTAGCAAATTTATAACATGAAAAAGAATAGTTACAGATATTTCACTTTCTCCTGTAGAAAATTCAGTCATTTTCAAACACTGTTAATTTTCATGTATAATCTGGCACCAGTGGTAGACAATGTTACAACAGAAAATTTTCTAAAAGAAGCCTAGGTGCTAATACAGCATTGCAGAAATGAGGTTTGGATTAGAAATGAGACATTTTATAATCTAGTCTTCAGGGTGCCTGAGCATGATTTACTTTTTGATCTAAGCTGGTTTATAGTTTCTGAAATGAAACATGTGTAAAAGAAGTTTTATTGTGAAACACCTAAATAAAAAACTAAAGTACCACACCATCAAAGCACCACATTTAAACTGGCCAAAGCCAACTACAAATATGAAACTTGTTTGGGTTTTTTATATAACTAAAACAAGTTATACAGTTTTATGTGTATATATAACTTAAGTTACATAGTAGGTTATATACGTAATTTTTTTGTTTTATTTTTGTATATATAAATGTATATGTGGTATTCTGTGAACGCCTAGCTCTGTCTGCATGCCAATTACAAGCCATTCTCTTGTGTTCTTGCACAAAATCTTCTTGTGTTACAATCTCCATCTCCTTGTCTCTGAAATTGGACTCAAGACTTCCCAGGCTCCTTTTGCCGGCAGCACCCATCTCACTGTGTCAGAGACAAGAGTGGTCAGCAAATGAAGAACAACAGCAGTTGTGGAATATGACACAGATAATATTGCCTTTCTCTCTCTCTCTCTCTCTCTTTCTCTCTTTCTCACTCCCCCCCTTTCCCGTCTTTTTTTTTTTCGTCTCAACAACAGGGAGGAATACCTGCCTTAAGATAAGGAAAGATGGAGTTTCCTATGACAGCAGGAAGGTTTGACTCTGGTGTGGTTCAAAATTTCATTTCAAAGGTCATGTTTGTGCTTCAAATGAAACGTGTGGCTGAATTTTATGCTCTGCCAGATAACAATAGTAGTGATGCAAGTGCTTCCTTTGGACTCCGCAGGTCAGGGCTAGCAATAATGTGGGGTTGCAGTGTGGTGGTGCTCAGCGTTTCCCAGGGCAGGGAAGGACAGCAGTGCTCCCAGTGCCCATGTGAACAGCAAAGGACCCAACAGGGACAGAAATACGCTACTTCTTATTGTCTGTTGGAGTTCACTTCCAGACTCAGTATTTCTTGAAGTGTGCCTGTACTGAATATACTTATGTGGAGAAAGTAAGTGGGACACCTCAAATCCCATAGGGAAAAAAGTCAGCTTTTCCTATTGTCTATCACTTTCATTTCTCCCCCATCTGCTGCACGTGCCGATAATGACAGAGAAATTTATTTAAGTTTCAGTTATTGACATGAAATTCTTCAAAAGTACAGACTCCTGTCTGTGACTGAGATTTCTTCCTTTTTATACTTATTAAATAGGTATTAGTTCTCATGCACTAACCCTAGGTTTACTGCACTGATGTTTCTGGGACTGCAGCCATACCCCAGGGACAAAATTTTTTTCTTGCGAGCAAAGCTCAGCCTGAGGAGAAGCTAAGGGTGTCCCTGGCCTAAGCCAGTCTAACATCTGGCTGCAGAATTTTGGCTCTACTACACCTGGTCCTGTACTCCTACCTGCCCTTTGTACTCTCTGTCACACTTGTCTAACCTTTCACTGAGCTGTACTAGCTCTCTGTCAGAAAGTGGGTTTTTTGGTTTGTTTTGGTTTTTTGTTTTAGGTTTGGTTTGTTTTTTGTTTTTTTTAATTAGATTAGTTCTGCGTTGGGTTGGTGACCTGAAACAATTCAAAGCCAACTTGGATGAATGTTAGAGCTGTCTTGGCAGAAGTGGGGACATCAGCAGCTAGAAGTTAAATCCTCCTTAGCTGCCAGGGAACTGCTTGCTGTGGCAATGGAGTTGTAGAAAAAGCAGCTCAGAGACAGGTTTATCACTTGAGGTTTAAAACAGAGACAGCTATCAGTGAGTGATCTCAAAGAGGACTTCTGTAGGAAAACAGGAGAACATGTGCATTACTTTACACCTACTCTATATTCTTGGCTGTCTCTGTCGTGCTCAGCCAATAGCTCTTGTAAGCAGAACGTGCCTATTCTGCCACAGCACTGCAAATGTCCCAAAATGAGAAATTTTTTTTAAGACTAACAAGATACAAACCAAGAAAGCTTCTGCAGAAATTCTGACTCTTATTCTCCTTGCTGGGAGAAAGTAAAAACTCCCATCTTCAGGCTTCTGAAGATATATACAGATGTATGTAACTTTAAAGATGACAAAAAGTCCCTTGTTTTACAAATCCAGATTTACTTGCAAGTGGGTTATTGCTCCAGCTGAGTTTGACAGTTCTCCTCAGTGGCTGTCTCCACATGCAGCTCTTCACAAGTTTGCCATTCACATTTTAGTTAAAGCTTTAAAAATTAAGAGCAACCACTACAAAAATGCAAGATCAGTGATAAAAATGACCAAAGTCACCAAAAAACGGAGGGAAAAATTCCTGGGAAAAAATACCCAATGGGAAAGGATAAAGGATAAAGCCAAAGCAAGGGGATCTGACCTCAATATGTTGTGGCTACTCCGTCATTTATTTCCTGTTTATTTCTGTTTACTTTGTTTTGAAACATGCTCCAGACCTTTGCTTTCTAATCTAAATAAAGAGTTATGGTTTGTTTTGTCAAATAACTTCACACATAGCAGATGTTTCTGCAGAAATAGGTATTCAGAAAATGTTTTTTGTTTCAGTAGGGAATGCATTTTGCAAACTATTACAGAAACAAAACAAAGGTATCTTGTTTTTTCAACTCATGCAGTTGCACAAAATGACTGCGTTGCTCAGAGATGTAAAAACGTTAACTGAATTAAAACTTTTTAAAAAGTGTTTTTAATTTAAATATTACAGGCTATGAAGATAAAAAAGTCTGACTGTCAGCATCTCTTTCCCACTTGTGTGTTTTAAAGACTAATTTCATGCTGCAGGCTTTCCCTCAGCAGTGGCACATGAGCTCTCCCTCTCCTATCCTGACTGTGCACCTCATGTCCTAGGACATTAAGATCCTGTTCTACACCACTGGGAGGGTAAGAGGGCAAGATGGTGCAGGGCTCTTTCCAGATTTCAGTAAGAAAGGCCCAACAACAAGTGGCCTAATAAAATAGCTATTTTAATAAAATAGAATAAAAATAGGAATATAGATAGTGAGTAAATCTTACATCCCTTCAGGTTGGACAGACCCCGGGTGGATTTTCCCATGGCGTGCTGTGAAGATCCATAAAGAAGCTCTGCCTCCCTCCCATCCTGTGGTGCCTTTTATTTTGCATAACGAACAAAACCAGGTAACTTCTCCTGACAGCCTGGACTGTCACCTCTCTCATAACACCCACCAGTGCAAATCACAGGCCACCACGAGGCACTCCAGCAGGTTCCCTTGCAGCAGCTACTCATGCTGATGTACAGGCTGCTCAGGCCCTGCATACGATGCCTAGTAGGACAGACACGATCTGTTCATGGTCACTAACTCCTCGAATACAACATCCTCCACAAGGCTCCCAATGCAGATCCTAAAGGCCCTTGACACTTTGTCAATATTGTCCAGAACCAATGGATGGATTTAAAATGTACTGGGAAACAGGAAAATATAAACACATAGCCTAGCGACGTAAGCCTCAATTTTCTTAGGGAACTGTGCAAAAGAAATTAAGCATATTAAAAAATAAAAAGCAAAATTGGCACTAGCTGAGAAGACAGCAGGGAGAGTGACTTGCACAGAATAACACTGAGCTCCTGCCAAAACTTTATGCCCTGGCTGACATTGTCACCTTTATTTGCCCAGCTACAGGTAGGTTACCACCTCAGCCATAACTTTTCGGACAGTAGCTATATTTAATAATAGAACCATAACCTTGCACTAAGAATAGTTTTGCTCATAAGCTCAGGAAGCAGTGAAGCCTTATGAGTCATGGCCATCCTGACTTCATTATCTAACTATTTCTAAACATTAATTAATGGCTGTAATAACATACTTTGTTTACTCTGCATCTTATCTCAGGGCTTCATCCTGCAGCCCTTAACTGTATTGTAATCCTTGTGTTCAATAGGACTGTTTGCATGACAGAGTGCAATTTATTCATGTGAATAAATTATTAACTGGAAAGCATGTGTCCCCTACAAGTACTCCACTTGGCTATCCCCAACTCAAGAAGTAGTTATTTGCTAAAGGCCTGATCCAGCATCTGTATCCATCAATGAGTAGGTGTTGACTTCAGTATGCTTTAGTTTAGGCTTTAATACTCTGGTCTCTCATCCTCTGGGACCTGGTAATGACTTCCACATTGAATGCCTCTTTCCTGGAGGACAAGGGTTGAGAACATTGTGGAGACAGTACCCACAGCTGTCATAAGGGGAAAGGACCCTGTCCTCGTCCCAAGTCACCAAAGCCTACAAGGCCAATGTGAGTGCGTGTTCCTAGTGTTTTGCTGAACCGAGGACCTTCATTCTTAAGTGGTAGCAAATTCTAGGGGGGGTCACACTTACCACCCCATGGCCCTTGTTTGTTCACACAGGGGTGGTGTTTATCCGCAGTCACCCTCCCTCCTTAATACCTCAAGCAGAGCTGAGGTATTGGAAAGGGGAAGAGCGATGACACATGGGACATGAAAATATGGAGTCATTTGTCTGCTTTCCCATATTTTCTGTGGACGGTGGTGGGGCGAGTCCTGCAGCCCTCTTCTTCTCCAGGGGAGTCCTGCCACCTGGCAGAAAGCCTGGCCCCATAAAGCATCTTCTGAACCTTTTCCCAGGAAGCAATTTAAGGGGTGAAGTCGCAGCCCTTCCCTCAGCAGTTTCAGATAATTGAATCAATACTGCAGAGAGCTGGTATTGCATGCATAATGCCAGGGTAAGTCACAGAAGCGTCAGGCGAATATATTCCTTTGATGACGGGGTTTTCAAAACGGTTGAACGCCGAGGGCTGTAGCACCTTCCCATCACCAGCTTCAGACAAAACCTCCTAACTGCGTCAGGCTCTCTTGGCAGGAACCAAATGTTACCTGCTCCAATGGCAAAATACAAAGCCTTTCCCTTGAGCCCTGCGTACCTCATGTTGATAAGTTGCACACAGTGAGGGCAAAGCCTTTGGCTCTGTCACCTCCGCATCATGCTGCCCATTTCTTTCTCCTCTTCCCCGCAGGGTATCTGTTGTGTCTGTACTGTGCTACACACCTCACCGGGAGCCGGCCCCACCCAAGAGGAGAGCAGCTGGACCAGGAAAGATGTGGAAAGGAAAGGAGACTAAACTAAGGTAGTCAGGCTGAAATGTGCCAGATTATTCGACACCTTGGGCTCTCTCCAATGTTTATACAGGTTAAAGCAGCCATTCTTCATCTGCCTTGGGCAATGGCTGGACACGGTCAGGCAACCTAGGCAGCCGGCTCTAGGTGACCCTGCTTGAGCAGGCGTGTTGGCCCAGATGACCTCCAGAGGTCCCTTCTCACCTCAACCCCTCTGTGATTCTGTGGTCTCAGAGCCAGCTGGTGCAGGTTTCCCTTTGCAGAAGAAAAGTCCCAGCTGGTTCACTAAGTCAGAGAAGTTGTGTTTTTCCCATCAGTGCCCACAATGCCAGCAGGGGATGTGTTTAGGAAGTGAGAACATGCAGGAGATGTGGAGTGGAGCTCCATCAGCTCCCACCTTTTATGCAGTAACATGGAGAGGTGGTACTGGTTCTGGGGAGACAGAGGAATTAATTCAGGAGTAATGTCTTCTCACAAAGATAGAGGAATTAATTTCAGAACATGGCTCAGACACCACAAGGATGGGCTACATCTGGAAAAGCAGGTAGAGCTAAATGACTATGTCTTTTTCAGGACACAAGAAGGATGCACAAAATGTCTGTGTCTAAATTTAACACTAGCATAAGCCATGTTATTGATAATTAATTAAGAAAATAGAAACAGTACATTCCTTTCTAGATCTTAACTCTATTTTCTGATGTTTGGGTGCTTCATATCTCAGTATGCAAACAGATAAACAGCTTTATGAACAATAAAGTATCGCTTTTACTGCAATTGCCTGTATTGAAAAGGCAAGAGGAAGTAATTATCATTGTTTACATCAGCCATTGCCTTGCAACTATTGTGTTAAGAGAACATGTTCTAGGATAATCAGTGTTTTATAACTGTGTTTTTTTCCTTCTAAAGTGTCTAATATTTGTGTCTTCTGTTTCTTGTGGTGTGACCAAGTCTTGCACAAAGGCAGATAATAGATAAAATCTTAAAGTTGGAAAACAGGTGAAGAGTTTGGGAGAGCTGAGATTTTGGAAGGAGTTAGATTTGTCTTTAATCATATTCATATTGCAATGAATAGACATGGCTTTATTATTTTCCCAGACAAAACACCACATCATATTTTGCACTTCTAAGTTATCTAACATACAACAACAGTATCTTGGATAAGGATGGCAAAGGAAGCATGGAGGCTGGATGGTAAAGGAAGACCAGAGAGCACAGATAGAATAGCATTCAAATAGAAGAAACAGTTTTCCTGGACAAGTTAAAAAAAATCATAAGACCAGTCTCTCAATCCAAAATGCATGTGCATTTTCTTGCTTGTCAAAGTGGTGAACAATGGTTAATTTTGAGTTTGTAATGTAAAGAGAATTTGGTAAAAATCTCTGGAAAAAGAAATCACTTGTCTCAGATTCTATGTTATACTTTTGCTCGATAGACAAAGAAATGCAAATGAAATGCCTGATTCACCAGGGGAATGTGTTCTGCTTTCATCCAGGAGCAAGATGAGATCATTTTAAATCCCAGAGCTGCGTTACAGCACATATACACAATACCACTTTAAGGATGAGCAGAAGTGCACATCATGCCCCTTCCTCTCAATATTAAACATGCATATTGTTTGCTGTGATGGCACCATAGAGGAGTGTACTTTCATATTAGTTTCACTCTTTTCATCATATTTTTACTTTTTTCACCCCACAGTCAGGCCACTTGCACCCCTTGGATGCCTCCACTTCTCCAGACAAACAAAACAACCTGCTTCTCAAAGAAAAGTACACAAACGGTGAAAGGTAAAAGGAAAGCCGACATGGCAACTTAGGCAGCTTTTAGACCCCAGAAAGCTCACTAAGTCTCATTAAAACCCTTCCTAGAAATCTCAGAGCTCGAATCCAGCACTTGGGCTCTGTGGCTCCAGCTGTGCTGGGCCAGCACTTGAGAGCGGCGTTCTGGCCACTGTGCTCCGTGGGCTTAAGAAAAGCAACCCCGACATGAGTTGTAGGCAGTGATGTCTCCTGCTCATGCTTCCTCCATGTGACAGGCAGGCAGATGGGTGTCTCTGTTGTTTTGCAGAGACTTACAGACAGCCTCTGCAAAGACTTACCACTATCCAATGGCCCGGGTGGGTTTAACTCCTAGTACGGAGCATTATTTCACCCCAAGCGGATCTCTGCTCTGCAGGAATGCCACAGATTTTCCTAAGGGACTGCTCTTTTAAATTATAGTTTCTAAATCTCCTCTCTGCTTAAGGAAGTTGTATTTTTACAACCTGTCATAAAAAACTGCCAGCAATTTTCTGTAGAAAGGAGGAAGAGGGAGAAGGAAGAAGCACGTTAGCATTAGCACTTCAGTTACCAGTGGGACAGGCTTAGCAAGGAAAAAAATGTAGGATTTGATTGCAAATTTGTGGCAGTCAGTCCCAGAGCTGCCGCATAAAGGCATATTCCTTTGGATACTGCGAGTAACAGGTACACATGAAGAACTAAGAAAATGGTGCTTGATTCTAGGACTCGTGTATTGTCAGCACAAAACGCAGACCTTCAAATGCCAGGAGTTTTCTGGTGCAACACGGGCAAGTTTCTTCTGCAGGGAAACTGTGCTGATGGCCAGCTAAGAGAGAACCTCCAATACATCTGTCCTTTTAATCCCTGGTTCAGCCTATCTGCTTGCCATGGTGTTTCTAAGTTTACTTATCTTGTTTGATCTCTTCAGTTCTTCCTCCTACATCCAGAGCGTGAAATAGCTTTTTCACCTTTTAAATTCACCAGTCAGGAATTAAGTGACATTTTATTGGCATACTTTTAATGAATTAGTCAGCATCAGCACTTTTTTGTCAGTTGAGTGGCACAGACCTATCCCAAAGAAGCAGATTCTTGCCTAAGTATTGCTGCATAGAAGTTGCTAACACTGCACAGTCTGGTGGGTGTTCACTTGGTGTGATAATACCTGTGAGCGATAGGCATCTGGGGCACACCTGCAGAGGGGCCTGCAGTGGGCGGCCAGCAATCCTCATGAGAAACCATGCCTTAGTTTCTGGAAGCTGATCAAGAAAAGGTCTGAAATGTTGTCTGCCAGGTAACAAAAATGAGTTAGGGATAGGTTTTAAAAAAAACATCATATGCTCCTCTTGCCCCAAGCTGGAGTGCCGGTGAAAGACTGCAAACTTGGGAAAGACCACTTTGAGAAATGCTCAAAATCTCATGGCGAATTAAACAATTCTGCTTGGTTTTCATCAAAACCTCAGTCCTGTTCCCGTTGAGCTCACTGGCAAAACTCCCTCTGCTTCTAACATGGACCAGCACCAGCATCAAAAATTTGTGCTGCCTTATACAAGCCTTGCCACAGGGCTGTGTTGCTGGGAGTAACTACTTTCTGATACCGTTCCCAGAGTGGCATGCACAATTCCCAAACTGAAAGAAACTGCAGCTGCAGCAGAGATCTTTTCCCAGCAAACAATTCAGCTCATTTCGTTATTTGCACAGGTAGTTACCTGGGCTCCCAGTCAGATATACACAACGGGGAAGGCAATAGATGAAGACAGAGGCTGAAGAGGCTAAAGTTTACACAGGGGCAGAAAAAACAAGGCAAAAACAACAAAGCCCAAACCCTTTGTTTGCTTTTGTCGTCTGTCTACACATCTTTGGAGTTCAGCTGCAGGCAGTTAACATCTGAAATTGTGACAAGATCTTGTATTTTCTTAGATTTTTTCAAAGCTGAGAAAAGGGATCAGATGCCAAATTTAAGCCCACAGACATAATCTCGGCAACAGCTTTTTTTGTGTTCCCACCATACAAAACAAAGGCAGATATATTTATAAATAGATTTTCTTGTCATGATGCGTGACTTCAAAAAGTATGGTCTCTCTGGGAAACAGCTGCCAGATGATTTTCTTCTCATCCTTGCAAAGCAAGGGAGGAGTGGCAGCCTGGCTGGCCAACTTCAGGAGAAGAATTGGAGCTGCCAGACCCAGGTCAGTGCAGTTCAAGCCACTAATTATAAACATTGTCTTTTTGTGTATTCAGGGAAGACATGACTGTTTCCCTGACTAAGAATATCAGCTACAGTTTCCTGAAGCCACGTAGATATTTTACATCTCACAGGCAAACAGACCCTCAGGCAGGCAATGACCTTGCCACGCTTCTCCCAGGGACAACACAGGGCACAAACATCATTTTACCCAGGAAGAAAAGGATGCTCTTAAGGGTAAGATTTGTTCCACTGCACATAATATCCATCTACAGCCAAGCATCTCCTTTACCCTCCCCTCCTCATCAAGGGAGGAGAAAGGATTTCTAGAACAGTGTTATTCTGAATTGTTTAGGTGTTTCCCTTAGGAAAGCAAGTCAGACATGCTTGTTGCCCTCCACTGACGGAAAATCTGCTCAGCTTACTTAGACCCAGGAGCCTACACTGTTGGCATTTCAAGTAAAGACAGATTAATCTCCCCTACTACTCCAAAGCCCAGCTCATTGCAAGTATGAACTCAAACTTTTCCAAGGTCAGCTATGTCCTTGTAAGGTGCTCAGGGAGGCAGTTTCCAAGAAGAAAGCTAGAAGAAACTAGCCTCTGTTTTAAGCAGAGCTTCTTCAACAAAGATTTGTCAAGCTGAAGTACTGCAAAGGGTGAAGCCAAGGCACATGTTCCTGTGACCCAGTTCCCTTCAGGAAACCCAAGCAGGACAGAGAGGATCCTGGCTTCTAGCTACAGGAGAGCAACTGAGCATTAAGACATAGTAACCCATAATTAATTTATTCCCCCAAAGGATAATTACTAGCAAATTTTTTGCTGTAAAGTAGAAGCCTAATATTGGTGCTGATTTTAATTAACTACCCAATGGGAGGCAGGATGGGCTGAGGAGAGATTTCATACAAAAGTTAATTAATGCTCTGACCTAGTTTAAAGTGTTGCTTAAGTGGAAATTGGGGGGGAAGTTGACATCAACCAGTTATGGATCTTTTAGCATCGATATTACTGGTCATATAATGAGTTCTCCCATGTGATCCACAGCACTTAGATTAGCAACCCAGAAGAAATTAGTGAACACACAAGAAATAAGGAAGCAATTTCCAAGTCAAACATAATTCCTTCTTCATGAATACATTTGAGTTAGAAGAGGAAAAAGTCCTTCTTGTTCAAACCAAGCACCTGGTTTACGGCTGAGCTCAGCTCAGGGCATGTGATGGGTGATATGGGCTCTGCTGCTTAGCCAAGAGGCAGATCTGAGTAGCTCCAGTCCGACTGAACTGTGTAGTGGGACCAAGCCAGTGCCCAGCACATGGGAGAAGAGCTCAATACCTTTGCTCCGTGTTTCTTGTAAGAGCTGTACTCATGGGCGACAGTATTTTGCACCTCGTGGAAAATGTGCTGCCTTTACAGGAACATCCTGATGATAACTCATTATCTCTTTAACAAGACTATAACTATCTCTGGGTTTCTTCCTTTTGTTCTTCACAGATCTGTTTTAATCATATGTGTCTCAGATTGATAACTTTTGCTTTGATTTATTTTCCTGTGACAGAAAATAAGACAGTTCAGGATTTTATGTAATCTTTTTGTTTGTTTGGGAAATAAAAGATGATTTATCTTACTGATCATCTGTAAATTCTTCATATAAAAGCAGATTTCTCCTCACCTCTGAACACCAAGGCCCTCTGCGATTCTTGCCTTGGGCCCACAGCTATTTATAACCACCAAATCACTTTTGCAAACTGATGCCAATGCATGCAGGACATTGATTATTGCCTTATTATTCTTCATGGGCTGTGTTTTGCTTGGCACTGCCCCTGTCTTGAAAAGTTAGCCATCTGAACAGGCAGAATAACCATGCTGTGGGAGAAAGGAGGTTTAGTTCACTCCTATTTCACAAGCAGGGATCTGAGGCACAAGGACATGAAATGACTTTACCAAGGTCACAGTAGTGCTGGGTCAAACCATCCCATCCTTTGCTCATTCCTCAGCATTACATTATCTTCCTCTCAGCTGGCAAAGTGCAGTTGGGATTATTGCAGTTGGAAGGGCACAGAAAAACATAATTTTAAAATTAGTGTATCAGGTTAACTACAGTCTTGTAAGAATCTCTTCCTTTTCATAAACAGCTTCGTCAAGGCGGTTGGGAGTCAGATCCTAACCCAAATTTTGTGAAACATTGACTCACCAGGCAAGCAGCTCTGTTTGAATCACTGCAGATCACTGAAGCAAACTATTATCTGGCAGCTGAGCATCACATCCTTGCTTAGGTCACTCCATAGATAAGTAGTGCCTTATACACTCTACTAGTGGAGCCTCACAGCCTTTTCTAGGTCACTTCACAAAAACCATATAAAATTCCTTCTCTGCAAATCACAGCCTCATGTTTTGTTGGAAGCCTGAGGTGACTCCTTCCTGGGAGGCAGGAATTACACACCCTTGGGATCTGACTTCTCCCTAAAGTGCAGCCCAATCCTAGGTAGGGAATATGTTTAGACCTTTCTGAATCCTATTGAAACACCTTTTTGTCCAGGATATGCCAAACATCCCTTTTTTCTGCAGGAATGTGTAAATAAGGCATGTTGTCCGGTTGGCATTCAAAGAACACCAAGGCTGGAAAGGGTTAATGAATTGTGGCCCTGCCTTTAGCACCTGATTTGGACAGGGGAGGCAGATTCCTACAAGAGAAGGGAGAGACACATACAGGTCTCTTAAGGAGTTTATCAGTGTTTGTAAATAGCCTTGGGGGAGGCTTTAGCTTCTTGCTGCTGGAATTTTGTCCTGAATAAGGGACCAATGACTTTCAAAGAGGAGCCTGAAGGACTTACTTAGTAGGTACTGAGTCCTGGGTGGTAGGGAAGGTAGGCTGCCCACCTTCAGTTGTCTATTTTATTTTAAATATTGCTGCTGTTCCCTTTCCCCTTGCTGTATTGAATATTCTACCATTTTATGTAGTTTTCCTCCATTTCTTCCCTGAACTGAGATGCTCCTGCTGCCTGCTTCTGGTCCCCTTCACCCTTCAGCACTGGGGGGTAGCTGAAGACCAAAGCTGTGCCGTGTGCCTGTGGTACCCTTGCCTGTGCGCGTGGCTTCCAGCCTGTGCTCTGTTGTGCTGCAAGACCTCTGTCTTGGATCTCTTGGGGCATGTTTGACTTCCATCAGTTCCTTCTTCCTGGTCTCTGGAGGCACAGGAGAAGAGGGCCTGGCCTTTTGTAGGGCCCAGCTGATCCCTTCTCCTTGAGGCTGCGCACACTAAGCAGGATTAGAAGTCATGTGGGTCAGCATGCCCCAGCCATGTCTAAAAGGCAGTACTAGTTGTTCTGATAGCTGTTGGCTGCCCTCAGAGGAGGTGATGTGTTTGCACTAAGGAAACCAAGACGTGTTCTTGTTGGGCACATTCACTTTTTGAGGAAGATGTTGCTGTGGCAACCACCCTCGGAACGACACCTCTCACCTGCCAGGTAGGTGACCATGCTGCTGAGACCTCTTCTCCATGGGGCTGCTGATGTCCTACCTTGCACATGCCATCTCTCCTCTTGGTTCTTGTTTGCACACCTTGCACACTCCTCCTCCCCTCTTGAGAAGGGCACCCCATGAGCTCTGTCACTAAAACTGGGGAGTATTTAGTGGTGGTGTCCATGCCCATATGGGGACAAATGCTCTCCCCCCTTCTTCCACGAGTACTACTCAAACACTGGACCTTTGCCCCATGATGCATGTTTGGGCTTAGCTCCACAGCGGTCTCCTTTGGTATGTCATTGCACAAGATTTCTGTGAATATGGCCGAGCTAACCTGGTCCTGGAAAGAGACATCCTTCACTGATGCTTCTTGTCTTTATTACAGGTTTTGTATTTTTTGTTTACATGGTGATGCTTGATGAACCTCTTAGCTCAAAGAAATACTATCTATCTCCTACCCCTCCCCTCCATGAGGGATGCAGAGGAACTGAATAGGCAGCTGCTAAGAGATTCCTGGCAGAGGATCTTGCCCTTGGCACCCTGACTCAAGGCACGTGATTGCTGGGCTCTGTCTACACACACCTACTTTTACAGATGCTACGTGGCTTGTTTGCAAATACTGGCGACTCCAGCTGAAAGGTGCCAAGTGCTCACAAGTATCCAGCAGGATGTTGTTGGTGACCTCCTTTGTGAAGAATGTCCCATCATTAGTGCCAGCAACAAAGTCCTGGCATGACCAGGAGGCAGAAGGACAATGTAATAGTAGCCTCCAACCTCTTGAAGGGCAGTTGAAAAGATGACAGAGCCAAACTCCTCTTGGTGGTGGCAGATGGTGTAACAAGAAGCAAAGGTCACAATTTGTGGCTTGGGAGGTTCAGGTTGGATGTTGGGGAAAAAATTTCTCATGGGGAAGATGTGCAGCCCTGGGACAGATCACCAGAGGGACTGGGGGAACCTCCATCCTTGGAGGGGGTTCAAGTATCTGCTAGACAAAGCCGCAGCTGACCTGATTTAGCACTGGCAATTGTCCTCTTCTGAGCAGGAAGTTGGAATAGAGATTTCCAGAGGTCCCTTCCAACGAAATACTCATAGGATGACAATCTTGCCTGTTGGCATGTGCTGCTGGAAGACCTAGGGCAGAGCCTGTGGATTTGTGACTGCCAAGTCTGACGAGCCCATGTAGTGGGAGGAAGGAAGAACCCAAACGGCAGCAGATACCAGCTGGCTCCCAGGCAGCTCACATGCTGTTCCACCAGCAAGCAACCCCTCTGGCCTTTCTCTAGACACGGGACAGCTGCAAGGACAGGTCTGTGCTCTGAAAACATCCCTTGCAGCATGGCATGCACTAGAGCTATGAGCAGACAGACAAGCTATTTGCCCACTTCTGATGCTGTCATGGGGGACAGGGTGGGGAAAGAGCTAAAGAGCATCATGGCCAGTGAACCTGACTTTCTGTGCTAGTAAAAAATCAATGTGAAAGTCCAAGTGTTGATTATAACCAATCATACGACCCTTACCCTCCCTGCCCGTATCTCACCCAGGTCTGTCCAGTACCTATGCATGTGTACCTGCTTAAAGTTTATGCTGACATGTAACATATTAACTTCTATAGCTGGTCAAGGTTAATGACTGTAATAATTCAGAAGTTATATTACCTCCAGAAATGGAATACCATCCCCAGAGGTATGAGGCACATTATCTAGAGCCTATTCTGGGCTTAATTTTGTCCAAAAATTGTATTTAAATGTGTTTTAAAAAATAGCTATTGTATTATATCATTACGGATTGCTAGTCTCTTTGGCATTCGGTATAATGAATCAGTGGTCAGCTATTTCTTGTCAGGGAAGTAAAATGACTGTCTTGAATTATATTTGAAGTAAGACAGCATGAACAGCCTAAAAGCTTAATGGGCAAGAGACCATGTAAACAATATGTCATTTTACTTTTTTGGGGGGAGGGGGGAGTTGTAGCTTAATTTAAAGTGTGCTAGGCCTTTGAAGAAGGAATTGGAGCACTACAGAAGCAGCATGTGTTACTGGGAGGCAGCTGTATGCTAGTCCTTGGTTTTGGGAAGATGGAACCTTATCTGTAATTTTAAAGGCTTACGCAACACAAAAATGTATTTTCAAGGGGAAAACTCAGATGAATCCTGCATCTTGTAGTTACACAAGGGAACTGGATGGGTAACTGTTATTAGTGCTAATGTAAAAATCCACTGCACTTCACTTGATTCAGGGGCACCTAAATGTACCATTAGCACTAAAAAGTCTCAAATTAATGAATTAGTATTCATGCTTGTCCTGAATGAGGTAATGTTTTTCCTGCTGAGAGTGCTAGACGACAGAAACAAGGAGCAATCTCTGCATGGTCCATTTTTGTCCCACTGATCGTACCCCAGTTGGGAAGGGTGAATTTGGGTACCTATTGGCATCAATTCACAGCCTTCAGTGCCAGGGGTTTGCTGGCACCAGCTTTTGCACTGTGGAAGTCCATCCTTTGCTCACTTCTTGGCCCAACGTAGCTGTGTATCTTCTGAAGCAGGCATCACTGCCTGTCACCAGGGGCAGTTGGCCCTGGTTTGGACCCGTCTGTGCTGCTTCAGCATTCAGTCCCTGGCCATTTTAGGGCAGAATGGGCAGATCCGGCCATGCTCTGTTCCCTGCCCTAGGTTTCGCCCTTCCTGTCACAGTTCAGCAACCCACCTCTTAAAGACTTGGCTGTTGCAGCTGAACCCAACGTGTTTGGTTTGGGGTTTTTTTGTGGCCTTCAGCAGTCTTTATGATCCACTTTCCTGCAGGCCATGTAGCATGGATATCCTGAGCCATGGTAAATACAGGGTGTAACCAGGACTACAGGGTGTAAGCAGGACTGCAAGGCCTTAGCCCCTGGGGTTTTGCTCACCAGCAATGGCAAGAGCACTTGGCTGGCGAGTGTTTAGAGACATCATTGCTGCACTGAAGGGTGAGGTCCTGCAAGATGCTGGAGGTGATCAAATGGTTCCCCAGTGCCAAACAGCTTCTTCCCCTAAAGCTGGTTGTGCAGCACCTCTACCCCTGTGTGCCACCTCTAGTGCTCCACAGTGAGATGGTTTAGCTAGCACAAAACTTACCTCCTGTGGGGGGAGAAAAGTCAGGCTGGTGGTCCTGCACACTGAATTGGCTCAAACAAGGGGCTTGGGGATCACTGCAGTGGGTGCAAGGAACAGGGTAAGGCTGCTGGGTTTGGTGGCAGCCAGCTGTGAAATGGCACCCAGCAGCCCAGGGACCATGATGGAGGGGGTTGACGTGCAGCCATGAATGCAGCAATCTCATGTAATCCTGGGCTTGGACCTGATGCTGGAACTGCCTGAGACAAATGTGAAGGTACAGCTCTCTAACAGCATCTCTTGTTACCACTACCCCTGTTCCCATTTAAAACTGGGATGGCTCTCCCATTGGGACCATCCCCATGGTATTTTTAGACCTTTAACTCCTTATGACTCAAATTTCCCTTCTGTGCTAAGCATGAATGGCACAGAGACTAGCACCAGCCCTAGTATTGCAATACACGTGGAGGGGAGGTATATACGCCCCTATAAACTTCATAGTAGCTCTCAGTGATGGGAGATCCCACCCACTAAGAAGCATTAGACCTTCTACTTGTTTAAAAAATGGCAAAACTAATTTTTTTTTCTCCTCCTTGCCAGTTTTGATTGAAAATTACTTGGGCACTCAAGGAGACATCACTGTGTTATCTCCCTGTGGAAGGAATATCTTCTTTCTGCTGCCATCAGGGTTAAACTCTGCTTTGAGTGATGTGCTCCTACTAATATAGGTGGGGGTCTCTTACACAGAAGCTCTTTTAAGGGGCATTAAGAGTTGTAAATAGAGCTTTCATTCGCTTCTGAAGCCTTCTTTATACTGAAGCCCATGAATCATGCCAGCCAATGCCAGCTCAAGCTCTGATGGCCGATGGTTTCAGTGTTCCACTTAAAGCTCTGCAGGGGAAGCCTCATAGATTTTTAAGTTTTATCCCATTAGCATAAGATTTCACAAGATTTTAGATGGATTTGATATTTATGTAGATACAGAGCATCTCTTCTGATCCAGTCACAGTTTTGGACTTCAGATCTAGTCTGGCATTTTTAACTGTGGCTCATAGACTTCTGGATGCTGTACTTAGGGCAGGATTTCTAAAGGGAATATTTTCCCCACCATTTCTCAGTGCTAACAGGGAGTTCCCAGAAGGGATATTCCAAGGATATTTTGCATTTTTGTGCTGCTTCATGTCTGTTTTAGTTGCCTTTCAGTCCTCAGTAGTTCCTCGAGTTTGTGATTACAGTCTCATTTAACATCCTTTGCTATGGAAACTTGTATTAGTGCCAGGGAACTGCTAAGCAAATGCCAATGCAGAGTTTAAGAGTGGGAGGGAAGCATCATGAGACACGATGTTTATGAGGGAAGTGGAAGGTGGAATTCCTTTCATGTAAACCCAAAAACCTGCATCAGTACTTTGATTATATCAAATTTCTCTCCCCGCGCCTCCCAACCTTTCTCAGGTTCTTATGGCTTTGCACTTTTGTTGCCCTAAGTATCTAAATATTTTCTTAATTTATGCAAGAAATGAAGGGATTTTCTAAAAGAATAATGAGGATATTGTAAAGGAAACAAAGCCTGCTTTGCCAATGCTATCCTCTTCCTCAAAAATTGGTGGACGGGGACTGGAAGGGAGGGGGTAAATGAAGGAAGGGAGGATGCATGTATTGCCAGAGCAATGGTCTTGCAAGAATCATGTGGCTGTTTTAATTTCTATAAAATGAAACACACCGTGCTCTAAAATGATAAGATTTCTTTCTGATCTATGGGAAGTTGCTGTTATTTAGTAACTCCAGATTCCCCTGATGGTGAGTTGCTATTAAATAATGTGAGTCATGGAAACTACAGCTCTGTGGAGATCCAGTTCTGGTGCCTAGCCGTGTGTCCCCGTGTGGTACCTACCAACTGTCAGTCCTGGCTACCTAAAGCAATATAGTACTGGTAGGTGGAAAGGCTGTTCCAGAGACCACCTGTTCCTTAGACTCAGGATCCCACCAAAATGTTAAATATACCATTGCTCTAATTTCTGATTTAAAAGGTCAAATGGAGGTAAAAATACCTGCTTGGCACTTCTAAGCTACAGACGTGCATGGTTCAGCTGTGACAGTTTTGCCATAGTAGGCACAAGGACTTAATGCACTAGGGCGAGGAGCTGGCTTGCTTTCTGAACAACATTGTGACGCTGGAAAGAAAGTCACAGACTTTCATGTGGCCAAAGTAGGAACTGGTTGACCTCTCCCAGCTTCAAGTGACTTGAGCTGCTGTGTGTATATCAAAACTCCAGCTGAAGAAGCAAACAAGTACTTCCCACCATAGGATAAATGAAGAAAGAAAGGTACATTAGCTCTAGTAAGAAGAAACCACAGTACAAAAGTAAAAATGGATACTGTATAGAAACGATTCCAGCCCTTGCTTTCCACATTAAAAAATATGAAAACCCTATGCTCAGTTTAAATACAAGCTTCAGCAGTGATTTGGAGGCCTAAGTGCAGTTACTTCAGTCTCTTAAGTTATTGGTTAGTTCCTTGTTTGTCTTCAAAAATACATTACAAATCCCTTGGGTTGCTTGTCTGTACTGGTGCTGCTATTTAGAATGAACTCTTGGCTTGAATCTTTCAGAGTTGCAGCAAAAATTGCAATGAGCAATACCTGCCCTCTGATGCTGAGCCCTGAGTAATTTGGGTTCTGAAGAACAGTACAAGCTGGAGCTTCTGGGGTATAACCAAGCCTTTTGGGTATTCTCTTTGGTGAAGTTGGGAAATAGTGTTTTTCTTGCAGAGGTTCATTATTGATGCTGTGATCATGCATCAGAAGCCCTACTGTATACTGTTTTTCCTTGAGATGATTAGCAAAAAGCTGCTAAGCTTACCTTTGTCAGGTTGAATATAGTTATATTAATTACATACTGTGACTTGAAAAGCTGCAAACTTTCCTCCAAAATGTCTGCATTCCAAAAATCCACCATTTCTTGTCAGATGACTACATCATGAGACTTGGAAACATTTGACTTCAATCTTCTGGGTTGGGGTATGAAAGCCTTGCGGTGCAAAGCTGCACTGACTGGCAGCATGCTTTGGTCTCTGTGTAACTTCTAGGCAGAACTGAGGTGCAGAAGAGGCAGAAGGCTGCTGTCTTCTCCACCTTGAAAGGAGATTTGTGTGAAGCTGAGCACCTGGGATCCAGCACGGTTGTCTCCATTGGGAGGAAAAATTGGTAGTAACAGCCTGATATGGTTTTGTGGGCTTGTAACAACAAGCCAAGACAGTATTTCATGAACACATGGGGATTTTCTTTGCTCAGGTAGCTGAGTAGCAGACAGACGTATCCTACTTCCCAGCTGTTTCTGATGCCTCTAAACACAAACACCACAGACCCTCTGTTAATTATTGGAGAGAAGCTGTGTCTTGCCAGGTTCTGGAGCTGCCCTCCCTTGGTTTTGAAGACCTGATCAAAGCAGAGAGCCACAGCCACCTCAGGCTTCTCAGGTTTCAGGCTGTGCTCGTGGCTCTGACATTTTTTCCTCCAAGATTTGGGAAAAAAAAAAAATGGTAACACATTAACAAACACTGGGCCTGTTGCTGTCTTGGGATCAGGGACTTGGTGAGAGCTAATGGAAATCTTCAAGAAAACAACATGCAAGCCTGGGTTACAGAGCACTCAAGATGCTCTCCTGGGCTGAATGAAGGGAGTTTGTCAAACTCCTTCATTCCCAATCTTGTTGTTCCTTACTAAAAACACAATGGTACCCATGTCCGGGCACACTTCTGTTTCCTTCTTTGTATAAGGAAGGGGCGCAGAAAATTCCCCAGGCTGAGAAGCCAGGCACTGCAGTTAGCCATGCTTCTTTCATCCAAGCCTTTGCCGTGTAAGCTTGGACGGGGTGCAGAAGAGGGTCATGCCCATGCAAAGGCAAAGCTGTGCATCGCCGGGGCGCCCCTTGAAGGATCTTGTAGGGCCATCTGTCTGAGTTGGAGGCGATGAGAAACTGGCAGTGGGGACAGGAGGGAAAGTCAGCACGAGTAGCTTGCATCATGCTGAGAAGAGGTGGCCAGCGCTGGGAGCTGGTGATGCTGGTCCAGCAGGTCACTGCAGCTGGTAGCTTGTTTCCATCAGCAAACTCGATTTTTTTGCAGGGGAATAAAAGGTTCTCCCTGCTCCCCTGCTTTTTAGGGGGAAAGGTTGAAAGTTTGAAGTTACATTTGAAAGTATAAGAGGAATATCCACCTGCCTGTCAGTGTAACGTAGCCCTTAGGCATGTGCCAAATTCTACCTACTGTAACCTGGTTTAAAAACTGCTGAGAGGCCAGGACCTGCAGATTGCATCACCCCTGGAAAAGAGGTCTCCACCTGGGGAATCAGTTCTGTTCCCAGAGTAATGTGAGTCAGTGACTGAGTCACTTCAGCTTTGGGTGGTTTTTTTTTTTTGTTATTAATTTGTTTTTTTAATTAGAAGTCTCTGTTCCTATGCCCAGGCCTAACGCTGTGATCCAGTCAGTAGAATATGAACTGGTGTGATACAACCGCAGATAAAACAGAGCGTGCAGTAGTGAGAAATGTGAGCATCAAAAACCTCCAACTAAGTAGGCATACAGAGGGCATCAAGTAATCTCTTAAAAATAGCTAATCTAAAAATAACAGATTAAGGAGGGAGCTCTCCTGAAAAGCAGTTAAGGAGCTTACGTCTGGAGACTAAGGACAAAGAACAGCGCTCTATCTGCAATGTATCTGTGCTTTTAGGCAATAAATAAGCCTCAGGCCAGAGGGCAGGGCCTCTTCTGTATCTGTTCATATGCAGAGCCTAAGGCAGTCTTAGTCCGATGCTTTTATCCAAGGAATTCAAGGCCGTCTCCAGTTGACTCAGGAACACGTGTATGAAATCATGCTCCAGCAGGGCAGAGGTCTTGTGGGGCTCTCCTGCCTCAGCCCAAGTCCAAAGCTTTCGTCTTCCTTCTCCCAAGCTGCGTCAGCACTGGGAGTGGAAAAGCAGGCTGAGCAGCAGTGGGTCAGCCCTGGAAGCTGCATGGCTCTTCCTGCTCCAAACAGTCCCCTCCTGTCCAGGTATTACAGGATGGGCTCTCTATAGTAACTGGAGGCCATGAATAAATGCAACTAGAAGGCCACCAGAAATACTAGCATAAAGCCAGCAAAAAGTATCCCATCTCTTTAAAGAAAAAACACTGCTGGATTAAATCTTTCGGTTGTAGTGGGGGCTTTTGGAGCTGTGAGGATTGAAGCTGGAGGTGAGTGTGATAGCTTGGTGTTCCTTCTGAGTTGGTCATGTAGATTTATTGCACAATAGCATGTTCTCAGTGTTGGTGACACTGGATCGTGGTAGCTCATGTGAACACTCGTAAGCAAGCTGAAGGCTGCTGCGGACTGAGGGGAAGATCAGTTTATGCATTAATGTGTCACTCTACCAGGTTTAGCTTTTCTTGCCTCTCAGTCTCCAGGCTGGGGGACAATTTCCATTGTGCTTCTACTCTGCTGACAGCTCAGAAGAGGAAGGCCCAAAACCACTCTCCTACTGCTGAAGAGCCCAAAGCAAAAAGGTAGCAGTGAAGAGAAGCCTTTCCTTTCCTCTTGGCATAACTGCTAGGCCTCCCAGGGAAAACAGCAGGACTTTGAGCATTTCACAGCTCAGGAAAGAGCCCTGCCCTGCCCAGGTCGAGTACTGGAGAAGAGCTGGAAGCCAACACCTCTCTCAACATTTTCTTGCCACTTTCCATCAGCAGCACGTCTCTGCAGAGAAGAGGTCAACAGTGCCCCTTTCATGCAGGGGCACTGATACATGGCTGGCTTTTGATGGGCTTTAGTCCTTTAGCTGTGACTTAGCAAGAGCGCAGGAACTAGAAATGGACGTTTCTTGAACGGACCTTAGCAGAGGGCCAGACTTTAGCAGCCATAACCTCAGAAAAAGAAATTATGGGAAAAAGTATAACTACTCCAAAAAAAACCCAAACCCCCCAAAATCCCCAACCCACCTCACCATAATGTATGGGGCAGGTAATAAGACTGTCATCTCAAATCAAGACATACTGAACAGGATCAGAATGGAGCCTCCATTTTAAGTTATAAAGATGCTCTCCTAGAATTGATGTGTGAAACTAATACCAAAGCCATTGTCAATCCTATGCCTTATGAATGAGAACACAGTCAAAGTAAAATGATATGCTGACAACTGCAAAGGCTAGTTAGAAGCTCCCTGAAGCAACAGAGTGAAGAGAACTGCTGGGGGAGCAGATAACGTGTGTGAGCAGAGGGTGATTTCCTTCCAGCACCCCATGCTCTCTGGCCTTCAGTTTCACTCTACTCATCATAACCCCACTGGCAGAACGCTAGCCTTTTAGATGAAAGAGATTCTTCTCTTTATTTTGAGCCTGGCTTCTAGGAGAAACAAAGCCAGTGTGGATGTGCTCATCTCAAGTTACTTTTGAACTCTTTGATCAAATCTGATAGCTAGCTAATCATCTTGGAGCTGATGTGCTTGCTGTAACAAAGTGTGTTACTAGACAGGGGAGAGGCCCTAGCAGTGTAGAAAGCCAGTGGAGGTGGCTCAGCTCTTAAGCACTGGAGGAATTCTAGTGGAGAAAAGTGCATGAATACTGCAGTTGACACTTCTTGCTGAGCTTCCATACTATATCAGGCACTGAAAAATCTAGGCAAGAAGCCAGACTTAATATTTCCTGTTCTCCTGGGACTATTCACTTCAGGCGAGGCTGGAAGCATCCTTTCGAAATTTTCTAAAGGCCCAACAGCATGAGAACATGACAAATCCTTGGTGCATATTTATTTGTGTATAGACGTATGTTGGTCCAGCTGTAACAATTTCCATCCAGATCCCAAGGAGTACAAGAACTGGAAACTCAGACACACGCTCCCTGCCAGAATTAAAGGAGTCCAGTTGCTGGCTGGTGTGTACGGTGACTAAGAAGCTCAAGAGGATGTAGATCACCCAGTTCATGGCGTAGAAGTAAGAATGAAAGGGGATAAACAGCAGAGGATAAACCAATGCTTAAAGGGTTATTTTGCCCCAAAAGGAGACTGAGATAAGACCTGTCCTGTACTCCAAATATCTCTGCTCTTTCTATGTGCTTCCTTCACCACAGTTGCAGAGCGCAGGATTGACATCGGGCAGCAGCTGTGTCACAGGCACAGGCAGAGCAATTAGGATGTACAAAATCACTGGGTAGCAGGAATGCAAGGGAAGAGCGTGGGTGTGGAAACTTAAATAGAAATACATTGCAAGAGGGGAAGTCTGGAAGAACGAAATACAATGCTAGTTAAGACAGACCCAAGTTGTGCTTAGGTGCAAGATGGGAGCTGAGTTACAGTGTGCTTTGTGTCTATCCTTGATTCACATAATGCTTTTGTTTTATGGTTAGTGAATGGTGATGCAGAAAGGCTCTTTGTAGGGAGGAAATGAGGCCTCACAGAGCCCTACATCTGCATCCACTGTGGTAAAAGCTTAAGCAGAACAAGAATAATAATGTTAGCATGCTAAAAAAACTTTCCTTCAAAGTGGATTCAAGCAACAGCAGGTGCAAAGGGGGTAGCCCAAAAAAGAAGAGAGGGGTAGGTAGGAGCCATGCTTCTGCACCCATTCCAGCAAAGACTCTCAAAGGAGAGACAGGATTTGGTACAGGATTGTAAGAAAAAAAAAAATTGGCTCCTGCTTGTACTGGAATATTCCCAACATTGACATTTTTAAGTCTTTGCCAGAGAAAACTACCTTTTGAAGAGAGAGTGAGTTTCTCCTGAAATCACAAAATTCCAAGTCATGGTATGAATTGGCTACCATGATTTCATGTTGAGTTTCGAAGTGGCACCTTACAAAGTCAAATACTGCTGGCAGACCCACAGCAACAGATTCCTGGGAGGGGAAAAAAAAGAAGTGAATTTACTGGCATGTGGTACAGCAGAAATAACATTTGGTCTTTGAAACTGCCTGTACTGAGTGTTGATCTCAGCAAACAAAAGGCTTAAACTCCTAGTTAGTGAAAGAGGAAGCAAAAAGCATTACTTGTCTTATGGCCAGGGGAGAGAAGGCCAAGAACTTTTCGGATGCCTGGCTGACCCACTTTTTGTAATGCAGATGACTGCTTGCGGTTAGTAACCTTAGCCTGTCTTGAAGAGAAGTCCAGTTACCGGATTACAGTTTATGGGGTTGGGGTAACTTGGTAGATGCCTACTTCACTATGCATGAGACAGAGGATAGCTTATATGTTGACCTCACTGTTAACCAGGAACCTGAATCAGCAGTAAGTGCTCTATGATAGCTCAGTCCAAACTCTGCAAGGCATTAGCGGTGCAGTTATCACTGTTTGGAGATAGTGATGACAAGGAGGGGTATTTCAGTTTAAGTGGAACTGACCCTTTAGAGGGAGGTTTGCTGGTTTGAATGATTGCCTTTGAAGTGGCAAAACATGAAACACGAAATGACTTTTTATGTGGTCCTGGAAATGTAACTGCGGCACATCTGTGGGGACTGGTAATGCCCTTCATCCGATCAGCTAACACAGATGGATAAATCAATGAGTTTTAGGGCAACCAAACCTTTTATTTTGGGGTTGCACAAGTATCGTTTGGTTTTTTCCCTGGGTAAGCAAGTATATTCCCCAAAGTATGTTAACCCAGGTCTGGCCTTGGTAGGAATCATATGGATAATATGCCTAGACCTGGGAGCCTGGAGACAAGCAGCTTTCATGTCTCTTGCCTTTGCAGGTGAGCTGCACCTTCCGTGCTTTACTATGGTGTACACACAAAGGACATGGCTATAGGTGAGGGGAGGATGACTGTCAGAAAAGTTACTTGAGAATGCCAGGTGCCTTACCTTTTATGGGGTGGTGCGGTGGTGGAAAAGAGCTCTTCTTCCAGCCTCCCTCTGCACTTTGCTATTTGCAGTACCACCAGCAAACCTTACTGGTTGGAAGAAGCGATGAGTTGCCAGTTGCAGTTTCTCATCTCATGGGTTTGAAGAGCTGTTTCTCAGGTTAGCTTGCCTGAAGCCTGAAAACGCTTGTTCCTGGGGCAACCACAAGAGGCTTTTCCAGAGCAAAGGCCACTGAAGCACTGTCTGCAGGGCTTGAGGGGAACTTCAGAACAGGAATCCAGCACAGCCTGATCCTCCATCCATTTTAGTAAGTCTCTAGAGCTCAGAAGTAAAATGCATGCAAATAATAAATTTAAATATACTGATATTCTTTCTTGCTTTCAGTTTTGAGAACAAGGGGGTAGTTCATTGTGAGGAATTGAACTCAAAACACTTAGTATGTAGACTACAAACTTCGGCTTAATCATTTCTATTAAACAACAGAACAATCTTTGTATCATTCAACAGTGAGAAAAACAACCTTGTTCGTGTCTCCTTAGCATCCCTTCTGCCCTGGGCACTTCCTGTTGAATAGAAGCTATTCAGCTGTTATTCTGTTTTCATGTACTAAATTCACTTCTATTTATTGTGAAAGAAGGAAGTGAGTAGACAGAGTGGCTCCCCTGTGGTGTGACAGTGGGAAAGGACTGAAAAGACATGAACTTGCTAGTTCTGCTGTTTATGAAGACTGAATTTTTTTCCTTCATGTTATGTACTAAGTTTTTAAGACGGTAAGTCAGCAGATACACAGTAGGTTTAATGACATGAAATTGTACAGCTTAAGACTCTGGCCCTGAGACTGTCAACACTCTGAAAACTCACATTGCAACAGAGCTATTGCTGCAAGAGTCAGAAAATGTATTTCCTTTTCCCTATGTGTGACTCTTAGCAGTCTGATCTTTGCTAAATGTCAAGTGTGGGGTTTAATTCTGCGTTTCCGTGGCCTGCATGTACCTTCCACTTTAACCAACTTCAGACATGGCTGCTGGCTGCTAACATTAACACACTGATAAAAAGAAGGAGCATAGTACACACTTACAGACTTGCCCTAAATACTGTAGGCAAATGTAATCTTTTTGCTGATAATGCAGTCCATAAGGAATAAAGGCAGACTGTAGATTACAATGGCAGGGGGACCAGGGGAGAGCACTGCTCTATTGGGAGGGCACAGAACCTCTCCCTTTTGGTGAGGGAGAGGAGGGAAATGAAGGTAAGTTCAAAGATTTGGTTGTCCACCTACTATGACAAACAGAAATTGGTAAGCTGGAGATGTTTGTTAATAAGCACTACAGCTTCCTTGTCAGTTCTGTTTGCTGGAGCTCCTTGCTTTTCCAGGAGCCAGCAATACCTACCAAGTTCCCCACTGCCAGAGCTTTTCTGATGGCAGACTTGGGATGATCCAGTGAGGTGAAATCACAGAGACAGCTGGCTTCTGGATGCTGTAATATTGCATATGCTCCCATAGCTCAATAAGGCAGATCTGCTGATGTTTTCCATTCCCCAGCTCAGCTCCACTACAAGAAAACGAAGCACTGGAGTGCTGCCTTTCAGCTCATAAAAAAGGGGGCCATCCCACTCCCCAGAGGGATGGTTAATTCTTGGGGACAGACAGTGGCAAGAGGTAGCTGGGCACTAGAGCAGTGTCTGGGTTTAGTTACAGCCTAGGAGGTAGCTAGGCTTGCACCTTTACTTGCACAATGATCCCAAAAGCGCAGGCCTGGCTCGAGGGAGGCTGTAAGGCAGTCACAGCTGCTGTGCCTGAAAAGCAGACTCAAAGGCTCTCCCTGTGGGAACCTTCCCTGGTTTGAGCCAGGTCACCTGGGAGCAAAATGAAACCCTCTTGGCAACGACGGAACTTCAAATTTATTTTCTTCCCTTAACTTTTTTTAATTTCCTTCTAAACACATTAGTTTGCCACCACTGCTTTGCAGCCCAAAGGCTCCTGGAAAAAACTACCAGCTCCTGGAAAAAACTACCAGCTCTTTCCCAGTCTCACTGGTGGCGTGTGTGCCAAGAAGCGCAGCCAGCTCTCCCCTGGCAACACTTCTCCTCGGCAGGCCGGCCAGCAGCTTTCCTCCCCGACTGCCTGCCCGGAGAATAGAAGGGGCTGCTCCCTGACCTGTGCCGGCGGCGGTGTCCCGGGATGTCTGGCTGTGCCACGCACGCTCTGTCAGGCGGCACTGCAATAATTCTTTGCTGGGAAAGCACCCAGCGCGTGGCTGGGGGCACTCGCTGCACCCGTTAGAGGGTCAGGATGTCTGCGTTGCTCCCCCATGACTGCCACTGGCGTCCTTGTCACCACGCCTGTCGCAGCCATCGCAGCATGCAATCGTGACACGTGCCTAAGTCATGTGTATGCCACAAATTCAGTGTGGTTTGTATTCTATTTTCCAGCAGGGCTTGCAAAGCTTCCACTGTGCTGCCAGTTAAACTCGATGCCAGGTGGGAGAGTGTGGATGCCCACGCTGCACCGCAGCGGACGACTGGCCTCCTGTTTCCTTGACCTCCACGTGAATAATTGTAGATGGGCTCTGTAAGCCCCCGGAGAAGGACTCACAGCCTACCCACCTGCTGACGTCCCGAGTGAGAACTGCGGTTTGTTTTTTTTGTCTGGGCTCCGCTACGTTGTTCTCACCCCACGGCCCAAGCTCAGCCCTGCACTCACCGCTCCTCAGGGCTTTTCCAGGCTGCACAGCAGCGGTGCAAACCAGCCCCCTCCCGAGCGGGACGAGACGACGGCCCCTCTGCGAGCTCTGGGATGGCGCCGCTGGCGGCCCCGCTGCTGCCTCGGCGCACCCAGGTGAGGGCCGGAGGTACCAAAGCCTCTCCCCTCTGAATCCAGAGAATTAAAACCGAGTTAAATGTGTTTTGTGGAAAACCTGACGGGAAACAGCTTTGCTTTCCTCCCCGCCGCCCCCCTCCCCCATTTCTCTGTATGTATTTTTCGCCTCTTGCCTTTCCCTCCCCACACAAGGCCCGCCCGCAGCCCCGCGGGGTGCCCGGGCCCCGCAGCCCCCCGGGGCGGGCCCGCCGCCCGCGCAGACGCTCTGGCCGGCGCGGAGGCTCCGCGTCTGCCGCTGCCGCCCGCGTCGGTGTCAGCGCCGGCTTCCCCACCTTCGCGCCCCGCGCCGGAGCGCCGTGCCCGGGGCCCCTCCGGCCGCGCCTGCCCGCAGGCAAGATGGCTCTGCCCGCTTCACCTTGCCCTTCGCCGACATGGCGGCCGGCGGCCTCGGAGCGGGGGGGCACTGCCCGGGCCCGCCGTCTCCCGCCCGGCAGCGGGGAGGAGGGCCTAAGGGGGGCTGTGGGGGTACGGCTCGGCCCGGAGCGGCCCTGGCGTGATTTTGGCTTTCCCCTTACTCCTCTCCGCGATGTTTTGCTGGTCGCAGGGTGCTGCAGCCTGCTTTTTTCCTCAGAAAGTGGCGGGGGGGGGGGCGGGGGCGGCAGCCATGGGGAGGCCGTGGGGGGGTTCTGGCTTTGGGGGGGCCTGGCTCGCACCAGGCCTGCGGGGGGCTGCCCTGCGTTGTTCTCGTTTCCCTTTGCGGCCAAGGGAGCGGTTATAGAAATAAGGCGTGTCTCTGCCTGCAGGAGAGGGGGAAAGAAACGAGACTGGAAGGAGGAAGACCCCGTCTCCTGCACCCCCCCCAAACCATCTGAGCCAGGCAGCCGGTAAGGCCAGCGCCTTGCACCCACCAACCCATCGCACGTCCTGTGGCAGACGGTCGACCTGGCGTGTTTGCGCAGGGCCAGCGGCGTGCGTTTGTCTGGGAAATTCCCTGTAGCAGCACAGTGCCGCTGGTCGAGGGTGGCCCGGAGGCAAAACCAGTTTTGTCCAGAAAGTATGTTTGGCTTGGTTGCTTGCTGAAAATAATGAGGTAATGGCAGAGGGTGGGAAACAGGATCTGGGTTTCATGGGCCTGTGGCTTGCTCTGCAGGCTGGGTTTTGTGGCCCTTTTAAAATGCATTTCCTGGTCAAGATTTGATGTGGCACAGGCTATCAGTGTTGGTGACAAAATGCTGCTAGATAAACCTGTTGGGGAAATTCCTGCTCCTCCGCAAGAGGGAGGGAAGTATGCCAGCTGTAATTTGCTTCTCTGCTTTACAGGCTTTGAATAAACAGCCCATCTGGCAGCTCTTGTAAAGAAAATCTTGGTTTTATTTCTAGAGTGTACCGACCCCTTTCCAGGAGGTCTCCATCACTGTCAAAAGATTCAAGGGCATCACTAGAGGTGCTATTTCTAATTCCTAGAAAAAACCTTTCTCTGTGTCAGACCCGACAAACAGTGGTATATGTGATGACTGACTGTTGACATTGGCTGGCATATGTGCTTTGAAAGGTCACACCATCCGTCAGCCTGATCAGCTGATGCAAAGCATGTAACCAACCTGTTTGTTTCATTCCAGCGAGCTGGGATTGACAAACCATGAAGGAAGAAGGAGGGAATCCTGAAGCAGTGACAGACTGTTTGCTCCTGGACTCTGTCCAAGGGGACTGCTTCCGCATCAGTGCTGTTCCCAGGTATGGCACAGAGGTAATAGCGTGGCTCTTCCATGTGCCTGAAGGTCCAGGGCTGAGCTGAGGTCTTCCTTAGCCTCACAAACAAGTCTCTCCATCAGCTTTGGGAGTAGAACTACTGTAGCCTTGACTTACGCTGCCTTACACGGTCAAATTGTGCTCTGAAATTGTTGGAGGACTAGAGGGAGCTGATCCAAGGGAAAACTTTTAAAAAAAAAAAAAAAAGGTGATTTGTTTTAGCTGAACCTGATCATCACATGGCTGCACATGTTGTTAGCCCTGTTGTGGCAATACAAGGAAGGAGGCCAGCACAGGCAGTTGGCAGAGTCGGCCAGGATCACAGCAGCCCATATCAATGACAGCCTTAAGCTGCTGTGGTACCACACCAGCAGGTCATCTTGCTATAACCTCCCACTTGCCCTTAGAAGGATAGGGTTGGTTGGGTTTTTGGTGTGGGGTTTTTTTCCAGACCAAGGATTGAAATAGGAAGCTTTGTTCTCTTCATGTATTTAAAAAGTAGCACAAATCATGAAAACAATATTTGAGGAAAGTTTCCCCTTCTCTGTGTTCCTTATGCACAGATCATCTGTGATTTGGGACATGAAGAGCAATGGAGGAGAAGCTTCCCTCTGACGTGACTGTTGGGGGGCAGAGGGTTGTGCTTTGTTTTGTTTTTAACCTTCTACTTTGTTTTTCCTGGAAACTTTCTGTGAATGCACTGACCTTGCTTGCCCTCCAAGGCAAGGCAGCTGGTCTCCTCCAGTATCACAGCCAACATCTCCACTCTGTTTATTAGTGAGTTAGTCAGCATTCTGCAAAGGTCAGAGGTGCATCTTACCTACAAGCTTACTCAACACAGAAGCACCTAAGGAATGGTGTTTTTTTTTAAAAAAAAAACCTGTGTGGGGGTATTTACTTCATTTTTCAGTACTGATCCCTTCTGGGGATTTCTGTGGCCCCTGTGGCTGTAACATTCCTCACTGACAACATCCCTGAGATAAGAGTGTGTTGCCTTCTTCATTTTATAGAAGAGGAAATAAATGTGAGCCTACAGGGTCCCAAGCCATTGCCTGACCACTGGATCTGGTTCTTGTGTCCTATCACTCTTTACCAAAATAGCAGAAGGACAGAGCTGGTGAAGGGGGCAGTGCAGATAGTCACAGTCTGCTTTTATTTATTTCATATAGGTAGACGAAACAGATGAAGGAAGAAACTTGCACAAAATCTCCTGGAATCTCTGTAAGAGCTGGGAACTAAAGTCACCTTTCATGAGAAACACTCTTGTTCTGTCCATGTTTTTTTCCATGAAAAACTTCATCTGTTACTTGAGTGAGGGGAAAAACCCACAATGTCAGTTCACATTTACCTTACTCAATCTCATCGTCAGTGCTCAGTGGGTGTTTAAGTGAAGTTCCTGCCTGAAAGTCCTTCTGGCGTAAGGCCTTGCAGTAAGGGCTGGGTCAATTCCTGCTCTGTTTGGTGTTGCTAGAGGTGCAAGCTGGAGTACAGCAGTGCTCTGCTCAGAGCCTTTACTGTTAGTGGAGAGTCTCAGCTGCCTCACAAGGGGTTGTGCAGGGTGGCCAAAGGTTAGTGGCTGAGGTATCAGGTGAAAACTGAGGGTGTTTGGGACTCTCTTACAGGCTCTTCTGCATCTTCCCTTGCAGGTATCTCTCCTCAAGGTCTACAGAGAGCCCCTTTTACTGAATCAGTGCTAATAATGCTTCAGTCTGAGGATTCCTACTTGCTTCTCTCTGTCATTCTGTGAGCTATCCCACCAAGTTTTTGCCTTTCACTTCTCTCCTGCCCCAGACACTTGTGTGGCTGTGCTTGGAGCTGCTGGACTGGAACACTTCAGTTTCATCCTGTCCAAAAGAGTTGCTCAAGAGTGGCCCTTGGTGTGGAGCTGGATGGCACCAGCCCTGCCCTGCTCTCCACCCAGCTGTGTGTTCCTGCCCTCTGCGGTGGTGGACTGGTTCAGGGAGCTCAAGAGAAGGGTGTTGGGAAGTGGGGATGTTTCAACTGCAGCCTTCCAAAGTGCTGTGCTGAGAGTATACAACACAGCTACTCTAGTGTCTCCACACCAGGAAATCCTTGCCATCCCTGTGAGATTGAGACCACCAAGTTTTAAGATGCTCTTTACTTCTGCTAGTGAGTGGGATGAACTTCGTGAACAGAGCCAGGAGGGATGGGTTTAACTTGTAACTTCTAGAAGCATCAGTGGAAAGGGACCCTGTAGAACATGTTTCCTTTGAAATTGCACATATAATATACCCTGAAGGGAATATACTCCATAGCTTTCTAGTTTTGGGGCCTGAATCTGTACTTCTAGAAAACCTCTAGGAAAGCCAGATTTGTTGTAGACTCCTAGTTATCCTACTTAGGGCTGAGGGCTGTTGTCTATGGGTTTTGCTGTTGTTCTTCCTTTACATCTTTACATTTGCTCTTCTTTTCTTAAATGAAGTACGAATATGCTAGAACAGCTTCTCTCAGCTCATAAAGCAGTGCAGAAATGCCAGATCATTTGTGTTGACTTCTGCTTAGATTTTCATGCTCTAAAAACCCAGCTCAGTTGCATTTGTGTCTCTGCAGTGGGACCATGGAAGGAAAAGAGACGCCATCAAGTCATCACTCACAGGAGAGCAGCATATTGGACCTACCCTCTGTTTGTGACCTAGCAGAGTGCTTTCTGCCTCCACACAGCTCTGAAAACAGCGAGGAGCTTTTTTGTTCTGTGGATACTCTTCCCTCTTTGCCAACAGGTAACAGCTTCTGCCTCTCCACATGCTCTTTGTTTAGCCAGTGCATTATCTATTTAGGCAGTGTGTCATTTGGCTGAGTAACAGCAGTCTGATACCGGTGCATCTGCCTTCTCTTAAAACACAGTTTACCAGAACTACAGTCTCTTCTAGCTTGACAGATACAGTGTGAACTGTGCTTGATGAGACACAGGAGATAAGTTTAGAGGATACTATCAGCTGCTAATGTTTTGACCACACTGTTTCTTCATGTTTAGTGTGTTCTCAGAGGAAGAGAGTTACCTGAACTAACCCACAGAGCAACCCTCCAGGCATCAGTAGGAAATACTGTCTCAAATTACCATAGTCAGTAAGAAATGTTTTTAAACTTTTCCTTACGTTCTTCACATGCTCATCAGGTATCTTCCACTCATGAGCTCAGGATGTGGCCTCTGTAGCCCGTTACTTTAAAATTATAACAGTGAATGTTTGCTTGTGGTAATGACATGAGTGTGGTGAGAACTGCTTCAGTTCAACTCTTGGGAGACAGCAGTTTCCTCACTTGAAGGAGGACTGATTCCTGCAGCAGTAGTGTTTTAGGTCAGCCACTAGTCCAGATTCTCAGGAGTAATGGTGTATCTGAGAAGATCAAGGGATAGCTGGCACATTCTGATTACTACACCCCTCAGCCCAGTCAGTGTGAAGATATGGCAAGAAGTGTGAAATCTAAATGGACTGGCCCAGTGACACTTCTTGCCATATATTCATACTGGCTGGGCTGAAGGTTGTAGTAATTATATTTAATATTGGGGAGGGGCGGGGAATAAAATCTGATCAGCAAATAATGTGTGGAGATGGAGATGGTTTGTCAATGCACCTGAGCAGGTGAAACGTCACTGATGACATTTCTCGTTGCTTTGGAGTCTTAAGTAGTGTAAAAGTAGGGTTTGGCTCCACTTCTTCCTCTGGCACTGCGTGGTTTACTTTGGCCTAGTTCCAAGCAGTTGGCTTGGAATTAGACGTGTGAGTTTTTTCAGTGGGAATTCCACTGTTTTGCATGCTAAACAGCTAAGCAATGGGATCTACCAAACTAATCTAGCTCTGCTGATGTTGACTGCTTGCAGGTGCAGTTGTCTTCACCTCTAATTGTGAGACTTCAGAACTGTAATGAAATCCGCAAAGAGTAGATACCAGTCCTTGCTTTGTTTTTCCTGTGCAGACCAGGAAGTCACATGTCTTACGTTACTAATGCAAATCTTCTACTGTTACCTTTACTTTAAACCATGATCCGTATCACATTCCATGATCCATATTGCATTAGAGAAATAGCATATCTGGCTTGAGGTTTTGCTTTATTTTTTGTGTGTAAGAATGGTGACCGCTACTATGAGGAATGTCCTGAGCAAGCCTTTTCTGCTGTCATGGGAGAGGAGGATGGGGAAGTTCCTCTAACAGTGAGACAGGCTGGAAGGCATTTGTCTACTCAGATTTCACAAGCCCTGTGTCGCAGGTATGAAGAAATTTTATGAGCTGTGAGGAAGTTCCTGCAGTGTTTGTAGGGCAGCTTAGTTGCTTAAACACCATTTAGTGTGGCTCGGGGCAACTGGGCTTGATTGCTCTGATGAACGGGATGCACAGAAGAACTGCATGACCGCTCAGCAGTCCTAAGACTGGTCTGAGGCATAGCAGCGGTGACATGTGCAGAAATGAAGATAGGCAGCTCTAAATCCAAATGACAGAATTGGGGAAGTCATTTACGTGCATGTGTGGAATACGTAGCTGAAGCTCAGTACCAAGGTATGCCGAGAGGCCAGATCCTGCCTCCATGCTGTCTCCAGCACCCCCTGGTGTCAGCAGGAATTCCAGGTGTGCTGAGGAAGGCAGATCAGGCCTATGAACCCTCTCCTTCATCGCTTGTTCTAGAGACGCCTCGCAACTGAAACTACTTGGCAATTCGTGTGGGATGCATGCTATAAAATGGTTACTTACCCTGTGCTCCTGGGAGTGAAATAACCAAGTATCACGTCGGACTCAGTTCATGCTCTGAACATCTTGGTTCCTTTCTCCTTATAACAGTGTCAAACCAATATACATACTCACTTAAACTCTCTTTTTTGACACAACTTCAGCTTTCTAAGCCATTGAGTTTGGTTAGTGTGGCAGAAGAGGCAGGAGGACAGTTTTAAAAACAGTCTGCCTGCATCAGATGTTCTTGGACAAGCTAGTTCTGCCAAACATATCTTGGGAAAGGAAACTCCTTTGCTTGTTTTTCTCATGAGACATTGTAAACTGCTGCTGTGACACAAGATAAATGAGGAGAGCGGGGGTGGCTATAGCTTGCACCCCACAGTATGACCAGAAGATTGCATCCTGGGGCTTGGGCAGGATGGATGATGGGTCTTCTCATCAAACTTGAAAGCATTTTATTAGGGGTGGGGATCTTCCTTAGTGATTCAAAAGCATTTCTAAAAGGCCATTAGGTCTCTGGGAATGTGATAGCTTCCTTAGCAAAGAACCAGACTGACAGCACAGGCTGTGTTTTCTGACATCTGTCACATGAACTGGACTGAGACTGACTGAAATATCATGCCGTCCCAGCCTCAGGAGCTGGAAATGGATATGGAGGTATTCCTAGTGCCTGAGTCACTAGTAATAGGTCTTACTAGCCTAGAGAGGCTCCATCACTTGTAATAGCAGAAGATAGCACCCATTAGCCATGAAAACAGAGCCTTCTGAAAGCAGGCATCCCTAGGCAAGAAAACAGTAGTCCTGTGGGAATACTGCTAAATGTCTAAGTTGTGTATAACTGAGTGGGTTTACGATATGCGCGGGAGTGAGGGTTCTGCTGTTGCAACAAACATGCGTACTTTCAGCTTATTGTCATAGTGAGTTCAAGTGTTTAAGTGATGACACACTGAGAAAATTAAATTGGATCAGTGAACCTTTCAGTATGCTTCCTTTTTTTTAATCCCATACTGGAAAATAATAAAAAAATAGTTTATAGTGATTCTAATCTGTATCACTCAGTTGCACAATGCTGCAGCAACACTTTACTACTTCCTCTGGATTAAGAAAAGTTGCCACCAAAGTTCTTACTTGGCAGCGCTCAGGTGTGTGTGGGGGGAAGCCTTAAATTATTTGGATTAATAGTTGAAAGGCAGCTAAAAAAGGTTGTTCACAATTAAATAAGTCATGGCCAATGTTCCTTTTTCTGGTAGGGCACTGAACCAGAGCATAACAGGGACAGTGGAAACATAGTCTTCGCCTGGAAAAATTGGAGCCTAAAAAAGGGTTAGAGAATAGACAATGGATGTGGTGCAGGCAAGATCCTGGGCTCTGCCCATGCTGTGCAGTCTGACAGAGCTGGGTTTGCCAGCACAGCCCTGCAGTGATGCTACCAAGCTTGGAGGCAGCGTTTTGAGAGCTCAGCCGTGGCACCATGCTTGGGAGACTCCCGGTCTGAAGCATGGGCAGAGCTCAGCCCCATCTGTCTTCATGGCCGTTCCCTGGGGCTAGCGATCTTCTGGGCTTGGGTCTCCTTGTTTGTCCTGTAGCTTCTCCCTTAATCGCTTTTCTTTGTAATTAAAAGTAGTTAAAAAGCTGTGTCCTTGGGAGAATGGATGGGTGGAAATGTGGTGTCACAGGAACAGAACAAATAGAGGAAGGATCACAGTAGGAGAGGAAGGATGATGCTGGAGAGATGGGGTGGAGCAGGAAAACAGAGTTCACTGTGTGTTTGGAGAGGCCTGTGTGTATCTAAAAGCTGGCTAGCTTTTTTAAAGAAATCAATACTAAAAGCCAGTTTGGGGGTGTTCAGCCTTTAGTTGCCTCTCCAAAAGCACTACTTCTGTTCCTGCAATTTGCTTCAGGTTTGAGCCCAGGCTTACCTTTGGTTATTTTCCATGGACTGCCCTGACCTCTCTAATGCAGCGAGAGTCCCAGGCCGCCCCTGACCATGCTTCTTATTCCTGCTCAATCCTTCGTGCTGGTACTCAGGTGGCCACATGGGGAGTCAGCTTGCTGGGCAGCCACGTGAATATTTGTGTGGAGGAGACAGGGACCGCTGCTCTTGCTGGCAGCAGCAGAGCTACGTGCCAAGATACGTCGGTCTGCAACATGTCCTGTCTTGCATATGGGGTTACAGTCTTTCCAGAAAGGTGGCTTCTGGAAAAAGTAATGTTAGCGTATTAATTGCTTTTCTGATGCAGGGACCCAGGCTGTAGGTTCCTTTTAATCGATTGTGGTTTTTGTAGGTTGCCTTCAAAAATAGTCAATTTGGAAGAAGTTGTGAGAGCTTGGGGGAAATGGAGCAGAACCATTTCACTGGAGACTCACTAGCTCCAGGCAAATCAGTCAGTTTGGGCCATGGCACTGCTGCTGAAATTGCCACTCACATCAGGAGGACACCTGATCACAAGATTATCCCAGTTTAAAAATAAAAGCCATCATGATTTTTGGGCTGTTCCAGTTGCTTTCTGGGTTTTCAATCAACCAAGCATGTGTGTTAAACAAAGCAGAGATATCCAGCCTGTTAACATAGCTCTCAGTTCTATAGGTGATTGTGATTTCTCTGAAAAAAAATGCTACATGTACCCAGTGAATTTACATGCTTACTTTTGCAGTGGGTTGTTACGTCTTTTACTAGCAAGTGAGGAGTCATGCTAATGTTGGTACATGTGTTCTGACTTGTCCTTAAATGCTTTCTCCTGTTTCCCATGTCCACTTGCCTGGCAAGAGTTGCTTAATCTCTTTTGCAGAAGTGGGTTATGTTTACTGAAGAAGTCTGACATGGTTTGGGCTTTTTCTTTGTGGGAGTCGTGCACAAGTGCTGACGTAGAAGCTGAAAATGAAAGGAGCAGGCTGTACTTGTCATGTCAGCAGCAACCTTTCAGGGCTGGCACTTGATGGCTGCTTGAAGGTTCAGTTCAGCCCAGAACTTACTGTATTCATTCATTACTTGGTATAGAAATTATAGCTTGGCTGTCTCAGGTACGACTGTTACCAAAAGTAGCAGAATTTTGAAAATGGGTTTTTGTCTGGCCATGTGAAGACAGCCTGAAGGCTAAAAACCTTTATATATATTCTCATTTAAGTAGTCTATGTTAACTTTTTAAAGCCAAAACACACGTGATATTTTCAATCACTTTCAGACTGAGCCAAAGCTGAGCTAAGGACTTGTACTTGCACTCCTGGCTGCTGTGGTTAGATACAGAAACTTCTGATAGTCTCTGTTTACCAAAAAGTTATAGATTGCCCAAAGAATATCTCATTTTTTGGCTTGATGTGGAGGTGAAGGGGAGGGTGCTGTGCAAAGGTGCTTTGTACTGTTACGAAGAGTCTCCTTTGATTGCAGGAAGTTGACATGCTCTCCCACTTGCAAACCTTCTTCAGTCTGAACTGTGATCCCAAACACCGTTGGAATTAATGGGGTTTTTTTAGCTAGGTGACCTGTGCATAACTACCTTTGCCTTGCTGAAGATCATGAACCCTATTTTGGGAGTTACTGGATTTTGTTTTGGTTTGTTTCCTGCTGCCCTCTAGTGAGCAATGTTACCCATTTCTGATGCTACCAGCCTTGCATGCTTGGAACTTAGAGGGCTAGTGGTTTGGTTTTTTGGTTTGTTTTTTTTTTCCCTTCAGCTGGCAGTGGGGTTGTGTGTCTCTGTACTGAGCTCAGTCCTGTGTCAGTTTACTGCTGTTGAGAAATGATGCTCAACAATCCCCAAGGCTGATGTGGGAATACTTCTCAGGAGTGTTGGTTGCACATTGTTTACTGAATGGATCTTGGCATAAGGTGGCTAATGTTGTCTGTTAGTGAAGTATTTGGTTTTGTCTGGGAATAGCCTTCCTACTTCTGTCTGTTACAATTACAGCTGTGCTGAGATCTGATTTTGTTGTGTTAATGAAGAGTCTTTAAAGCTTGGTTATATGATGCTTTTTTTAGGTGCAACTGTCATTTTTTTAGCCTTTCCAAAAGCTCTGTTTTTAGCAACTTTCTCTTTTATCCCCGATACTGGTATAAACATCCAGTTATTTGTCAAGGCGAGTGATTTGTTTAACTTTTCAAAAGCAAAGAAGCACCTATTTTCAAGTGAATGTGTGGGTTTTTTATTAATGATTTCTAACCAAGTACCCCCTCAGATGTGATCAAAATAATAGATTGTTCTCAATACTCTAGTATTCTCAAGAGGAAAAAAAACAGGTGAAATGTTTCAAATCCTAATAATTTTGTAGAGATGATGTGATCCAGTGGGGCAAACGCTCAGTGGACTTGAATTTATGCAGCTCCACTGAAGTCATGAGCAGGCCCTTGGGTGAGGTAACTACATGGCTCTGGTGAGTTTGGCAGCATTAACTTTCCAACCATCTCTTTGTGGCCCAGTTGCATTGAATATTGAATGAAGCTGCAAAGTGGAATTCATGCTACCTTACATAAACGGAATACAGGGAAACCACACGACACAAGAAATAAAGCACTCAGCACCACTGAGTTGCTGAAGGTCTTACATCTTTTGTAAATTAATTTTTCAGGAATGTGTTACATAAAGCCTCCAGCCAAAAATAAATCCTGGAAGAGAAAAAGGCAGTGCTTTATTCTTCACAGTCTGAGGAAGGAAACTAATCCTATTTTAAGGAGAATTAGAGCACTATACTTGTATCAGTAAGGGGAAAGACTGAGACATGTGACTGGCCTTTTAGACTTTAATGCTTCAGTGAAATGTTCTGTGGAAATGAACAGTTTGTACTAAACCATTAATAATTGGAAATGAAGTCCAGAGAAAATGCTTCAGTAACAAAGACAAGGAGTTGTGCTTATGCACTGAAGTTGTCTGATCAGATTCTGCGGTTCTGTGTGTAAAGGAGAGCCTGGGAGTTTGTCTCTGGGAAGTGCTGGGGAACAACTGTGCAGCGCAACTCTGTGCTGTAGTCTGAGATTTTATATTGACTTGTTTGGAGTTGCGTCTTCTATCAGAGTGAGTTTTCTTCTGCTACCGAGCTCATATTTTTTTCCTAGAAAAAGAGGATTTGCTAGGTTTGCTCTCATTAGGCACACAGTTTCAGCTGCATCCACCAATCTAATTACCAAGCCTTTAAACATGGAAAGGAACCATAATACGTGTTCTGCATGTTATCCGTGAATCCTTAAAAAGTGCTGGCACAATACAGAACTTAGAATTTGTATATTTGAGGGTGACTTTGAGGGACCATCACTGTTGTTTGCTTTCATTCATTGTTTTTAATTGAGCGTATAGACTCATTAAACCCTTGCCAGCCTCTCTGTGTAGGGGCAGAAACAGAATGGGTTGATTTCCAATTTGGGGTGCTCCCATCAAACTTTAAACAGTGAAGTGATTTCTAAATGTGTCCTGGTTTCAGCTGGGATAGAGTTAATTTTCTTCCTGGTAGCCGGTATGGGGCTGTGTTTTGGGTTTAGGATGAGAACAATGTTGATGATACACTGATGTTTTGGTTCTTGCTAAGTAGTGCTAAGTATTGCTAAATAGTCTCGAAGTAGCACTTACACTGGTCAAGGACTGTTCAGCTTCCCATGCTCTGCCTGGTGCACGGGGGGCTGGGAGGGGGCGCAGCCAGGGGCGCTGATCCAGACTGGCCAAAGAGTTATTCCATACCATATGACGTCATGCTCAGTACATAAGCTGGGGGAAGAAGAAGGAATGGGGGACATTCGGTGCAAATTCGGCGCAACGGCGTTTGTCTTCCCAAGTAACCGTTACGCGTGATGGAGCCCTGCTTTCCTGGGAATGGCCGAACACCTGCCTGCCGATGGGAAGTAGCGAATTAATTCCTTGTTTTGCTTTGTTTGCGTGCGCAGCTTTTGCTTTACCTATTTAACTGTTCTATTTTATTTTACTTCAACTATTAAACTGTTCTTATCTCAACCCATGAGTTTTCTCCCTTTTACCCTTCCGATTCTCTCCCCCATCCCACCAAGGGGGGAGTGAGCGAGCGGCTGCGTGGTGCTTAGTTGCTAGTTGGGATTAAACCACGACAAAATGGTTCTAAATGTTCTCAGTTTCTAAATGTTTCTAAGTGGTTCTAAATGTTGGCAGTTTTGTTTCCTCCCTAAAGCCAGTCCTAAGCAGTTGCCTATCCAATTTGTAACTGGATGCTGTAGCCTTGTACTGAGAACTACCATATGATTACTGTAGAGCTAGGAGCTGGTGGCTTATCCCCATGGTAGCTTTAGGAGTGGGCCCGACCTGTAACAAATTGCCATTGCGTAATGAGTTACCTTTTGCTAATAAGTGCAACAGACTAAGTATCTGGGGAAGGTAACAGGGGTACTGGTTTGGGAGTTCTTTTTAATGATGTATGTGTGCATGTGTTTGCCGTGCTGGATTTAGAGCTTCTCCAGCTCTAATAAGCAAGACAGAGATGAAGTTTTTGTTTCTGGTACTAGACAGTAACTTTCACAGGTAGGGACTGATCCAGAGCTCCCTGCTGATGCCAGCCAATACTGATTTGGGTCTGTAGAGCACAGCCCTGCCAAGAGCTAAGTGACTGCCCTTCCCCTGACTGTCCAGGGAGTTGGCTGCTCAGCTCCCTGCAGGACTAAAAAATTTCTGTGCGTTGCATTGATACATATCTGCTTTCTAGTATTTAATGCTAAGTCTTGATGGGGAAGGGAGGAAACCTTGTGGCTGAAGATGCATGCACCTTAAGATCTGTTAGTTTCTTACCCAGGAAATAGTTCAGGTGAAATCTAATAGCAAAGAGCTAATTAGATCTGTGATCTGAGCCAGACTTCCAGAGGCGGTCTTTTTCTTTTCCTGAAATCACCATTCTGCAAAGATATTGCCAAGTATTTAAAGGGTGATGATATACCTAGGATTTCTATACCGATTAATGAGTTGAGGCAAACAAATATGCCACACATTCAAGACTGAATGTGTTTGTTCAAAGCCAAATTCTGCTCTTATCCCACCTTCTTACAGTCCTTTTCCTATCCAATCAGTCACACTGACTACTGCCGCTGGTCTGCTGTGTGATCTTAGGCATGGCTCTTCACTGCTGTGGTCTCTGTTTCTTGTACCTGTGGGCTCTGTGCATCTCACTCGCATGTTTGATGAGCTCCGTGGGGCAGTGACCATGCTGTGCTCCATAGCTATCTGCTGTACAAAGACAGTGAAGTCTCTAGCTGCCTTCTGGGATAACAAAGCCCAGCAGCACCTTGTACCTGTCCGACCCAGGTACAAAGAACCTGTTGTTTTAAAGTTTTGAAGGAAGTTTATTTAGTCCTTGTTTGGTCAGCGAAGGTGAAACAAGATTCAGAGTAAGGAACGGTAAATAGTTCCAGTGGAACCATTAAGCCATGAATCAGAGAACACATTCCTCCCATTCACCATTGAGAGCAAGATGTGTTTCTGAGGTAGCTCATAACTCTTCAGGTTATTTTCCATTTTAAATGTGAAGCCCGTATGTTGTGAAGATGATGCAGAGTTGCTGTGGTGCACTATATGATCTAGAGCCTGGATACTGAGCTGCCAAATGTGCTTATACGTAGCAAGGTTTACTAACTGAACGTATGCTGCTGCATCCCTTACATTGCTAAAAGATTTTTAGTGAGGTTTTGTTTTCCTGTGTGCAAAAATGTCTCAGATTATTTTATTTTTTCAGACACCATTCACTTTGTGGAGATTTCTCTTAAATGCTTCAGACTCCTCATTTGCAAATACTGAGGCAGCTTGTCAGGAGACATGAGGTGTCAGAGTCTGATTGACAAGGCCTCACACAAGTGAACTTTGGATTTAAGTGGTTTTGTCAGTTCTAATTGACACACAACACAACAGGAAGCATCTCCAAAGAAGAAAATGCAGGACAGAGTAGTATGAGAATGCCCAAAGTGGGTGAGAGTGAAGATTGCCTGAGTGGTAACTTGCTTCAGCAGCAGGTAGCAGTGATATCTAAAGAGCAGTACAAACAGAAGTGATCCTGTCCTTGCAAGCCTTTAGCTTCCAGGACTTCTGGTTTAGGAGCCACAGATGCCATATCACTGTGTCACTAGCTCCTGATGAATGATCCTTCCAGAAATTTGTCTAACTGCTTTTGGACCTCTCTATCTCTCTCAATGTGGGAGTGGGACTGTGGGGAACCACTGGCTTCGTTTTGCATCTTTTGCTTCCTTTGGTCCCCTGAATCTCCTGAGTTCCTGCAGGCTAAATAACAGTGTATGATCACTGCTGTTTCTTTCTCCAAGTCATTTGTGGTCTTACAGACATCTTACACATTCTCCCTGTTGTATTTTTCCAGGCTAAAGAAACCCGGTGTATTTTATTTTTATCTCAAAGAAAAGTCATTCTGAGACTTAATTAGGCAGCTTTAGGCTATCCTTCTGTGTGTCCTTTCTAGCTTGTCAGTGATCTTTTAGAGATGTGGGGGCAAGAACAGTTCACAGTGCAATGTCTATGACATGGCTCAGAGCAGTCTGTCCTTGCTTTTAGTTCTTTGTGCATTGTTTTGCTAGATTTTTTTCTTTTTCTCTCTTTTTCTCCCCAATTTGGTACCTCTGTTGGAGGAAGGGAAGTCTTTCCTTGCTGGGCGCTGAACTGTGCCTGGGCTAGGACAGTGGTGTTGAAAAGGTGCTCTCTTGAAAGGTCTCTTACTACCTGGTAATGTAAGTCTAGGATCCCTGCAGGTAGGTCAAAGTTGTCTTTTGCTCTTTTTCCTGGTCTTTTTGTTCACTACAGTCTGCTCACATGCTTTTTTCTCTTCTTTCCTTTCCTTATAATATTCCTTGCTTTTGCACTTTCACGGCCTTGTCTCCTATTCTGTGCTAAATTGGGTGGTGTTTCCCCCCCGCCCATGTCTCCATTGTCCGCATACAGCCACCTACCTGCTGTGGATTCTGGTAACGTGGTCCTTTTTATCCCAAAAAGTATACAGACCTTTCAGTAGGTGATCCTTGAAACAGCACAGAAATATTTACTTTGTCAGCCTGTAATTAAAGACTATAAGTCCTAAATGCTGTCCTCCCACCCTGTGCTGTGTGCTGAGTCTTCAACATGATCCCTAAATCAACTGTTATTGCTGGACTTCTATTTCAGGAAACTTCATGGTTTTTATTGGCTTTACTTCCAAAACCCTGCTGGCACAGTTTTCAATAAAATGTTTGCTCTGCATCTGCCTTCAATGTTTGTTGTACTTGTAGTCCTTGTGTTTTCCAAGGTGTTTTTCCGGTTCTTCCTGGTTATAAGGCTCAAGGATTTGGCTTAGACTTGAAATGGCAAAACTAAAATGTAAAGACAGTGGTTTAGTGATTTAAAAAGGTCAGACAGGCCTATGAGTCAGGTTCAGGAAAATAAATGTGATCATACTTCAGTAGCCAGAGCAGGGATTTACTGAATGTCGAGTGAGGAGAGGAATCTGCGTATCTATATAAAATGTCATGATAACAAACAGTTATTGGCATTCATTTCAAAAAGGAGAGTGCACAAGAGATTGTACCTTCTTTCAGGATGCAATATAGCTAATTTCATTATTATAACAAATGCATTTGTAGCTTTTCTTAAAGCTCCATCTGCTGGAGATTACCGACTAGGAATGCTTTACACTGACCACAGCAGTCTGCCTGTTAGCGATACAGTATTGTAAAGCTCTAAAAAGTGCACACGTGGCATATACAAACAATATATATCTATTTCAGATCTCATTAATCTTTTACCAGTTGTCTGGTGTGAGAGGGGCCTAGTTCATTTGCTGTCAATAACAGCCACGCTGTCAGCACACATCAGTGCCAGACAGCGCGACCTGTAATAGGTACGTAGAGCTGTGTATGCCCACCAGTGGGGCTACGGACTTTTAATTTCGCCTTGCCCTGCGGCTGTGGTGTAAGAGTCCCTGGTGGGCCATTTCTTCCTTATCTTTATCTAAACTGTCATCCCAACCTGGTCTTTTATTTCTCTCGTCATAGCTATGAGTGTTTGTCCATTGCTGTGACCTAATCTAATTCAAACTGCAGTAATGTCACTATGGCAATTGTTCCTAAGGTGGCTGTGAGCCAATTTTGTACATACTTATGCCAATGCTATTTTATCTTACCAGGCCAGTTAGTGAGCGTTAGCTGTTTAAATAAGAAGGAATTAAATCCTGTAAATAAATGACAGGGAACAAGTCTTTGTTCAATTCTTTATGAATCATTTTTCATCTTCTGAAGTGCAGATGTGGACTCCTTTGAGATGGAAAATTGTAGATTGGGAACAGAAACCGTTCAAGTATGTGTTTTACAGAGGAATGATAGACAAGTTTAGACTCTATAAAGCTTGTGTCTTTCAGCCATCATTTGTAACCACCATGATGCCATTAAATATTATGAGGACAAATAAGAATTTTTAAGGTATTACAAGAAGACCTCAAGAATTCTTGCTGACCAAGATACAGACTGATATCAGGTTGGGATAAGGGTGTCTGGGTAGGCAAATGCTACTGGCTCTGTAACGCTGCAAAATACAGTGCGAATATGGCTGAAAAGCTGATCCTTGCTTTGGGTTCCTCCTTAATGGGTGCTTCCCTGGGCTTCCCTGTTCCATAAATAGGTTTTTATCGGGTATGCAGTGTGAACTTTCTTCTGTGCTTGAAGCTTTCTTTTGCAGCCCTGCTCAGCTTTTTCAAAAACATTAGGTCTGTTACTCACCCCTCAGAGTCACTAGTGGAAGTGGATCTGTCCTGGAGCAACTGGATGCTGGATATGTGCAGTCAGCAGATGCTGCTGGAGGGAGCAGAGTGTTTACTGAAGTTAATAGTCCCCTGTAAAACAAAGGTCCGCTGGAGATCGCTGCCTTCACTACACTGAGCTCCCATTTGAAACAAATTTGTCTATAAATTGTCTTTAGTTGGGCTCCAGAATCTTCAGGGAAAGGCCATGTTAACAGGTCTGTGTGGCATCTGGTATGTCTCTGAGTAGCCATCATGGAAGCCATGGCCTATGACAATATTTCAGCAAGTAAATATCATTCCTTGTCTAGTCCTTCAAGAGCAGGACTCCAAAATGCACTAATGCCCATGATACCAGTTTCACACACTGGTGTTGGTACTCTTCCATGCTTCTGTGTATGGCTGCAAGGGATTTACTGAGTGCTCCAGAGCAGTGGAGTCTAGCCTGCCATGACAATGAGCCTCTGGCTTGTCACAGGCAGGGAGATGGGGGTTAGAGATTCTTATTTTCCTGTGACGGTTATTTTAGTGCAAAGCTGTAGTATAAATTCTCCAAGTTCCATTAGATTTTTCACAGAATCACAGGGTGGTTGGGGCTGGAAGGGACCTCTGGAGATCATCTAGTCCAACCCCCCTGCTAAAGCAGGTTCACCTAGAGCAGGCTTTTTTATAAAAGAGATAAATGCCTTGTTTTGATTCATCAGCTCAGTCTTGCCCAGGGACTGCTTTTACCACCAGCACTTAGGTGCTGTCTTTGAGCAAGCAGCAGAGCCATTTCCTTCACGTGATTAGAATTGAAAGCACAGGCTGCTCTTGCAGAGATCCTCATCTGCCTCACTGCCCGACTCCGTTCCCTTCTGCGATATTGTGGCTCTGTGTGAGGGCGCTGAAGTGCCAGTAGAAAGGATATGAGTTGAATGGAAGTGCAGGATTCAGCAGAGGGAAAGAGGAAATTAAAGTGTCTGTGAGGTTGAGGGAGAGGCCAGGAATCCTGTGCAAAATGGGTTTTGTTGTTTAATCTCTAGCTAATAGGTTTTGATTAATTTTGTCATTATTTTGAAGCTGTGGAGCTCTAGGAACAATCACTGATATAATTGTGGGGCTGGAAGGCTATGGGAAGATGGATAGCAATGGCAGTGATGAAGAGAGTATTTTACATGTGTGTGGGAGCTGGACAGCATTCCCTCTTTACCAGTCACCTTGGGTTACCATTTTAACTGCAGTACACTTCCTCTTTTTCAGACAAGTTACATTTTTATGTGCTGAATTCCTAGATAACTTTCCATAGCTGTACTTCTTACCATTGAGAAGTGACGATTGATTAGTGTGTTCATGTTGTTTGGATCCAGGTATCCAAAAAGTATTTCACCAAGCAAAGTGCAGAGGGCTGGGAGAGTGTCCTTTGCTTTCCTGATGTAGCAGTGAATTTGGGTGCCACTTGTGTGCAGCAGAAGGACACAATTATCGTTTTTTCTCCCAGGCTTCTTTGCAGAGTCTGGAGGAAGGCTGTGCTGCAGGAAGACAGACTTTCCTTCTCTGCTGTGTTGTTTCCCAACTTTGAGAATCTCTCTTCAGAGACCCATAGGAGAGGATTTCATAAAGTGAAAGTGACCCTTCTTTACAACACCAAAGCTTTGACAGGATTTTTCCATGATCTGGTGTACAGAGGCTGTGACACCTGAGAGCAGGTCCTGGAGATGAACGCATCCTTCCAAATCTACTCTTGTGCTGGATTGGGAGCTGCCCCCTCCCCACAGCAGACTGAATGTCAGGTTTCCTTCATCGCTTCTTTCTGATGTGAAAGCCAGCAAGTGGATTTCTCCATCCCTCTTGCAATGCTGTGTTCCTGTAAAAGTTGGGTTGGGTTTTTCACGCTGGTGTGTGTCTAAACGAAGATAATATGAACCAGATTTCAATGTATGTCTGAGCAATGAGTGCTCTATGTTTGAAACACTGCGAGGCAAAGAAAGAAGTTCACTTTCTCTACCACTGTGGAGAAAAAGGATTGGTTTCCTTTTTTTTTTTTAAAAAAAAAAGCCTCTAGGATGTATTTTTAGCTTTAAAATCATGCAAGAAGTTTGCATTAGAAGAATCACAGACATGAGAGTTAACACAAGGGGCAAAGACCACAGACGAGAATGGGAACACAAAGGGGTTGGACTACAGTTCCTGAAGACCCAGCTGTAGGGTGTCAGGGTTAGACTTGTCCCATTTTTAGTTCTACTTTTAAGGAAGAGGAGCATCTTTTGTAGGAAACAATTTCAGTGAAACTCCAATTTTCCTTAACAGCTGGAGAGGAGAAACTGCAAAGCAGTCATGAGGCCTGTAAGCCAGGGTATGTGTTTTTATAATAAAGTGCTACAATAACACAGTAATAGCAGCTGTGAAACATGCTGGTGTGCGCATGAATGTTTCCAGTCACTTTGGAGTGCAAGAAATGCTGTACAGCTGAAACATCTCCACAAAATACCTGTTTTTTTCTTGAAGAAAAATGAAAATACATGCCATGAATCCTTAAGTAATTGAAATAACTGGGGAAAGCTGTTTAGGAGTGTGAGTGTTCCTGTTACCTGGACACTTGTTCATGGCATCTTTTCATCAGTGTTAGATGCTTTTGTGTGGGACTCCCAAGATGTTGGCTCCTTTCTTCTATAGTAAAGCTGCTCTTTGCAGCTTGGTATTATGGTCTTGTCATAGTGCAGATACTGCAAAAATGACCCAAGACGTATATAGCTGTGTTGAGCAGCCAGCAAGTGGCAAAATGTGAAATGCCTGTGATAACTTTGTTATGTAAAACCAGCATTACCCTTCCCTGCTGTCTGCAGAGCATGCCTTGGTGTCTCAGCTTGTCAGCTGCGTCACTTATGCGTGGGTGGTAAAGATCTGTGAAAATGGCTTAAAAATCTCAATTTAAATCATGAAGGATGTCTGGTTAGGACAGAACAATGAAAAAGGGCAGATTGGCTTGGAAAGCCATGCTGAGGCCATCCTGTACCAGCCTGCCAGGGTATTTCTTTGATAGCATGGCGGCATGTGGGTCACCCAGGTTAGTGTGGGCATTTGGGGAAGCAGTATAGCTGCATCGGCCTGAAATGCAGCTGTACTCAACGCAAAGAACCCAGGTAATGATGCTACAGAGCTTCCAGTAAACCCTGAATTTCACACATTTAATCAGATGCTCTGGGGCATATCACCTTCAGTCCAGTTGTGAGCAGTGTTTGTAGTGTAGATGGAGATTTGATGCTCTGATGATATAACACATAAATAAGAAATGTGACTCCTCAAGTCTCTTTAAAAACTCTGGTTTCCATGTTTGTTCTCTTACATACGCTGTTTTGCTGACAGTGGCTTTCATTTCTGCTTGATTTTCTGAAGTGTATGCCTCTTTGGTGGATGTTTGTGTCACCTGCCCTGTACCCAGCCTTGCTGCTCGCATTGGAAGGCTTTGCCTTCTGGTGCAGTCCACGGAAAGACAGCAGTTTGCATCATGCCACATGTTGGAGCATGTTTGTACATCAGTGTTTCTCCCACTCTGATGGTGCTTTTATGTAATTCATCATAGTTACTGCTGAGATAGCAAACAGCCTCCTGGAGCTGCATAAATAAATAATCAGAGAATGTTCTTTTATTACCAATTTACACGGATAGCTTATGTAAGCAACATGTGCCAGAGCACTGTGTGCTGAAATACCGGTATCTCTTGAGCATCTCTGAATGTCACTGAGATAAGGTATATGAGTCTGTATGAAGTACCTGCATGGCCTAAGCAGTGAACTTGTACAGTAATGAAGGATGTTTCTCCATTACTCTATTAGCAAGATTTTTACTCTTCCCCCTCCCCCCCCCCCCCCCGATTCTAAAAGTAGGAGTTTTGCCTTCGAATTTGTCAGGTTCACCTGTCCTGTTACACAAAACAGCATCTATCAGCAGTCCTGGCTCACCAGGGAGGTCCCAGTTGACTGGAAGTTAGCAAATGTGGCGCCCACCTATAAGAAGGGCCAGAAGGAGGATCCAGGGAACTACAGGCCTGTCAGCCTGACCTCAGTGCTGGGGAAGGTTATGGAGCAGATCACCCTGAGTGCCATCATGTGTCACATATGGGACAACCAGGGGATCAGGCCCAGTCAGCATGGGCTTATGAAAGGCAGGTCCTGCTTGACTGACCTGATCTCCTTCTATGACAAGGTGACCTGCTTAGTGGATGACGGAAAAGCTGTGGATGTTGTTTACCTGGACTTTAGTAAAGCCTTTGACACCGTTTCCCGCAGCATTCTCCTAGAGAAACTGGCTGCTCATGGCTTGGACGGGCGTACTCTTTGCTGGGTAAAAAACTGTGTGGATGGCCGGGCCCAAAGAGTTGTGGTGAATGGAGTTAAATCCAATTGGCGGCCGGTCACAAGTGGTGTTCCCCAGGGCTCAGTATTGGGGCCAGTCCTGTTTAATGTCTTTATCAATGATCTGGATGAGGGGATTGAGTGCACCCTCTGTAAGTTTGCAGGTGACACCAAGTTGGGTGGGAGTGTCGATCTGCTGGAGGGTAGGAAGGCTCTGCAGAGGGATGGGGACAGGCTGGATTGATGGGCCAAGGCCAACTGTATGAAGTTCAACAAGGCTCAGTGCCGGGTCCAGCACTTGGGTCACAACAACCCCAGGCAACGCTGCAGGCTTGGGGAGGAGTGGCTGGAGAGCTGCCTGGCAGAAAAGGACCTGGGGGTGATGGTCAACAGCTGGCTGAACATGAGCCAGCAGCGTGCCCAGGTAGCCAAGAAGGCCAATAGCATCCTGGCTTGTATCAGAAATAGTGTGGCCAGCAGGACCAGGGAAGTATTCGCCCCCCTGTACTTGGCACTGGTGAGTCCGCACCTCAAGTCCTGTGCTCAGTTTTAGGCCCCTCACTACAAGAAGGACATTGAGGTGCTGGAGCGTGTCCAGAGAAGGGCAACAAAGCTGGTGAAGGGTCTGGAGCCCAAGTCTTATGAGGAGCGGCTGAGGGAGCTGGGGTTGTTTAGTTTGGAGAAGAGGAGGCTGAGGGGAGGCTTTATTGCTCTCTACAACTACCTGACAGGAGGCTGTAGTGAGGTGGGGGTCAGTCTCTTCTCCCAAGTAACAAGTGATAGGATGAGAGGAAATGGCCTCAAGTTGTGCCAGGGCAGGTTTAGGTTGGATATTAGGAAAAATTTCTTCCCTGAAAGGGCAGTCAGGCACTGGCACAGGCTGCCCAGGGAAGCGGTTGAATCCCCACCCCTGGAGGTATTTCAAAGACGTGTAGATGTGGTGCTTAGGGACGTGGTTTAGTGGTGGACTTGGCAGTGCTAGGTTAATGGTTGGACTTGATGATCTTAAAGGTCTTTTCCAACCTAAACGATTCTATGATAAAAACATTGGAGGACCCTCAGAGGCCTAAATTTTCTCTATGATGTTCAGCCTCTTCTGGGCATCTGTTACACCAGTGATCATTTATGCACAGCCTGACTTTCTCCTTTTCACCGTGAGACTTTCGCTACACATATCGCTCTATCATTCAAACCTTTTGTCGAACATATAGCGTGACTATGTGCTAGAAAAATGATCCAGAGTTTATTGGACCCAAAAGGCTCTGCACTGACAGTTGTCATTGAAATGCAGCAAGAGAAAATAAGATACATCTGCCCTGACTGATTGCCACGGTTTCTTATTGCTTCTGAATTTATTCCCTGACTTCGAAGCTTCTTTGAAGCTGCTGTGAATTGGCAACAGAGAAACATATCTCTGGGAATGCTCTGTGGCTGGTGGCAGTGGGGAGGAGAAAAAAGGGATGCCAGTGCTGTTGAAATGAGAAGCTGTATTCCTTGCTGTGCTCCCAGGAGTCTGCTTAGTGTAGAAGCCAGACTTACTGCTGTGAGAGGATGCAACTTGTTCCTACCTAATTCTGCCATGGCAAATTTGGAGTAAGAGCTGAGCAGGAGGCTGTGGGCAGGAATGCCTTCATTTCCTGTGCATGAGTAGAGCTTACGGTGGATCCAGTGCCTGGAGCATTGCAGGGGATGCTCCATAGCTGTGAGACGAGGTAGGACATAGTGCTACTGCCTGGACAGCCATTACCATCTTCTGACTGCAGGTCACTGCTCTCTGCAGTGATACAGCCTGGATTAATCCCAGGATTGTGGGGATGATTGTGGCGTTTTTTCCTGGTTTTCTGTGTAGTTATTTAATCCCTGCATTTGCATTCACATGCTTCTCTCAGTGTCTCCTCTGTAACATTTGGCTTGCACCACACTGTGTGGATTGGGTCCGGGTGAAATATTCCTAAAGCCTCCCAGCTCAGGCACCTATCACAAAAATAAATGACATAAGGGGGATCTGGCGCTGGATTTAAACTAGTTCTCTGTGTGTCTTAATTCAGGCCTCAATTTTTTTGCCTGTTTTTCTGGTTTACCTTACTGAGCTCATTGGTGTGCAGCTGATGAGGCTGCAGCATAAAAGCACAAAAAATAGTGACTCATAACCCTTTAGTAGCAGACTGTGAGTATAAAATACAGCACACTTTCATCATCCACAATATTTTTTTAAACAAATCGACGTAGGCCAGTGATTCAGCATCAGTGTGGGTAATAGTACATGAAGTTTTATCCTGGAGCCCTCCTGCATCTGATTTCTTCCTTCATTTTATGAGTTTATCAACCCCCCACCCCCCTTCCTTCTTGGTGTTGCATGCTGTAGATTTCATAGTAGCTGAGCCCCTTGGCTGGCTTACGCATGCACATATATATTCCTTTAAAATCTCCTCCACAGACAGATGGAATGCTGTCAGGCTGAGCAGTGCTTCTGCTCGCTTACAGCGAGCCTCCACGCTAAGGTTATATGTGAAGGATAGCAGGCAGCTGGTTATTTATTGCTGTAATAAGCACTGGCAAGCAAATGACAATATTTTGTGCTGTGTGCTGCTTACTGTTCTTTTCAGCATGTTGAGGGATTTCTAGCTGTGCTCTGTTTATGTTCGTTCCCAGGTAGAGGTGGGAGCAAGTGGAGGCTTGAGTTTTGCAAGTTGACTGTATTTTATAAAGATAGTGCTGCCTATGTTACAAAGATCATCTTATTCCAAAAGCTATTTGAGTTTGTCAAGAAAGTAAGCCGTTTGCATTCCTACCTTCCATAAATGCCCACGGACTGTTTTATACATCTCTAAGTAATAATATGATGTGTGTTAGTACTAAAGGAGGTCCCAGCTTTTTACAGGCTGTGAGGCCTGACAGGAAAAGTTTGGTTTTTTTTTTAAATCTGAAAAGGTGAGACAAAAAGAACCAGAAAAAAGTAAGCATGGGAAAGCAGGCAAGTACAGTATAACATCTTCTAGATAAATTGAGACTTTGGCATTGCCATAGTGGTCCATTTTATACGCGTACGTCTATCTCAAAGAATTATGCAAAACTTAGTTGTTTGGATTTTTTTTTTCCCTACAGTTAAATCCAGAAAATAGTAATGACCTAGAGAGGAATCTGAATGATGATTCTGCATATGTTGGAAGACAAGGAAAAGGAAGGGTAGTAGAATCAAAATCAAGCACTTCCTTACACAGCAGGTAATTAGATTATAAAACTCAGTGCTACAGGAAATTATTGAGGCTAAGAGCTTAGCAGTATTAAGAAAGGGGATTATACACTGATTTGGATAATAAGAACAAGCTAAGTCAATAGTTCTTGCTGACACAAGTGTTGCTGAGATATTGGATACATAGGATGGTGTTTCAAGGCTTGTACTAATTGCTGCCTAATTTCAAGTGTCAGATCACACCTACATATCCCCATTACCACATCTCCCTGTTGTCACCTAGAACAGACCACAAGTGGAGGGGACACACTAGACTAGATATACTTCTGATCTGATCCTGCCTGACACCTCCTTCCTTTCCCCTTTAGAAAAGAGGAAGAGAGATTCCCATTCTGCAGATAGCAAAGCTGATACCAATGCTTAAATGAGTACAAGTCTTGCCTTCAATAGTCTGTACCTCATAAGTACTGTTCCTTGAATATAAATCCTTGGATAACCTGCCCAAAAGCAGAAGCAGGAGGGAAGCTGAAGTAAGGGGGTTGTTGGAGTAAAGAAGCAGGCAATGGAGAGTTGGAGGAGGGGACAAACTTTTTTTTGGTCCACAGCTTAGGTTGTATTTGTGCATGAGCAAATTTTACAGTGGTATTTTACTTTGTTAATGGATAACCCACAGTTAGCATACATCAAAAATACAGTAACTTGTGCAGACCTAAGGAATACTTACACAATATGCTGACCGGGTGCCTAGCCTTATGTCCTTCTGTACTCTTCATGGTATAAACTTATTCTGAATTTAATGATTTAAGAAGTTATGGTCTATAAAGATTGCAGAGAAATATATCATCTTTACTCCTGGTCATGGTGTGGCACAAGTGGGATCTGTTTTGTGATATAATCTATCAGTAATTTCTTGAAGGGGTGAACTTTCTACTGAAGTGCTGAATTGAAGCAGAACCTGATTTACAGAGCTACCATCTGCAATCCCTGATGAATTTAACATTGCTCTACATTGCTTCTTCTCTGGATGTCTAATGAGGTTATTCCTAGGTTAATTTTTCTCCTGATGCAGTTTTAATTAAAATATAATGAAGGCAACAGAAGATGCAAAATAAAATAACTTGAGAAAATCCATTTCATGCTGCACCAGTGCTTTGTGCTAGGATGTTTGTTGTTGCTACTAATTATTATTTTATATGAGGCACTTATCTAATAGCATGTGTGCGCATGTCATCTGCAGAGCCTGTGGCAGCATTCCAGAAGTGAAGCTAGCTCCGCTGGCTGAGTCACTGAGTTTGCGCCAGTGGGTTTCGTTCCTGTGTTAGATCGAATGTGAGGAATTAGTATTCTTCAGCCCAGCTGGAATATAAAGAGAAATATTTTTACATTGTTAAGAAATCACGTATTGCTGTTAGCTCTCAACAGTCTGCTGATCTGGAGCTAGTAATTTACTCCTGATGAGGATCTAGCTCGGAATTTTTTTCTCTTAAGAGAAAGAAGAGGAATCATTCTTTTGCAGAGGATAAAAGCAAAAATGAGGTTGAAAGTTGGATCTGATATTCGGAACATAAGCATCATGCTGTATAATTAGCAACTGTGAAATGCATACCCACCAGGATGAGTTAGACCATGTGGGGAAAGAGGGCGAACACGTGTTGGCAAATGTGATTCTTCACACAGAAAACGAAATGCTGGTTTTGCCCATGCTCTTCCCACACACATGCACAAAATATTCACTTAAATTCTTCATGACTTCTCTCGTATTCACAATACCTGGCAATGAAATAATTGTAGATGAACCTTCCTGTTCAATTACGGATTAGTCAACTGCTATCTCTACATCATGCTGAAGAGCTGGTCATAGAATGAGGTGATAGAAAACCTGATGGTATCTTTCAGGCAATAATCCACCTTTAAGAATTGCATGTGGCTGGTTTTAATACTTCAGACTAGTAACCTGCTTAGTTGCATCCTTAGTTGGCCAAAGCCTTCCTGCCTGTAGCACAGAACAAAACCACTGATGCCAATGTCTAACTGTGTTTGTGTTGAAGTGTTGCAGTTTGTGCTTTCTGGGATCATAGCAATGGTCTCCCCATTCTTGATCATCCTGTTAAGAAAACAAACAACAAACCAGTCTAGCCACTTAAGAGCAAGATGATTTCAGAAGGAAATCCTTTTGAAAGGATCTGGCAGGAGTCTCTGCCACCAGTTCACCTTTTCTCAGCTGTGCAGTAAAAACAGAATTTGCCTTTCTGAACTGGTACTAAATGAATGTGTAGTGGTCAAACTTAGCCAAATTCTCTGTGCAGCTAAGCCATGGAAAGGAATGCAGTATTACAGAGCTGTACTGCTGCAAGTAGGGGCAAATTTGGCCTCCTTAGAATTATTACAGTTCTGTGTGCCTCAAGATCCTGCTCACCTTGGAGTAGATATTGGTAAGACCAGAGTGATCCCAAAACAGTTGGGTGGCCAAATTTGAGAGAAGATGGAAAGCTTGGTTTGGTTCAGCAGCCTTAGTGAAGAGATTTACTCTGAATCTTCCAAGCTTTTTGAAGCCCTGCCAGGCAGCAGCTGGGCCCACCCTTTCTCCTCGCCTCTCAAACAGACTTCCATAGCTTTTCTCAGCCAGCAAGTTACCGGCTTGTTGCAGGAATCTAGTTCCCTCCCTTGATTACTGCATCAGAAAGTAATCAGGCTTCACTGCTGTTTTGGAAGCTGTTACATCCGATAATGTGTCTGGGGTTTTCCTTTTGCAAAACGCTGTTTACTGCTAATTTGAAAACATTTGTTTCTGCTGCTCTCTGAGGAACCAATATGTTCCTATGGATTTTACTTCTCTTCTAGACACCGTAATATCCGTACTTGCTCTTGCTTTAGTGACTAATGAATGAGCAACAGAAATGGCCTGTTGCTTGAAACCTACGTGGAGAGTTTGGATACGTATCTGAATATCCTTGTGCCTTGGCTCCAATATTGCGTTTCCACCTGTGATGAAAGAAGGGAGCAAGCAATGAAGCAGAAGGAGAGCCCATCTTCTTCAGGGGTGCAGGGATCAGAGAAGGTCTCGAGCTGTGGGTGAACGCTGCAGGCACCCCACTGCTCTGCTTGGACAGCTTACTGCTGCATACAGTACCTGCCAGGCTTTCCCTCTCTGTGCCTTTCCTGTCTGCACAAAGAGGAGTCATGCTGTCAGAATAAACACTGTAGGGACTATAGAGTGTACGTCATTGGAAATATTAATATATCAACTGTCAACTCAATACTCCAGATGGTCATCTACCTAGAACACTTTACTTGGAGTCCAGTTATTGAGGAATAATGCACCTGGAAGGGCGTGTTGCCCTTACCCGTGGCAGGTTTCAGCAAGCCTTTGCTTTCATAGTAAGGCTGCAACAGTAAGAGGAACCAAAATGGGAAAGGAGATGGTGTGCCAAGTAGCACTCTTTGGTCTCTGCTTCCTCTTCTCATGGTTGGACCATGACCACGGGTCTGGGTGCTGCTTGGTCTTGCCAGGTAGGTTGTTACCATTACTACATGTTATCACAGAACATAACTAATCAGGCAAGAGCTAAACTACTCATGGAACTTAAATGGTACCTAGAACTACGGCTGGTTGGTGATAACTCACTGAAATTTTAATATAGTTGTCCCTGCCTCTTCTTGCTGCTGTTAGTAACCTGGAGAAGAGGTTAATGTTCTCAGTTCTGCATCTGTTAGAACATCATCTACGTGACTATGTTTATTTAACTCTTGTTTTATCCTTTTCTGTAACACTTTGCCCAAAACCATCTTTGTTTTTCCTCTGGTAGTGTTTGCGGGAACATCTCTAGTTTCATTAATGTTAATGCGAATATTCCCTAAAGCTCAATGCCGCCTTTGAAAAATATCACTGTCCCAAATGTGCATTGGTGCATGTTAAGTCCTGCTTAAAGGCAAAAAAACGAAGACAAAAGAGGTGCAATAAACCATCTGTTGTACCTTAGCTATACCTTGATACAAAGAGTGCTCTTGGGTCTGGATGACATACAGCGTGTGACACCCTGCAGAGCGTGTGCATCCAAAGGAGAGCATGGAAGCGAGCACCGATTGCTTCATTTTGTATGGTGTCTTAGTCTGTGGATGCCTCTTGAAATCATACTGCTCACTGACCATTAGAGAAGACTTGACATGGATGGTATAGTTCATTCAGTGGATTAATTTGAATAGATAAAACCCACTGCACTTTCCTATCTGTGTGGAGCTCCAGGCACTAAATGCACAGCAGGCAAGTGCTGGTGGAGCAGCATGGGTATGGGTGCTTGGGGAAGAATTCAAGCCTTGCCTGGGAGATGACTAGGTTTCTCAGAAGCAGCCATTAACTCATTTGGTGGTCACACATAGCTAGTGCTTGTTTGTCAAAACTGTGGAAACCTGCCTTGAGCCTTGGACCTTTAAAATGATGGTGAGGGCAAATAGGTTTGAGAAATACTTCAGATTTTTATGCAGGTTGTTTGACAGACGCTATATTGGTAATATTGATAAGCTGTTGGCCTGAGGCAGGAGATAGAGGGATGCAGGTTTTTTCCCATCCACAGATTAAATAGCCCTTCACCTTAAATTTAGTTGAACTGCTCACAACTGTATCAAGAATGAATGTGGATGGGTTTTGGCTAAAAGTATCTTTGGGAAAGCAGTCCAAAGAAGGATTCCTCTGCCTTTCTGGAGACTCCAGTTTTAATTCTGCCCACTAAGGCTTTTTTTCTTCATAGTCAAGTCTTGTGCTGACCCTATGACTAGTTCCTTGGCTGGGACCTGGAGTGCTTCCCACATCTTGGGGGCTTTGAGTTGCTTGTGGGTCTGCCCAGTGTCAAAGCCAGCCAAATAACCCTGAGCTGGTCTAACAGTCCATCGTAAAGCAGATGCTGGTGAGCTGGGGTACGGTATTGCCCCATGTGAAATGCAGCATGGAGTACACTGAGAACAGGAAAGTCTTAGCACAGTCCAGGTCAGAGAGGCAGCAAATCCAAGGGGAGTGAGGGCTCTGCCAGATGACGCATGAGTGTGACAGCGAGCCAGTGTGCTGGGCTGCAGCCAGCCATTTCGGTTAAATAGCTTGTGAGGCAGGTGATCAGGGGGAGGGAACTTGGGTCAGTCTTTTGGAGGCTCGAGTTTGCAACCCTGTCTGATGACTTAAGCTGTGGCCTTAGTTTATGCTGGCCTCTGTGTCTCCCCATCTCTTTGACTACCAGCTCTTCAGTGCAGTCTGCTTTGCTCTTATCAGAAGAAGCCCCCAGCCCAGTCCCACTGCCAAAGTGGCCAGTGTGGGAGCACTGCAAAGTCTAGTGGCTGCTGGGGAAAGACTCAACACCCAGGTTAGGATGGGCTGGGGTGGTGCCACGAATGTTGGCACTTACTGTGTGATGATACTGCACTTTTCTCCTTCCCTGCTACTCCTGAGCATGCAGAGAGTAGGATGTCAGTGCTACAGGCTGCAGTGATCTGAGAAACAGCACTGGGAAAGTTGATATGAAGATGTTGGCATCTCTTGCAAAACACTTTTTTAAGGCTGTGGATTTACAGTATAACAGAATATTGTTATGTAGATGCTCTGCTCCTTGGGTAATATTGCAGAATGAAACAGCACATGAGCTGTAAGAGAGTATTTTATTAAAATACATCTTAGCTTATTTCCAGGCAAAAAACTTTTAAAATATTCTCCCTTTCATATGTGCTCAGTAATCTGTTCATCTGTTTTCAGTCATTTTTTTAATATTTTTACAAAACTGGGGTGTGTGGTTTTTTTTTTTTAAAGGAAATTAAACTCTGTTTTCAGCTAGGGAGCTTTCATTAGACTTAGTCTGTAGCATGTGTCTCTAGCATCAGGAGATCCTGATACTGGGCTGTAATTGAGTTTTGCATTCTGTCTGAGCAGAGTTCATCTTAAAACCTAAAATCTAAGGGAAAAAATAATTTGTGCAGATGGTCTTCATAAAACAAGGGCAGATTAAATCTAGAGCTGTCACAGAATTGCTCTTACAGATGCATCTGCTGCAAAATAATTACCTCTCTTGAGCCCAGTAAGTTAATCAGTGTCTTTTGTTTCTGTCTGCAGTGAAAACAATTAAAAGCTCATCTCCTATTTTTTAGGTAAACTTGCAGATTCTCTGATTTTTAAGGGTAATTAGATTTATTTTGATGTGTATCACAGGCCAAAGTGTTCCTGTTGGACAACTAGCTGTCTGTAATATAATTTACCTGTAGCCAGGATGTAATTTCTTTTCAATCACCTTTTTTTCCCTTGGGCTGTTTTTTGCTAAAGAGTACAAAATCCTTTTGTCTCCTTACACATAAATTGCATTTAAAAAGCTTAAGGCTTTTTGTACAAACATGAGAACTGCCATTATTTGCATTTATTTCAAATTTTCTTTACATGCATGTTTTGCAACATGAGGAAAAGTTCTATAATGTGGTTGAGAAAATAAGCACTGCTACTACCTTGGTTGTAATCCATGAAAATTTGTGTTGGGAGTCTGATTTCTCAAACACGGTGAGACACTTGCGCAGTGTGTAAGTGCATGAGGGTAGAGGGGACCCCACTGGGATGGGCAGTGGATGTTAGAAAGCAGCTACTGATGATGACACCTAATTCCTAGAAGCACATCTGAAATTCCCAGTGGACTTCCACTGTGAGATTTCCAATAGCGATTTTCCTCAGTGTGATTTGCCAAGTCCATCAGCATGGCTCAGTATCACGCTCTGGTTTCCTGGGGGAATAAATCCCACCCCTCCATGCTGAAATGACTTCTGCAGGGTGGACAGTGGCAGACCTGGAGAGAGAGCGCCACTTCCCTCATGGTCCAGAGCAGCAGAGCCTGCTTCCTCCCCGGGATTGCAGCTGCCAGGGCAGGCATGGACGGTGCTGTGGTGATTCTGCTCCAAAGGCTTCCCTGGAGCCTGGACCAGACGAGCATCACACCTCACATGTATGCGCTGTTTCGACCATGGGAACGCTCATCACGCAGTTGACCGCACAGTGTGAACGCTGCCATAAAGAGTGAGGCTTTGAAAGGAGGCATCACGGGCTGATGCCATCACTTCTGCCAAGCCTCTCTGCAAGGTAGCAAACATCTTAACGTCTTTCTTCCTGCTTTGCACAATCCCTGCCTTCTCCAGGACAGACCACTCCTTTGCTGTCTTCAGATTGACTCTGTGCTTCCTGTAGCGTCAGTGTTTTGTTGATCAGGAGCAGATTTAAATAATGAAAAGTGCCTCCTTTTCCTCATGGCTTGGCAGGAGGATGAATAAGCCTTCATTGTTGCATTGAAGGTTAAAAAAAAAAAAAAAAAAAGAAAAAAAAACCCTAAGATCTTTTAAACTCTATAGTACATGGCAGTGATGGTGCAGTTGTGTTTGAAAAGTAGAACAGGATCACACCTCATGATTAACTTTGCATGCATTCTTCAGGATGGCTTCCCTTTGCTAGCTCTTTGTGCTCTGTTTGTGCTTGTGTGTTGCCATTAGATCACAAGTGCTGCTGTCACTAAAATGCGCCTTTTATCTCCACCTCTGAATGCCTTAATCTCTAAATTCTTTCAAGTCTGTGCTGCAGCAGACAGGCCTCTTACATTTTTATTATAAAGAATGATGGGGGGGGGCACTAAGGGCACAACTAAGCCTCTGTGCAGATAGACAGATATTTGTTTTATTTTCATTCTCAGTGACCTTTATTTTATCCTGATTCAATTGCTTGCTCAAGGGTGCCAGCCTTTTATGTGCCCTTAATGCATTAAACATTTTCCAGCGAAAGAAAGCGTTAGATATATCTCCTGTTGTCTTAAGAGTCACAACTAACCTTCAGCAGTGAATGTGACCAAGAGGAAGTGGAAGAATGTGAAAGTGGAAAGTGGATTTGTTTGTAGAGTGGAGGAAATGAAGGACTCTAGTGCTATGATCATAGAGGTTTTAAAACTTCAGAGATGAGGGTCCCCTGAATATCAATTTTATTTCCTGACAGCTGTTCCTGACTTAATTTAATTAGTGGGAAACAAACCTACCCATCTTATTAGTAAGTTAACGATATTCATGTCCAAGTCTTTCCTGGATGTGGGCATTTTCTGGTATGCTCTTATACCTGTAGCTACACCTTCTTTAAGAGGCACGAGTGTCTATGTGCTCTGCGGAAGTGTTCTCCCTTACAAGGGTACGGAGGCTTTGTGGATGACTTATGAAAAATCAATCCACTGAGGAAATGAGAAAATGAAAGAGATTAAGGAAGCAGGTTGTCAAGGTAGCAGAATACAAATTAATTATTTACGCCCTTGGATTCCTCATGTTGTCCACACTCAATCTAAAAAAATCTGTTAAGTAGCCTTTGAAAATCAGTCCCAAAACTTGAGCTGAAAATGTTCACTGAAGTCTTTGTTTCAGAATTTCCTGCTTTATTTATAAATAAAACAGATGTATTTACTACAATCACAGAATCCAATCTGTTTGAATTATGTTTTCTTTAGGCCCTTTAAAACAAATTCTTAAGCTGATCATAAATTTGGGGGGTTAAAAAAATTAAAAGAAAATTACCTGAATATATGATCAGCTAAATTATCTGGACTGTCAAATCCCACCCCACCAACCAATCTCAAATAAGAACGAGGAGACTTTAGCTTGTACTAGAACACAGTTATCAGGAATATCTCCAGCCGAGATATAAGAAATTGAATAGTGGTAAACTTACCATTTTATTTGAAAAATGGAATCTACCTTCACTGTTAAGGATCTGTTTTATATCATACTCATACCATACATATCCAATTTTATCATTGGATAAAGATGTCCAATATTAAGGCATTCATTATGTTAAATATTTGCCTTTTCCTTTGAATAAGTGGATGACTATATTAATATGATTAATATTATTAATTATGTTTGTATTAATGTTTGCCAGGAGTGGTGACTGGTCATTAATTAATTGACATTTTTAAAAGAAGAGGAAATGTAACTCCAAAATATGTGTGAACTTCCATTGTTCGAACACCTGTCTGAAAATGAGATTTAATAGCTGAAGTTGGCAGGTATTTCCATTGCTGCAATGAGCGAGTTTCACGGTTTGATGAAAATTATCTTCAGTTTTCTGTATTAATTTTAGCCACGTTGTAATTTGACTACAAGTAGCAAGATCTGAAATGGTCCAGCAAAATCTGAACAGCCCTATCATGCCAAATTTTTAGGTGGCGGTAACCCTCCTTTCTCCATCATTGAGAAGTGGCCCATTGGTTCAGGCTGTGCATGTGGGTCTGGAAAACTTACCTGCTCCCAGAGGCTCCCTGAACAATTTCAGGGCCTGGATTCATGCTGCTTACCTAGGAACTATGAGCTCCATGAATTTGAAGCTATTTTGTTAATTAAACTGAGTTTTCAGGCTTCTGTAACTGTTTTGCTCTGTGTTTCAGTGAGAGACGTTCCGCTTTGTAATGGCTTTTTCACCTTGTCTAGTTAACTGGCTCTCAGAGTACTAAATAGCACCCCGATGGGGTTTAATTTATATACACCTCTGCCTTCCATTTCAGTGTAGACTCATTCCAAAACATGTTCTCTTTTCAGATTATTTTTTCACATGGGCCAGCAAGCCTTTCTCAACAGGTAGAGCAATATTCACAAGAATGCTATCCTTCCCCGTGCTCTTTAAAATGTATGTCCAAAAGCAAGATGCTGAGTTATCTTCCCTGGTTGAGATAAGAGTTAAAAAAAAACAACTTTGAGCAAGGTCACCATATTGAAGGAATATGTTGTTTCTTAGAGAATCCCCATCACTAGTCCAAGGATACATCTAAACCCGTCAGATTGGAGATTCCTGGTGCAGAAAGCTGGTTACATGCCCAGATAGCTCGGTTGGGTTTAGTTTGTGTGTTGTTTTTAGAAAAATAATTTTCATGCATTTAGCACCTGTGCTGCAGCCTCTGGTTGTCTGGACTCAGAAACACTCTAGAGAACTCCTGTTATCTGTTGATTGTCTGTTTGTTCAGTTTTACTCATGTTTATTATCATAATTTTTATTTCTTGTCTTTTTTTCCCCTCTGGTGTTGTTTTGGAGGGAGAAGCAGTTGCATGTGGAGATCCATGTTCTCGTTCAGATGACAAAAGAGCAATGGAAATTGCTAAATGTCCCAGTAACATTGGTTGCTTCACTCTTCCAAAAAGAGCCAGGCAATTTTGAGAGTCTGATCAATAAGCTACAAATTGCGAACTTACTGGTGTTTCCCAGTATCTGGGTGTCTGTTTCTGTAGTCTCTCTAGCCCAGAGAGAGAACAAATTGTAAACAAACATGATCATAGTTCATCTTACTACTCTATTGAAAGTCATACAAACACTTTCACATCACCTTGAAAAATAGTTGGGATGTTGTTCTTTACTGTTTGTAAATGGTGCAAATATTTGCACTTGCAAATATCAGATGGATTATGAAAAACACACATTACAGTGTTCGTAGATCTCTTCAGTAACAAGCCCTAACTCTCCTATGTTTTTAAAAGGAGTTTTATCTTTTTCCCTACCTTGGTACTTGTGTGATTATTTTTGAATGAAGTAGGTATTTTCAGTTAGGCAATCTCATGGCCTAAGGTGGGTGAAAAATGTTTCCTTTAATAGAGGAAAATTTGAATTGCCCTAACTTGGCTTATCTCTCCTTTTGTTTGCCTTGTTTTGCAGGAATGAATTAATTCTTTTGTTCATAGGTATTTGTGTAAATGTTTTCAAGCTACATATGGTAATGCAAGATCTTAATATGTCTGGACTCTCCTGTGTGGCTTAAAAACATCTGTGCCATAAAAGTGTGGTGAAGAAACATTATGTGGTTGCAGTAACTAACACTAACCACAGTTCGTCAGTAGTTGAAGGTGTTACTGAAAAACTGTCCAAGCAAGTGGTTCACAAACAGCACCAGACTCTTTCCTGATAAAGTCTGTGCAGTCTCTCAGCAGAGCCATCCCAGTGCAGAATTGCTGTTGGGTAATACTCAATATGGGATGGGAAACATGGGGGTTTATTTTGTTTGCTTTTTAAACAGGATTTGGGCTCTCAATGACCTTCCTAGTTTACCGAGAGTTGTGTCCACTAGTAATTCAGGTGAAATGTTTGGTTTGGGGCAGAACTAAGAGGTTTGAGTGCACCCAGGTCTGCTCATGGCTAAGAAATTTTCTTAAAAAGCAGGACTGATAGGCTATGCAGCCAGCTAAAGGGATGCAAACAAATCCTGAGTGACTGAAACCTTTTACTGTTTGGCCTTAGAGGGCAAAGCTGAATTATAGCAAGGAAATGCCTGTATTGCCAAGCCTTTCCCTTGAGTGGCTGAGAGGACAAAGTGAGGAGACAGGAATGGAGATGTCTCTAGTTGCTTGCTCAGTGATTTTTTCTCCTTTTTAGCTTTTAAAGTCATACTCCTTTCTCCTTTCTCCCTTCTCCTCTGCCGTTCAGGTTTTTTTAGTCCATTTGGAGGCATATAGAGTCCCACAGCCGTGACACCGCCTGAGAAAAGTTTGGCGGCTGAGTGCAGCCCATTAAGGGCCTAAGGATTTATTTCCAATGCAATTCACACGCGATAACCATTTCTGGTTTCAGTTTTCAGGTGCTTGTTTTATAAGCAACACGGCAATTCCTGCAGAGAGCTCAGTAATTAAATGGCAGAACACTTCTGTTCAAAACCTAGTTTTCTATCAAGGTGGTTTTGATGGAAGAGATTTTCAGTGATTCCCAAAACAGCATGTAGGTAATTAAGAAAAAGCCCTTGTGGTTCTCAAGCTTCCAGATTTGTGAATGGTCTATAAATGTGCCTGTCACTCTAGTCCAATAATCTTTCTACTCATTACTTGATTTCAAGTAATACTGCAGCAAAACTAGATGGCTCAAATGTTTATTCAGTGCACTTTTAAAGTGGCAAACCAAAATGCCACAGACTAGTGATGAACAAATACCTCCAAGTTATTAAACTTGTGTATCTTGCTTGCTTTTCATTGTGTTCTGTTGAAATTGCATTTTCTGTCTCTTGAAAATTTCCTTGATGACTGTTTGATATATCTGACTCTCTGATTTCTTCAATATGAGGATGATTCATTTATTAGCCTGTGGAAAGCTGATAGCTGGAGATTGGTATCTTGCTTCCATTCTTGTTTTTGAGTCTGGTTTTTCATTTTTGATCAATATCTGATGCACAAGCTTCCTCTGGCAATGCAGAAGAAAGCAGCTCCAAGCTGTGTGATTCCACATCCCACACGGTGGGGCTGGGGAGAGGACAGAGCCGTAGGTCTGCTCTTTCTGTGCCGAGGCACTCTGGGCTGGCTACATCTCTGCACAGCCTCTTCAATGCGCACAGCCACATCAGGCCTGCAGGGAGACTGGGAAAATGCCTCACTCTACCTTCAAATCTTCACCAGAATATGAGTAATTTCTTTACCTTTGTACCTGCTATTTGCCTGTGCTTTTTAAGATTATTTCTTTGTGTTTTTTTTTTTCTACTCCTGCTTCTAAAAGAAGTGCAAGCCTTTCTGTGCTTGTCTGACATGCTGCATATTTTCAGGAGCATGACACAGACAAGAACCGTGGTTTTAAAATCATCTTACTGCAAGTAAATTCAGGAAACCACCTCTGCAAGTGTTCCTCCATTGTTCTTGGTGAAAGATCAATCCTGACCGGAGGTTAAGAGCTTTGATCTGAAGAGGGACAGACTGCACACATTCAGCTATTTCTATCACATCTAGAGAGAATCAGTCCATCTGTAAGCATTTCTTGTGGCATTCCCACACTCATGCTTTTGGCCTTAGACAAAAATGAAAGATCAGGACACTAAAATCTGAGAACCAAAAGGTACCTCTCTTGTTTTTCTGTTGTACAACTTGTAGTGATCTGCTGCTGAAGAATTAGTAAAGCTAAAGCTGAGATGGCATAGTCTTCAAAAGAGCTCAAATCTCTATGGCTTCTTTTAAATTTGGCGAGAGCATCTGTGTATTCAGCACTTTGAAAATCAATCTGCTGGTTTGGGATCTGAACCTAAATAATAAGTTGGTAGAAAGTTGAACAAACTCACACAGATGCATTTGACTAAGTGACATACAGTTGTGCAGGTTGGAGGGGGTAAAGAATTGGGAGGAAGTTATATTTAAGTCAGCCTTCACCTTCTCTTCACCTTCTGTAGCCTTATTTGACTCGGTTTTCAACCTCCACAGTTTTTAGAGCATTTTCTCTTCCCTACAGCAGCTGTTTTACAGCAGATGCTGTGTGGTACCCCGGCATCAATTCCACATCAGGATTCAGGCCTCCAAGTGCAGGGCCTCCCATGAAGATGGCTAATGGTGGTATTATAGGTCATAACTCTCTTGGTCTCCACAATGTTTGCAAATAGTATAATTTTACCTACAATTCAAGAAGGGTGCTTAAAAAATATCTTGCTTTGCAGTATTTTCTTGGTCTAGAAACTGCCTTTCTGGCTGTGATTCTCATGTCACTTGTGTCCACAGCTGTGCATAGCTGGTTGGAAGCAGAGCTGAAATGCATGTGAATTTCATACAACATATACTGTATGTATGTTTGTGGGTGCTAACATTGTAATGAATTGGACTTTCAAGTGCTATAATGGCAAGGGAAGGCAGTGTACACTGAACAGTGCCCCCCACCTCTCCTTTTTCAAGTTCACGCAATCTGTAAATAAAGCAAATCTTTTGCTGATTTTTATTTTGGTCTTCTAGTCTGTTCTTCTCATTAAAGAAATACTGTCATGACAGGCTCTTCCTCTTCTATTTTAGCTAGCACCGTATTCTTGTTTTTCCAGGCAAACTGTCATGCATGTCACTCTGCAAGGAGATGCAGGAGGTAGAATTTTTGTAAAATAATCTTGAAACTTGAGCTGTTGACCTCCAGTGAGAGCTGTCTGCGTATTCTTATTCTTGCCAAAGGCATCAGTTGAGGATTGTCAGTCCTCTTGAGTACTGAAAATGTGTGACTCTGAATGAAAGACAAAGTATGTAATATATCGAGAAAGGATATTGCTTTGGGTTTTGTTTTCTTTTTAATACTTGCAAATACAGTGATATTGTCTTACTCAGTAATACTTGTAATCTAGAGTTGCTTCCTGTCATTGGCAGCAGCCATTACTGAATATTTCAGAATAAGAGGCAGTTTCCCCTCTCTTTATTTCATCCTCATCCTCCAAAATGGGTGTCTGCAGCATACAGTGTGCTGCCTGTTGGGCCCCATTCTTGCCTCTAGCAGAAGATTTGTTAAAGCCCCGAAGAATGGGATTTAATGACTCTTCCAGATTTTTTTTTTTGCTAGACTTGTCTATGATCACTAATTGCCATCCAGATAGATGTTCAAGTCCTCTTTAATTTCAGCTCACAGCTTCATCAGTTCTGCATGTCAACATCTGCAGAATGTCTAAAAGTACAGTATCTTTCCTTTGTGTGTCTTGCCAGAAAGAGGAAGGATTTTTCCCTGCTCGCCTTTTACCTTAGAACTATGAAGAATCTTGTCTTTCATCAGTCCCTCTTCGTCTCTTCGAGAGGTCTCCTTGGATGACTCAGGTTCCCAAAGGACTTTCCCAGCTCTTAGCTGAAGAGGTGGGCATAGCAAATCCTTTTCTGAATTCTGGAGTTAAGTAGCTAGTAACCAAACCCAGGGGCTGAATAAAAATTCCTTCCCTCTCAGTTAATTAGAGTTCTTGGGGAAATTTTTCTTATGTCAGAAGACAGTTCACGAAGACCTGACTCTATAGAGTCAGCTGGAAAAAAAGAGAGTAGACCACACTGGAATTCATAATTTTTAGACAGGAAAAAAATATGAAGGGAAACAGCTACCATTTGCTTCAGCTGTGCAATGTGAATAAAGTGAGAAAGCTCCTTCAGGCACCATAAAACACAAACCCCAGTTTTCTTTCATAAAATTCTTTACAAATCTTAAGCAGTGAATCAGGCAGGCAGAATCGTTTCTCACTGGTTTCAAGCACCAGACTTTTGCTTTTATTCTGAAATAGGATGAGCTTAAGGACAAATATGCTCTGGGGCTAAATTAGAGCCTTCCATGTATAAAAAAGCAACAGTGCAAGTTAATGATGAAAAGAACGAAAAATTCATCTTTTTGATAAAAGGCTTCTGCCTGCTCACAGTAGGAAAGGGGTCAAACTTTACTCAAATGATGTGAATCCTCCCCGTGGGCAGAGCCATGCTGTGGTCCTGGTGAGTAAGGGACTTGACATGAGAGGATGGTTCTTACTTTCACCTACAGAGGAGGCAGAGGCTTGGCTTGGGGATGCTCGTGTTGGATCCCATCTATCAAAGACTGAAAGCCCATTGGGATGTTCTGCTGTGCCTAAGGAGAGGCTGGTCTAGCACAGCACTGCTGTGTCTGTGGCCATGAACACGCACGGTGCTATTCTTGCAGTCGCTTCCCTGTGCTGTCCTAATACCTAATTGGAAGCTGAGCAATTAGCTTAAGAAGCCTTGTCAGAGTTTCTTTTTGGAAATTGGTGCCTTTAGCGTTACGTAGACAAGGTGAGTTTGGCTGTCAGTTCCCAAGACTGTATATGTAATAGGAAATCAGCAGATAGTTGCAGTTTAATAAAGCCCCTTGATGCCCTCATCTTCTGGATAATAACTTTAATTGACAGTTAATGTTTTCAGCTACATAAACAGGGTTTTTATTATTTATGTTCCAGAGAAAGGTTACTCGTGATAGTAGAATTTTTAACCTTAGACCTTAAGAAGCTTTTTTAAAATCACAGTTTGAGACAAATAGGATGCTTTAGGGGTTTTTGCTGGCTACAGAGTCATGTAAATGAAACCACTCTAAATATACCTATTTGAAGAGTTCTTAACTTTGCTATTACTATTTTTAGAATGGTGATGAGCTCCAAGGCAGGAACTTGCCTTGTAAAAATACAATCTCAGACACCCCACCTATGGTGCTTCCCATCTCTTCAGAGATACCTGGGATCTTTGCAATGAGAGATGTTCCTGTATGCTGTTTCACTTACAGCAGCAGTTCACAGACAGTTACATCCAATGCCCATTGCTCTGGGGCCTGGCTGAGGATATATTGTCAGCAGGCTCTTGGGGTACAGCCCTAAGTGATGGTTTTTATGATGCTGCCGCTGCTTCTGCCCATACCTATTGCCCTGGACCATGGGGCTTGGTTGCTTAGAAACAGGTTTGTGAGATGACAGCAGTGCCTATCTCTTGGCTTTCAGCAAATAAAGAGTGTTAATTTGTAGGAGTTCATATTGTAGCTGACTTGCTCTGTGGTTTATTAAATCTAGCGAGTTTAACTAGTGCGTTCTCTGAAAGATTTCATTTCGCTGAGTTTTTCTAGCAGTCTTAAAAGTAGCAGCAGGCATCAGCTGTGAGGTCTTGGAGCAGGGCAGAGCTTAATACCAAGTGTGACATTTGGAAGAGTGTCTAGGGGGATGCGCTATGCCTGCTTATGGCATTTCAAAAGCACTTTACCATTTGCCAGGCTTTTTATTTTTCTTGAATTTCAAATTCCTAGGGGAGTTAGACAGAAAGGGAAGGGTTTATGCTTCCCCAGAATAACTGCTTACGTCTTATCCCACGCAAATTAAAGCCCCCCCCCAACTTTTCACACCACAAATGTGCAGCAGGTAGAAAAAAAAGGCAGGGAGCCTGACTCAATATTGGGCTATCCCCAGTGCTATTCCTCCATCACTGCCTCCCTTTTCTACTCCATACCCCAAATTCCTCCAGCCTCTTCCTTCCCCTCTTGCTGCCTTTCACCCACCCTCCCATGCTCACCTCCTCCAGGTCTCCTGACAGAGCAGCCAGCATTTGCAGACCTCCCGGCCAGCTCCTCAGCAATCAGACACAGCAACATGTGCCTCTCCTGTGGGCTGGTGGATGAAGAATATAGCTAGTTATGTCATGTGTAAAGCAGAGTCTCACAGATCCTGTCTTGTGAGCTATAGCCCACTACATATTATGGCATGAGAAGGCTGGTTTGTGTGTCATCAGGGAGACAGCAAAGTAGCAAGGCTTATTATATTCTTATTTTCACTTTCAGTTCACAATTTAAATACCCACACAGAACAAATTTTCCCTGTTTACAACAGTCTTTTTGAATGATAATGTCATTGAAAATTCCATTTTGCCTTTGCTTTAAATGCTGGAAGGTTTCCCAAACAACGATGAAAGAAGAAAGCAGCTGTTTTCTGCAAGGCAGAGATGTGTGCAGAGAAATTGTAAACTCTACCATAATTCTTCAATACTGTACAAGAAAGGCTTTAGGATCTGTCATTTACTCAAAATGATAGGTGTTTGTACAGCACCTAGCAGAATGATACTTGGTTTTTTGATACTTGGTTTTTTGGTGCTATTCCAATTTAAATGTTAGTAATGGAAATCATACAATGCAAATATATTCCAGTTCATGTAAAGGAATGTAATCAGCAGTTCACACACGGGTTTTTAACTGTTGTAATCAATGGAAATTTTATTAATGTAAGTAAGGGCAATAGGATTTGGTCCCAAAATGAAGCTTTGCAATGCCTGAGCACTCTGGTATGCGATTACTGGCAGGCTATGGTGCTGCGTGTGTTTGGCGTATAATGAGCTCCTGCTAAATTCTCCGTAAATTTCTTCTTTGGAATTGCATTACCATGATGATATGCGCACTCCCACTGTAAATCAGCCAGGTGGAAGGAAAATACAGGTGGTTTTCTCTGCATTAGCTATCTCAAATGCTCAACACATGTAATTGTAAGGTGCATGGACGTGTAGGGAGCGCTGCTGCGACATGGGACCTATTCTTGCCTCCTGTGCAGATAGATGCATCCCCCAAATGACATGGTTTGGCACAGATTTGCTGCCAGTTGGGAGCTCTGCTCAAGCCCAAGTAGTATCACCTCTGCTTGAGCTTTCCCATGCCATATGGACAGGTCTGATGGAAAGGCAAGAAAGGATTTTCTAGTAGTGGTGAGAGGGCTGTAGCAACCCTCAGGGATGGCACCTGTGTGCACTTGTCTTATCACTTAATAGCAACCTCAAAATTAGGGACCCTTTCTTATTTGTGGATGATTGCTTTCACCCCAGGTACATCCTGGCAGGTTGATGAGAGAAGAGAAATAATAAAATCTGTGAGAACTTCTGAATGGCCCTTTTTTAATGGGTACCATCAATCAAAACAACCGGTAACTTTTGTCCTTTTTGTATGACTCATCATTGCCCATGGATGTCGAGAATGTGTTGACTTTAACTGTAACAAGTCACAGTGGCGAGAGGACTCGTGGGTACAAAGAGCATGCTGAGGTATAGGTTGCAGTGTCCAGGGTAGGTGGGGTGTCCAGGGCAAGAAGTGGCTGATTTTGTGACCGACAGAGGACAGTCTTCTGTCTTCCTCTCTGAGGAAAAGTTTGGGAGCACCAATTAACTGCGATGTGCCAAGAGGCAGGATCTGTGGTCTCTTGCAGATCTTGAACTTGGCATAAAATCATGGTGGTGCCTCAGGCAAGGCAGTATTTTAAGCTCTGACATGGGAGCTCATAGCTGGAGTTTGTCTTCCCAGCTAGAACATGTCTCGTGCTTCTGCTCTTCAGCTACTCTGAAAAAAAGCTGTGTTCAGTTATGCTCAGCCCCATCTACTCCCAGGGGGAGTAGGTGAAGAGAGAGAGAATGGTCTCTTCGGGCCTTCACAGCTGGCAGGATGGCTGTAGCAGGAAGCAGGCACGTGTTTTCTCAGTACATGATCTCAGATTTGAGTACCTAAATAATGTCTATCATTCTGAGATACTCTGGATAACAGTCCTATCATTGACTTTACAACATAGGGATGTGCTCTAGCATCATCTAACTAACATCCGGTTGAACTTCAATCACTACTGTGAACATAAGGGCAATTTATATGTCTCCAGATTAATTTAGTTCTGTTCAAAAAAATGATTCACTTTTCTCAGTCTCATAGTTTTCTTGGTCCTTGGGTGGCACAATAGAGACTTGGTTTCTTGGTCTAGGGTGGCACAATGGAGGCTCCCAGAGAAATTCAGCCCTTGCTCCGAGTTATCCACAGTATGTGATCAATCAAATGGCTGAAAGGCATCAAGGGCTTGAACCATTTAGAGATGGTGCTTGCTGCCCTTGTTGAATGTGCCTGCTCCAGTGGTGTCTAACACCTGAGAGCACCAGAGCAGCTCTGAGGTGGGTATGGGATTGGCATTCATTTTGGTGGGCTTGGACTCGAGCTCCATCTGTGCCAGGGATGAGTCATTCCTAAGCCCTAGGGCAAATGATTCCTGCCCTAAAACAAGCAATGTAATTGCCATTTTCACAGCACTGCTGATGACAAACACTGTGGTTTAGCTCTCCCATGCTCATATCTAAAGTGTAAGTCTCCCAGACCCTGATAATAGGATGGGCCTTTGTGGACTGGGCAGGAGGGGAACCACACGTCTTATAAGCAGGGTCCCGGAAGGCAGACAGACAGTATGCGAGAGGGCAGGAGGCTTGGACAAATCCAGCTAAAGATGTTGTAACTAGAGAATTAGCAGCTGCTGGCATCCAGCTAAGCCTCTGCAAGGGACAGAGACAGAGATCACAGCAACACCAGCTCTAATGAAGCACTAGCAGCTGCAGGGGTTGCAGCCCACCTGAATCGGGGGGGATTTCTTTCCCCTGAAAGCTAGCCAAACAGCTCTGCTGTGTGAGGGATGTCTTATTTTACACTCTGACTGTTTGTGCTTGAACACAGTTATAGAGAGACTCAAACTGCTACGTGAGCTGCTTTTGTAGACAAAGCAGGATTTGGTTGTGTGCTTCGGGCGGTAGGGTTATGTGCTTGTACCAGATGGAGACTTTAAATTTTCATCAGCAGGTTTATAAACACAAAGAATATCCTTTTATCAGCCCCCTGGTCTTTTACTAATAAGCTGCAAATGCAAAACTTCAATTAGCATGGAGTGGAGGCGCAGAAGAAATAATATGCTTTCTTACTGATGATTATCCATTGTGTGAGAATGAAATCAAGACATGAGTAATGACATGTTTCAGCTTTGGGGGCTTTTTTGGGGTTTTGTTTTTTTCCCTTTAACACATGCTTGGTAGTATAAATGAGTGAAAATTGCTAAAAATAATTTGGGCCAGATTCTCTGGTGATGAAACTCCATTTCGGGCAAATGGAGTGCGAGTTTTCAGCCCCGCTCATCTTTGCATTGACTTCTGTAGGTGTTGGGTCAAGCCAACACAAGGGTGTGTGTGACAGCTGTGTTGTTAACTTTGCCATGGAAGGGTAAAGAGTTTACAAAACTATATTTTTCCTGCTCCTGAGATCTGGCCAGAGAGGTCTAAGCTTTGAAGCCATGCTGCTGTGTGTTATCAGGGAATCCCAGCTTTCTTGAGGGGTGCAGGTGCATGAAGAGGGAAAGAGATTCATTAGTTTAATGCTGCCTTTGCCTTTAGCAGCACGTTTGCTGGCTTACGTGGCATGCTTGTGTGCCATACGTGTGGCCCAGCTGAGAAGCTCTTTCTGGACCCTGCAGCCATCCAGCTACTGGGTTCGTGCCTGGTGGTTTATAAATCATTCAGGAAATTTGTGCGTTACTATAGCAGTGTCGGCTCTTTAGAGGCTGTCGAGGAAGGACCTCTACCTCGACTGATAGCTTTTAGGGAGGAAAAGGGTTGAGTGTATTTGCAAAGTTCAGTCCTAGCACATGGTTTGATACGGTATTGGAAAATTGTCAGGAAAGCTCAGGAAAGGTGCAGCTTCGTGGGGATATAGATTGGTTCTGGGAATTCTGTGTCTAACTTTTCATGTCTTGCCTTAAGAAGGCTTTGCTGGAAAAATAATCCACTAAGAGGATAGGACCTACTGTTGAAAAATAGAGATACATAAATTTTAATCAGTAACTGAAAGAAAACTGTTCTCCCAATGATATAATTGAGTACTTTCTGACTAATCACACCCCCAAATATACCCCTGAAATACTTACTGGTCACTTCTTCAGTGGACTGTACTTCAGCAGAGGATAGCTGCTTTATAGGTCATATTAGCTTAGAATAGAATAGAATAGAATAGAATAGAATAGAATAGAATAGAATAGAATCATTTAAGTTGGAAAATACCTCTAAGATCATAGTGTCCAACCATAAACCTAGCACTGCCAAGTCCACCACCAAACCATGTCCCTAAGCACCACATCTACCCGTCTTTTAAATACCTCCAGGGATGGGGACTCAACCACTTCCCTGGGCAGCCTGTTCCACTGCTTGATAACCCTTTCAGTGAAGAAATTTTTCCTACTATCCAGTCTAAAATCATGGGAGAAAGGTAGAACAGCATTGCAAAGGTCTCCCCTGACGCCATGAAACCAACAGGATTTTGCTCTTCCTGGATCATGTAGGGTTGAGACTTGTAGCTGGAGGCAGCTGCTGCTCTTTTACAAAATACAGCTGTGAGCTGAGCATAAGAAGTAGCAAGACGAAAACATGGCACAAGGGTTTGCAATTGCCACGGGAGTCTGAGTGCAAGTGCCATTTGATTGAATTATCAGAGATGCATGAGGCTTCAGTTCTGACTTAACGTAGGCACCAAGGCTGAGAGATTATTGAGGCAAAATGGACCTGTTCTCTTTGATTAGCTCTGATTCGCTACTCTGATGGCATATATTGATGTTAAAAGAAGGCCACTAAGCTTTTCTTTGTACTGCATTGGACATGACACGTTGCAAGAGAAGGAAAAGTTCTATTTAAAATTGCAGAGTTGGAGATGAAGTGAAATTGAAAAGAAAGATCAAAGCTAGAAAGCAGGGGAAGGAAGAAAGAGGCAATGTATAGTGTGGCTGCACAGACATCTTAATTTCCTTTTAATGAGTCTCTGACCACTCAGGAAGGGGAGGGTAGCTCTTTGTGTACTGGGAGGGAAAGAATAGCCTTCTGCCACCACACTGAGATATCCTTTGAACGTGGTCTCTTACCGAAATGAAGGACTGCACTCTGCTTCATATTTCACAGAATTAGAAAAGACCAAGCTATTTTCTGACTCCCTGCCTCCTGCTTATGTAACTTGCAGATGACGGCTGTGCAACCTCTGTCTGAGTCCTGGAAAATTTTCTTGTTGGTGACTCAGGTGCTTGGCAAACAGGCTGGCATGGCAGGCTTGGAGATGAGATTGCAGTTAGAGGCACTCCCTGGGTATCAGAGCCCAATTCAAGGTCCCTTTGTGGAGGCTCTTCATACTAGAAGCTGTGTGTGGCTTGCTGATCATCCTGGTCACGTCACTGCCAAGAGTCTCTGTGCTGATGCTGTATTAATTATGTGCAAGTACAAAGCATCCCCCTTGATTGCATTGGAGAAGAAGAGAAACATAGCCCTGACTGTTATCCAGAGATGTGGGTCAGCAAGGAAGGAGGAGAAGAGCTAGGCAAGAATGAGTCCTTGGCCTTTACATAAATGTTATCTATAAAAATTCCTGCAGGATGTGGAAGAGTGTTTAGTGCAGCTGGACTGCAAAAATCGGACTTCATGGGGAAGCACAAGGTCCCCTTTTGCAGTCCCCATTCCCAAACTCTGTGCAGGCACCATAACAGTGTTGGTTTTGGGGTTCTAGATCTGGCTGAAAGCTGAAGGACAGGACTGCACATTGTGCTGTAAGAGTGAAATTGAGAACTATGAAAAGGGAAGAATTAGACCCAGGGACGAAGGGAGAGAAAGGAAACAGAGGCAGAACTGCTTCAGCTGCAAACTAGACTCTCCTGTGGGTCAGCTGTTGTCTCCAGCAACAGCAGGTCTCAATTTCCACCTCTTTGGAAGTATGACTGAGAGGAGGTAGGAGGTGTGTACTACCAAGTAGGTTCAATCACTGCAGTAGGGTGAGGCTGGGGCAGCTATGCGATCCCCAAATACTGCCCATCTTGTATTCATCTATGCAGCAAGCCCCTCTGGCAGTCCAGCCAAGTTTAATGCAGTACTTAGGTCACTCCTGCACAGAGACTGTTTGCCAGACTGCAGTGAGGGGGGACAAAAAACGATTTTGCCACAGGGATGACCTGGTGACTAATGAGTTTCATTGATCTTGTGCTTGCAGGAGAGAACAATCTACCCTCTGCAGTTCCTGCAAGCTTTTCTGCTGGAGGCTCTGAGAAAGCAACCATGAGATGTTATCCAAAAGCAGGGCTGTGTGAGCCCACTGAACCTAACAATGCTGCTCTCTCATGGATGTATGAACATGATAGTGCAGAAGATACCAGTGTCAGGAAATCTCTTGATGGCTTCTATAAAATGTATTGCAAAAAACAGCCAGACAGAATGGATCCCACCTACGAGGCTGCATCACGATGTCTGTTGCAGAAGATTTCAGAGCTAGCAAACCAGGATGGAACAAAATATGCATCACGTTGCCTGCAAATGGCCCAGGTGGTCTTGAACAGAGATGGGTGTAAGATCTTTCCAAACCACCCCACTACTGCTTGTTTTTCAAAGCCAGCTGAGGGAGAAGTTGTCTTGGAAGACAGAAAGAAAACACCCGGACTCTCAGATGACGTCCTGCAATTCCTCTTGAAACAAACACGGACAGAACATAGCCCTGATGTGCCACATGAGAAGTGAGCAAGATGCTGGTTTGTTTCTGTCATTGGAGCTTGGCTTTACTCCGAAAAGAGGTGACGTTCTTGGAAAGACACTGTTCCTATTAGCACCACCTTCAACACCACATATTCCACGGAGGGGTTCATCTGGAGCAGACCTTGCCACCTTGGCCTCTGCAGGGCAGCATCGCATAAGGAGCATCTGTGGACCCCATGCTCATGATGTGTTGACTAAACGGGATGGGTGATGGGTGATACAGTGTCCGTTGCTGGGACATCAAACACAATGATTTTTACATACCAGGCTTTTAAATTGACCTATGTCTCTACCCCAGCTAAACAGTGGCCCAGCCCAAATTCAGCCCAAATTCAGCCACTGTGTAGGCATGGATGTTCAAGTGCTGTTGACTATAACAGACTGATTGAACGAGCTTGCTACAGTACACCTCAGACCTAGGAAGGAAACTTAAGATTTTGTTCTGTATCTGTCTGATACTGTAACACCTATGCCTCCACAGGGGTGCCTGATAGCTGTGTGTGTTTACCTACAGACGTATGATCCCACAGATCATGATTGCGACGTGGGTGAGCTTTTTTGACAGAAAAAGTGTGTGTGTGCATGAGAGAAAGAAGAAATACGGCTTCTGAGCAGGTTTTTTTTTTTTAACAGGAGGGATAAAAAAAGAGAAAGAAAAGCTTTATCACCTTAGCGATGTTTCTAACACTTCAAATACACCAGCTGAGCAGAATGGGGATTTTTTTCCTGTGAGCTGGTTTAAGAGCAACCAAAAATACATTCATGAGTAAGAGCTCTGCAGAGGTATCCACAGGGAAGATGCAGAGTTGGTGCCAGCTGCCATGGTACCTGCCTGCTGTAAGATGCAGAGTATCTAGGAAAAGCAGAGCTCACATCTCGGCATGCCCAAGACTGTGGGTCGCTTGGTTGATTCTGTAGGGGCAATGCTGCTTTCTCCAGCTCTCTCCCTACCCGTTAGCCCCTGCTGATTTCTGCTACCGTGGGGTCTGAGCCCAGAACTTTCACACAGAGGAAGCCAATGCTCATTGCTTGAGTACACTCTGTTATCTTTGTTGGCACTGCACAAGACCTTGTGATTACTTTCCTGGTGTGTTGATGGATGAAGGAAAATGTTCTGTGAGGTGTTTGAACCATGGAGGTGGTTGCTCTCCAGTGGGGATCATCTGGCATTGGTTGGTTACAGCAAAAGTTTGCTTCTTTTAACAAGCTCTGCTGCTGTTTATACTCAGAACTTTCTTGCTCTGGTTTTAGTTGGCAAGATCACCACTGGCTGCTGTGGGAACTCGCCCAACGCATTGGTTGCCCAGCTTGAGTTGTTGTGACAATTGTTTGCCCTATGACATTAAGAAGTGACCTGAAGGACTAATTGCCAGCAGTTGGTTTTGGTCACTGCCACCTGGGGAATTTAAAGTGCTCTGGGTCTGATGCATCAGTTTGAATTTGGCAGGCCTAATTCTCCTTTGCTTTGTGCTTGTGGAAACTGGGAGTGAATGTATGATGTAGTTTTTGCTTTGTTTCACAGCTTGCTTGGGAGGCTTGCAAGTCAAAGAAACCTTCTGGAAAAATTCTGAGCTTTGTCTTCTCCAAGCTTTTATTGTTAGATTTTCATTAAAATTTAGAATAAACCTCATTATTTTATGGCAGATTTTCATATTTTAGGTGCTTACAGAAGCAGAGCAGAGCTCAGCTGGATAAATTAGGCTCCAAAATCCCATTGATTTTTAATGATAATGAAACATGATAGAGTTTAGAATACCTGATCATTCCTACTGTGAAATGAACAGCTCCATTTCTGGAGAAACACTTAATTTCAGGAGGTGTTTCACTGGGATCTTATAGTGCAGTCACTTTTATTAAGTTAAACAAGACTTCAGCACAGAGAATAACACTCATCACTCCTTTTCCCACTCACTGCTAATTAATTTTTTACAAACCTGTGCTGGAACCTGCTGTATATATTTCTAAGTCTGCTGAAAGCCAAACCGTTTGTATTACTCATTTCCTTGATATACATCTCCCCTCGATTTCTTTAAGACACGAGGAGATGAATGTATCCCTCCCCTTTGCCAGGTGTTCCCGGCAAGACTCACCAATTGCTTTGAACAGGCTGTTCTTGAAAGCAGCACAGTCCTATTTGGCATTTTATGATGCTACATAGAAGAAACTGTAATAACAAATATTACCTCTGGTGAGCAGTAGCACAGGCAGCCTAACTTATGTCTGTTTGAATTTCTTAAGCTGATTTGCAGTTATAACTAAGATGTGTTGCTTCAAATTAACTAAGTTGGATTTTTTTCTTCCTGTTTTTGTGGGTTCTTTGCTTTTTTTATGTGTTGCTTTTGTGACTTTTCTCAGCCTAATAGGGGAGAATCTACCCGTGTTCTGGATCCACTAAACTGCTCTTTCACAGACTGCTTCACCCCCTTCTTGCAATGGAGTCTTCAGAAAGGTGGAAGCAGCTTTCAAGGAGCAATCAGCTCCTTGTGTAGGGCGCCAGGATCCTGTGTCAAACCAGTCTTCAGCACTGCAGAGTGAGGTGGCTGTGTAACAATGCCAGGACACCTTCCACCACTGCAAACCAGCCATGGGTGCCTTGTCTTCTGCTGCCAGTTGTAGAGGCACGAACTTGGCCAGAGCTGCTGCCCCCCAAAAACAAGTGTTCAGCCAGTGATGGGAGAGAGGAGGAGGACAGACCCCAGGAAGAGTGAGAGCACAGGGAGGAGGAAGAGGAGGGATTTGACAGGGGGAAAACTGCCCCAGGAGGGCAGGTGGGTGAGTAGGTGCCTTGGATTGACCTTTTGGGCAGCTGCTGTCCTGGATGTTGTCCCCCCACACCCCCCAGCCACTCACTCTGCAGACAAGGGTAAGGAGGCAGCCCTTCCCTGGGGCAGCAAGGCTGTCCCAACAGGGCAGAGTGCTCCCAGGCTCCTTCCCCTGCCAGTTTAAATGCAGCTTGACAGCGCTTCTCTCCTGTTTCCCTCCCCACCATCACCCCTCCACCAGCCTCCAGTTCCTTTCTGTCTTTCATGATGGTGCTAATGAGATCCCTGGAGGAGTTTTCCCTTTAAAATGAAGCAGATCTCTCTGAGCCCAAAGAGCCTGATGTCAGTCAGCCACAGAGCAATGAACCCCCATACAGCCACTTAAGGTCTCTCTCTTGGAGGCCTCCTATCTCCTGGCTCAGTGGCTTCTTTGCTGCTTTACTCCCTCTGCCAGGAAGACGCGTGCCTTTGTGCATGTTTTCCACCCACTGGTTTGTCCACTGAAGGGGTGATTTGCTGTGGCGATGTTGCTCGCTGACTGGGGAAGCTGTTCATTCTCCAGTGTGGGTGTGTTCAAGGAAGCATGGAGAGCAGGAGGAAGGGATATACAGAAGGTGACAGCACATTAGCAAAGAAGAAAGAAGAAAGGACAGTTGGGGTCAACATCAAGGTTCCCAGGTAATGTCATTACTCCAGTACAGCCACACCACTTGCACCAGTTTTAGCATTTGATCTTCAGCATTTCAGTTTGGAGATAGCTCTTACTCTGCCAGCCCAGCTGATGAGACCTCTCATCTGTTCCCTTTCTGTACTGGCCAGATCCCAGCACGGGTGTTTGTGTTTCATGCACGTCAGATTCCCTGCTGCAGTTTCACATGGGGCTGCTATTCCTGCCTTGCTGCCCCTGGCAGATTGGCACAGCTGCTGTGCTCTGCAGGTGTTTCCAGGAAAGGCAATGGAAATTTGGCTGCTGACTTTAACCAGAGCAGGAAGAGGCCCTGCTGGCCCAGCTGGCTGCAAATTATAGCCAAGATCTTTGGACTTGGTGCAATCTCTCTTTGCAGAGATTTATACTGGGACTGTCTGGGTTTAGGTTGCTGTCCTTGAGTCATCGTGAAACTGATAAATCTGGCTTCTTGGTGGTTCTGCTTGATGTGTTGTTTGCTTGTTTTTATGGCAGGGGTGTTGTACACATGCTGGAGGGCACACAAAATATTGGAGCAGACCCTCAGCTGCTCCCCCAGCTACTCAAGTTAATGGTGCTAGGGGAAAAAAAGGAGTTGAGATGAGGATCCAGCATCATTTCTGTGCTAGTAAATATATCCGCAGGTGCTGCCCCGTCAGAATCCAGAGGAAAGCATCCTGCAGGCAAAAATTATGGAGAAAGGTGATACCAACTGCTTCAGCAATAGAGCTGGAAAAAACAAATGTGCTTTTGAGTGTGCTATCAATAATTACAGTAACAGTACCAGCCTCTCCCTGCCAGCTCGCATTGCTTAACCACCACAGATCTGTCACAACTACAAGGGCATTAATACTGACGGATGTAGGGAGCTATTGCTAAGAAAGTACAGGGAGGAAGAAAGGTCTTCAGTGTGAATCAGATGATGTTGCTTATAATTTTTCGCCAGCATTTATGCTGTTCCACACAGTTAAATATGAGTTGCTGTGCAAAACCTTTTAACTGCCATTTTAAGGGAAATAACCTCCCAGAAAAAGAGAGCTAGAGAAATCATAGAATCATAGAATTGTTAAGGTTGGAAAGGACCTCTGAGATCATTGAGTCCAACCTGTTACCCTAACTGCCTGGTCCACCTCTAAACCATGTCCCTAAGCGCCACATCCACACATTTTTTGAATACTTCCAGGGACTGTGATTGCACCACTTCCCTGGGCAGTCTGTTCCAATGCCTAACCACTCTCTCCACGAAGAAGTTTTTCCTAATATCTAATCTAAATCTCCCCTGGCACAACTTGAGGCCATTTCCTCTCGTCCTATCACTTGTTACTTGGGAGAAGAGACCGACCCCCACCTCACTACAGCCTCCTTTCAGGCAGTTGTAGAGAGCGATAAGGTCTCCCCTCAGCCCCCTCTTCTCCAAACTAAACAACCCCAGCTCCCTCAGCCGCTCCTCGTAAGACTTGTGCTCTAGACCCTAAGTCAGAGGACTGCATCTGAATCCCTTCAGTTGCTGTATTAGGTTTCGTTATGGGTTAGCTCTAAAACCACCTGGTCTCCTAGTCAGATTTGATAGGACAAGAGGAAATGGCCTCAAGCTGCGCCAGGGCAGGTTTAGGTTGGATATTAGGAAAAATTTCTTCCCTGAAAGGGTAGTCAGGCACTGGCACAGGCTGCCCAGGGAAGCAGTTGAATCCCCATCCCTGGAGGTATTTAAAAGACGGGTGGATGTGGTGCTTGAGGACATGGTTTAGTGGTGGACTTGGCAGTGCTAGGTTAACGGTTGGACTTGATGATCTTAAAGGTCTTTTCCAACCTAAATGATTCTATGATTCTATGATTTTTAAAAAAAGAAAAAAAGAAAGAAGCCAAACCCATACAATTTCCACAAAGAAAGCTTGGAGTAGAATATGAAGTTCCTGTTCTTTAGGAGAGTCATGATGATGATGATGTTTGAGAGATACCTGCTGGGTTTTGATGGAAGAGAAAGGAAGTCCTAATGGACTCTAGTCTGACCCTAGATCAGCCCCAGAGCCAGATGTGGCCTTCCCCACTCATACCAAATGTGAGGTATCTGCCTGGAACCCCTCTTTGGGGCTGTGAGGAGAAAGGGTGCACACAGGATGCTCCTCCTGGGGCCTGGAAAAACCTGAGCTGCTGTCTTTTTGTCCACTTTTTGAATGAGGTTTAGAAAACATTCAAGGGAATAGCTGTTCATTTGTTGATAAGGGTTTTAAATGATGGCAAAATGAGGGAATCTTAGTTTGGAAGGTGCATGTCCATGCAGGAAATTAATCTGGGTCCCGCTGTGGGGGGATCGTGCTGCTTCTGTACACACTGGGGGCCAAAAGGGAGGCGAAGCACCTCTAGAGAGGTCATGCTTCTGCTTCAGCTCCTCTGGGCTCTTGGGGCTGCGCAGACACCACCTTTAACATCCCAGTTTTTGTATTAGAAATTTCTGAGGCAGCAAGAAAAGGGATAAGAGGACTCATTACTCTTCAATCCTTTAGGAAATGAGATGTAAGTAATGACAAAACAGAGAATAGGTGGCTGCTGAAAGAGCATGAAGATAGATACTGGCAGAGGAGAGCATGAAACTGTTCGATTTTAAAGAGCAACGTAGGCAGAACAAACTGGATGCAGCTGAAAAATTTGGATTATGACTCACATCTACAAATCTTGGCTGGCATCTTGCAGAGGACATGGTAAGCTCTGTCCCACTGCAACACACAGTCTTTTGAAAAGTTTGCGCCCCTCACGGTCAGGGGCGCCTGTAGTTCTTCTGTGCACTGCTCACTTCCAGGTACAATATTCAGCTCATGCCAATAAGCCTGCCAAAAATAGATGTGTGTCTCACACTGAGATAGAAGGAAGGGCAGAGACAGCTCCTTGGAATAAACATCCCTGGAGCAGGTGATAAATTTGACGCAGGTCTTGTCTAGAGGAGAGGGTTTTTTTTCTTAACTGTATTTGGTTTCTTTGGAGTATGAGTCCGATTCCTGTGTCCATACTGATTTGCATGGTAGGTGATGGAGATGCAAAGTTTAGGAAGGGTAAATTACCTACAAGGAAAATGGATAGGGGATGACACTCAGTTCAGCCCTTGTTTAGGTGGGTGATAATCTGGCGTCCTGGGATGTGGTTTGGAAATAGTTGGCCAAAATGATTCTCTTTGTATGGTTGGAAATGCTACTGCAGAACACTTCTAGGTTCACTGCCTTCACAGGCAGAACCCCCATGCTTGTTGCAAAATGAAGGAGAGGAAACTTGTGGCCTTTGTGAATAAAACCAGAAATCATGTGCTTGGGGCGCCTTCCTAGAAAACAAATGAAAGTTCATGAAGCTTGAAATTCCCTCCTGGGATGGGAGGGAATCCATATCTAGGATATTTGAGTTCAGATAGTTGTAGCAGTTACATATCGAAAGGCCTTGCACTGGGGCTATTTTTCACCTCTTCGGAAGTCAAAGACATGAATCAACCCATGCTCTTACGTCAAAGGCCCAATGCTTTTGAAGTGACCTAACTGTCCCTCTGCCCTATCCCTACATATAGAAAAGGATGAACCCTCCCATGCAATATTCCTGCCCTTAGGCATGTCTGATCCCAATGCTCATGTCCCACTTTTGCTGCTGCCATGACCCCTAATACACTGCTGAGTTCACACTATCTGGGTATCTGTTACTATGCAAAATATCTGCCTTCTGTCATTTTGCTATTCCATAAATTTCAAGCATTTCAAGGATTTTCAGCCCTGTTGCCTTTTGGGTGTGGTGTTTGTTTTTTTTTTGCCTTCTGTGACTGGAAGAAGCCAGAGAAGCACAGTCAGAGGCTCATTAGTTTTGATCTAACTCTGCTTAGCTGCCCTCAGAAGCATTGAAATAGTTGCCTGGAAGTGTGGCCATCCATGGGTGGATAGATGATGGCTCCTTCCAGGTAAAGCTAATTTTTTTCCGGATGTTTAAGTACCAAGAGTGGTACGAGGCCCTCACAGCAATGTCCCACGTTCTGTACATTTCTCCCCAGCCTGTGCAATAACCTCTGAGAAATTGCGTTTCCTTTTGAGGGGGCGAAGTGCTTTCCTCTCTGCCTGGCTTGCACTTAGCTTTGACACTTCTGTGGTTTCAGCACTCTGCAAAGCACAAATCATCTTTTTCTCAGAGGCCCTTTGCTGTTAGTTTCTCTCCATTCGCTTTGTTTGCTTCTGTGACCCACCCCATCATTTTATTTTTTCTCCACTGCATTATTTAAGGCAGGAAATAACCTGTTTCCCTGGAGGCGAGGAACCAGACGATGCTGGACCGCTTTGTACCTGAACATGCTCCACCACCGTGAGCTCAGTAGACAGCTGGGCTGCTTTGGTTCAGCTTTCAAAAGCAGAGCTAGCTGTAACCACTGAACATTTAGCCACCGGGCAAAAAAACGCACCTGAAGTTACAATCTCCTTGAAACTCTCCTGCCAGTTGTTGCCCGTGCTGTGTGCACGCTTTGGGCAGGATGGCTTGCAAGTGGCCCCTTTGCGCAGTGGGAAACGTCCCTCCAAGTTGTTGGTTTTCCCTTGCTCTAGGCCAAGCACAACGTGCCACTTAGTGGGGCCAGCTGTGTGTTCCCAGGGCAGAGCTGCCCAGCAGAATGATCCCAGGTGCTCTCAGCACCCTCCTGGCCTTTGCTTCCTGCCCTCTTCAAGACCTGTAGGAGGGAATTTTCCCAGCTTTCCCTAAATCATGCTGCTGTGGCTCTGGCAATTTGCACGGAAGGGAGAGCAGGGACTCTTGATTCCTATTATGAAGGTTGCACACACGCAAGTCACATTTGTTTCCTCCTTTGTTGCAATGACCCTGCCTCAAGCAGCGAAGGTGTCCCCTCCGTAGACAGTGTTCCCTCCACCCACCTCCCCGCTGTCTCCTGGCGTGAGCCACTGCAGCTGCGTGCCTTGTGCCATCCCAGGGCTATTCCCAGGAAGCTGTGCCTGAGCTTTGGGCTTCCCACGAGCCTGCTGTCACCTCTGTTCATCCCCCTGTATGCTCTGGTAGTATGTGGAGGTTGCTTTTGCAAGGGCATTTGGTGCCTTCCACTGCAGAACAAATCCAAGGGTTTTTTTCCTTCTGCTTGTTCAAGAAAGTGTCCTGGCTCACAGCAGAGGAGCAGCGCTCCGAGCCTGGGTTAGGACAACACCTAAAACCCACAACACCCTTCAGGGCTGTGGGTATACAAGATCCCACAAGATCTGCAAGTGAAATATGTGAGTGAAGTAAAAGATGAGGAATAACATCAGCCCCGTAGGGTATGATAAGCAAGGCCAAAATGGATCCGTCATTGCCAAATAGGAGAAACACAGGACATGGTGAGGACTTGACAGCCAGTGCCCGAGGGGTTTCCCTGCTGTACAGCCCAGATCCAAAGCCCACCCGAGGTCCGCTAGAGATGTGTCCACTTTGGCTTGGGTATTTTCCAGCTGAGCTGGACTGGTGTCCCTCAGTGTCTCAGAGGGGTGACTCACACTGCTGCAGGCACAAAGCCCCCTGCCCATGTGCACCAGCCACCTGGGTTGCCTTGGGGCTCATCTTCGGACTAAGTCTGGCAGGCAGTGAGCACTGCCTCTCTATTCCCAGAATGAACCTTATATAAATGCCTGATCCAAACTATTTTGTCATCCTTGACAAATCCTCCTGCTATTAAGTCATTCCCCACTTTCCTCAGCTTGGAGCTCCTCCAGGATGTTTGGTATTGATGCCTACTCCAGCAGAATCTTTATTTTCCTTCCCACGCAGCTGCTAGTGGGAGGCACTGATTCATGCCAACGACCTGCCTGATCCTGGAGCCGAAAGGCAGCCAGGGAGAGAGCTGTGCTCCTGCAGCAGGCAGGTGCTGGAACAGATCCTCAGCAGGCATCAATGATGTAGCTCCCAGCCTGTGAATGGAGCTGGGACCATTTACACCAGCAGAGGATCTTTCCCCATGAGTTTGAGGTGTTTGGGTATGTGTGGGTATATCGCGACATATGGTTGCTAAAATCGGTGTACAACATCCTATATAAATGTGTCTATTTCATTATTGAGCGTAGGTGATTTTGTGTGGGGCATGTGTTTTCCCACAACACAAAAGTTCATTTTAAAAATACCCTGTTCTGTAGGCTTTCCCTAATGACTTATTTTTCCCCACACATCTATTAGCCAACAACATATGCCAGCATTTCTTCCTTAAAAGTAAAAACTGGCACATAGCACACAGAGCATGAAACAATAAGATGTGATTAAGCTGGAGCTAACCAAAGCCAGAAAACTCATGGCTGAAAGGTCAAACCTTTATTTAAATTGCCTTTGCAATGGCCTATTTATTTGCACGTGCTGTGAATTAAGAGGGAAAGTCTTGTAATGAAAGAACATCTGGCATGGAAAATCTTACCTCAGTTCGAGCTGAACAAAGTTCCACTCACACTAGAAGGTAGATTGTTGTAACGGGAAATGTCAGTCAACCTCAGGGCAGGTAACATTATCCAGCGTTATCTGTAATGACTGCATTTCTGGGTAAGATGCAGTACATGGGCCAGGAATGCTGCTAAATCAGTGTTAAAATCAGCACCTCCTGCCAGGGAAACAGGATTATTCTGTGATTAAAGATACTGAGGTGGGGATAGGGCAGATCAATGCTATGCCCTGCAACGCATTTTCAGTGTGACCTTCACAAACTGGTTTGTTCCGAGTTCCCAGCAGCTTGTTCTGGGTATCTGAGAACTTCAAAGAAGGAGTGAGAGGACAGGGCATTTACACCCACATCTTTGCCTAACAGCAACTCCCCTAAAAAGGCTGCAGTTAGAGGTTGAAATATTATGGTTTTGTGTCTGTGATCCAGGCCCCCTTGTTTAAGAAGCGACTCAGCATCTGCTCTGCGAGGCCGGCGTGTTTTTGCGTCCTTGTCCCCTCATCCTCCCTGGGTCTGGGGGGGTCCCTGAGGGAGCATCACTGTTCTGGGCATGGGCTGGGGGCCAAGAGAGTCAGGACACAGCTGAAGGTGGCCATGGAATAACTGTCTATGTATTCTCAAAGCACTTCTTCCCTCCATGGGATGGCTGGTTCTATAGGGGTGTTGCTTTGTTTTGGTTTTTTGTGGGGGTTTTTTTTGTGATCTGAGTTCTCACTTTGGTATGGGAAGGTTGGTCTTAGTTTTGAGACGTATTGGTGCTGGAAGCAGAAAGAGATGCCCACGAGGCAAGTACCACCTGGAGTGATGAGAAATGTGTGTGTGTAAACAAGTCCCACATCTAGGTTTTTGCTTCCCTGAGCGTTAATGCTGGTTGTCTGGTGTTCAAGAATAAATTTGTTGCACGTGAATTACTAAGAAAAAAAAAAATCTTCTGGGATGAGGAGAGACAGATTGTGGCTAAGAGCTATTCTGAAGACTGGGGGAGTCTTTCCAGAGGCAGCGGTGTATCAGGCTCAAAATCCAGTGGTGTGCTGGACAAGGGTAAGAACGATTTTTGGGCCCCTTGTTCCCATTACCATGGGGTGCCCCTGCAGTGCTGGTGCTTGATGAGAGGAGATGGCATCAGCGCCCAGCCTGCCACAAGGAGAAAGAAATGAAGCTGATTAAGCTCAGGTGCTTCTCGTTCAGTGTTTGAGTGCAGCAAGCATGCTCCACAGCCATGTCCTCGGAGCAAGTAACGAGGCTGCTAATGTTATTAAGGCTGAACCAGCCCCACTTGCAAGGCCCTGGAGGGGGTGGCAGGTCCTGAGAGGGATCGAGTACCTGGCTGCCCTCTTGGGGCTGGAGGTGAGGGAGGCACTGATGCCCTTAGCAAGGAGGATTTGGCTGGTTTTGGCAGCAGTATCCATCAGGCTGCAACCAAGAGTAGCCTGTGGGCTGGGGCAGTCCCAGGCTGTCCTCAGGGCTGCTCAGCCTGCGTGGGACAGTCATCCATACATGCTGGCTGGGCAGCATTGGGTGCTCCTAACCTTGACCGAAAGTGTCCTATTAACTTTGTTCCCAGTATAAGTTTGCCACACTTGACCCATTTGAGCTGAAATAGCCCCCCTGAGGTAGCCACCCAACATGGGTCTGCATGGAGGAGGAGGTGTGTGGGAACTCTCTTCCCAAACCCAGGGCATGACACTTTGCAGGCTCAGTATGCCTTGTGTGAGAGCTGGCAAAGCCATCCACTATGGTTTGCTCTTCCCCATGTCCAGGGTAGCAGAGGTCTCTTTCAGGGTCACTTTTTCTGCTTTTTCTGCTGCATCACCTTTCCACACCCAGGGTTACAACTGGATGCTGGGCCTTTTGTCAGGGCTTGCACCAGCACATGTCTTTTTTTCTTCCCAGAGTGTTAAAAATGCTTTCTGCTCAGCCTTTCAAAGGTCATGTGGAGTGGCTGGACTGAGTCACCCCTGAGTGCCTCCTGTCTGAGCGTGGCCAGCACTAGCTGCTAGCAGAAAGGCCGAGGAAACCCTGGGGCATTGCTTAAGGTTGAGATATGGGGCCAAGCCCAAGGGAGCAGGCATGGTCACTGACTGGAAGTCCAGACAGATTGTGCCAAGGAGTATGTCCTATACTTGCTTTTTCAAGAGACAGGCCTGAGGACCAGGTAGTGCCCAACACAAATGGCAGCAAAGGTGCTAAGGGCCCCAGGGAGAGCTGGCACCACCCCCAGAGACTGGTCAAAGCCACCTTTGCAAGGTCTGGAGAGGGAAGTGGTGGCAGGTTCCCCCATTAGTACCCCTGGATAACAGGTCATGGCTCTTGGCATCTGCTGGTTTCCACCTTGTGAAGGCATTTAATCTTGAAAAGGCTTTTTTCTGTGTTCCCTGGCAGGCTGTATGCTGGCTCTACATCCCTGGCTGGGGGCCTGCAGCACATTGCAAGGGTTTTTGGCTGGAAAGCTGCAGAGGCAGATGTGTGTGATGGGATTTTGAATGTCAGCAAAGATGCCCATTGCTCTCTGCCTGGTCCTGTCTGTAGGCTGCCAGGCACCAGCTGCAGTGAACCTCCGCTGCTTGCAATAAGTCCTGCTCCTTGAAAACCGGTGCTTCTCCAGGGAGTGCAACGGGAACCCAATATCCACTCTCTGGCAGCCACAAAGTCATAAACCTCTTGTCAAGACCAGCTAAATGAATGGGATAGTGAATGAGTGCCAGGCAATGTGGAGGTGAGTTTCTGCCAGACCATGCTCCTCTCTCTGACTCAGGGAGAGATCTTTGGAGAAGGGACAGAGCAGTGGCCCTGGTGTGGGGCCATGGGATCCATGTGTAGCATCTGTGCTTGGAGCTTTGGTATGCCAGTGCTGCCTGTTTGTACAGAGGTGGCAAAGCCAGAAGGTTTGTGACCATCCATGTTTGAAGAGAAGGACATTAATTTATGTTACTGGCAGATGGATAGAGAAGAGAGACCCAGCATAATGCCTCCCTGAGGGAAAGACAATTAAGTCAGCTCATGTCCATCCTGCCAGCACTTGTCCTGTCAGCAGCCAGTCAGTACTTGCACAGCTCCAGACTGCACCATGCCCAACCAAAATGGTTGGGACAAGAAGGAGGGAGGTGGGGACCGGGCCCTGGAGCAGGTGGATGGCCAGGGTGGGATGCAGGAGCAAGCTGGGATCCCTGGGGAGAAAGGGTACACATTCAAAGTCATTGAATTCATGTGTCATTAATTCTACCTCTTGTAGAATAGCTCTTCTACTCTGAAAAAAATCTGATTATCCTTGAGAGGGTGCTTTCTTGGTTATTTCAGGGTTGGAGGGAAGGTTTAGGTTGCGTTTGAAAGCCTTCACTTTTGGGGAGCCAAACTCTGGACACTTCTGCAAGGAGAGGCGCTTACTGCCGCTTGGCTTGCAGAGCCGCTATCTGTTGGGCTTTTTCCCACTGACTGTTCTCACTCCCACCTGCTCATTCCTACTGACTTTACGTGTTATGACGGCTGCTTTTCCAGAGGCCGGGGGGATTGCTCTCCCAGCTGGCATGCCGCGGTGGCAGGGAGGGTGTTTTGCAAAACATCAGGTTAGCACTGAAATGCGGTTCCTCTGCTTCCTCTGCCTTGCTGTCAGGGTGAGCTATCTGAGGTCCTTGGAGTTGTAATGGGTGAGATGAGACTGGAAAAAAAGCAGGAGCAGAAGGATGGTGGTGTCCAGTGAACAGGGGGGCTGTGTGTGAGGAAGGCAACATCCCTGACAGGCCCTACGTTGTCCATATGGCATTTTGCAGAGGAATTATAACTATCATTTGCCTCTGGAAAATTGTCCCTGCATCACAAATATAGGTAGTTATCATCTTACCCAGGAGGGCATGCCTGAAAATGCATGCATCTACAGCAAAGCCCGAAGTCACAGTCCAGGGATGTGCTCTCTGGTCCTGGCTCTCAGCTGGTATCATTTGAATGGAGTCTCTGAAGTCGATGGAACTAGGCAAATTTACACTGATGGAGTATCTGCCAGGTATTTTCAGTTCCCAAGGCTGCCTTTAAACTTAAGCCTCTTAAGCCTTTTTTATAAGCACACGGTATTTCACACAGAGAGCCTAAAAGTCTTAAAAGCAGGGTGTGCAAAAGAAAAAAAGGATTTTCCAGTGGTAAGAGATCTTAGGAAAAACTCCTCTTGCATTTTGCAGGTTTTGCTCTCTCTTTCATAGGGTCTTTTTGCAGCTGGGTTTCTGGTTTTAGTGCCAGTGGCAATTGAAAAGAGGTGATTGAAAATTTCTTTGGCAATTCCTTTCGCTGTGTGAGTACTGGTGTCATGAAACAGATCTCTCAGCACTGTCTTTTCAGTCTGGAATTGTGTGCAAGGGCATAATGGGATTTTTTTTTTTTTCAGTACATACGTTGTTCAGCAATAAAAAGTTTCCTTTGAAATCATTACGGTCTGTTGCAAAAATCCATATATTTTTATCTTAAAAAATTGAAATTTGCCTCTGAAATTTCCATGACAGTATCAACCACAGAACAATATTGTTCTTACCAAACAGAACCCTTGCTGAGAGTTGACGTGCTATAAATATTTAAAGACATGAATTACTAAGTAAGCCAGACTAGTGCTCCAGTCTGTAAATATGAAATGTAACATACACAGTTGACAAAATGCAGGCAGAAACATTGAATGGGGCTGTTTCATTGCCTAAATGAAATTATTTGCAGTGCAAAGGCAACTGTAAAAGTCATTTTTGCTTAATGACAAGCAGCACTCAAAATACAAGGGCTTAAGTCACCATTTTGCTTGCTGAAAGAAATTTCCATCCTGTTTTACAGTCTACTGCACAAGCCCCAAACTTCTTCACCAGTGAGGTTACCAATGTGGTTAATGGCATACTTTTAAAAAAAATGTTGGGGGGGTTGGGCAGGGGTTGTCTTGTGGATTTTTTTTGGGAGATGGTGGATCTAGGTGTGCAGCTCCACTGTGCCCAGACCGGAGGGTGAGATGCGGCACAGCTCTCAGGCTGTTCTCTGGGCATCAGCTGCCTGGGAGCTCCGGTCCTGCAGCGATGCCAAGCATCCGAAAGTTGGGCCAGGGGAGACATGCTGGCAGCTTTCAGGGGTGCTATTGCTCTTTGTTCAGGACTCATCTCTGGTGAGGAAGGTGGTGGGGTGCTGTTACCTCCCCCCCTTGCAGAGGAGGAGGCGTCTGGGGCTGCGGAGGTTGCTCCTGTTGTCAGCAAGGCAATTTCATTACAGCTGAGGCTAGGAGAGGATTTAGTCATAGCCAAATTCATAAAGCCATGAGTAATCCTGTAAGGGCTCCCGTGGATCCAAAGCTGCATTTTAGCTTGATGATATCTGGAGTGGCAGGTTTTGACTGGGATTCCAGCACATCATTTTCTGACAGCAAATCAGGAATTTATACCCAGGTGGGAAGTGGCAGCACGGGTAATACAAAGAGACTTGTGACTAAAAATCCCAGCAGTGCAATGGTATTAGGCAAATTCCTACTTTCTCTTGTAGGAGGGCAGGAAACGTGCATGTTGTTTCACATCAATGTCATCTTTCCCATGGATGCCATACCAGTGTAATTGCAAGAGCTAAGTTGCATTTACTGCCTGGAGCAAGCAAGGTTGGCAAGTTGCTCTCAGGGAAGGACCTAGGAAGTGGCACTGCTTTTTAGTGGTAATCATGCTCAGAGTATAGTATGGAAAAACTGTCCTTCATTCTATAGGCCCCAAAGTCTGCTTTTTATTTATGTATTTATTTTTGTATTGCAGCATAATCTAGTTTTCTCCCGTCTGAGCTGACAAACACTGGGGGAGGAATGACTGGGGCAGGGAGATAGGTGTGTGTGTGAGCGGCATATGTGAAGATGTTCGTGTGGAAAACCTGGGATGTCAGGGAAGTGGTTGTATTTAGACCTGGTCTTCCCTCTCTCACTTACCTGTGTTTTGGTTTTGGCTGATTTTTTGGGGTTTGGTTTGGGTTTTTTTGCATTCTGGTGGTACCTTTAGAGCTTCTGTAGCCTGTGAGTGTATACAGAGGCCCTGAAGATTTATATCAGCTGTCATAGGGCTTTTTCCAGAAGACCATAGCAGAGTCTGTGCATATATTTTTAATATCCCTTAACAATTATTACATGTCTTATAGGCATATTTTAAAACACTTTCCAGTTTGGCCACATAACATTTGACATTACTTCTGTGGTATGGATACATCACTGAAGAGCTGGAGCTAGAAGGATCCTGCATGGAAGAGGGTTACAAGTGAGGAAAATCATCTTTTTTTAAAGAAGACTGAGAAAGACAATGCAAGAAGAGTCAAACTAAACTTTTAAGGTTCTCTTGGTTCTGAAGCAGAAATACCTGTTGATTCCTTAGATTTTCTTTGAAGAAAGTCTTTGAGACTAAAGACTAGCAGTCAGTTTCTCGCAGTTGTTTCTGTACTGCCTAAGAGCACATGGCATGAACAAAACCCCACTGTGTGAGGTACTCTATAAATATAGAAAGGAAAAAAAGATAGCCCACGCTACAGAAATTACGCATCGGTACCACACAGGGTCTCTTCACAGCTCCTCTGTCTCTCAGCTGGAGCTCAGTTTGCTGGGCAGTTCATTGATAAGCTAAGGCCACAGGCAGTGACAGGTGTGTTTAACTTTCAGGGGAAAAATGACCCAAAATATTTCAGTGGAGGCAAAAGATGGGCATCTTAGATTTAAATCGGAAGCTGGTTATTGTGTAAATACAGAATTAGGTGGTTTTATATCTTGGTACATTCAGGTGATTTGCATCCTGGAGATTCAGTTCTCCTATGAGAGTGCATTTTTTATCACTAATTCATTTTGGATGAGAGGGAGGCTAAACCGAAATATGCAGACTGACCACCCATTACAAGTAACAAACTGTACCAGCCCAATCCACCCAAGCCCAGGCTGCTGCAGTGTGCTTAGAAGCATTTTGCCTTATCTAATAGCGGTATCATTTCATCTGCCACTGTTCCTGATACTTCTGTCCCTGTCGTTTGTCAGATCCTCCCATAGCTCATCAAGCAAGCTCCATTCATCAGCATCACTGCAGGTGCCTGGTACAGGATAAATACTCTTTGCTCGATAAGAAGGAGGAGGTCTGAGTGTGGTCCTGGCTGCCACCTCTCACAGAGGCTTTGGCTGGAGGTATGCAAAGATTTTGGGGTGTATACAGGCGTATGCACCCCTGAAGTGTTGTCCTTGCTGCTTTGCCAGGCCCCCTGTCTGGATGCAGCACAGACGAGATCCAGCTGAGCACTGGCCTGTTCCCTCTCCAGTGGATGTGTCTGATGGATTTTCCCTCCTCTGAAGTCCGTTACCATACACAAACAGGGAGATGAGCCAGGCACCTGATCCTGCCTCACTGTAGAGCTACTAAGATGATAATTGAATTCCTGGGGCATGGTTCAACTACATGTTGCACCAGCTCTAAGCCACTGTAACAGTTGGTATTAGTGAGCTATGGGTAAATATATATACGGTAACGTATAATGAAAGCAAAGCCTATGTATCTGTGCAACCCCACCATCCGTTATGTTGCAACGGGCATTGCATATGCGTGGACCTCTGAAAGGATTTTTGCTGCCATTAGTGAAGCTGGATAGATGGTGTCGCTGGATAGACGGTGGTGGCTTTTCAGATCTGATTTATGTTTTTCTCCAGATCCATCCCCTTAGCACCTTCTGAATGAGAGAGATGAGTTTGTTCATGAAATGGGCTGCAGAATTTTCATTCCATGAAAACTAATTGGCATCCAAGAATGAAGATAATCCCACTAGCACATCTCATTAGAGGAGAGCAATCCTCATATTCCCCGAGCAGTCTCCTGTGAATTTAGAAGGAGCTCAGACACAGAAACTTGCTTGTCATCCTTTGAAGTTCTAGCTTCTAGCATGAGCCAAACGTGCATTTTTTTAAAAGCTTTTGTATTTGAGAGAATCCAGCAGGATAAATACTGTTTATTCATAAAGTGATAGATTGTCACAACATTATGAGGCATATATATCACTGCAATCGAAGTTCTGACACATCGGGGAAGGGAGGTTGGGGTGTGCCACTTGCAACCGATCGAGTGAAACATGCCACTGCCTGCTGTGATCCTGACTTAATGCAGTCACATCTCTTTCCTAATGTGAGGGGAAGCTCGTGCCAGCTAATACCTGCTGTAAAAGTCCATGTGAAGCGACATTGTTTTGAAAATATAGGCTGACTTAATTAACGGCAGGCAAGGTGCTTGGATTCTCTCTGTCTGGTTTTCCAGTGCTGGCAGAAAAGTCTGTGGGATCACGTTTTGAAATCCTGCCTTTGGGTGCTGAAGATGGAATTGGATATACTCCATCCAGTTCTGTCCCTGCTCCTGTCACGGACCTCTTGGGTGACCTCCTGCAGAACTTGCAAATTTTCTCAATTCTGATCAAATCTGAAGGCATTAACGTGTGCTCCCAGTAGACCCTGATATAACTGATGGCAAAACATGCCCCGGCAGTGCTTTAACAGCTTCTTTTATCAATGGCAAATACAGGACTTCTTGATTCTTTGGGATCAGCCCACACAGCACTGAGGTGAGGGAGCGTTTCAGAGAAATCCTACAGGTCAAATATAAATAAACCAACCAGCACAGAGAAAACAGCCATGAAGCCCTAGTGATTGCTGCTGCGGTGCAAGGGATGGATTAGAAGCCACATGAGGCAGGGGTGCGGGACTGCTTAATCTCAGCTGTCTCTTCTTGAGCAAGAAGGCTTCTGTAGTGGTGGTTGTACCGACTACCAACAGGACTTGTGCGATACAGGTATTTAGTATTGAATACCTCATAGATACTAAAATAGCTGGCTATTTTTATTCAGCATCTTTGTATCACTTGCCCCTTTTGACTGTCAAGTCCAAGATAAGTATAGCCAAGCAAATGCTGGAGTAGAGCAGTTACACAAGGATAACCAGAGAGTGCTATTTATATGCCCGGGGAAGCAGGGAACACTTAAATGGCAAATGTTTCACCTAAAAATCTTTCTTGTGAGCAGCTGAGGAGGTTGAGGCCAGGCTGAATCCTCACGCAGACGGGGGAGGACATGGGGGCCTTGGAGCCAGTGAAATTCTTTATAGTCTTTTGAATCGGGCTCTCAACTTCCCACAGTCAAGGCTGGTGATTTCCAAAGCATCATCTGCCTGTGGAGATGGGGCTTGTATAGGCAGTACGGGAACGGCGTGCAGGAGGGGGAGGCTGAGGAAGCAGAGAAGATGTTGCAGTGTTGATTTGCTTTTCGTGGTGGCTGGGTAACTGGGTTCTGTTGTTCTGCAGAAACGGTAATCTGAATGCAAGGTGAACGAGGTATCTGGCTGTGCCTCCTGGAGTTGAAGGCTGTCTTCTGAAACAAGCTTCAAATGGAGCTGAAGTTCCTGGCTTCCTTTATGCACAGATGAAGCTGCATGTGAGTTTTACTGGAGTGTTGTGTCCTTGTGTCCTGTTTTATATGTTTAAAGAATATATGGTTATAGCAGCCTGGCATTGTTAATACACAATCTAATAGTACACATAATGATAATAGAGATAACTGCCATTTTGATGTATAGATCCATTGTCCTCCATGAACACTGGCAATTAAAGGGTTACCTGCTTAACACTGAGAACAAAAAACAACAGCTGAAAAATGCAAATAATTTGGAGATGGCCCTCTGAGAGTTAATGAAAGGAAAAGCAAAACAAGTCCCGGTCTTAGAATGTCTTTGCCTGGCTCTGGAGGGAACTGGGAGGAGTGTTCAGACTTGCTCTGTGGAGAGCTCATCATAGCTTGTCATTTGTGCTTTCCAGTCCATCAAGGACTAATCGGGACAGTGGGGGCTGTTTAAGAAAATGATGTAAAACTTGATCTCTGTAGCTTTGCTCTGGCTCCCCAGAGTAAATCACAGTAAAGAAGAGGTTTTTCCGTGGAGATGGATGCTGAAAGCAGTGGTTTCCCCGGTAAAACTCTTGAGGAGCACTGCCTTCATTCACTCACCAGATGACCTAAGCGTGGGGATCGCTTTCCAGTCATTCTCTGGTTCTGGGTTTGCTGTGTGCAGGGGTGGGCAATGATTTGAGCGGAACGGACAGAAACCTTGCAGGGAAAAAGGGCTGCTGCAGCACCTGAAAAGGCTTAGATCAGAAATGGATGTGGAAATGCAGCGGTGATTTCTTGTGAAAGCTGTTCCAGAGGGATGAATTACCGCACCGCCTCCCTGTAGGTAGAGGCTCAGCATCCTCTGACGGTGGGAAAGACCCAAGGATGATGCCGCATCCTCTGAGCTGGAGAAAGGGGCAGGGAAACCCCGCTTTTCTCCTTTTCTGAGGGGATGGCGGGGCGGGGAGATATTGGGGGGGGGGGGGGGAGCGGCGGGCAGGAGGAAGAGATGTGGCAGTTGCAAAGAAAAGGAAAATGAGCTCGGCTTTCCCAGCCTGGAAGAAACTTCCCCCGTGCTGGGGAGCCGCGATGGAGGGGAGGGGAGGGGGCGGCCTGCGGCGGGGGGAGCGGACACGGGGGGGCGGCGGCGGCGCCGCCCCCGGGGGCTCGGAGTGACGCAGGCTGCCGGCGGCGCCCCCCGCCCGTCTCCTCCGCCCCCCGCTCCCCCCTTTAAATAGCGGCGAGCCGCCGAGCCGCCCGGAGCCGAGCTGAGCCGAGCATGGGGCCGCGGGCGCTGCTCGTACTCCTGGGGGCCGCCGCCCTGGCAGGTGAGCGGGAGCGCGGCCCGCCCCGAGGGGAGGGCGGCTGTTGAGCTCCCTCAGCGGCGGGTCCGGCCGGGCCGCCCCGGCCGTGAGGGAGAGGCGAGAGAGAAGCCCCACCGGGCGCGGGGTGGGTGGAGGGGTTTGCCTCTGAAGAGCGGTGGAGCGCCCCGCTGCCGGAGGGGTGACGCCATCGGTGGGTGCGTGACGTCATGCCCGGCCCGCCCTGCGTCACCCCGGGTCGCCCCTCCGGCCGGCCCGCTGAGAGGGAGGGTGAGGTCGGGCCGGGGCTTGAGGAAGGCGCCAGCGCGGCTGAGGGGGGCGGCGGAGCGCTGAGGGGGCGGCGGGCCCGCCGGGCTGCCCGGAGCGGTGCCCCGGCCGCCGCCACCCCTCTGCCGTCCGGCCCGGCCTCTCCCTCACGCTGCGCCAGGGCTGGTCGGGGACTTTTAATTTATTTTTCTCCCCCAGTACAGTTTCCTTCCACAAAGACTCCTCGGGGTAATTTTATTGCAGCGGTGCTGCTGGATTTTTGCTAGTGCTCGATCCTGGGAGGTGATTGGGAAGTAGCAGCTCTGCAGCTTTAACCAACAGAAAATTTTTTGGGCATGTGGCATTAAAACTACACTGTGAAATGAAGCTTAAACACAATAGGATGAGGTGATCGCTTGGCTTTATAGCTTTTTATGCACATTACATCATTTCTTGAAAGAATCGGTGTCGTTCTGCATTGAGTAATTGGGCTTTAGGTATATTAGAGGTCTCTGCATGGGAACACTTCTGGGACTTGTACAGAAACTCTATAATGAAGTTGACTACCTTCGGGTGCCTTTATTGTAATCAAAGGGGAGGGTGGGAGATGGGGGAGAGATGCCAACCCAGAGAAGCTCACCAGACTTATTCCACAGACCCCATGGCAATTTCTTACCAAATACTTTTTCCTGTTTATGCCATCAAACAGGTCAGGTATCTCTTTATGTCCTTTTTGGCTGTCTTGCTTTCAAATGTCAGCCAGAATCAATGAACTAAGGAGTTTGGGGCTGGGAATCAGTGAAACACAAACTTCAAGAACTTTCTACTGCTCCTTCTGCAAATCAGTATGCCAAAGTTCCTGTGATCTTTCCTAGGAAGGGTTTTTGCTGACATTTTGATGAGCAATGGCACTGCACTGAGTCATCGGCGTTAATGAAACAAAACCATGTGGGGATTTCATCAGGGACCCACCAAAAGATCTGTCCCAGTCTTGGAGATGCAAGCAAAAGCTGCGTGAATTTGTGCATTTCTCATCCTTTTTTGTGATCTTCATCAGCGCTCAGCACTTCTGCAAAATCAAATAATCTGATTGTAACTGCCTGGGCAGATTTGGTTCAGGAGGAGGAAGCAGGTCCAGGGCTTTGCTTTACTTTGTGGGTCTGTGGTCTGGTTTTCTGCATGGGCAGGGGAAGGATTTCTGTCTCCGTGTGTGCTCTGACATTGTTTCTGCTGTGAAACCCTGCGGTTGTGCCGTCTGCTGTGTCCCCGAAAGCCTGGTGGGTGGGTGCCCTGCCACCCGGCAGTGTTGGCAGTGCCGGAGTGATGGCTTCACCCCTCCTGAGCACATGTGGAGAGGAAGGCAGAGGTGCTGGTCAGCCATCTCCAGCTGGCAGGTGGCCCTGAGGGAGCTCTTGCCAGCTGGCACAGGCTAGCGCTGCCAGCACTGGTTTAAAGTGAGGCACGCTGGCTCCCCACGGGCTTGCTATCTCAGCTCTGGCAGAGCAGCTGCCTCAATATATTATTTCAGGCTCTGGGATGAATTGGATACTCGTTTTGTTCCTCCAGGCAGGTTAATATGACATGTCCAATACCATTTACTTCTTCTGACATTGTTATGATAGCCTAATGCTTCCTCTTTGTCTGTGCATGTCAGCTTTCATCATTAAGCAAGCGATTGCTTAATGGTCACTAACCTATCTGTAAATCTCCTTGGAGAGGTGGGAGCTTTGGAATGACAGGGCAAAGGCAGTGAGTACAACCTGACTTTATATTCCTGCACCACTGACATAGCGCTCGAGAGGCAGCCCGACGCTGGCATCTCTAAGAGCAAAAGATGTTCAGAAGTTTGTCTGTTCTGTGCTTTATGACATCAACTGGGTGTAACTCACAGGAGATGTGCTGTGGCAGCATCACTAAAAGGACAAAACCAGATGTTTGCCCATGTGCATGTCATGATTTCTCATGGGCTGGAGGACCAGAGGAGCTGCATCAAGAAGAGGCAATGAAGCAGGTCATCCCCTCTGCTTATATGTCAGTGGTGACTGTGGGCAGCTCGTGCCATAAGAGCAGTGTCTCCAACCCCTGTGGGACTGGGAGAGTGTCCTTTTAGTGGATAACACTTTTTTTAGTAGAAGAGACTTTGCTGCCAGTCCCCTGCCCCCGTGTGTACACACATCCTTATCCTCCGTGCTCAGATGGAGGATGCGGGCAGGTTAGACTTCAGTGGCGTCAGCACTGTGCAGTGTGGTAGTTACTTGCATACTAGGTTAGTAAATAAAGTAATCTAAAGCCTGGCTCAGTCAGCACTGAACGCAAAAGATGGGGGAGAGGGTTGGCTCTGTATAGCACCATCTCCCCCACACACCACCTGGCATTGTGGGGAAAGGATGGGGGAGAGATGTAGTGCTATTTTAGGGGAATCCCTTCTGTGCTATCCTTGTGTGGGTTCCCTTCTCTGATCGCAGTTGTATACGCAGAGAAGAGAGGGGGGCTGGAGAAGCACATTCCTACGTATGTGTTTGGGAGAGCAAAAATAGAGGACAGTAGAAATATCAAGAGAGTTATTATTGTATTGTATTCAGTTATTACACACAGAGTCACTGCTCAAGGGGATGCCTGCTTCCTCTGCAGACACAGAAAAGAAGAAAGGTTTTGCCGCTTTCAGTAGTGCAAGGCTACGCGTTCCTGTCTGCTCTGCAGGAAACTTCCTTGGGGTGGTGTTAGTTTTGCTGATGCTGGAACGTGTTTACCTTCGTTTACCCCCTTTGTCTCCATAATCTGCTTTGTGTTCATCTGTTACAGAAGATCTCTCATTGTCCCAACCAAGCAGTATCTCAGAGACATGTATATAAGTAGATGTATTTAAGAATATCCTGACTTGTGTAAGAACTTCAGAACCGTACTCTAAGCTGTACATTTCTGTGCTGTGCTTACCATGTGGTAAGTCTGTGAAGCCATGACGCAATAAGCCTTGCTTCTACGTACTCATGTGCGGCTGGCAGACTTACTTAACTTCACTTCTGCAAATCTCAAGGTGGATGAGAATTGACATGGTTTATTAGTAATGCACAGCAGCAAGCTCATTAACCAGCTGGAGACATATTGCAGCAGCGATGGCAAAATAAAGCAGCGTGGAGGTTTCATTTGCAACAGCTTCTTTCCAAAAGCAAACACCTTGGACCAGGTACGGTAGAACTGGTGCAAGGAGGTGTTAATTACCCCACATGTCCTCAGGAGAGAGGGAGAGGGAGAGAGGGATTGTGCCGCTTCCTTCCGGAGTAGTGTTTTCCACTGGGATTTGATTTTTTTGCTTATTTCTTGGGATGATAATGGACCACTCAGTGAATGGAAATTTTCTTGTCCCTTCTGGCTCTGTCCTTCCCTCCAGGAGCTTCCTCCTATCCAAGCAAGTCAGGATTTCTCCAGTAGGATTGGGACAGTAGTTGCTTTAAAGCCTTGAAGAATGTTCTCCTACTGGGGAGGTGGTGGTGGGGCACTCAGAGCCCCTTGCAGAAGCCAAAAGGTTCTCGGGGTACAAACAGGCCTTGCATGTTTCCTGTTTTTTTACCCTCAAACAGGTACAACTACATGAAGACCTGACTTGCAGTAAAGCTCTGGTCTTGGAAATTCAACATTGCTTTCTGGTTTTTGGTGTATATTCTTTTTTTGTTAGAAATGTCAACATACCTCTTCTCTTATGCTAGGCTGCATTTTCCACCCTGAATAAGAAAAGATGTAATGCAAAATGTGTCTGGTTTACCGACCTGCCAACCCAAAACTCAAGCCATCTCATCGGACCAATTTGACTGAGGACTCCTGTCAGTGACGCTTGTTGCTAGGATTAATGAGAAATAATTTGCTTTTCTTCTAGGTGTCAGCGCAGTTCCAGTGGAAAAAGACCGTATTGAAGAAATGGTGAGTAGCTGTATGTCAGAGCAAACTTCAGAAAATATCAGTCCTATGCTCTGCATGTTTTGTCTTTAAACTCTCAGGGTAATGCTTTTTTTTCCTAAGGGTAAACTCTTAAGAGATCATTGGTGCTGTGGAACTCGGAGTCCCTTTAGCTGTCAGAAGATACCTGCATGCGCTTCGGTGCATTTGATGAAAATGGAAGCTGGCTTCTTGTGTCAGCATGGTACTTTTGAAAACTCTACGTTGTACAGCTGCCCAAAAAATGATCCGAAATATTATTTGATAGTATGTGTTATTGGAGTGTAAAAAGTGAGATGGCAACTTTGAAGAAAGATGAAATATCTACAGTTACCAACTATGTAATGGACTTTCTAACGCAGTCCTCTCATCTCCTGCTTTGGAAAGAGATTCTTAACCTGTTTGATTAAATAAATGCCATTAGCTGCTCTCAGCACCTGTAACCTGACATCAGACCCTCTCCACTGGTTGATAGTGTGATTATTTAGATTAGTAAACACCTGGTAATAACTAAAACCAGTTAAAAGACAAATGGCTGTAGAAATGTTTTATTGTCTCCTCCCATCCAGCCACCCAGATTGTCAGCTGGAGACTCTCATACCACTGACGATCTGAATGCTCGCTCACAACCAACAACTTCAACAGTTGAAAATAATTTTGCATGAATTTGTTCAAAAGAGCTACTTTGGTAGCGCTTAGGATTAGAGGAGATAGGTTTAGGAAAGTCAGAGAATCGATTTCCTCTGCTTCCAGAAGACTATCCAGTTGAATGTTAAGTGCTAAAAGAGGCAGGGCTTACAGCACACACACATGAAAAAGTGTGGAGCATGTCACTTATAGAGGATATAAAGGTGGTTTTGGTTTATGGGCAATCCAAGCAATACGTTGGGTAACACCTTTGCAGCATCCTCATTTGGACAGATCCTACAGGATGATCCTCATCTTTTGAATGTGTGTTGTGTTGGTTATTTTTTTTTTTTATAGGGTGCTGTTACCATATGTTGTTTGACTCTCCTTTGTACTGAATAGGGTATTTAATATTTAAAAATGTATAAAAGAAGCCTGTGTCCTATGCAAACAAAAGGGGAGATAAAGAGAGCTAATGACTATCCTCTTCTTACTGGTATAGGAGTGAGGAGCAAAGCACTTGTTGCCCAAATGCACAGGAAGTTGTGGTAGAGCTGGAGATTACTCAAAACTCATAAATATTAGGCTGAACTCTAATCCTAAATTAGCTTTCCTCACTAACTGGGTCAGAAGTAGGATTTCCATTTTTGCCATGAGAATTTTTTCTCCTCTTTTGTTTCTTCTAGGTAACACGGTGCATAGTGGAAGTCCTGTCCAACGCTCTATCTAAGCCAAATGCACCACCAATTAATCCTGAATGCAAAGAAATCCTGAAGAAGAGTAAGTACAACGTTATCTGAACTTGTGAAAGGAATTTGGTAGATAGATTCTCTCTTGTGTTGGAGCTGGTGAACTGTTATTTCAGCCCATGTGAAACTGGTGCCTCCAAATTTCAGTGTCAAAATTCTGATTGCCTTCTGTTTAGTCTGTCTTGCTCAAAGAGCAAACAGCCTGACCTGGTAACTGTTAGGGATTCTTGGCTAACATGTGTGGCTCTCTACTTAAGCCACCTGGAGAGTCTGAGAGAACTAGACAAGCTCTTTAGGTAGCCTGAGAGGTCAAAAAAATGTGACTGGGTTTGGACCACCTGCTGAATGCATCCCAGAGGGTAGGAACTGGCTTCAAATAACCACCACTTAAATCAATAGGGCTCCCGCGCCTGGTGGCAACTGAATCCGCGCCCAGCTCAGGAGAGCAGAGTCTTCTGCTCAGCCCAAAAACCATTAAGTTTGTAGTACTGATTCTGGAGGTCTGGGGATGTGTGCTGAAAGGTCCCTGTGGGAGTGCTCGTTTCAGATGAGCTCATTCCTGCAGCATGGTGCTTAGCTGCCTCGATGTCGAGGTGTAAGTCTGTTTGCATGCTTGATTACTCTCTGTAGTGAAGTGTGGTTAAGTCTGACACTGTGCCAAACTGCAGAACGCACATCTTTTCTGCCCAGTTATATTTATTTGATTACAGAACAATGAAAAGGCTCTTGAACTTACCTGCCAGCAAGAAGCAATACTGAAACCCATCTGTCTCCTGGTTGTTTATGGAGGGAATAATGGATGGCCCTAATACAGTCATCGGAAGAGAGTGGGCTTTGGGCTTTGGGAATACACATATTTGTATCGAACTCATCCCCAAATTTCTAAGAGATGCTGAATGCCATCAGGCATCAAGCTTCGTTTAGACATTGTTAGTTTCAGAAATGTTTTGGAAAATGAAAAAACACCTCCTGAAAGAGAGGGTAAGGACCATATTTGTGCCATTAGACAGGTCTCCTCCAAGAATATCAGATAATGAGAAGCTTTTCAGAAATAATGAGCTATTTTTAAATCTGTACAGCTATTGTCTGAAAACTTTTAGGATTTGTGATCTGTTTCTGATGTTACTCAGACACAAGTGAAGCAGAAATGTCTTCATAGAAGTATACTAAAACCATTGTGGTCAGAGTCAGACTTTGCTTTAGCATTTTGGAAATAGTGGAAGGAGCACGATTTGGTTAAACATAACTATTGCAAAGTAACAGATTTCTTCCCCCCCCTGTCAATTTAGAACTTTTAAAATTTGCTAAAAGCCCCAGGTATTTTCGAGTAGCTTGAAATAGATGGTTGTCTTTTTTGTGACTAAGTATATGTGATGGATAAGGCCTGACATTCAAAGAACTGAACACAACTCCAGATCCCATTGATTTTTAATGGGAATGAGAGTTAATTTAATTCAATACTAAAAATGTGGTCACAAACAAAGAAAAAATCCAAAGAGGAAAAACAATTCTGGAAAGTTCAATGGAACTTTTAAAATGCCTAATTAGATGAAAATTAGTTAATGATTTTCCAGGCAAACATACAAAATATGAGAAAATGACTGATTTTAAAAGCAGAATTAAAAAATTAATTCTGTCCAAATCTTCTTGCTACTTTGGGAAGCCAGTTATCTAGTTAAATTGAAATAACGCTTCAGTGGAGAGTTGGATTACTTCATTATGCTACTTTTGTTATTGTAGGTGGTAGAAATGAGAGAGAGAGGAGTGAAAACGAACAACTTGAAGTGAGGCATTTGAAAGACCCAGCAGAGATTGAAAAACATCATACCGGGAGTGTGGAGAACAAAGAACAAAGTCAGGCAGAAGAGGAATCTAAAAAGTACATGAAAGGAAGCGATGAGGAGAAACTCGCTCACGAGGAAGGTAAAAACAAGGAAGAGGAGGATGGACAGCACACACCTATTCAAGAAGAGAGACTTCATACAGAAGAAAAGAAACACTATCAGGAAATCAGAAGAGAGGAGGAGAAGAGCTACCACAGTGAAGAAGAAAGCAAAGAGAGCAACCGTCATGAAGAAGAGGTAGAGCATGCTGTTCTCAACAAGTCCCACTCTGGAGGCACGAGCACAGAGGAGTTACCTGATGGGAATGATCAGCACCCTGTGGGCCACTGGCATTCGGAAGAGGGAATGCAGAGCCCTTACAAAAGAATTCATGAAGGTGAAGAGGGAGAGGCAGAGGAAGAAAGAAGTGAAAAATACCACCATGAGTCTAGGGAACGTGATTTCTCCCATCAGCAAGAGCATGAAGAATCTGATGAGAGTGAAGAAACAGAGGAGGAAAAGCAGCCCTACAAACCCAAACGTTATCATGGGAAGCATGGAACGGGTGACTCCTCTGAAGAGAATAGGGGCCATGGTGGTGAGAAAGAGGAACTAGCTGAGGAATCAAACAGAGAGGAGGCCCATCTCTGGGACAAAAAGAACCACCATCAGAAACATCATGAAGCGTCTGAGCAGCAGCATGAGGAGAAGAGTGGTTATCATGGGAGGCATGGGTCTGAACAGGTGGAGGAGAAGGGGCATGCAGACCAGGGAAGTGAGGAGTACAGAGAAAGGTGGCAGCAGAGTGAAGAGAGCAGTGAAGAAGAAAACAAGAGGCATCACCACAGTGAAGAAAGCAATGAGAAACGGCGAGAGGAGAGGAGACGCCATGATGGATCACGTGAGGCAAGGAGGCACCATTCTGAGGGAAGGACGTACCTTGGAGATGAAAGTGAGGAAGAGCTGGACAGGTATCTTGGCGGTGGCAGCAAGGAGAAGCAGCATCGTGCTGGAGGGAGATACCGCTTGTGGGACAGTGAAGATGAAGGGTCACAGAAAGCGTACACTCGAGAGCGCAAAGGGCAGGCCAGAAGACACTACAGCACCGAGGACAGTGTAGAGCAGCAGCACCACCCTGGCAACAGTGAGGAGGAGGAGGAGGAGGAAGTAGAAAAGAAGCATCACAGCAGTGATCAGATGGAAAATGAAGAGGAGACTATGGAGGAGGGAAGATATGCAGAGAGGGAAGAGTACAGAAGCCATTTCCCTGCAGAGAATGAGAAGAGAACCACAGCATCCTACAGCCCTTGGTACCCACTGCTGTGGTGGAAAAGCCATCACTTTGAGAAAAGGGACAGCGCAGGAGAGCAGCTTCTGGAGGGCAAAGAGGAAGGCAGGCCCACCCTGAACGAGAAGAGTCTTTTCCCTGAATATAATGACTATGACTGGTGGGAGAAAAAGCAAATCCTAAGTGCTCTGAACCATGGACGCACTGAGAAGAGGAATCTTAGCAAAATGAACAGGTATGATATGAAAAGGCAATACAACAAGATGGATCAACTCGCAGAACTTCTGAATTACAGGAAGAAATCAGCTGAATTCCCAGAGTTGTACAGTTCTGGAGAAGACGTGAAAAGACATCACTTAATCAGGAATGACAGAGGAAGTCTGAGCCAGAGGCCTCTGACAGAAGAGGAGGTACGTGTACAGGTGTTTCTCCAAAAAGCTAGGGGAAGCTGACTTTACATGCACATTTCTAAATGCATTCCCAAGGCAGCTGGTAAACTGTGCGTGGAAAAACACAAACAAGATTAAGTCACATTGAGAGACAGACCTTCAGTGATTTAAAAATCTGCTTGCTTTGAATGAATTCAATGGAACTACCCCAGGGCACAGTTTGTAAAATAAAGACAATGTGCATCTTCATTAGCTGCTGTCTGCTGCAAGACAGGAAGAGAAAGGAGATTTTCTTCCTGTTTGGGCCCTACCTTTCCCTCTAGGGTTTTACAGACTAATAAAACAGAGATGCCTGTTGCAGCAGGAGCAGAGAGGTAACTAGCCAGCAAAACTTGGGCTGTGGGGTTGTTTAAAACGTACATTTGAAAAGTAAGTTGGATGCTGAGAGTGAAATTCAGCTGTCCATTGACTCCCCGGCTGTAATTGCAGAGCAGAACCTTGCTTGCACTTGTAAGCCCAATTCGTGCATGTCGTTCCCATGTATGTGAATCCTTTTCTTATCGGACTGCCTGTTCTGCTTCGGTGTCCAGGAAAACTGAGTCTACACGCATCAGCTGGATGCTCCTCATGTATGTCACTGTATCCATCGCACAAAGTGGAGCTGGGAGCAGTGGAGGTTTAATACTAATTTGTATAGAGGTTAAATGGTGTTAGCAAGTCATCACAATGAACAAGAATTGGCTGCATAATTTTTTTTCCCCCTAGCATCTGGTAATGTGGAGGTGTTCCTCTTGTTGCACACTGTGCTTGCTCTGTCTCATAAGCCAGAAGCACTGTGATCATAAGGTTGTAGCCTCCTAAGGGAGCTTCACCTGGGCAGAAGTGACTGCATGGTGCAGGGGGCGGCAGGTGTGAGACAGCAGGAGGTCACGACTAGATAATGGTGCTTTAAAGCTAAAAAGATCAAGCTGTAATTAGATCCAGCTCTCAGAACAAGTATTTTGATGCTTTCCCCAGCTGTAATTCAGTTAAAAGCAGGAAATGGCACAAATCAAAGTATGTGCTGCACTGCTGTTAACGCTTCCTGCCCCAGCAAGCTGCCCAGGGACCAGTAAGTAGCAGGAGATGTCTGCCTCAGAAATGGTCTTTGTCTCTCATTTTCGTGGAGCAAAACATTTGCCAGTGTTATTTGATGTGTTAAGACACTCCTTATGTTTTTACAGGAAAAAGAAGTAGAAAACCTGGCCGCTATGGATTTGGAGCTGCAGAAAATAGCTGAGAAGTTTAATGACAACAGGAGAGGCTGAAGATGATCTGCTTTTGCCTTTCAAAGCTAGGTATAGCTGTACTCACAATACTTGTATTTTGTGGTAAATTCACTGCCACTGGATTGTTGTTGCCCTAAAACCAGGAAATACTATTCACTGTCCACTATAGTGTAGTGATTTATACAGCTGAAAATGTCTTTAATTTGCTATTATGCTATTGAGATCTGAATAGCATGAATTTTAGTATTATAACCTTTCATGCAAGGCAGATATTTTTAATATGCTTGTGAAAATAATTGTTAGTGTTCTTCAGAAATATATTTGTCTGAGTTTGAAATAATAAAAAACATTGATCTTGGACCAAACTTTCTCCTTGCTTATTTGACTGATGGGGTTATTTCAAAGTAAGCTGTATCAGATGGATAGATTGTGTACAAAATGTTGACTTGTGGTTCACCAGTATTTTTTTAAAAGCTACAGGGAGCCTATCTGTGCCTTTCATTTGCCAGTTAGCAAGAGCACGAGAGGTAAGAAAGAATGCCAATTAATTTGCTCCAGTAACTCAGAAATGTCCCGTGAATTATTTAGTTCTGGAAGTTAGTCATTAAAGAAGCAAAGAGGTTGCAACACCAAATGGATGCTTGTTAATTTGGAAAGCACGTGGTGCTTCAGAATCAATGCATTACGTAGTGGATTGGTTTCGCCACTTACTCAGACTAAGTAGTCCCATTAATTTAATCACCTACCGAACGTGGTTTGCTACCATGTTCTTCCCGCCTACGGCAGGCAAGCAGGTCGTGGCGAGAAGTGTTACAGAGCCTGCGCGCCGCATGGGAGCAGGGCTGATCTTGCGCAAGCCGAGTTTCTCAGCAGCCAGCGAGCTGGGGGCAGGAGGGCCTCTGTGGAATCGACTGTACGACGTCTTGCGGAGAACGAGTGAGTGGTGTGTGGAAGGAAGCATTTGGCGCTCTTATGACACTACGAAGCAGTAAAGGAAATGATCCCATAATTAGTTTCAATTACTCCAAATATCTGGGGTTCAATTTAATTTAACTTCTCCAAATGTGTTTTTTTACAGACTTTCTGCTGTGAGTGTCTTCAGTTGCTTGTGTAACACCACACACAGGAGACAGGAGCTATAACAAAGAATTCAGCTGAGTCACATTATCAGTAAATGTGATCTGTCATCCCAGCTTAACCCATTTAGTCCACCTGCTCATTAAGACACAAACATAGTCTCCGATTAACTCTAAGGCAATATGAACTGAAAATATTCAGTGAGCTACTGATCTGAGCTGTGTGAGCATGTCTATGCCTAGGGATTTTGGTAAGACCACTCAAATGTTTCATTTTGCTTGGTTAAGGTACGTGAAATTCAACTCCTGGTTCAAGGGAGTTGACAGAATTTTGACTTCAGTAGGACAATGTTTCCAACAGACTTTTCCAGCAACAGTAAGGCAGGCTTAAAAGAGTCCCAGCTGCAGAAATACTTTGTTTGCTCTCTTCGAATTCTGAGACTCTCCCTTTTAAAATTTACAATCGGTATTGCACTGTTGTACTATACACAGTAAGTGTTGCAGCGTGGCACTTTTTCCCCCCGGCTAGTATGAGTGAAAGCATGTCTGAGAGTAGGTACGTACCTAGACGCAAATAGCTTTAGCTGTAGCACAGAAAACTTTCTAAATTGTTCCAGTATCTAACATTGCAATGATTTCTTTTTTAAAAGCTCAGCTTATGCAAATATACATTCATGAATTGGCAATGTTTTGCGTAAAAACACGTCCCTTGAAAGACTTTCAAATCAAATACCATTCAGTGGGTTCCAAGAGCTTTGTGACAGCCCTTCTATCTGTTGTCTTTCTTCGTTCTGCTTGTGTCGCTCTGCGGGACTGACGCCGTGAGCACTGAGAGCCAAGTAGCTGTTCTGACTGCTCCTGCCTGTTCCATTTTTATCTACACATTTGCATTGCCTGCCCAAGATTTTTTTCGATGGGTAACACTAGATCTTTTTTTAAACAGCCAATACAATTTACATTAATTTGCATTATTTAAAGGCAAATTGCCTGCTTTGGGCACTGAAGCTAAGCGGTACAATTTAAAACAAGTATTGGTGTATAAGATGCATATCCTTGTTCCAGGAAATCAAATGAAGCAGAAATAGTGGTTTTGGCTTCTGAAAAAGTGTCTTGCTTCTGGCTCGTGCACCCCTGGTTAATGGTAAATTTGATGTGTGGAGTTTTAGTAAAACAGAATGGAAAGCTTGGTAACTACTCATTTCTTCTAATCTGTTCCTATTTTCAGCAAATTTGCGTAGTGAAGGCAGTTGCATGCTCTGCTCTGTGACCAAAGCTAGGAATAAAAACAGCTCCCGAGTCTGTTTAAGTGCAGCGCTGCCTTTACCAGAGCAGGCCCTGACCCTGCCAGACACCCACAGTGTATTATAGAAGCCGAGGCTGGAGAATTTGTTGGCTGTGGAGCTTGGATGCTGCCAGCCTTTAGAGGAAGGCTGAAGTTCCTCCGAGGTGTGACCAGCACCTGGATCGCCTTTGCCGCCCTCATTGTGGGGATTACAAGCTTGGGTGAGTACTTCAGGAGTCGGAATCATGGGCAGACACACACACAACACGCCCTCATTTCCAGACTGCAGAATAATTGCTCTTTTCTGATGGAAGTGGCCCCTTTCAAGCTGTAGGCGAGTTTTTAAAAAGCATCATTTGAAGGTGGCCACAGTTGGGCTAAGCTGCCTGTAACCACAGCTGCGCTAGGCCTGCCGAGCGCTCGTGCTCTAACGTCAGGCGCCATCCCAGCGTGGCCCTTTGTACAGCAGATGGGCCCAAGGGGTGGACACTGGCTTTTCCGCCTGCTCATCCGAACCATGCCTCTTCAAAAGGCTGGCTTCTGCACAACTGGGTGGTCTGGATGTTAATCCTGCCTTAAGGAACCCATCGCTGGTTTAAGAGCCACTACTTTTCCCCACTCCTTATCTACACATCATTGACCAAAATTAAATTATACCCATTTGTTATGTTTTATACCTCCGGAGAGAACAGGTCTTGGGCATTCTGCCTTGAGGCTCTAGCCATTATCAGGTTCCTGAGCTGTGCTTTATGGAGACTAAATACAGGTATGAGCTTATTGCCTTCCTCTTCCTCAGCCCCACTTTTGTCTTTTCTCTTAGGGCTGCTTTTCATTACATCAGTTATTTTCAACTTATGTTAAGGTCTTACAGGATGCACTCTCTTTCTTCTCATTTCTTCTGCATTTTCCCTCATTTGTTACTTACAAGAACATAAAGGCTCCCTAGAGTTTCAGACAATCATAACTTGCATTTCAACAATGCTTCTCTTTTATAGTCATTAGAGTTTCATTTATTCACGTGTTTCAATTCAAACAGGAACAATGTTACATCAAGATGTGCTCTTCCACTATTTTATATAGAATATGTTCCATTGGTTTGAAACAATTTGAACTATTTTACATTAATTGTTTCTCACCATCTTTCATTGTTACAAGGATTGTGGCGCATTTTAAAAATGAGGGATGGGATTCAGCACTGAAAGCGTGGTTGTGTTAAGGCTGGTGAAATGAAGCCAGTTTGACTTTGATCTAAAGTAATTTTTCAGGTGCTCCAATCTTGTTTATTTCTCAAACCTGATCTTTTTATTATACAAATAAAAGATCCCCCCCGCTTATTATTTTTATCACATTACATATGCTAAGAAGTAGGATTTAAAACATACGTTGGTTGCTTAACCTAACTTTTACTCCAAGTTTTTACACCTTCATAGTGCTATGATAGCTGTGTACCTACGAGTTCAATGGAAGCAGCAGAGAAGTGCCTATGCCTGCTTTACAGGTAAGAAAACAGAGGCAAAAGATAGTTTTTCAGTATTAATCTCCTGTCTTATGCTGATTTCATAATTTTGTTGTCTTTCCCTAGCTTCCAGGCTCTTATCCATTGCTCTACGCTAGGTTGTCTCAGAATTTCATCACATACTGGGTGTGGGCTGCTTTCAAAGTCCCAGTTTACCTTCAGTATGCACGTGCGGACATAAAGGAAAACCTCTCTTCCCTCCCCCCTTGTTTCCCCACTAATTCTTGAAAGAAGTTGAAGAATACAGCAGTTTTTTAAAAAAACTTAGTAAAAGCCACACATCACATTTCTATTCCCTACATCCGATTTGCAACACTTACACTGTACAGAAAGGTGAGAAGGGCAAAGCACGGTTTTCAGATCCACGTGCTTGGCGGAATGCAGAGGGGACGGTAAAACCTACAATCTCTCCACTTATGTTTTTTTTCATAGAAGTAAGAGAAGAAAAGCTTTCCATAAAAACAGAAAAAAAATAATGGGAAGTTTACGAAAAACAGAACAGAGGCAGACAAAAACCTGAAGATACACTGTACCTGTTCACCTAAAAGAAATCTTTAACTGCTTCTTTACACAAAATAAGCCCTGTTTTGTTTAGAGCTAATGGTGTCCTAAACGAGCATTACTCTTACCAAGATACAGAATTTTACAGCTTTATGAAGTCTGACTACTTGATCCCAAAGCTCCAGATTCCCCCTGATGAGTAAGTTCAAGAACGGAAGCCAAGTCCTGCTGGCTCTACCATCTCCCATATGGGCCTAAAGCTTCCCACTGGGGGTTCAACGAGGTGCAGCCAGCAAGGGTATTCTCCTCCTAAAGCCTCTGCTAGACCTTCTTCTTTCCAAAAAGAGGGAAAAGTAAGAAAAAGGAAATAAATCTCGTTAGGAAAAACATCCTGCAGTTTAATCGAAATGGTAAATGCAAAGTTAAAAAAAAAAAATAAAAAAGCTACACATCATGAAGGATAAAACAGTAGAATAAATATATATACATATAGCGGTTTTCAAAATAGTCGCATCATAAGAACATATAACAACTCTCAGGAAAGTGACAGGCAATACTAATAGAGACATTCTGTTTAAATATTTGGTATTTTAATTTACAAACATACACTTCTCTTCTGTATTTATTTCAGGCCATGCTGTAAAGTTCTGGTATTAGTATTCTCTTTTTATTGTTCCTTTGGAAAGAAAAGTGTATTATTTTTGCTGTTCATTCTAATTCCTTAAATTACTGAACACAACCGGGCTCTGTGTCCAAAGGGGGAGCAGATCACCATGTAGAACATCTTACCCTGATGCTGTTCTGGGGAAAGGGGAAGCTAAGTTCGATGTGTTGATTTGGACTCAACCTTTGGAAAAAAACCTACTTCATCATATCCGCTTTTGGCAACAAATAAACAGAATGCCTTTGCTGATGCCGTATCTTCTCTTGATCTTCTCTTTTTTTTTGAAGTTAGTGTAGTTTTTTCAATGAGATGTTTGCTTCCAAGGTTTTTTTTTTTCCTCATTCTGATCATGTAAACTGGTAAAGAGCGAGACAATCCTCCCTACCACATAGTTCTGCTGCTTTTTGCTGACAGGTGTATGACAGGTACAATTTCTGTGCTGTCAAGAGCACAGAAAGTACACTTGTTATTTTACTCACAGTAGGACTCCTGAGATCTAAAAAACAAATGAATTCTTCAAATGTTAACAATGAAGGTCTTGAACTTTGCATCTTTTAGATGATGGCTCTTCCATCTTCAGTGCTTCTGAATTACTGGAATCAGACTTGCCCTTATCCAAGACAACAGTTATACCAGATAGAAGGTACCCTCCACCTCCGCTCATTGTCAGTTTTGGATGGCTCCGATCTGGTAAGACCTTTAAAAAACAAACCCCAAAACAAACAAAAAAAGCATCTGTAAAAACTCACTGGGTATGTGCACATCAAATTGTGTCATTTAAGCTTACAGTGCAAGACGTAGGGGTTTTTTTTCCAGCCACCACAACAAACAGCCATTTGGAAAGTGTATTTATCTTCAAAGGGCAAAGTATCTGCGTACCAGAAACCAGTTCTAGAAATACATAAGAATACAGGCTACTGCCTTACTGATTACTTCTTCATGGCATTTCCAGCAAAACTATGCAGTCAAGGTTTGGGATACATGAAAGTCTCATTAATGTGTTCGGAACTGGTGTACTCTGCAAGAAACCACAGCTGGTCTAACAAAATAGCATTAAGTAATACAGTCGTTTCCAGTTCTGTCACTATAATCTTTACGTAGCTACTCTTAAGGTAAGACGTAGCTATGAACCATCACTTTCAGCTACATTACACTTTTCTGTAAACGCTTTCTCTTCAGTTATGCCTCCTCCGTGCTTTGACTGCCATCACAGCTCTCGGCTGATTTACGTCCGTCCAGGAGACAGTGCAGTATTTGTTTGTAAGTGCACCTGGACATAGTAACCCTTGCCACGCCTAACTTGTGTGAACATCATCTATGAATCTCCTAATCATTCCCAATTCGGTTGCCTGATCAACAGTCAGTAATCATGGCCACTCTTGAATTAAATCATCCCCTAAATAATAATTCCTGCCTCCAGAAGCCTATGGGCAAGGAGAAAGTCAGTAAAATGCAAGAACCTCTTCAGAGGTGGTGAGCTGCTTAGAGACCAGACATGCTTCTGCTTCTTCATAGTTGAGAGGGTACTGCGCATTTGCAAACATCTTGTTCAAGCAAAGTTAGTCGAACTGACATTTTTCACTGTGGAGATGTTTTCCCCTCTCTTCTCGTTTTCATTGTTCAGTTCCCAGACTGGAAACTACTTGTTACTTTAGTTCCAGGAAAGGTGTTATTTGAAGACACTGACTTTTGTAGGTCACCACCATTCTTAACATTACAGATTTTTTTTCACCTATCAAACCAACTGGAAATGAATAAACACTTGTAATATTTTGCTACACCTCTCTTACACGACATTAAATTGTCCCTCGCTTTAGTCTAGCCACTAAAGCAGCACAACTATTAAATCTGTCAGTGTGCTACAAATATTTCAGCAAATGTTTAAATGAAATGCTTTGGAAGAAAATAAAGAATTTCCATTTGAAATTGTTGCAATGAAGCATTAAAGCTCTTTAGAATATTTTCCCCACTGCTCTCAGGTAAAACAAATGCACGAGCTTATACATAGTTTCAGCTTAAACATATTTTCAGAGAGTGTTTCGCTCCCCAGTATTCATGCAGTTTTGATGACTTACTGCAATCCTTACCTGGTAGTTTCGTAGCCAGGTTTCAGACAGCTTTAGGTTAATGACACCGCCTCTTTCCCTCAGCTTTGTGTAACATTCTAATAATGGCTTAAAAAAACCAAATAGTAAGTTATACAGCAGAATAGTCTCAAACTTGAACTATACCAGCTAAAATAACATACTTGATTTACCTCTTTATACTGGCAGTAGACAACAAAAGGCCTTGAAGGAGCAACAAATTCCAATAAAGAAAGTAGTAAAGGAGTGGGATGAAACTTGCTGGCTACAATTAAGCTGCAAAAGAAATTTCATGCGCATTAGTTTTTTGCTTCTAAAACCTATTCTCAAGAGACATTTTCTCCTACTTAGCACAGCAATCAATTATAGCTTAAATGTTGCCAATCAGCATGTTTTCATGGCTCTAACAACTCCCCAAATATAAAAACAAATCACAATTTCCTACTTGTGTAATTAAGAGGATAAAACACTTGTTCCCTAAAGTGCAGTACATTAAATGCATTGCAGAAGCACTCACTTCGGCTGTGCTGAGCTCCACAGTAATTCTTGTGACCCAAGAATTTGCATGCTGCTTTCTCTACCCTAAGACCATTGTCCAAATATAATTTAAATTTTGTGACTGCTAATTGTTGCTTAGAAGGTAACCTCAGCTGTGACTCTTTAAACTGGGTAGTCTTCATTAAATACAGTTTTATATTAAAAAGTTATGATTTAAGGAGAAAACAATCCCTTAATAGGCATGACTAAAAATCTTTTAAAAAGAAATTATGTCCTTGCCAACTTAAAGGCTTCATATTTTATTCTCCATCCTCATTTTAATATCATAGTATAACTTGGATTTACAGATGGTCAAGATTCTCTACAGGCATCTAGAGTTTTAATCAAAAAAAAAAATCACTGCTAAACTAGATGCTAACAAATGGTTGAGTAAATTAGTTATTAAGTTGTACTTGTACAGAAAGAGTGAGCTAATTAAACTACTTCTTCGGTATACAGATACTATATGAGACAACCCATCAACTAACATCTGGTCTCCAGGGGAACGTACAGCACTGGAGACACCGTTAAACTTACCTAACAAAAGGGAGGTAAAAACAGATGTTCAATTTTCTAAATACGATAGAGATAAAGAGGTGAGACAATTCTTTTACAGTTGTTTCCGGTTTGGTTTTCTGCTGGCCATGGCCTTGTGGGCCATTTACTTCAAATCCAAACTTCAAAAAATTTGTGCTCAGTAATTAACCAAGCGGACTCTAAAGAAAGAAGACTCCAGACCGTGCCTCAGACGGCTCGGAGTGCTGCACTGACACTGCCAGGAGCTCTGCCAGACAACAGGAAGGTAAGTGAGAGATGAGAGAGACCGTGAAAAATCAAATTCTGTTCTCTCGTATGGCAGCACATATTGCTGTCAGCAGGTAGTCTGGCCAGTCGCAAAACAATGTAATGGGTGAGAGGGGAGAAGGAAGAGGTAGAGGAAGGGCAGGGAAGGGTAGAGAGAGGAGATGTGGTCTAATTCTGAACACATGGAGTGTCTATAAACCAATTGCTGCTTTCATGATAGCAGAATTTAATAGTCTATCTTAAAAAAGTCTTCTTTAGAAGAATAGCAAATCCCTAATGAATGTCTTCCTTTTTCCACCCCTCGAAGACCTATGACAGACTTAAACTTTCCTAAATGGAATTGAACAAATAGGTCTAGTAGAAGGACTGTTTTACCACATAACAGCACAGAAGACATAAATTTTATTAAAATTTTATCTATCTTCTACATTAGGTAGTAAATACCGTAAAACTGAGGACCTCACAAAGTAATTCTCCTAAAACTGGTGCCCATCTTTACCTAATGACCAGTTCTTCTCTGCTCTGACATTAAGCCCTAATCTTTCTCCCCATCTCCCATGTTAACCAGCTTTTACCTATCCTTTCCCCGTTCCTCTCTTGCAAAACAAAACAAAGTCCTAACTTCCCTGCCTGCTTCTACTCACATGCCAAGTTGTTAGTTTGAAGCGTTTCTTTATTCCATGCCAATTTTTCCTGGCTTAGCAGTGTACGTACCCTGTGGTTCTCGATCTAAACAAAGGGTGGGCTATAGAAGGCAGATGACTAAAGAAAGGTCACCCTGACTGAGCCATCTGGGACAGTGCCTTCAAGCAGCCATAAACCTCTCTTCCTCCCCACCATTCTGAAGACTTCCTAAAGCAAGAAATCACTCATCCCTTCAAGTATATAATTTGTTATAGCTTTCATGCATTACAAAGGACGTAAGAAGTAGACAAGTGATTGAAAACAAATGAACAAGAGACAAATACTAAATAGGCTTCCTTGAATTCAAACTTAATCGACAACCTAATATTTTACAAATATTTTACACTACAGGAAGAATCAAGTAAAGTAAAATATATATTTTTGCTTTGCCAGACCATGCGCAGACATTAATTATAATGATGGGTGCAGGAGACAGCGGTAAAATTGTAACAAAATACTACCACTGTTGAGGCAGCTTAATGGTCATCCACGGGCATCATCGGTGGTGCTGCTGCTGCCAAACAGATGTGCAGTACTTTTTACAAACCTCCTTTACCGTTTCATTGCTTCAGAGAACACAGAATGACCTGTCTCTGCATCTTTACAGAAAAGGCTAATTCTGCCACTTAAATATGCTAGATAAAATATACTAAAATATGAATGAGCATAACTTAAAACATTTCTTAATAAACCCAAAACTTATACACAAGCATTTAAACATAACCAATAAACATGTATTAAAATTTATCCAAGCAGAACAGCTTTATTCTCAGTGAGCCAATATCCTTAGGAGGAAAAAACTGAATATGTATGTTATTAAATTAACTAAATCAATGTTACTTGATTAACTCAAATCACTTCAGCGTTTGCTAAGAACATCATGAAAAAGTCACAACCACCAAGTGCTCTTATGCTACTGTGGGGCTGAATTTCTAGGAATAAATTTATTGTATTTGTTTTCAACATGAAGATTTAATATGAGAAGTTTAATTGTTCCTTGGGAACAATCAATCCTGTCTAAAGCAGGTAAAATGAAGTTATGCATTTTTCCTGTGTAAAAAAGAAATGAGTTTCTAAAAACAAACCATCCAATCAAACTCCAAAACAACCAACTTCGTTCCAATTTAATAAACTTAAAACCTCAGGTTCTACTTTGCCAATGAGAATCCTGTGATTTTTATCGGCAGTCATTTTGTATTAAATTCTACCTGGATTCTGTTTCTCATTGGATAGATTTATTTTTTTTTTTTTAATGTTTACTCATAGCTAGTCAGGAAACTATGATTTTTAGATCATGAAATTTCAAACCATTTAAATAACAGAAAAAATCTCAACCAGTTAAGAACCAAACAAGACCCAAGACACACCTGGGTTGACTGCTTGCTTGTAAAGATTAAGAAAAAAATTAGGGTATTTTTAAAACAAAGCTTTTATTTGTTTGAAAGGAAATTATTTTCTGTAGATATGTTTTCAAACAGAAGACCTTTCTGACTACAAACTCACCCATCAGCGTTCTTCTCTCTCAACAAAGCAGCAGTTTCTATTAGCTTTTTCCTTCTCTCCCATTGTTTTCTTTGCTTTTCCCGAACCTTTGAACAAGAAAAGAAACAGTTTGCACTTTAACTGATAATTATATATTGTATCACTATTGCATGGACTGAATTTTCATTTTCTGCGTCTTAGATGGCTTAACGTAAGACAAAAGACAACTTCCAAAGTTCTATTTTAACACCCGAATAGCCTGTATTTCAGCACGTCTGGTTCAGATGGGAGAATTTTAAGTATGCAGATGTTGTAAAACTTGAATAGTCACAAGAAATATTCTTACATTTTCTTTATCTTCTTTTTCTTTGTTCTCTTTAAATTCTACATCTTCAGCATTAACGTCCATTGTTTCTTGCTCTTCTGTTTGGCTGATCTCCATAGCTGCTTCAGTAGTAGATTCCTCTTCTGCTTCCTGTAGGGAAGTCTGCTTCTCATCAGTCAATCCATTGCTTTCTTCTTCCCCTAGCGCATTATCTTCAGGTTCTGAAGGCAGGGTCTCTGTAGAAAATGTCCCAGAGAGGAGACTATCCACTTTGCTGAGAGGAAATTCATGAAGATTATTGAAAAAAAGTTTTGGAAATCCAAAACAACTGGTAGCAGCTCTAACAGGTCCCCCTCCTGGATACATCTGAATAATGGATCCATAGCCTACGAGAGCAAAGGAATCGAAAACACATTGGAAAGCCAGAATTTCTTAAATTGCTTAAATCTTCTAAATTTCTAAAATGCTTAAATGAAGCATTCACTTAAGAATAGGTTACGTAAATTGCCTGCTCTTAATCTAACCTTCATCAAATTTAACAGGCTGCTGAAGTATGCCTCAAGGTAGAAAATCTTTATTGGAAGGACAACAGTTACTGCAACTCAAAAGAACAAGGTAACTGAAAGATTATGCGCATATTAAACATGTATTTAGGACTAGCACAGAACATATAAGCAGTGACAAACTGTTAGAAAAGCTAATTTAATTAAGAATTAAAAGATCAATTTTCTACACTATTTGTTACTTATAACTATGGAGTGGTTTTGATAAAAAATAAAAGCTAACTTGAACAGCATTAATAGGCAAAGAATTTCTTCAACGTCCAGACTCTAAAGGAAGAGGTGTCAGATGCTTAAACATACTAAAAAGAACTTTTGAATACCCATATTGAAATTGCATCTTATTTAATTCACTTCAGAAAGTATCTGCTGGAAAAAAAACCAATTTATAGTAAAACTGCCTGTGTGCTTCTCAGCCAACAGATAGCACATCTGGGTGCACAATATTACAGCACACTTCCTACCTTTCCAGGCTTCTGGAAGATAATTGTCATTTCTGTTTAATGTCTTTGAATGACTTACGATGAAACTAATTAACTGAGTTTGAGAAATAAAAAACAAGTCAAACTTCTCCTAGAATATGCTCAAGAAAATATCATATACTACTTCTAAAATACACATTTTGCAGACGTTAAATCTCTGGCACGGTGAACAAGAGAAATGACAACATTTTCAGTGCTGTGGGCTGTCTGAATTCCAGTGTTACTATTCCTGTTTTCTGCCATTCACTCTCCTGGACTTCCAGGTGCCTGGGAAGAATCTGCATACAAGCTCCTTACGGCCTTTTCTGAACACAAGGTCATTATGCTAAGACAGAAACGAAAATAGATCTACATACAGTGATATCAACTTTAAATTTCATATTTTTTTTTAAACAGTGAAAAATAAATCCAACTGAAACATGCAAAATACAATTTTCTCCAATAGAAAAACCAAGTATCTCTTTAAGTACTTGTCCTGGTTTTGGCTGGGATGGAGTTGGTTTTCTTCCTGGTAGCCGGTATGGGGCTGTGTTTTGGGTTTAGGTTGAGAACAATGTCGATGATACACTGATGTTTTGGTTCTTGCTAAGTACTTGCTAAGTGGTGCTCACTCTGGTCAAGGACTTTTCAGCTTCCCATGCTCTGCCAGGGGCACGGGAGGCTGGGAGGGGCACAGCTGGGGCAGCTGACTCAGACTGGGCGGGGGCTATTCCATACCATGTGACATCATGCTCAGTATATAAGCAGGGGAGTTGGCCGGGGAAGGGTTCGGTCGCTGCTTGGGGGACGTGCTGGGCATCGGTCGGCGGGTGGTGAGCAATTGTACAGTGTACCGCTTGCTTTGTATTACTACTGTTCTATTTTTTATTTTACTTTAGTTATTAAACTGTTTTTATCTCAACCCACGAGTTTTTCCCTTTTGCCCTTCCGATCCTCTCCCCCATCCCGCCGGTGGGGGGGTGAGCGAGCGGCTGCATGGTGCTTAGTTGCTGGCTGGGGTTAAACCACGACAGTACTGGAGACAGTAAAAGTCCATTTTAAAAACTGAGAAAGTATTCTGAAGTACTGCCTTTTAAAAGTATCAGAGATGCGTATTTCTTAAGTTCCAAGTAAGCCCTCAGCCTGTACATTACTAAAGCTACCGTGTTACTTGCCTCCCATTCGCTCCATCACCGCACCCAGCACAAGGCCTGCACATGTTTCCATTACAATCATCTTGTTGCCAGCGCGGATGTTTCCTAAAGTCAACATCTGAGCCAGGGTGTCATATCGCAAGTGGCTAGAAGACAGAAGGTTTTAAGAAATACCAAATTAGTTTTCTTACAGTTAGAAATACTGTGTATTAGTTCAGGACCCTGTCAAAAAAAGGTTGGATTACAGGTAGATTTTCGGGAACAGCATCAGTGGCCTTCAGAGTCACCATGCAGAAACTTGTAATTAACCATCTGGTAATAAAGAAGCACTAGAAACAGAGCCAACAAGAAATTAGCAGGGAATGGGTGTTTAGGTTTACAAAGAAAACAGCAAAAGCAGGATATGAAGTAGGGTGCACATCATAAAGTGCACATCTCATGCTGTGCCAGTCAGACAAAATATTTTTTAAACTTCTTTTCAATTTTTTGTTGTTCTCTCTAACATGTCAGTTTTGTAAAGAACAAATGATACTTGGACGCATTTCCTAATCCAGTAATGTATCCTCAGTGATTTTCACCTGTTTCGCAGTAGCATACACCACCCGCAATCCAGGATCAAAACCTAACTCTACTGACTGCAGCACCTGCACTGACAAGGCCCAGTGATGGCCAAGGAGATTACAACTAATCTTAATAGATAAATAAAGCCAAGTGAAGGAGAAGGAAAAAGGTTTCAGAAGACTTAAATAACATAAATAGCAGTTTTTTCAGTCTCAGCATCTTAGATCTACTTTTACTACTTTAAAAACAATAAATCAGTCCATCTTAAACAATGTCTGGAACAATGTACCATTTAATTTAGGTAAGCGAAAATCAAACGCAGCTAGATCTCTGCCCCACCCCCCCAAAATTAACCACTTGTTTTTAAATTCTGGAGACTTCTGACTGAAGAAGATCTGATTCCCTAACATGTTAAAGACAAAAATTCCTGTTTCTGGTAGGTGGCTTGTTATTTTGATTACTGAGCCAGAAAAGAGAGACAATATGCCACTGACCAACAACAGGTAAGAGATTCCTCTGCAAATGCAAAGAGCCTCTGTCTACACAGGTAATTAGCAAGATGGTGGTGGTAGGGAAATGGTAAAAGCTGATGCTGCACGCAAGAGAGTTTTCTCTTCACTGCAATAGCACATTGATTCATCTTCTATATCAACATTATTTTTCATTAATTTACAATCTTTCCATTAACAGGGAAAAAAGATGATGTGATGAGTATTAGATACTCTGGTATAATACAGGTGTTTTGAAAAATATTAAAATATCTCTCTGTTATAATATGAAAAAAGAAACAAAATGAAAACATACTTAATTTTTCCAGGTTCCCTTGCATAATACATTGTTGAAAGAATGCGAGTGGATGGTTTCACAATTGTAATAACTGCCTCATATCTGTAAGAAACACATAGTAATAGTCTTATTTCAAGCTCAACAAATTAGAGAACTACTAAGTATTTTCCAGATTTTAAAAATTGACTTACTTTTTTTTCTTCTTCTTTATGTATTTATCTTGAGCAAATTCTGTTTTGTCTCTGAATGTTGTACTGTTCTCTATTAACTGTTGAACTATTTCCTTGGAAGAGACAATTTATTTTTATTACAGCTGGTATTTATTTCTCATTCATTTCATAGATAGTATTTTTTTAAACAAACACTGAAAATATTTTCTTCCAGTAGAGGCACGTATACTATTAACTTCTACTGACATTAATGGCAAAGTAAATTTCTACTGATGAACGTGACAACTGAGGCACTACACTGACTATGTGCAGGAATTTAATCGTATACTTCTGCCTCTAGGTGTTCTTTTAACTACATAATGCCAGCATAAAAATGATAAAACTGAAAATGCTTGTCCTGGAAACAGGATATTTTGTGGGGAAGGAGTTTGGTAGGTGCCAGAACTAACTCATAAGAGAGGGCAGATTCATATGGCCAGAAATGAAGAAACACCAGGATTGTTCCTTTCAGCATCAGCAGGTCGTTACTTCAGCTCTTACTGTGAAGCCTCAGTACCTACATATTCTTATCCTATGCTGAATGTCAAGGAGACTACCCTGCTTTTTCTAAGTGATTAGCTATTTTTTAATTTAATTTAATTTATTTAGAATGAGGCAGAGTTATGTTTATTGTCAGCTACTATGGAACAACTGACACATATCCTGTCAGTCTAACATTCCCCATAGTAACTGGTTTGCATGACAGTACCCCAAGTCCTGTGTGAAGCTATACAGGAAAAAATATTTCACAAAACCAAACCAAACCAAAGAACCTGATGTCATATGTAATATTTACTTTAATCCAACTCCCTCTTTGGGTCTCTTGTCTGACTTTAGCATCTCTATCTCTGAGGGTATCTTTTTTCCCATCTTGTGCTAGTTCTTCCCCTATACTCTGGCTATTTATCAGACATCTCCCTTACCTAACTTAATTTATTCTGCCTTCCAAATTGTGCTAGACTCCTGTACCAGCTCCTTGCACGATGTCAAACTCCTTAGCATTTACTATTTCCTACAATACTCCCCCTGACTTCTTTCTTCTCTAGCTCCTAGATTTCCCCAGAATTCCAGGTTTTGTTCCCTGGTCTCCTCCTTTTGCCAATCCAACTCTTCTTCCTCATACTTTCAGGTTCCAGCTGGAGGGATCATTAAGACCTCCAACAGAAAAAAAGCTTTCATTGCTCAGGGTTTGTCCCCATGCCTGCAATACAAGAACAAATACTGCAGAGCGCTACTTTGGTTGTGATCAAAGTAGTTTAACTGCTAAAATTGTAAGTTTCTATTAAACATGTAGGAAGAGCAATAGTATAACCTTGCCTCACAGGAGTTTGCAGAGGGTGGTGGTGGTGGTGGGGAACAACAAAAGGAGCATTTTCAATGTAGACACTGCATCTCCCATTGCATTTTAAGAACCTGCTCCAAAATACAGCGGTGCAAGTACTTCTCACATTCTATTGCTATTTTTCAAGCCATTATTTCTTAAAGCCCTTCAAGCACTTAAAATGTACTATTAATTGCACGAAACAGCACATCTTTCTTTTTTTGCCTTATTCTTGGAAAAAGTTGAATGCAGTGTCTGGGTTATTTGGGTTTTTGGTGGATTTTTTTTTCCCCAGTAAAATTTACACCGAGGAAACTGGGGAGTATTTCTGCAGGGTAAGCAAAACAAGCCAAAGGGAAGCGCAGCACTATGCAATGCCCTGGGAGTACATGCCACTTGAAGCCTGCATCCTAACACCTATCCCTCAGGACCTGGGAAGGATTTGGGAAGTGATGGGAAATCAAACCCCATTAACACTGCAGTTGCTTTATTTCAAAGAACAATAATCTCTAAAGTGAGCCTGCATCACAAAGACATGCCATTCACAAACATGAGTTCAAATTTTACCAGACGTTTATGGAAGAATAATATCTATTACTGCTAATACAACACAGTCTAAAATGAATATTCAGGTACAGTTCAGAAGCCAGAGTTAACAAAATAAGATATTTTAATAACCTAAAATAACAGTATGATAGGTGTATGGCACAGACATGCTGAGGACATACAGAAAAGCCAGAATGATCTTCTGCCACAGATAATGAGAACGAATAGAAAACGTCAAAGCTATCAGACTGATTAGTACATTCTTCTCAAAGAGAGAACACCACGAGCAGCACAACCATGGAAACAGAAGAAATACCAGTCTACACTCCTTGGACCCATTAAGCAGGCAAAAGCAGAACAGCTGCTCTGAAGAGGAGAAGCAAACAGCAAGATGCAAAGAGGAGATGAACTTGATGTAAGCATGAGCAATTTCTTATTTTTATTAGAAAGGGTAAACCAAAGATGAGAGAGAATTTTGACTGATAACATGTGCAGACCAGAATTGGCTACAATGGTTTATTAACATTTAAGATGGCCTCACTTCTTGTTGTTAAACTGCGGGGTAAAATCCAATCCCTTTTCTAACAGAACAGAACTGATCTCTTGAGAATATTCTTAGCTTCTGAGGTGCAGATAAAGCACAGACACCACACGTATTTGGTAGGTACCGCCTAGAGGCGCGCTGATAGAACATTTGTTACATAGTGTTATGTGTTAATACTTTGGTGTTTATCCATAATCCTTTCCTCCTCCTTTGATAGTTTAATTATTGCACAATTTTAATACGTCTGTAATACAGAAATAATATTTTGAATCTTAGAAACAATCAAAATTAAAAGGTGATTATGCAAGCTGTATTTCCTTAACGGTTTTAATATTTCTTTTTGTCTGTTACGACTTCTGATGCCGTTAAAATTCATACTTGACTCTCTATTGACAAAGTTGCCAACGCTACATGAAGTTTTCTCTGAAAATAGCCTTTGCATTTTTGTAAAAACAGATCTTTAGGAAAAACATGACTTGAGCAGAAGAACAAAGAAAAAGCACTGAAGTCTATGCACCGATAAAAAGAATACCCTATTTCATAAACTAAAATATAACCATCAAGGTAGCACAGAAATGACACCAAAACCTTATTTTTACCTGTCCTTTAATACCCTTGTCCTTCAAAGCCTTTATGTCATCATGAGTCAGTTTTTGAGACTTTCCATCGTCAACTATGTTACGATTATCTGTACCTGCTTCTTTTGTTTCTAAAGGAAAAGGATATAGACTTGTAAAATCTAGCTCTAAATATCTTTAAGTTGGAAAACATATGATTTTAGTTTCACAGAAAGCAGACTTCTCAGGATTAAACCCACATGCTTCATGGCCTTGCAAAGTATTGCCTAAGCAATCAATGAAATGTAATATGTAAAATAAACCTTAGTATATATATTCACCCCAACTAAGGTTCAGATTTTCTCCCATATTAAAAAGCTGATTTGTTACAGGACTAGTGAAACAGCAGATCAAGACAAAACCATGCACTTTTATGACAGAAAGAATATAAGTAACATTAAGTTAACAAATGATTAATAGAAAGCTTTTCCATCATCTTTGGTATTATCAAAGAAACAAATTAATTGGAACTCGTTTTTCCAAACGCCAGTCAATCCTCTGCAATACCTGTGGTAGTCTCTTCCACCTCTTGCTTTGGCTGGAGGTTTCCACCACTGGTTACTTCAAATGTAGTTCCATAAATATGTCCGATGGCATTATCCAGATAGAACCACTGCTTCTCAAAAATAATTTTTCTGAAATAATAAAGTTAATGATATTAAAAGCATTATTTTTACTATGTCTGAAACCCACAATAGTTGAAAGTAAACTATAGCTTCATATATGCCATTTTTATCTATATCCTTGAAGAAAACCAGCACAAGCATAAAAAGTGAAATACTAACTACTATTAACCACAAAACCGCATTAAACTGAAACTGGTTAGGAAAAGAACAAAGAACTTAAATTGAGCATACAGTAAGAATTTTTTTTTTGGTCAGTTCAAAAGAATTCTAAAATGGCTGATAAAACAAGGATATAGCACTTGAATTATATAGTACCATTTTTGACAGAGAAAGTCAGAACAAGGCAAAGAATGAAATTAATCTGAAGTACATTAAATCTAGGCTGGGTCATGCAGATTAGCGCAAAAAGATGAGCATAAATGTGTATTTTACAGAGCTCCTTTGAAATAACATTTGCCAAAGGACTATGAAGAAAACAGACAGCAGTGTCATGTAATCCTAGAAACGTTTAATAATACAAAAAAAATTATTATCTCTTTCATTTTGATTGCTCTAAGGGAGGTTTGCATTTTTCCTTCTTCACGCAAAAAAGGACCCACAAAGCCTTTAACTTTCAGGCTGACCTACAACGGTTTCCTTGCTGACCACAGAAATACCAATCTTCTCAAATGAAACAGGTACCAGTGTCTACACCACATTCACATTTGAATCAAAACTTCCCAATATGAGCTCTTATTATGCTGATTATACTCATCACTAATTCTGAAGCTGAGAAAAAATGTTGAGTTTTTTGTTATTTGCAGTTTTCTACTGACTGAAGTAGACAATTTGTGCATATATTTTTAAATATATTATTCATACCCCAAAATACAATCCAGAATTTAAATAAAGCATAAGAATAAAAAGGTTTGTCAGACATATTACCAAACCCTCTCAATAAAAAATTAACATTATACTTGATCATGTGAAGTCTATTAATCCCTGCCAACCCAGATCTTAAAACACTAATAGATGATTATAAAAGACTTGAAATGACCAAAAAGAATTTATATAGATAAGAAATTGTGTGCATGTGCTCAAATTTCATTTTGATGTCCAGTCTAAACAGAATATCCAACCACAGCTATTGTCACATGTTCTTGGAGTGTCCTTACCCTCATCAGATTATAGAAAAGAAAATGAATGCAAAAGTTATTTACTTTCCTGTGTTAATATTTACTCTTTGACTTTTTTACTCTTTCTTTCTTTTATCATAGGGGTTTTAAACAAAAACTGAAGAGGGACCTAATGAACAGATCTTGGCAGTGCTCTGCAGGCTAACAGAGTAACTACCTGATTTTCGTGCTAGATTCTACTGGTGAACATTAAGCCTATCAACAACCAATACTCCCAAATTCTTAGGTCCGAGCTATACCATTTTTAAACCAGTCTCATTCAAGCATAGTACCTTTAAATCTCCATGCTACTGAATCAGATGTCTGGCCACATTACCCAATACTGACTTCTACACATTGGTCTATAAAACTGTATGCTGCAATGGAAAGAGCCCAGGCTGTGTCCACTGATTACAGTATTTCCTGCTGGAGTGCAGGCACTTCTTGCTATGCCAGCTGGCCTAGGAAAAAGAAATAGGAGACCTTTCATAGCATCCTCTCCAAAGCAGTAACTATCCAGAACTGACAGCTAGCATCTTCCTACAGTCTAACACCGATGAGAACACTGAAGTCAATCCCTATTATTAACAAGGCAATGCTGCATCTCACAGAAATTACATGCCACAGCAAAATAAGTATGACGAAGATACGCTTCTCAGGCTGCTGCGCCTTTTCTCCTATTCAATCGGCACCAGTTTGACAACGACAACACAAAACCATATTAAATATCTTTCAAATTCTTACAAAAAACGCAGCCAGATCTTCCGGGTTTTTTTGGTCACAGGAACGGAGACAGCATTAACATCTTTCACGCTGCCTGCCACGTGGGCCTAGCGAGGCCGTTATTTCTGACTGGCACGACAGCTATGGGTCACATCGGCCGCACCAGGACCCCCCCTTCCCTCAGCTGGGGCCGCGCGACGACCACTGGAATCGCCTCACGGGTGGGTGGGGGGGAGGGGAAGGCGCAAACCTTGGCCGAGGGGGGAAATAACCAGCGGGATCGAAAGCCCCAGACCGGCTCCTCACCTCCGCCGTAGCACGGGTACCGCTTTGAAGACGTCGTCCCGCTTCAGGACGGCGCAATCCCCCTCACAGATGCGCAGGCCCGGCCTCAGGCCGTCCTCCATCGCTACAGCCGCTCGTGCGCCTTCCGTCGCGGGGGTGGCCAGCGCGCGGGGGCCGCCGGCCCTGCCATTGGCCGGAGAGCGGCGCATGCGCCGCTCTCCGGCCAATGGCAGGGCCGGCGGCCCCCGCGCGCTGAAGCAGGGCAAGCTGAAGAGGAGGGCGAGTGGGCGGGAGGGAAAGAGCCGGCCAATGAGAGCCGGCGAGCCACGCCCCACGGTGACGCCACATGCTGCCTCGGGATTGGTTGCAGAGCCGGAAGTAAGGGATGGGCGCCAAGGTAGAGCGCTGAGTGGATGAGGGTTTCCCCGACTTCTTGGGCGGCCCACGGTAGTACCCTGTGGTGGGGAGGCTGCGTCTTCCGCAGGGCCTTCGCTCCCAGCCCCGCAGACGAAGTCCCCCTGGCAAATAACCCTAATTTCCATGAAATATCTTTTGCTAAAACTTCTGTTTCTTTAGCTCGGTTTGCCGTCGCATCCCTAAGCTGATGCCTGCAGAGCGAGATGAGCAGAGACGTCAGAGGCAGGGGATGTGCCCGGGGAAGAGGCTTTCAGGGGTGGCGAGGTGGATGGCGAGGCGGATGGCAAGGCAGAGGACAGAAAGGAGGGTGGAGAAGAATACCCGAACCTGGTGAGCCAGCTCCTGTGCTTCTCCCTGTTTTCTGAAGCCATAATGCTTTCAGAAAAACTTTTTCTTTTGACCTGCTTTTGCGCTGGATGATTACAGCTGGTTGGCTCCTGGTGCTCTAAAGGATCACTGAAAATAAAACTTGCACAGTTTTAGTATCCACATTGTTTTAATCCCTGCTTTTTTTTTTTTTTTTTTGGTAGTAAGATCTCGACTAGTTCAGTCAACGTTGGACCAGTTTATTCCCTATAAGGGCTGGAAACTGTATTTCTCTGAAGGTATTTTTTAGACCAAAATTAGAAGTATTTTATTTCTTTTTTTTTTCCTAGAATTGGTTATAAGTAGAGGGGATAAGTTCAACAGAAAGCAACTAAAATTCATATTTGTTATAGAAAAACATTAATACAGTAGAGATTTTGGTCTTGTGGTATACTGTAATCTCTGTGGGCTCCAAACCTTGGAAAGGAATCTTGAACACTGTAAAATATGATCTTTCTTAAACCTGTTCAATTGGCCACATAAAACCTGCAGTCTGTCAAAGACTAGAATATACATACTTCTGCAGTACTTTTCTTGCTCCTGTGTGCTTGTCCTATGTCATCTTGGACAAAGTTCTGGTTTATAACAAGACATTAGTGTGATACCATAGAGATCTATCATCTTCCTCAGTTTTGGAATGCAGAAAAATAATGGAAGAGAAATTGCCTGTTTGTGTTATTTTGTGAAATGGAATTAATTATTTATGTCAATTATTAATGCAATGTGTTTCTAATTAGCGTACGCTGACAAGTCTCCTTTTGTCCAGAAGACTCAAGCCTTTGAAAAGTTTTTCATGCAACGCATTGAGCTTTATGATAAGGTAAAAGCAAAACAAAACACCTCCCCCCCCACAATCTATTGTTGATACAAGAATGTTACAGATTTTATGTATTTTCTCCATCAAAAATAATCTCCATCATAGATATGAAATGTTTATGATATGATTCGGATGTGTTGTGTTTATAATTTGAAGTGTATTTAATAACTTAAAATGTTTCACAGGATGAAATAGAAAGAAAAGGAAGTATTCTTGTGGATTATAAGGAACTGATACAAGACAGAGAATTAACTAAATCAATACCAAATATATCTACTGAATTAAGGGATATGCCTCAGAAAATACTGCACTGTATGGGTCTGGCAATTCATCAGGTAAATATGATGTTCTAATACATAGAAGCATAACCCTCACAAAGAATCAGTGGGACTTAAAGGTAATTATGTTATAAAACCCAAATCTCTGGTTTTCTGTCTTACAGAAATTTACTATTTATTCAAAACCCAAACTCTTCCATCTCTCCACCATTTCTGTATGGCCTACAAAATCATGTTTTGAAAATGCTTTAGTCTTGGTGCATTTTGCTTACTGATCATCAAAACAGTTGACTAAAACTAAGCCTGGTTCTAATATTTATGTTACTCCCTCTTGGGAGTTCTAATTCCTGTTTCTTTTAAATGTCCTGTGAGTTACCTGTGCTGTGTGTCCCACCTCATGCAGCAGAACCATGGCTCTGGTGGGTGAATGGTGGGCAGATTCAAGAATTCCTGGCTCTGTTGAATGTCTCTTAAAGTAGCAATTCACTGCTTGTTGACAGGCAAGTTCTCAGATGTTTGTGCTTTAGTCAAACAAAACTCTGCACATTGGCCAGCATTAAAAATTACTGTATAGATTCTTTTTGTTTTTTTTTTTTTAATTAAAGAAACAAACACAACAAATATGTTGATTTTAAATTCCATTTAAAATGAAGCTTGAAACTGTTCAGAAGCAGAAAAACACTGTTTAGGGGGGGATCACTGGACAGCAGAGGGCTGTTTAGACTTCAGTAGAGGGTCTGATCTTAAGGGGTGGTAATCAAACTTAATAGAAAATTGAATCCGTGCTACATTTGTGTCTGCCTTTCTCTTCTGTCTAGGTGCTAACAAAGGACCTTGAAAGGCATGCTGCAGAGCTGCAGGTGCAGGAAGGATTACCCCTTGCTGGAGAACCTATAATAAATGTGCCTCTCATTCATGCTAGGTAATGGGTGTTGAGCCTTTGGTTTGTTTTCAGGAGGATGTGTTTGCCTCTTGTCTAATGGCTGTCAGTGTCCATGCATGGTGCTGAAGGCTTCCTTATTTATTTATTTGAGAGACTTGACTCTGTGAAGCTATTTCCAGGAAAAACATTGTACATTTCGCTTTTTTCTTCACCATGACAAAGGCTAAATTGTCGTGAAGACAAAAGTGAAATGAAACCTGCTTATAAGCTGAACAAACAGCTTATAACTAGAAAAACTTCTAAATAGAGAAGTAACTTATAAGTAGAACAACTATTCTGTGAAACATGTATTGATTAAAAACAGAGAAATGTATTTAAATTTCTGCTGTTTACTGGAGAAGTTGGGAAGGCATTATGATCTAGCCTTTTGTTAGCAAAAGGCTCACCTTCATCAGGAAGGTGATTTGGAGGGTGTAGACCTAAACTACAACTGGTAATATTTATTACTCCTTGGATGGCTGTTTTGACAGTGGTGTATGAGGATGTGTTATTTCATACTAGCTTAAATCTATTACAGGTAGGAAGTGTCAAGAATATTAATTCTAATTAATTAAAATTTAATTTGAAAGGAAGAAGCTGAGGTTACACTAATTCTGAACAAGCATGTACTTAGAAGAATCATAATTACAGTTATTTTAAAAATGTGACTTCCTTTGAGATCTTAATGAAACAAGCCCTTAGCACAATTTTTTTTTTTTTTCTTTGTCAGGAGTAATGGAATCTCAGAGTCCAGGAGTCTGAGGGGGTCTGGGAGTATAAGCCCTATTTGAGTTTGTTTTGTTCTGTTTTCTTTTTTTTCCTGCTGTTGCTGGTTTGGTATGGGAAAGCAGCATGTTAGGGCATGGCAGGTGGATTTAATTTGGGGGTTTGTCACACTACGATATATTTTTAAGTTTTGCATTATTATAAAACTGCATGCTTTTAATTACACAGTAGAATGTGTTTAGGAAAAACCTGTGGCCAAAAAAAAGGTATATATATCTCAAATTAAGAGACAGTTATGGACCATTATCCTGCAGAGGAAAGTATTCAATAAGTCAATAAAATATCATGCTCCTAAAATGGTTCTGCAGCATAGGCAGGGTTGAACAATGAGATGGTGGTGTTCAGGGTCCTAAGCGGAGGGAGCAGAGAAAACCCTGGATTTCAGGAGCCAGACTCTTCTCATTGGTGCCCAGTGACAGGACAAGGGACAGTGGGTACAAATTAAAACACTGAAAATTACACGAAAACACAAGAAAACACTATTTTACTGTGAGAGAGGTTGTGTAGTCTCCATCGCTGGACGTGCACCTGGGCAACCTGCTCTAGCTGACTCTGCTTGAGCAGGAGGGTTGGACTAGACAATCTCATGAGGTCCATTCCATGATAAACAATTCTGTTTAAAGTTTGTTATTCTGAATTCTTTGGCTAGGTCTTATTCTTTGTCATCCTTAACAAGGTGCAGTGTGTTGTACCTGATGACTGGTTCTTATGTCCTTGAAACATGAAAACTCACGCGTCCTTTTGGAGCATAGGCATAGTAAATCTTTGATCCTTTTGTGTCGCAAGACTACGAAAAAATCGGAGACGGTTATAGATGACTATAAAGTAACTTCTGTTGCATCGCTAGTCTCAGTGGTTTACAGGAGGTAGATGTCACTACATAAACAAACTGTACAGCTGTTGAGGTATATACACTTGGGAATATTAAATATTACACTGCTTTCTAGAACAGGAACCAAAGACTATGCCATGGGTCCACAGACAAAATATTTCTAATCATTGCTCTGGATTACTGTTAATAATTGGTGTGTAAACCTTTTGTTGTTGTTGGGTGTGGGATTTTTTTGTTTGTTTGGGTTTGGTAGGGTTTTGGGGGTTTGTTTGGTTTTTTGTTTGTTTTTTGTTCTGCATTCAAGTATGGTAAGCTTTCAAAATGTTAATGCTTAACTTTTGTGTAGGGTGTACAACTATGATCCGCTAACTCAGCTGAAAAACGTTCGGGCCAACTGCTATGGAAAATATATTGCCTTGCGTGGTACTGTTGTGCGTGTCAGTAACATTAAGCCTCTCTGCACTAAGCTAGCTTTTGTATGTGGCACATGCGGAGATGTTCAGAGTGTTCCTCTACCTGATGGAAAGTATACTCTTCCAACTAAGGTAAGTTAAAATCATTTAACTTCATACTTTTCCCTTATCTGTAGTGATTTGACAAAAAGCAGCACCACTGGTATAAAAAAAAAAAAAATCTAAAAAAGCTAGGTTAAACAACTGACACATTAGAAAAAAAAATCAAACTTACCATGCAACTTTGTATTACTGCATATCCTTGTTATTTGAAAAAAATTGGATCCTGCTGAAACAAAAGCAGTATGTAGAAACTCCCTCAAATCTAGGAAAAAAAAAAAATCTCTTTTCATTTCCATTTCACCAGTTATGTTTAAAAAGCCTTCTCCACCTCACTGAGGAGGTTTTCTATGCTTAGATCGGCTTTTGTTTAGAACTTTTTATTTTAATTTTACTGTTCATGAGTCAGGGTTCAGGTGTCTGTGCTTGATAGCTCTTCATTAATTATATATGTGCTACTTTGTGGTCCTAATTTAACTAGCTTTTTTCCTGAAATGGTGTTAATGAATCACATTGCTTTGCTTGCTTTTTTTTTTTTTAATAAAATAAGGCAATTTCAAATTATGATTTTAAAAAAATGTTGAGAATGAATTAGAATTACTGTTGTTACAGTGCCTTGTTCCTGAGTGCCGTGGCCGGTCCTTCACAGCTGACAGAAGCTCTCCTTTAACCACTACAGTGGACTGGCAGTCTGTTAAGTAAGCACCTCTTCCCTTCTGCAAGAATGTTAGCCCTATTTTTTTAATGAATTTTTAAATGACCCTTATTACAGGACATTAATTATATAAAAAAAACATGTTTAGATGTCATTTGGCACAGTAAGACTTTCGATACAGAGCACATGAACTTACAGAATCTGAATGTAAGAAGTGGAAAAAAGTAAGCAGATTCCTGTTTTTTTCCAAGCTGACACCCTTGCTGTAGTAAGCTAACAGGATGGACAATAAACAACACGTCAAACTCTTCTGAACATATATTATGGGGCAATAGTAGGATGGTCATAGCACTGATAGTGCATAATAGGATGGAAGCTATGAAAACCAGATCCACCATCCGCCTTCCTACACTTTAACATTGTTAATATCTGTAGAAACAGTAACTTATCCCCTCATACCAAAGATCTCACAAATTTTAGGCATGCCTACTTGCTGATTAGACATAGAAAGTAGATGAATGGACAGGCACAGCACCATTTCTTTCTACTGAGTGTACCTTAAGGACTGGGGGACACAATCAATACCACTTCAAACTAAGATTTTTTTTTTTTAACCCTCAAATTTACTTTCAGTTACTTCAAGTCAACCAGCACAGCTGACCAGTGTGATTTAATAGGGCTTTTCTAGCTGACTTACAGCTCATTAAGGGAATCATTAAATAATAGATGCAACCAGAATTGATTGAGAAAAGCTGCAAAGAGCACAAACAGAATGTTTCTCAAAGGACTCAGTCATGGTAGGAGGAATTTCCAAGAAGCTATTACATTGAGTAGGTTTAATATACAAAGTGTACTAGTGCTTAGATAAAACAACTGCTTTGTAATACAAATTTTGAAGAGTGCTTGCTGCAAAAGAATAAGATTATTAAAATTACACAGTGTAACATGGAATGAGCCATCCTGCCACTTTTTGACTACCCTGTTGCATTACAACAAGAACTTGTTAATTGCTAGGCTTTTACAACTATACAAAGAGTGAGCTACTGTTCTCATCGTGGTCTGAGGAATTTCTTGGGCTTTGCTAGGGTTAAAATGCCAATTAAGCATTCATCAGGGCTATAATGTCTGACCTCTTAATTTTTGTATATGAGGTCCATCTTATTTCATGTACTGTACTTATTTCTACATGAACATGCTCATCAGTGCTAGAAGGTCTGAATTTCAACATTGATTATTATTTCTGGAATTCATAGTTATTGTCTTTCTGGGTTTTATGCATAATATATACCCATTTATTAAAGTCTGAACCAAAAAAGTCTGTTTCTTCACATTCAGCACTGCTGTTTCTGGTGTTTATCAGGGCATTTCTGCTGTCTCCCTTTTCAGTTTGGGAAGGATTGGTTGGAAGCACACAGCGGCAGATCTTGTATGCCGTAATTGAATTGGAAATGCTATGCATGGAGTGTACGCTCACCTTGTGTTTTGCAGGCTGCAGGAGCTCATGTCAGATGATCAGCGAGAAGCAGGCCGAATCCCTCGCACAATTGAATGTGAACTGGTTCAAGATCTTGTGGACAGCTGTGTCCCAGGAGATATGGTCACAATTACAGGGATAGTAAAGGTGTCGAGCACTGAGGAAGGTAAAATATGTCATCTGAGAACATCTTTTTCCTAGTGTCCTGGTTTCGGCTGGGATGGAGTTGGTTTTCTTCCTGGTAGCCGGTATGGGGCTGTGTTTTGGGTTTAGGTTGAGAACAATATTGATGATATACTGATGTTTTGGTTCTTGTTAAGTAGTGCTAAGTACTTGCTAAGTGGTGCTCACACTGGTCAAGGACCTTTCAGCTTCCCATGCTCTGCCAGGGGCACGGGAGGCTGGGAGGGGCACAGCCGGGGCAGCTGACTCAGACTGGGCGGGGGGCTATTCCATACCACGTGACGTCATGCTCAGTATATAAGCAGGGGAGTTGGCCGGGGAGGGGTTCGATCGCTGCTTGGGGGACGTGCTGGGCATCGGTCGGCGGGTGGTGAGCAATTGTACAGTGTACCGCTTGCTTTGTATTACTACTGTTCTATTTTTATTTTACTTTAGTTATTAAACTGTTTTTATCTCAACCCACGAGTTTTTCCCCTTTTGCCCTTCCGATCCTCTCCCCCATCCCGCCGGTGGGGGGGGTGAGCGAGCGGCTGCGTGGTGCTTAGCTGCTGGCTGGGGTTAAACCACGACACCTAGGGTGGGGATTTTTCTAGGGATTACACAAGAGCAACAGCAGCCATCCCCCATAATTTGAGATCTCAAAGTTGTAAATGCATTAAGTGTATGTTTCCCAAAGTTTTATAACGAGGAGTTATTTTGAAAAAGCCAGAAGCAGTTGCTGTCCAAGAGGAGCACTGTCTCTAATATCCACTGATAGAGAAAGGGTTTCACAACCCACTGATCTGTATGCAAGTATGGTCCTGAATCTGAAGTGCCAGTCTGACATCTGCTGGTTTAGTCTGTCAGCTGATAGGAGAGCCTCCTCTGGACCACTAATGTAAGGGGGACATCCTTATTTCCTAAAGTGTCTTTGAGAGACTTCTTTTTTTTTCCTTTTTTTTTTTTTCCTCAAAGTGAGACTATAGTAGAATATATTGCAGAAAACTGCAGTACTGATTTACTGTAAGACCACATTCTCTGCTCAGTAATCATTGGAGGATATAAAAAATGATTAATTATTAAGCTACATGTTTAGATCTTCTGCACTATGGATTTTTTTTCTTCTGAATATTGAGTGGAAACACTTTATATTCAACTTATATTTGACTAGAATAATGTAATAATTTAAAATTCGTGGAAAACTTCATTTATTCTGGGAGAAAATTCTCTCTATACACATATACCCTCCTAATCCAGCAAAATATTTTATTGCATGCCTAAATGCAGGGAACTTAAAGAACAACTGTAACTAGAAACTTACTTACTTTGCCTCAATTTTTGAAAATGTAGATGTTCAATTACCTAAATATGAACATTTTGCACATGACTGTACTTAATATTTCTTAATTACCCTATGCCATTTGTAAATAACATCAGTACTTAATGATATAAAAAATATTCCTTCATCCTTTCTCAATTTTTCTAACAGGAGCCTCTAAAAATAAGAATGACAAGTGTATGTTTTTGTTGTACATTGAGGCAAATTCTGTCAGCAACAGTAAAGGACAAAAACCAAAGAATTTTGATGATGAGACTTTTCAAAGATCGTTCATGGAGTTTTCACTTAAAGACCTCTATGCTGTTCAAGAAATTCAAGCTGAGGAAAATCTGTTCAGGCTCATCGTGAAGTAAGTTGCGTCAGACCTAGACTAGGTCTAGGATTAGACTCCTGAATCAGCATGACCAACTTCAGACAAACATGAAAGCTAATCTTAAAGCTATGAAATGTCTAAGGCTTGTGCAATAGACACCACAGAGATTTAACAAACTTTAGGGGGCAAGGGGCTTGGGAGGAAGTGAAAGTATTGCAGTGGGGATGTTAGGACTCTGGGAGGCATTTAAGGATACAGGGAAGTTAGAGTGTTTCAGTTCAACCCTGAGACAGAAAGCCACAGGTGAAAAAAACCTAATTAATTAATTTTGCTCCTCACTGAGCAAATTCAACTCACGAGTACTGTTCTCTGCTCTGCTTTTCTGCAGCAGAGGAAAGAGGTGGGGGAACTGAGCAGAGGGTGTGAAAGACCCTGCGTTCAGACCAAGAAGTACTTTTCTAGCTGGAGTGTCCCTAGGGTCCTCCCAGAGGAGTCAAAGAACACGAAACTAGCACCTTTAAAATGAGGGTTACAGGTAGTTACTTGATTAAGATAATGGGTGCAGAAACCACTGGGAAACTGATTCTGCTCTGTGTTTGTGTGAACTCTGATGAAAGGCTTTTCTTATTGCAAGCATATCTGGTTATCTGAAAATTTCAAGAAATTTGATGCTGCTGATTTAAACTGATTCTGTTAGAAATTCAGCAACAGCTAACCAAAAATTTTATATGTTTATAGAGCTATTGTATGACAAGAGAGACAGAACAACTGATTATTTAATAGCAATACAAGATTTATAATCCCCTTATGTTACAGTGTTCTTTGTTTTTCAGCTCTCTTTGTCCTGCAATCTATGGCCATGAGGTAAGTTATTTAACAGCTCTGCTTGCGACTTCAGTTTGAAATGTTTATGCCCCAGTAAACTTGCAAAGTATTTATAAAGCTTCTCTGGGGTGGGAGGAAGGGGCAGGGACTGTATTTACAGGTGACTGTGACTCACGGTCACTTTCAGTGACAGGGATGTGGCAGCCTTATACCCTTAAGTTCGGCCACCTGGAAGGAAAGGGTTATTACAGCCAATTCTAGGGAGCTGTCAGTACTGGTCACCATGATCAAATACTTACTAGTGTTGGTATGTACCCCTACAGATTGTAAAGGCAGGTTTGGCCCTGGCATTGTTTGGAGGATGTCAGAAGTTTGTAGATGACAAGAACAGAATCCCGGTGCGAGGAGATCCACATGTTCTGGTCGTTGGAGATCCAGGATTAGGAAAAAGTCAAATGTTGCAAGTATGGGTTGATTTATTTCTATTGTCTGATCGTATTTTTCTCTAATTCCTTGCTATCTTGATTCCTTGTAAGCATGGTAGGATAGCTGTGCTAAGACCCAAGTGTTGCTTGAGCCTGGCTGGAGCATCTTTTCATGTAGGATGCCTCAAATATGGAATAGTACCCAAAGGGGTCCCCTGCTGTCCTCTTCTTCCAGGGAGCCTTGCAGAAGGGATCAGGCCTGTTAAAACACTTACAAAGCAGGTATACTTGGTCAAGCCTGTGACCTTTCAAGTATAGGCTTGCTGTCCTGCCCTTATATAGCTTTTTTTTTTTCCACCAACCCTTTTCCCCAATGAGGAGTTTCACTCCTTCCTATCTTCATTTAGCTGATCCATTGTCAAATAAAATAAGTACACTCTTGGAACTAATGCAACTTTAAATACCATGTCACTGACCTTCTATGAGGTTTACTTCCATTCTCTTACCCGATTTCTATGTTGCTAGCACAGATCTCGGCTTTTTGGGAAACAGACCTGCTGCTGCATTTGGGTTTTAATCTTGGTGGGCATTTCTGCATGACTGTGATAAAATCAGTAATAGAATATTTTCATCTTAAACTGAATGGTTTTAAAGTTGCATGTCTTTTTTTCCTATGGTTACTGTGAAGTGAAAGAGGGACAGAGTTCACCTAGACCTGCAGCACTGCATACCTCATTTAAAAAGTCTGATTCTTTCTAATGTGGACGTGTTATGTTAGAATATGAATTGCAATAACTTAAGCAAAGTGATGGATTTGTATGCAAGCATCTTGGCAAACAAATTTTTAAATTTTTTTTTTCATTGAATGGGGACTCTCTAGCATACAGTAGATGATTTGTTTTTTTCACATTGTTACTAAATAATGGAATGCCATTAAAGAGAAGGTAATAATCTGTTCCTCGGATGAGACCCTGAGACAAGGCTTCTCTCAGTCATCGCTGTCACAGGAAAAAAAAATCTAAAGGAGAAAACCAAAGCTGTGTAGGAGCCAAGTTTTTTTGTTTGGTTAGGTTTTTTTATTCAATACTCAGTGCCTGTCATATCTGGTACTGAACAAATGTGCTTTGAGTGTCATCTTTTAAATAAAATAGAGGCACCAGTAACTATAGAGATTTACTGGGAAAATCCAGTTATGGTAACTGTATTCTATGCGAGTCTAACTGCAACACGTCTGTGTTTTGCCAGTCTCTGTGAAGTTTCTTCAAGCTTACCATGCTTTGCTTTTCTAGTACATATTTCAAATTGTACGCTGCTTTCTGGATACTAGAGGCATGGACAAGACTAGGACTGTCCTTCATCCCCTAGTTGTGGGGAGAACTATGCATGCTTCCTTTGAAGCAGCTTGTGTTGGGCACTCAGACAACACGTTAGTCTAAATAGACCTTGGGGTCTGAAGATACAGAAACTATATATCTGCAATTCCGTCATGGACAGCATGTCCCCAAGCGTTTCAATATACTTTGAAATGTAAATGTTGTGCCCAAAGTCCTAGTAGTTTTGATAACATGTAGACATGGCAGTGTGCAAATATTGTGACCAAAGTTATTTCTACTGTTTTGCAGAAGTATGTCTTTTGGGGTTGGAAGGAGTTATAACTTTACTGTTGGGCCACATTAAGTAGAAAGAAATAAATTTGGATTTGCTTTGAATTGTTTCTCTAGAATAAGGCTTATCAAATTCTTCACCTTGGGGAGGGAAAAAGTATTTCTTTCTCTTCTAGGCAGTGTGTAATGTTGCTCCTCGAGGTGTGTATGTTTGTGGTAATACTTCCACCAGCTCTGGCCTGACTGTTACACTGTCTAGAGATGGCGCTTCTGGAGATTTTGCCTTGGAAGCTGGTGCTTTAGTGCTTGGAGATCAAGGTAATACTTGTAATGCTACAGGTTTTGCATGAACAAATATGGAGGGGCTTGTGCTGCTGAGTCTAAGGTTAACTACAGTGCTTGCATAATTGTGGACTAAAAATGTAAATTTGAAGTATGATATTGGCTTTCCACATCTTGAGAGGTTCTGAGCTTCTCCGGTGACTTCTCTGGAGGTGGTTCCTGCTTTCCTAGGGCATAGGATGTGCAGGAAACTGGAGTTCTGCAATTCACATACCAGCCTTACCTAATGTGTTAAAGAACTAGGATTTCCTTGTTGAGAAGTCTCTTGACTTAATGGCAGCTACTGGATTCTTACTGTGTTTGAAAAATAGCTGGCTTATGAGATTTGTCCTCTATTTCTATTTTTAAAAAGCTTGTTTTGTCATCTTACTGTGTAATCAAGACGCTGCTTCTGCAAGCCAGGCCAACTTCGTAATCATTCAGCTGCAGCAGTGTGAAATGAAAACAAACCTTGCTGAAAGGGATTGGTCCGATGTCTCCTGCAGTCCCTAAGACATTAGGTTGGACTTCGGATGGATTGTAACATACAATCTATCAGACTGTACAATCAGCTACGGGATTGTAGCATACACTTGTCCATCAGTTAATGTGTTTTCTAATAAGTCTTTGTCTTGTGTTAATTGGTTCCAGGTATTTGTGGAATAGATGAATTTGATAAGATGGGAAACCAGCATCAGGCTTTGCTGGAAGCCATGGAACAGCAAAGTATCAGCCTTGCCAAGGCTGGCATTGTTTGCAGTTTGCCAGCTCGGACGTCTATAGTTGCTGCAGCAAACCCAGTTGGAGGACATTATAACAAAGCCAAAACAGTGTCTGAGAACTTAAAGTGAGCACTTTCTGAAATGCTGCTTATATAGTTCACATTCAGGAGCAGGTGCTTCTGGCAGTCTTGTAGTTTGTATGTATTGCTTTCTAGTTTCCTGGAGCTTGAACACATACTTACTATAATAATTTTTCATGGCTTTTGAGAGAGAAATTGCTGTTCTACTTTATTCTGAATGAATGGGACAGGATTTTTTAAGTGTCTTTGAAGTGGAGCAGAATTGCTGTAATTTTTCCACTTTTTTATGAGCATTGTGTGCTTTTCTTGTGTTTACTCTAGAATGGGGAGTGCTTTACTGTCAAGATTTGATTTAGTTTTCATTTTGCTGGACACCCCAAATGAAGATCACGATCACTTGCTGTCTGAGCATGTGATGGCAATCCGAGCTGGAAAGCAGGCAGCATGCAGCAGTGCTGTTGTGACTCGTACCAACACGCAGGAGTGCTCTCTTCTTGAAGTCGTTTCAGATCGACCGTTGCTTGAAAGACTAAAGGTAGGACTTGTCCTATGACTGTTGCTATGCCCCTTCCTGTGGTGTTCCTTGCGTTGGGACCTGGCAACCCTGACCTGCTGGATGTCCTCAGTCTCCCGCTCCCATTCTTATGATAATTGGCTCTGAATTAAAGAGGAAGCATTTAAAGCTCCAGCCACTGGTTTCGAACAACTGTCTGTTGTAGCTGACATTACCCAGTCTGCTGGAGCTGCTAAAGATGTGTCTCAAGCCATCTTCATCTCCACACAGAAGAGAATTTATTAGCTGAGCTGTATTTTTTTTCAGTTGTAGTGGTGAGAAGACACTTTGCATGAGATGCTCTAAAGCAAATTTGCTGTGTTAGATTTCAACAAAGAGCTACAGAACTAGGCTGGATATAATAATTTGTTATAACACTATGTGCTGTGAAGTATTGAATCTGAATAAAGCAGTGTGTAAACAAATCCTTGGGCATCTGCAACTCATGACAGAATTGGGGATTATAGGAGAGGAAGCATATTTTCTTACAAAACTTAAGTGATCAGCTGAGAGCTGATATTGTCAAACGCCAGGTCTTGAAGGAATATCCCCTACTGGAGCTAAACACGTGCACTTCTGGAAATGGGATGTCAGCAGTGATGGTTTAATCTTCTGTGAAGATATAACGATTGGGAAATTGGATTTTCTCCTTTTGAGAAAGAATTCTTGATATAGTTAAATCATATTTGGCACTTCTTATAATTGGAAATGAGAACCTTCAACTGCTTTTTCTGAAATGGCCAAATGTGTTTAATTACATGTCTAAGCATAGCGTATGGACTTTTTAAGTACACAGTTCATATATGAAGCACTAAAGCCCTTACAGTGAAGATTTCGCTAGATAAAGCATAGAAGATGAGGATTTGATGTTAAAATTTGTATTGTATAGGGTTCTGACAGACAGAAATCTAAGCTCTTTGTAATTGGCTTAGATCTTACCAGGAGAAAACTTTGATGCCATTCCACATCAGCTGCTGAGGAAGTATGTCGGATATGCTCGGCAGTACGTTCACCCAAATTTATCTCCAGAAGCTGCTCAGGTCCTCCAGGAATTCTACCTTGAGCTCCGGAAACAGAACCAAGGAGCAGACAGCACGCCAATCACCACAAGGCAGCTAGAGTCACTGATTCGACTTACGGAGGTAAATGCAAGCTGTAATACTTAAGGGATTGAAAGCAAAGAAATTATTCTTAAACTACTACTGATATCCTAGAATTTTTGACACCTTCTTCATGGCTATGTTTTTTTGTTGTGTTTAAAACAAAAACAACAATAACAAAAAAAAGTGAGAATGCAAGAGATGTACAAATGCTTAAGAGCTACTGTTGCTTAAAGCCTCTTATAAAGTAAAACACCCTTGAGGGGGTGGAAAGAGAATCTATCACATTGTCCCAAAAGGAGAAAAAGTAGGTGCAGGCAAGGACAAGCTGCTGCCCGTCTTGAACTTAAACTGCCACTGTTTTCCCTAACACTATGCCTTAGTAACACTATTTGTGATCTGCTGCTTCCCAAGAAGGCACTGTTAAAAAGCAAATAAACTCGAAGCTACAGCCTAATAATGTGAGTATGCGGGAGATGACATTGAAACACTATTAAAAAAAAAAAAATAGAGGAATCTTCCTCTCAATCCTGTAGGCTCAGGTTCCATCTCTGCTCCTAAAATTCGTGCTTGTTGTAGGGTGATTGTAACCTTTTTTCACATCAGCTATAATATATCTGAAATATACCTTTGTGGGGTTTTTTGTTTTGTTTTAAGGCACGATCAAGGCTGGAATTAAGGGAGAAAGCTACCAAGGAAGATGCTGAGGATGTAATAGAAATAATGAAATATAGGTAATATACACTGCTTTAAAAATAAATAAAGCATTACGGTGCTATTCATTCAAAACTCTTTTTTAAATACAGATATGCAAACACAGTGAAGAAATTACTTTATCAAGTTTAGGCCCATTGATACTAATATGCAGATTTGTTAGCTCTTCTTTAAAAACTGACAGCAACCCTAAGTTGATTGCTTAGGCCTTTGAGTTGTATCATTGTAGTGCTTAGGTATACCAGTGCACAGTAACTGAGACATGAGGCGCTGCCTAAGGTTTTGCTCTTGTGTGATTACTCTCTGTTGTTGCAGCTGAAAAATTTAAGTTGAAAAGTGATTTGGACAGATGTTTAGTCTAGGTTCCCTAGATAGTGACTTTGTCACTAGGGAATGGTTTCCTATGTGGCTTCTGAAAGCTTTCTCAAGCAGTTATGTTTCAGGAAGCAAATTCACGTACTCTTGCTTTTACCTCCTGTTGATCTTTTTATATATTTTTAGCATGCTGGGAACCTACTCCGATGAGTTTGGAAAACTGGACTTTGAACGTTCACAGCATGGGTCTGGGATGAGCAATCGGTCACAAGCAAAAAGATTTGTTTCTGCCCTTAACAGTATTGCAGAGAGAACTTACAACAATCTCTTTGACTTGCAACAGCTTCGACAGATTGGGAAGGAGCTACAAATACGAGTAAGTTTGGCAATCAAGCATTTCTTCAACAACAAACTGCAAGATCAGTCAAAATTAGTTATAGTAAAATGGGAAGTGGAAAAGGTACATCTGTTGTGCCTCCCTGCAATGAACAGAAATAAGCAGCGTCTGCTGCTTTTAGGCTGAACGCTCTTCCTGAATTGCCTTTGTAAGCTTTACTAATCTTACTAGCTGTTTGACAGTAACCACTCCTTGCACTAGTAAGGGTTGGTTCTGCTTCTGAAGCTGGTCCTTAACAAGATTCTGCTTTGTTTCGTGAAAGGCGATTTTGGTTTCGGGATACTTTGCTTCCTCTGCCTCCCCAGAGGACACACCTATTTTTTGTTCCCTAATTTAGACTGTTGTGGTGTCCATGTTCTATTTCAGCAGTGCAGTGACACTTCTGCTTGGCCTTCTCTGGCCCAAATATGCCTTTTGGATTTTCATTCTTGCTTCAAGCATCCTAATTTCGTAACTTGATAGGAACATCATGTAGGACAGATGGCCACAGATGTGTTTTATTCTGTAATTCTGTACTCGTGGGGGACTTCAGCCAAACAAAAATATCGATAGCTAATTCTACTTTTTGCTTCATGATAAAAAGCTTTAAATGCTGATTTAAAACTTAAAACTGTATTTCAGGCGTAATGAGTGAAAAGTAGTGACAATTAATTTCTCTTTATGGAACTTATGGGCAATAATGCTGTTCTTCCTATTACCTGGTTAACCTACTTTGGCCTGCTGGGGCGAGATAGCTTCAGTCTCCAAACTTGTTCAAATGTTGACTATACGTAATCCTGTCTGACAGAACATGTTATTGCCAGCTCTCTTATCGCATGATCATTCATTGATTCAGCAACTAGTTACCTATAGCTAATTCAATTAATTCTAATTTTCGCTTTCTATATAGAATATTTTTTGCCCATTCAAAGTTCTATACCTGTAACAAATACTTGGAAATCAGCAAGAGCTGTAGAAATCAGACTATTCTTTGATAGATACTTGTGTTTCAGAACTCAGACTTATACATAGGTTACTCTGTATATTTTCTGCATGCCATAAGTGCGTAAGTAAAGCACAAAAGGGTGCAACTGACAGTATGCCACCTTCTAGTAGGTCAGCTGTTTGCTAAGGAAACTAACCTATTCTTAGCTCACTTTATTTCCTTAAGTTCTTTCAAACTGTTTATGTTGCTTTACATCAGATAAAATGTCATTCTTACAATTTGATATTTATTTTTATCTTCCCCCCCCCAGGTATCTGATTTTGAAAGCTTTATTGGATCCCTAAATGATCAGGGTTATCTTCTGAAAAAAGGTTCAAGAGTTTATCAGCTTCAGACTATGTGAAAAGAGCAACTGTGATAAATTTTCTTGAGACATAATCATTATATCTGGAACGGACTGATGGACCTGCAGCAATAAAGCACGCTGAACTGCAGCCTGCCAAGGTAGTTGATAGCACTGCTGGCATTGTCGCTTACCGAGGTGTGAGATTTGCCTTTCAGAAACTAGCGGTGCCCACAGACTTGCTTTAAGCTGCCCTAGGACAAACTGACACATGGTATTGCTGCCTGACTCATCCCCTAAGTCTGCTAGCCCAAGTGATTCTGTGTGAGACTAGCATGTACTTCATCATCCCTGAGGAGTGGAAAGTGTATTTTATATTGACAGTGCCATAACAGATTTTACTTCTAAAAGAGATGTTGGACCCATGCTTTTAAAACCAGAAATCTTTCATGAAAAGATGATGAGTTGTGGTTTTTGGCATTGTAGTTCATTTGAGGAATTTACAATATAGAAATGTTTCCAAAAGGTTGGAAACCTTCTGGTTGAGACAACACAGCTTTGTAACTGTAAGGAGTGATACCTTATTGAAACTGACGTAATTTTCTGCTTTGCAGCTCTGTATATATAGGTCTTCTGTATCTGAGATTTTATTTGAAATGCAAGTCTGATTTAAGAAAATATGCTTATTACAATATTTAATTTTTAAAACAGGAATTGGATTTTATTTATGTCTTTCATTAAACTTTATATATGAGAAATCTGTGATTTGTTCAAGTGTTAGACAGTAATAGTGAACACTGGTGTGGGTGTTAATGGCCATTACAAGATGTATAACGCAAACGTGATGCATGTTTCTGTGTGTGATCTCCGTGGTCACGCAGGTGAAACCACAGGGTGCCCTGTGCTGTGTACCCTCTCTATCCTCTCTCTTGAGCAGAGGAACGCTTATGCCCAATAGCTGAGATACCGATCTGTACAAGTGGGGAGTAGGACCTATCCTCTTTGAGTTGCTGGACCTCCCAGGACAGTTTCTCCACAGCCAAGATGAGGGAGGAAGAGAGATTTTCTTCATATTCCTGGAGCTGGCCAGCCAATTCATCCACCATTGGTTCCTCTCCATCTCTCCGGGTCAGTATGGCCAATGAGTTGGCATACAATGATGGTATGCTCCGTACAAACTTCCGCCACGTGGGTCATGTGCACTGGACTTCATCTGGATCGTCGGATAACTGCTTGTTGTCCAGGTCACTATAAATCACCTCCAGCATGGCTAATTCCCTCAGGTACTGGATACCCCTCTCCATGGTGGTCCACTTACCTGAGTGACATATAACATCTTCCTTGAAGGGATACCTTTCCTTCACACCTGACAGGAGTCATCTCTAGAGGCTGAGGGCTTGTGCCCCTTTTCCAATCGCTTTGTCAATGCCCCCTTCCCTAGAAAGGGATCCCAGCTGCTCGGCTTCCCTACCCTCTAATTCCAGGCTCCTGGCCCTGTTATCCCAGCATCGCAGCAGCCAGGTGACAATGTGCTCGCCTGGACAACAGCTGAAATCTTTTTGCATATCTCGCAGCTCACTCAGGGATAGGGATTGGGTGGTTACTGTCTTGTTTACGAGTTCTTCCTCTTCTCGTGATGGCCCTGCTTTTTCATCATCTGTTACTTAAATGAGCTGACTTTTGCTTCCAAGATTTCTTCTTGTGTATAGGGGTGACTGATACTGGCACGGGTTGGTTCTCTGGTTCAGCCACAGTGCCTGTCGCCGGGGCTGGCGTAGCCGCAGTGCCTGTCATTTTGTTGTCAGATCCAGAGACCTTCTCTTCCCCAACTTGAATATTGTTGAACAGGGCTCAGTAGGCGTGGGCCAGGCCCCAGCATGTTGCAGTGATGTGTGTCTCTCTGGAATCGCCAGGGTGACGGCATACTTTTTCCAAATATTTTACTAATTTTTCAGCATTCTGCACTTATTTGGTGCGAAGCTCCAAAACAGTGGAGGTGCCCACTGTCCTAGGTACTTGCCCATACTATCCCGCACACCCTGCCACTCGTAACTATCCAGCCTGGGGGTAGATCTCTGGGTGGTATTCTTAAATAGTTGTTTAACATTAAACAAGACCTGAAACACATTCATGCCAGTTTGAACATCCCAAGGATATTCAAAATTCTCAAGAGCTATTGTAACTAGTCTGGAGGAGAAGGGGAAGATGAAGGAAGGTGTCTCCCCTGTAAACTGGCTCTCTGAGGAGAAAAGGTACAAAGTGTAATTATTAATAGTTTCCGAGAGATGGCTCCCAAAGTATGGAGATGACAGCAATGCTAAGTCCAAATAACAGATCAGTCTCACGATGAGCCGTTTTATCATATTATCAGCCAGGGTGACACAGTACAGCAAAACGGTAACCTTGCCCCAGCTCCCAGCGGGGATAAACAGCACAACAGGGAACATATACAGCAAGTAAGGTGCTACATAACACAACTCTGAGAACAAGCACGACAACGTTGAGAGTAAATTAATCAACAGTGAGCAGTGACTATCAAATTAATATAATGAATTTTTATAACAAATTTGTTCTAACACGCTCTGGTCAGATTTGTCCTTATCTCAGCCTGTCAAGCCCCACGTTGGTGTTGTGGTTTTAACCCCAGCTGGTGACTGAGCACCACGCAGCCGCTCGCTCACTCCCCCCTCCCCGGTGGGATGGGGGAGAGAATCAGAAGAGTGAAAGTGAGAAAACTTGTGGGTTGAGATAAGAACAGTTTAATAATTGAAATAAAATAGTAATAATAAAAGAATATGCAAAGCAAGTGATGCACAATGCAATTGCTCACCACCCGCTGACCGATGCCCAGCCAGTCCTGGAGCAGCGATGCCCCCAGCCAGCTTTCCCCCTGCTTATATACTGGGCATGACATCATATGGTATGGGGTAGCCCTTTGGCCAGTCTAGGTCAGCTGTCCTGACTGTGCCCCCTCCCAGCTTCTTGTGCATCTCCCGCCTACCTAAGCCTAAACCTTCCTGCTATCATAGGAAACCCCGTCTTTCCTTATCTTAGGTGTACAGCCAGTCGGCAGAGCACGAGAAGCTGAAAAGTCCTTGACTTAGTGTAAGCACTACTTAGCAGTAACTAAAACATCAGTGTGTTATCAACGTTATTCTCCTACTAAATCCAAAACACAGCACTATACCAGCTCCTAGGAAGAAAATTAACTCTATCCCAGCTGAAACCAGGACACTATATAACTCTGTGCCTGCCACAGAAGAATGTGTGTTCTGCAAGGGTAAAGTGCTGAATGTTTCCTGACTTTTATGACCTCAGAATCATGATCTAGTGCAATAAAAGGGCAGATGAGAAGCTTTCAGTGTAAGCATCTGGAAAAAGAAAAAAAATTCAAGAATGCATTGCTGATCCTTCTGTTTTCTCCCTTTTATTTCTCAGGTAAGATATGATACATAAATTGTAAGGTAAGAAAATAAGCTTCATTATTTCTGCCTTTTTTATTAAGGGACATACGGGTCTGATCTACAGCACGCGTCCACAGCAATTTTTGTATGAAAATATGAACTTTACAGATGTGAAAGAACACGTTCAACTGCTCAGTGCTGCCTCCGTGTGAACCTACTTCAGTATACTTGAAACTGAGAACTAATTTGAAGGATGAGATGCTTAAAACTAAGAAACTATAGCTCTACATATGAACTCTTAAGTGGCACGCAGTCTGCTCTTTCCAGGATTTGTTTGCTTGTTAATAACTGTGCTTAATGGCTTTTTTTTTAATGTATGGACTGTCGGTCTGTATGGGCATACAGTAGTCGTCATCTGTCTATGACTGTCAGCATTTAGGCAGCAGAGGAGACACACCTTCTTGCAAATTGGGAGTTAATCCCACATGAGGAGGCAACCTACCCTATCAACCAATGGGAAGTAGGTGTTAGATTGATACAAAAATCCACGGATGCTTCTCCTCACAGTCCGAATCTCCCCAAGGGAGAAATGGAATAGTCAGAGAGTCCCTGAAATGAAACTGAATAGCAACAAAGTTACTATTAAGCAGGTATCCCTTATTGCAGCGCTGGGCGGCACTGGGGATTCTCCACCATAAGTGCTCCAAGGAGTCAATGAACTTTTAGAGAATATATACTATACAATCATACATATTCATAGGATTTCCGAGAATTGCTATGCATAAACATGAGATTTCCAGGAACTTATTAACATATGTGAATATCTGATTCGCATGCGCAGTCATCTCTTGTGGTGGTCTTTAGGGGTCTTCAGATGAAGGCTCGTAGTCTTCCTCACTGTGTTCGCTGATTGACCTTTGCTTCTGCGCAAACTCAGTCCTAGGATCACGTAGATGTTGTCCTTCAAGACTGTTGTTGCCATTCTTCTGTTTCTTCCTATCTTCATGGTTCTGTGCATCTGTTCTCCCAAGGCCGAGTTGTCTGTAACGAAATTATCCCGGAGCCCCCCTTATCTTATAGCTGTTCTTCTAGCTACTCCCTAAATCACATCAGGCCGCCCTCAAGTCTAACAAGGTATTCACAACATCCTTAAATCACAACAGGGTGTCTTCTGATCTAATTAAATGACTAATGTATTTACAACATCTTTCTTGCTCTTGTGGTTTTTAACCCTTTCAAGATGTTGATTTTAATCTTTGCCAACAGATTAATGCAGGGTTTGTTTGTTTGTTTGTTTGTTTGTTTTCCACATATAAGAAATCTTCTCAGACTTGGCCAATATAACCAGGACATAATGGGTAGAGAACAGAACTGAAATTTCAGGAGTGGGGTTCCACCGCCCATTCCCTGGAATTCTGGGGCCTGTGCTCAGAACCACGGAATGGCAGAGGTGGGAAGGGACCCACCTCCCTGCTCAAGCAGGACCACCCAGGGCCAGGTGCCTGGGTCCATGTCTACTTGGCTTTTGAGTATCTCCACAGCTGGAGACTCTGTTCTCCACTCTGCAGAGGTGCTTCCCAGTCAGTAGGCCACCAGCATGTCCTTGGGCCTGGGGTTATCCCTCCCCAGGTGCAAGACTTTGTACTTTCCCTGGTTGAACTTCATGAGGTTCCTGTCAGACCAATTCTCCTGCCTGGTGAGGTCCCTTTGAAAGGCAGCACAACCCTCTGGTGTGTCAGCCACTCCTCCCGCTTTTGTATCATCTGTGAACTTGCTGGTAGAATCACAGAATCATTTAGATTTGAAAAGACCTGGAAGATCGAAGATCGTTGAGTCCAACCATAAACCTAACACTGCCAAGTCCACCAAGATGACCAGTTCATTCCCCTTAGTAATATTTTGGATTGAATTTGACTGTTAGTGAAGTGTTTATAAACAGATCGCAGTTTTCCTCAATTTGCTATTTGAAATAATGTCTGATTTATCTTATGGTTCTTGATCCGCAGCTGGTCTGGGACAAGTGAATACCGGACACGTGCTGGTATTGGCTGCTTTTGAGGATGTGTTACATGGTGTGGCGATGGTGCACCCTGTTCCAGCATCCAGGTCATGTTGTTCTACTGCCTTCCCCCTCCCCACAGTTAAAAAAACAAAAAAGAAAAAACCAACTACCTCTAATTTGATGTGGTAAAGGAATTAATAAATTAACAAGGTCATACACATTTTAGCTATTCTTTCTCAAGGCTTTCAAATATCTGTGCAAGAGGTACAGTAAAATATCCCACATATATTGGGTTGGGTTTTGTTTGTTTTTTTTTAAAGACTATGTTCATTTTGCCAGTTATTGACTACTGTGTGTAATTAAAGTTGATTGAACACCTGGGGGTCAAACCTTTAGCTGCATGATAAACTAATGCCAGGAATATGAAACATAACAATGTCTCTTAGGGAAGGTGGGCAGGAGCAAGCCTCAGAAGCAAATAAATGATTGCACATGGAAAAGTAAACTCTTCTTTCTCCTTAAGCTAAAGTAAACATGGGCGAGGGAGAGCGAAAAGCAAGTACCAAGAACAGGAGACTACTTAGGTCCTCTGAGAAGTCTCTTACGGTAAAGCGAACCTTCACCTTCCTCCGTTAAGGGCTTGTAAGAGAACAGCTGGAGCAAAAAGCGCGGCCCCACGGAGCCGCCCCGCCGTGCGGAGGAGCAGGGTGACCTCGGGCAGCCGCCCGCCATGCCGCCATGGCCGCCGCCATCCGCGCCCGGGGGCCCCTGGGGGAGAGCCTCGACCGGCAGGTAGGCCGGAAAACGGCGGAAAAGCTGTTTTCCCCCGTATTCCCCCTCACAGCTGGGATTTATTTTTCAATTCCGCCGCCGCGCCCGCCGCAGGTAGCAGCCTGCCGTAAAGCGCGCGGCCCGGCGGGGAGGGGGCTGCCGTAAAGCGTCGCAAAAAGTCGCACGCGTCCCCCCCCCCCCGCCCCGTCGCCGCACACGCACACCCCGCGGCTCGTACCCTGTCCCCGAGCCCCCGCCACTCTGTCGGGGCGGCGGATGGCGCTGGCGGCGGGAGGCCGCTCGCTCCCGCGGGCAGAGCCGCAGCGCGCCTAGGGGGCCGCGGGCAGGCGCCACCCCACACCATGCTGGCCGCCGCTTGGCTGGGCAGGGGCTTCTGGGGGCTCCTCCGCGGCGCGGGGCGGAGGCGGCCGGGCGGCGGCGCCGGGCCTCTGGCCAGCCGGCCCGGGGCGGCGGCGGCCGGGGCGGCGGAGGGGCGCGGCGGCGGGGGGGCGGGCGGCCGCCGCCGGGGCAACAGCAGCGGCGTCTTCTGCTTCGCGGCGGGGGCTCCGGCGGGGCCGCGGGCGGCGCCCGCCCTGCGGCCGCACCAACGGCTGCTGCGCGAGCACCAACGGCTGCTGCGCGCGCCCGCCGCCGCCTGGCGCCTCCTCAGCGGCGGGGCCGGGCCGCGGCGGGCGGGGAGCGGCGGGGCCGCGCCGCCGGAGCCCTCCCGGGAGCGGCGTGCGGCGGGGCGCTACGCCGAGCTGGTACGTGACCCGCGGGGGTGCGGAGCGGCGCGGCGGCCGCTTTCTCGCCTGCCGCGGTGCGGGAAGGTGGCGGGCGGGCTCCGCCGCTGAGGGGCGGGGGCGAAGCGGCGCAGCCCGGGGGGGAGCACTTGTTACCCCGTAGCACAGGCACGCTGCCTGCTGGAAACAGGTGTCGCGCCCAGACTTGCGGCCAAACAAGGGCTTTTTCGGTCTCTCGGTAGCAGCGTGTTTTCCTTCTGGAGGCTAAGTTAATGTTTAGTAGTTAGAGGCCGTGTCCGCGTGTCTTGCGCAAACGGCAGGTTGCTTCCAAGAACTTAAAAGGCTTTCTGGCCAGTTCAGCTTGAAGCGTGTATTTGTCTTGATTAATTCTGTTACATGCCAAGTTAGGGTTTGCCTTCCTGGCCTGAAGTTTTTGCTTTCTTGCTTTACAGTATGAAAACCCCTGGACGATCCCAAATATACTGTCAATGGCAAGAATGGGTTTGGCGCCAGTTTTAGGCTATTTGATTGTTGAAGAAAATTTCAATGTTGCACTAGGTGTCTTTGTTTTGGCTGGCGTAACGGATTTGGTATGTTTACACCAGTTTGGAAATACTTTGGGGATAGCGTGGGTTACGGTGATCCCATTAACATGCATTGAAATTTATACTCCAATGTAGAATAGAAATGAATAAACAGATTAGGTTTTATATTCATTGTTTTCTAGAAATGGTATATACGTCCTTTGCGACATTGCGAAGGGAGCTCGCAGATAGCTGAAGGGGACTTAAGTGCTGGTGGAGCAAAGGGTTCCCTGAGCAGCCCCAGGTGGGCATTGTCCAGTCAGTGCTTAGGCATCTAGTGGTCTGTTACCATATGCAGGTGTATACGGTGCACCCATCATGACAATAATCATGTGAATTTTAGAACATCAGTTACCTTTTTTCCTTTTCCCCCTTTTTTTTTCCTTCTTTTTTTTTAATAATGAGAATTTAATATTTTCAGAGGCTTCCAGAATCTGGAATGTAATTTGAAAAAGCATGATAGAAATATCAGCTAACAAGTATCATATTTCACCTTAGTTACACACTAGCTGTATTATGTGATGTCATTCATGAAATATCTCTGTAACAATAGCATATACAAGCTATTTTTATTCTTAGTTTTCTAACAGAGAGACATTGAACTTTGTTTTTCCTAGTTGGATGGATTTATTGCACGAAACTGGGCTAATCAGAAATCAGCTTTGGGAAGTGCTCTTGATCCTCTGGCTGATAAAATTCTCATCAGTGTGCTCTATGTAAGCCTGACTTGTGCAAATCTTATCCCAGGTGAGAAAATGTCATTACTTGCATGTACTGTATATGGCAAAGAAGCTGGTTTTATGTATAGTAATATTTGTTGTGTTTCTGGGAGGGAGTGTATTGCTTGGAACTCTTGCTTTGTCGGTTGCACTTTGCTATTTGCTCCTATTAAATACATAAAAAACACCCCTCCAGTAGACCTCACAAAAAGCATATGCTGCCATATACAAAAATTAACTAGCATATACTGCCATTTTCAAATGTACTTTCTTTAAAGCAACGATAGTTAGTAGCTATATCAAAAATTTTCTCATAGACTGGATTGTTTTAAGACTTCAGATTAAACCCTTTCAGAAGTCACGTTAAAAATCTTCAGTCACGCATAAAACTTGTTCAGAAGAATTTGAGAGTGGTTATTTCTTCTTGCTTCGTACTTTGTTTTCTTTTTAACCATGGACGTAATTTTTCACTAGATCCTGTTGGCTTGGTTTTTCAGTTTCACTTACTTCCATGATTATTCTGAGGGATGTAGCGCTCATTGCTGCTGTTTTTTATGTGCGATACAAAACTCTTTCTCCACCGGTAAGTGTATAGCATTAAACAAAATTGTATGAACATGTAATCATTTTATCTTGATTAAAGCTTCTGTATTTTTGCAAGTATAAAAAAAATGAATAACCTTTAACAAAGTTGTACCCAAGAGATTTTCATCTTGAGACTTGATGGTTGCTTGACACTTGGGTGGATAGCCTAAGATGTAATGCTGTGCTTGTTCTTTTGCCAGATAGATTTGTAAGCAGAACAGTATTTCATAAAATAGGTTTCATAAAGATGAGTCAGAGCTATAGATAACTTTTTGTTTTCCTGTGTATGATGTGTAATAAATCATGTAAGAGCAGTAGCAGTATAATTCTTTAGTGGTACAGCTGACTTTTCTGTATCATGTAAAGAGGTATATCAAATTGCATATACTAGAATTGCCTTTTTCCCCCCACCCCTCTTTTCTCACCCAACAGAGAACGCTCAGTAGGTATTTTAACCCCTGTTATGCTACTGCCCAATTAAAACCAACATTCATTAGCAAGGTAAGAGTAGTAACTCATTGCAAAAGATAACTCCTCAGTACTTGGGGTGGTGTGTAGTTTGGAGGGAGGGGGCTGTTTACTACTTCTGCTGAGTGCAGTTTCAAAACAGTGCCGACTGATTTGGAGGCAGCTTAAATCCTGAGAGATTTTCAACTATGCTCTGTCAGAGCACGTGCTAATTTTGAGCGTGTAAGATGCTTCATTAAAAGTGGTTTCTAAATAAATTTTCTGTATATAGACTAATACTTCAACCAGTAATAAAAGTGTATATTGGTATTCCTTGCATAGTACACGTCTTCATTTTGGTCACATTTCCTATTTTGCTTTTATCAGATGAATACAGCGGTTCAGCTAATTTTGGTGGCAGCTTCTTTAGCAGCTCCTGTTTTCAATTATGTGGACAGCATATATCTGCAGACATTATGGTAACTTATCTCTTTGCTTTTTTTCAGATAATTTAATGTACTCCTAAAGAAACTGGTAATTGAGATTAATCTAATTATGTGGAACAAAAAAAAACTGTGCCCAGATGATGTAATAGACCCATACAGCTGAATTTTTACATGTTTATTCTTAACTGACACAGGAGCTAGATATTTATTGGTACTTAATTTACTATACAAGCAAAAAGTAGTCAAATTAAACTAGTTAGGATCCAGGAATAACGGCTTAAGAAACAAGTCTTCAGAACAGGCATGGTGTACACAGGCAAAGTGTAAATTCAGATTAATAGAAAAGAAGGGAGTGGGAAGAAAGGCTGTGTGCGTTCTTTATTTATTCATGCTGTAAGTGTCCTTGAAAAAACAGCCGTGATACCAGTAAAAATAGATGGGAAGTGTTTTCTTATTTTTGCTTTATACTGTACCTGCTATCTTGAAATCTAGGTTTCTGAAGCCTCTTTGAAAAGCACCTGAAAAAAATGGTGATTCCTGCTAGACTGTAGGAAGGAAGGGGAGGGATCGAATGAAAACACGCATACCGGAGCATACCTCCTTAAATAATGGCTGTTCCTTTCACTGTTATTGGAGATGTGAACTGAATCTGAATTGCAGCTGAGGGCAGGTGTTACAAGTGCAGTTATTTCTCCTGAGCAGTTAGGTAAGAGTTCGGAACAAAAAGGCTGAATAGCAGATAGCAGAATTACTAAGTAACTTAAAGTAGTGGAAAATCCACTGTTACTTGTCTTTTAGATTAAAAAAAAAAACCAACAACAAAACAAACACAAAACTCAAGCTTTTAAGGAGCTAGGAACCTTGATCTTAACAGTCATTGTGGTTTTTCATCCTGTTGGAAAGCCAAATCTGGAACTGCATCTGTGAAAGATGCTTACCTTGCTGCTTGTCTGGGACTCTATGAGAGAGTTGCCGTGTTGTGAGTAATGGGGAAATGCTGGGTACAACTTAGCAGAGTCCTCTATAAACACTGTCAAAAATGACGCGGATGAGCCTGGCAGTGTGTCCAGGGAGGGCAGCTGTAATGGAGGGGCAGGACTGGAGTGGTGGCTTACACCCGAATGGTGTCAGCCTTTGACACAGAGGAGCACTGCTAATTAGAAATACATGTGATTATTACCCCGTGTCTGGGAAGGGGACAAAAGAGGCTGAAGCCAAAACTTGTGCTTTGGAACTTGGTAAAATGATAAGTTCAAGTCTTGTACGATTTGAATGCTCCCCTTTCATACTACCAAGGGATAGTTTCTCACATCAGTCAGTTCTCAAGCTGGTAAAAATTATCTAGGTTACAAATACTGAATCTTTTGCCGTCTCTAGAACAAGTGCTAATATGGTGAAAATGTGGCCTAGTATGCAATTAAACAGAAGCATGCTGCTTAGTGCTGGGTGGCAGTTTCTTTGTTTATCTAATCCTCTGCTTTGCACTGAATTTCAGCATATAAATTGTAAACTGCGTTTCTGTAGGACATAGTCCGTGACTGTGTACTGAAAAACAGGGAAAACGCTTAAAAATAACACTTTTTATTATCATACTTAGACTCAAATGACTTACAGGAACTGTTTTCCCCAAAGGTGCATCACAGCTTTCACAACGGTAACATCTGCGTACAGCTACTACCACTACGGCCGAAAAACGGTTCAGGTGATAAATAACAAATGAAGTATTCCGGGAAGGGCCGGGCCTTGGCAGCGTGGTGTGCTCTGCTGCCGAAGATGGTTGTAATGCAGCTGAGTTTTGGATCAAGAACTCTTGTTTTTCTCCTTAAACCATGGCATCACAATGAAGTGAAGTTTGAACATGTACTGTGTATATATATAGAGAGAGAGATTTTTCAATGTATTTTTAATTTGTTTAAAAATGAGGTTGTTTACAAAAACAAATAAATAATATTCTTAAAGACACAGGTTACCGGTTGCCGCCATGTGCATTCTGAATAATTTTATACTGTTTTTGAAGTCAAAATATGCACTCTTCACCAGCTTTTTTTGCCATCTTCGTGCAAGGCACTGAGTAGGCTGAGATCTGAAGCGAAAAAGCAATTACAAGAACAAATTTGTCTTTGTACTTCAACCTAAGTCAGTAAACCAGCATTGCTCGTTAGGACTTAATGATGTACATCAGCTGGCAGCAGAAGAAAGCATGTTGTCGAGCAACAGTATCTTCAGAAATTTACACCGGAGTGATAGAAATTTTACTTCATATTCCGTGGTGATACGAATAAACCATGAAGAGTCACGACCCTGCTCCCTTTTCTTTTTAAGTATGAGCAACAGCGAACTGTCCTCGTCAGAGAAGAGTTTTGAGTCTCGGAAGGGTCAGCCGTGCAGTGAAGAGCCTGTACCCAAATGGAGTTCCATTTCTCATACTATGTATTAATTTCTAGTGATCGAAAGAAACTCTCCTGTATCTCCGATTCTTCAAAGCCTCCAAAGATGCTGTTTAATCTAAATACCGTGGGAGAGGAAGGACATTTTAAATGTTGTCCAAATGAATGGGGAGAGTGGAAGAAACTCATAGGTGCACGTACTGTTAATTCTTCCTGCACCTCTAGCTTCAAGAGGCGTGTGGTGGGATCCCCCTCAGACAAGGACAACTCACGCCTGTTCTTTGCCTGTTGTCTGCTTACAGCAAGATGCGGAATAAAGCACTAGGCAGAACAGATCATGTTGATCATAAACTACATTTTCTATTTTTGAGCAACATGATTTCTTGTATGTCATAAAAACAGTGCAACTATGAAGGGCTTAAATAACTGAAAGCAGGTGGTATGTGATACCACTGTGTTATGAGCAGAAGCAAATTTGCTGTAGACGTCTCTTGAGAGCACACAGTCTCTTTTGTGACTGGATATGCTTGTATATACAAAGCATTTTAATATTTTTTTATATTTAAACTTGTATAGAATGGTGCACAGAGAAAACACTTGATTTTTATTAGTACCTTTTTCTTAACTGTCCCCGTGTTTTGTGGTCTAACGCCGCACCTTCTAGTGAAGGGACAGAGCGCAAAGCCTGTGGAAGTTTCCTTAAAATATCTGAGTATTTAGTAAAATGGAGTACTTGAAGAAACAGTTTAGAAAGCAGAAATTTATTGTACCCAGTCAGGTCATTCCTGTTTGGTTCTGGTTAATGGGATTGGGTTTGGGGTGGGGGTTTTTTTGTGTTTTTGTTTTTTTAAAATCACAGATACCTTTGAACCATTGCATGAAATCGTCAGGGAAGGGAAGGACACCGATCAGCGAAGGCTCCGTGTTCGCGTGTGTCATGACATTGTCGCTGCCTGTGTCGATAGTAAGTGAAATGTACGATTACTCGGTAGTACACATCCAAGTACTTGTGTTAAATAAAATTCGTCTGGATGGTAGAGCCGCTGCTTTTGCCACGTACGCGTTTGGTACTTGGTGGTTACGACGAGCTCGCTAAGAGCAGGCTCCGTCTCACCCCCGTGGGAAAACGGGGAGCAGGCGTGGGCGGCCGTAGCCGCCGGCGGGGCGGGCGCGGCACGGGCTGTCCCCGCACGGCCGCCGTACCGGTAGCCGCGGGCGGGGCGGGGTCGGGGGGGCCCGCCCTCTCCACCATGGCGGCGCCGGAGCAGCCGCCGCCCGAAGGCTCCAAGCCGCTGAGCGCCCTCCTCAGCGGCATCGCCCAGGCTGCCTACTACGGCAACGCGGACATCACGGAGGAGCTGCTCCGCGGGCAGCTCTACCCCGAGGCGGCGCCGGAGGAGTTCCGCGCCCTGCGCGCCAAGATGGGCGGCCTCCTCCAGGTACCGGCCGGGGCGGGCCCGGGGCTCTGGAGGGGGGGACGCCGTCCCGCTCTGGGGCGCCTGCCCTGGGGGAGGCTTCGCTGCCCCTGGGTGTCCGGCGTGCGTCCCCCGCACAAGGAGGAGGAGGCGGGGGCGAAACCGGCCGCCGGCAACGTGGGGCTGGGCTGTACCGGGCGCTTCTGGTACGGGGCTGGCGGCAGGCCGGGGCCCTGAGCACAGCCGGGCCCTGAGCACAGCCCTGCCCTGGCCGAGAGGGTGCAAGCAGCCGGCGCAGCCTTGGCCTCGTCCCTTGCCGTGAGCAGGCGGCTTGGTGGAAAGCCGAGGCCCGGGCGAGGTCGGGCTCTGCCTTGGCGTCTCCTCAGGAGCAGGAGCCCGCCGGGCCGGTGCGCCCTGAAAGGTGAAAGACGGCTCCTGGAAATAAGTACCGCTCCTTGAGCACTCTCTGAGAAGAGCTGCTATTCAAAATACAGCTTTCTTACAGGAAAATTGTATTTTGGGAAAAGCATCACCAAGTATAAAGTAAACTATTTTAAACAGAAAACAGATCTGGCTTTATGTGTAAGAGAATGATTTTTCTCCGGAATGGATTTTTCTGCGCTCCACTCAGGGACAAAAGCGTGGAGTAGCAGCTCGTTGTGGCACAGGGAGCCTCCCGGGGCAAAGTGTTCGGGGGGGCCGCTGCCACCTGGTGGTGAAATCCGCGGCTGTTTTGCAGGGCTTGTACACTTGGTCGGTAGCTTTTTGGCACACTCGTGTGAGGAAAAAAATATAATTAAATGCAGTAACGTAGTTTTGGCTGGATAATTTTTCATGCCCAAACCCCCGTCTTTAGCAGTGAGCTAAATGTTGGCTTTTTCCCTTTCTAAAGTGTCCTTTTTTACATACAATTAAAGCTGCAACATGTTTGCTTCCTATGCTTTCCTTGTCACTACACGGTATTTTTACTGCATGCTGTTTGTATTGCTGAAGATCGTTAATATGTTTGTCCAAACAACATGTTTTAAATTACTGTCTTCTAAAGAATCTTTGGGATTATGTTGTGTTAGTCTGTATGACGAAAAAAAATCAGAAATTTGACAAGGAATTGTCTTTGCTTGCTTTTATCTGTGTTCTTATTTGTTACAAGGTCAAAGGTAAGCGTGTGTGTGCTTTTTAAAAGAAAAAATACTGTAAAATGTCCTCTTTTGTTTTTTTTCACTATATTGCTGCGTCTGTATCAGGAGTCAGTATGTTAGTGCAAACATGCATGTTAGCCCAGCAGATGAACAATTAACTGCTGCTTTAAATGACCGAATCATTAAGTGCAGTGTCACCAGATTCATCAGAGAACATAGCTTAGTCTCTCATGCTGTGCCCACAGCGCTGTTAGCAGCAGCCATCCTCTTTGTGGATCAGGTAAGGAACTGTGTACGTGAAGCGTACCACTTCGATTCGATGTTTCTTTATCGTTGCTCATGCCTGAAGAGAACCGCCTTGGTGGGCAGAGCCGTCAGGTCTGCCGCATGTTCTGCAAGGTGCAGTGTGCCAGTTGGGAAGTATGTCACTGCCAAAGAGTGGGAGGGCTTGTTCCTTTTGCACCGTCCACTGCCACTGATTCTTACCTTTTGACAGCTACGGTGCTTTCTGGACTGCTCTGTGATCTGACAGTTTTCTGTCGAATTACTGAATAACTCAAAGGGAGGAAGAAAAAGCGAATTCCTGTGAAGTTCCTGAGTCTAAATTCTCTCATGAAAAGATGTGACGGGCATCAGAGATGATGAAAGGAGACAGTTGGGACTGTATAGCAGGAGTGAAGGGGAGCGGTAAGCAAGATGTGCTCTTTTATCAGTTGCAAGCTATTTTGCTGGCATACTGAAGTAAACTGAAATCAATGGCTGTTGATATACTGAGCAGTGAAGTAGAGTTTCTCAGAATTGGACACACTGCCTGTTCTCTGCGATGTCTCATGAAGTGATGGTGACGTGTGTTACCAGAGCTCAGGAACCAAAGCCCAGTGAGGATCAGTGTCTCAGTCCATGGCTAAAAGCCCAGATGTTTGAGTTCTACCTGACAGTACCACTGGGAAAAAAAAAAAAGACAGCTTTCTTCTGTATCATATTCTTTTTGAAAAAGAAACTAATACTCCCTACATTCTCTCCCCTGCCCCACACCCCATGTATTCTGGCTGATATTTCAACACTTTGTTGTAGATTCCTGTTCAATTCTTGATTCGCTTTTCAGTTTTATTTTTAAAATTATTTTCCGCTCTAAATCTGCCTAAGCCAAATTTTACTGTGGTACCCATTCTCCCCTGTTCTGATAGTAATTTTTCAGACCTGGTGGTTATATCCCTTTTTTTTTTTTTTGGCTTACCTGTTTTTTCCTGGTGTTTTTTTCTGAGGGGCTTTTGACTTACCTCTGAGAGTTAAGTTTGGCAGATACCTGACAAACACAGGTATTATTTTTCTACTTATTTCAGGGCAGTACTTGAGTACAGTAACTTTAGATAAAAGAGAACTTTATATGAATACTCTCCAAACTCTGTATAGGCTTTGCAGAAATGGGTAGTTCTTTAGCCATCTCTGAAATGTGACAGCTGCTCAGCCAGTATGATGTGTTTGAGGCCAGAAGAAAAGACAGTGCCATATCCAGAGGAAACAGCTAGAGAAACTTAGGTAGGCAAATGTAGTTGACAGATTTGGAATTTGATGAGGATGCTGGCACTTATGTTCTGCTTTTATGAAGGATCCATTGTTTCTTTAATGATCAGCTTCATATGATGCCCTGAAAAGCCTGGAATGAAAGCTGAATCATAAAGATTGGTTCTTGCAGGACTTAAGACACTCTGGTTTTGTCTGTGGGGTTTTTTTCTTTCCCTCTCAAATACAACTCTTATTCAAGCAGTATTGAGATGTCATATTCTGGATATAATGTTAATTCAGGCCTCAGAAAACACAGATGATTAAAATTAATGGATATTTACCAGTTGTTGTAACATAGGCATATAGCTTAGGAGGATGGCAATACGTTGGGGAGAGGATATTGCATTCCCAGTGTGCTGCTTGCTTTAAGAACCAAAACTGATGACAACTGTGGTCTTTGAGGTCATGCCTTCCAATGTAAATTAGCATCTCACTTTATCAGGTGTGTCTCATGGTCTTCACGGCCACCACTCTTCTCATCTTCTTATGGACGAAATTCCTGGGAAATAACCAAAGTTTATGCAGTTCAACACACTTTAAAGTTGAAATTTTGAGCTAAGCAATGCAAAAACTGCTTTGTACAGAGACAACTTCATGTTGAGTACGCGCAGTTTTTGGGGTGCTTATTTCTAGCGCATGACTGAAGTGAAGTGACACCTAAGTCCTGTGGATACTTTCAAGATCTCTGTTCTAGAGCATCCTAAAAAATCCCTTGGCTTTCTGGTCATTTTGAGGGCCCACTCTCTTTCACACCTCCCAGTATGGGGGAGAAAGGTTGTTATTAGAGTTGTGCTTTGGAAGTAGGCAGGCTTAAACTTACTTCCCTCTCCCTTCATGTACCTAGCAGAAAAATCCATTGTCCTAGCTATTATTTGTGATGCCTCCTTTACAGTTCTCACAACTAGCCTACAAATCTCTGCCTCTTGCATAAACTGAGTCATCTGAAGGCATCACATGGAGATATGGTGTGCGTTGTTTCCTTTTGTTTGAATGATGTGGCAGAAGGTGAGGGGAAAGTGTCTGGGCCCTACAAGTTGTTTAACTAAATCTTTAAGCAGCTGAGTACTGCAAACCACATACGTGCATACTCCAGAGAGTTGCCTGGAATACTTTTAGTATCTCTGTGAATTTAAATGTGGGGGGGTTTTGGTGTTATATTGTATTTGCTGATAACAGCAGACTTCAAAAGTGTTCCTCTGTGCTTATAACATCTTAGTCTTTGGACATGCGTCTCGGATGCTGGTGTCTCCCCAGCACCTCAAGGAGCAAGCTCCACTCAAAGATCTGTGGTGTCCCTTCCCTGTCAATTGTCACATGAATTTCTGAGCAAATTTATTCCAGTCTTGATATTTAATTCACTGTGAAAAATGTGCATGATTGAAGTGTTAACAGCAATGTTTTTGTTACCTTTTGTGGGTTTATTTTTTCCTTCCTCTGGGTGGTGGAGGAAGGGGAGCAAACAGAATAGCAACAGAAAGTCAGAGTACTTGTTTATGCAGCCATTTCCCTTGTGTGCAGTGATCTGCATCTGAAGTTCAGAAGCAGACAGGTAACTTCTATGTCTCCATTGATGATAATACCTAATGGCACTAAATAGATTATTTCAGGAGGTGGCCATACTGTTTATTTTCAATTACCTCATTTAGAAGCCCAGATCCTTTGTATGGTCAATGTGGAAAAGATTAGATATCTTATACTGTCTTCTGTTGACTTTACAGGGAATGTAAGCACCTAAATTGGATGTGATGAATAATGCCTCATTCCTGTCTCTTGAGGATTTTTTTCTCTGACACCCATGTTCTTGATGGTTAGAAGCAGAGAGATTAATTGCTTTTGTGACTTAATTGCTGTGGTACTTCATGTCTTCTAAGTAGTAATCATAGATCTGTACCATAAATCAACCACTTGCTTGTATTAGAGCTGAGTATAAATAAGGTGAAGGACTTTCTTGTACCCTGCTGCATTCTACCGGTGCAAAGCACGGCACCTGTGAAAAGTATGGAGATGAGTAAGGACCACAAAAGTGTGTCATAGTTACTGCAGCAATGAGCATTTAAATGTTTCTTTTCCCCTGGTTTGTGCATAAAGTAGTCCTGGTTTTGTATTTCATAGAATCATAGAATCGTTTAGGTTGGAAAAGACCTTTAAGGTCATCATGTCCAACCGTTAACCTATCACTGCCAAGTCCACCACTAAACCATGTCCCTAAGCACCACATCTACCTGTCTTTGAAATACCTCCAGGGATGGGGACTCAGCCACTGCCCTGGGCAGCCTGTGCCAGTGCCTGACCACTCTTTCAGTAAAGAAGTTTTTCCTAATATCCAACCTAAACCTGCCCTGGCGCAGCTTGAGGCCATTTCCTCTCGTCCTATCGCTTGTTACTGGGGTGAAGAGACCGACCCCCCACCTCTCTACAACCTCCTTTCAGGTAGTTGTAGAGAGCAATAAGGTCTCCCCTCAGCCTCCTCTTCTCCAAACTAAACAACCCCAGCTCCCTCAGCCGCTCCTCATAAGACTTGGGCTCCAGACCCTTCACCAGCTTCGTTGCCCTTCTCTGGACATGCTCCAGCACCTCGATGTCCTTCTTGAAGTGAGGGGCCCAAAACTGGACACAGTATTCAAGGTGCAGCCTCACCAGTGCCAAATACAGGGGCACTATCACCTCCCTGGTCCTGCTGGCCACACTATTCCTGATACAAGCCAGGATGCCGTTGGCTCTCTTGGCCACCTGGGCACACTGCTGGCTCATGTTTAGGCGGCCGTCAACCAAGATCCCCTCATCCAGATTACTGATGAAGGTATTAAACAGAACCGGCCCCAATACTGAGCCCTGGGGAACACCACTTGTGACTGGCCGCCAACTGGATTTAACTCCATTCACCACAACTCTTTGGACCTGGCCATCCAGACAGTTTTTTACCCAGCGAAGAGTACACCCATCCAGGCAATGAACAGCCAGTTTCTCCAGGAGAATGCTGTGGGAGACGGTGTCAAAGGCTTTACTAAAGTCCAGGTAAACAACATCCACAGCTTTTCCCTCATCCACTAAGCGGGTCACCTTGTCATAGAAGGAGATCAGGTCAGTCAAGCACGACCTGCCTTTCATAAGCCCATGCTGACTGGGCCTGATCCCCTGGTTGTCCCATACGTGACACATGATGGCACTCAGGATGATCTGCTCCATAACCTTCCCCAGCACTGAGGTCAGGCTGACAGGCCTGTAGTTCCCTGGATCTTCCTTCTGGCCCTTCTTGTAGGTGGGCGCCACATTTGCTAACTTCCAGTCAACTGGGACCTCCCCGGTTAGCCGGGACTGCTGAGAGATGATGGAAAGTGGCTTGGTGAGCACCTACGCCAGCTCCCTCAGTACCTTTGGGTGGATCCCATCCGGCCCCATAGACTTGTATGTGTCTATGTGGTGTAGCAGGTCACTGACCATTTCCCCTTGGATTATGGGGGCTTCATTCTGCTCCCTGTCTTCCAGCTCAGGGGCTGAGAACAACTGGTCTGACTATTAAAGACTGAGGCAAAGAAGGCATTGAGTACCTCAGCCTTTTCCTTGTCCTCTGTCACTATGTTTCCCCCCTCATCCCATAACAGATAGAAATTCTCCTTAGCTCTCCTTTTGTTGCTCATGTATTTGTAGAAACATTTTTTGTCGTCTTTTATGGCAGTAGCCAGATTAAGTTCCAGCTGCGCTTTAACCCTTCTAATCTTATCCCTGGGTAACGTCACGACATCCTTGTAGTCCTCCTGAGTTGCCTGCCCCTTATTCCAAAGGTTGTAAACTCTCCTTTTATTCCTGAGTTCCAGCCAAAGCTCTCTGTTCAGCCAGGCCAGTCTCCTCCCCGCGCCAGCTCATCTTTTGGCACATGGGCATGGCCTTCTCCTGCACCTTTAAGATTTCCTTCTTGAAGAATGTCCAGCCTTCCTGGACTCCTTTGCCCTTCAGGACTGCCTCCCGAGGGACTCTGTCAGCCAGGCTCCTGAACAGATCAAAGTCTGCCCTCCAGAAGTCCAAGGTAGCAGTTCTGCTGACTCCCCTCCTTACTCCTCCAAGAGTCGAAAACTCTTATCATTTCATGATCCCTATACCCAAGACGGCCTCCAACCGTCACATCACCCACCAGGCCTTCTCTGTTCACAAAGAAGTGGTCCAGCAGGCGCCTTCCCTACTTGGCTCCCTCACTAGCTGTGTCAGGAGGTTATCTTCCACACACTCCAGGAACCTCCTAGACTGTTTTCTCTCTGTTGTATTGTATTTCCAGTAGGCATCTGGTAAGTTGAAGTCCCCCAGAAGAACAAGGGCTAGCGATCGTGAGACTTCTCCCAGCTGCTTACAGAATACTTTGTCCGCCTCTTCATCCTGGTTGGGTGGTCTATAACAGACTCCCACTGTGATATCTGCCTTGTTGGCAGATATATTTATAAAAGATGTCATAATGGTCTACTTCTTGCACATCTTTCCTTTCCTGCCCATAGATCTGCTGAATGTGCATGAATAATCTGACCTCTTTCTAAAATGCCGAATGTATTTTGTAGAGAAATCACGTTACCTTATTATATTTACCTCTGTGAAATTTATTTTTTTGTTTGTTTTTTTTTAATCCAGTTTCTTTTCTTGTGTGGAATATCCTGGAAGGTAGAAAAAAGCCCTAGGAAGGCTGGCCCTGGAGAGCTGTACCCTTTCAATGTTCTTCTGTCAATTGTTTTTTAGCCTCTGCCTTCATGCTTCCCAGCCTCCTATCCCATCAGGTTTCAGAACATTGAGAAACTGGGGTGATCGGCTTTTGCAAATTCTCACCCCCAGCTTTTTTTGGTTTTCAAAGACTTCTTCATCCCGATTAAAATACTATATTTGTCTCCTCCTTACATAAGTTTAATTTACTGTATTAGTTCCACTGGTAATAAAAGTTACTTTACATCTGGAGTAATTCCACTCTTTTCCTTTTGGTGGCAGTAGGCTATTGGATTTATTGAACGTGCTCATTTGCTGGAAGCGTCCTGGTTCGCTCTTCTGCTGCAGAACAAACTGTACTTTGGCTAAATGACAATAAAAATCCCAGCGTGAGGAGTCTAAATATTTTATTACGTTTGATTTATAAGTATTTATTTTCACAAATACTGAGGGTGTCACCATCTGTAATAAATACACTGGTATGTCATTGGTAAAATATTAATCAGACTCTACCTAAGTAATATGTGAGAACCAAGAGCTTGATATCCGACATAAGATGCACCTAAACTCTATGTATATGCTTTATAACATTCACTAGCCCTCTCCCATTGGTTGTTTTCACTATAAATCATGCCGATATTTCTACCAGGTTTTCTAATGACTGTTATATTTCATTTCGCTGACATTCAGCCAAGAGGCTGATGGTACCATCGTTATTTGGCTCTGCTGTGCTGCTGGCACACACGGTGTATGTAAGTCCCGTCTTGAAGCTACTTCTATATTGTGAAATGCCCAGCTATTTCTTGTGATTACTTTTCTTCATGCCTTTGGAGAATATCTGTTGAATAAGAAACCTTTTGATCAAAATCTGATCTAAAGGCTTACGGGGGGAAAACTCAGTGCCACTAGTGGATAAAACTTCTTGGTGTGTGAAATGCTCTGGAGGAGCACCAGCAAACTGCAGGTGCTTTGGAGGCTGCTTAGTGCCATTATCATGTGTTGTCCCTGAAGACTGTCACTCTCCTGTTAGAGACTGCAGTCCTCTCCCTATGAAGTTGCTGTTGTTACCCAGAGAGGACGTCCCAAAGCATGACTGCCTCTGCTTGAGAAGGAGGTGGCTTGATCTTCATAAAACAGGTCTGCCTTTAGATGAAGTCAGAGCCGAAAAAGTCATAGGGTCGACTCAGTTGTGGAGGATAAAGGCCTTTGCATCTTCTTCAGCAGGACAGCCACTGGTGGGAAATAAACGACTTCTTGCATTTTCTAATAAGGGAAGAGAGTTGTCATTCTTCCTTCTCCCCAGATACCTTGTGATTCCTCAAGTCCGCAGGCTGAGTCATGACCTCTTGAGCGCTTTGTAGTTGTCCAAGCTTCTGCAAGGCTGAGAGGCAGAACAGCCTCAGTCTGAAGACTGAGATAAAATTATTTGGGAAGAGTTAACAGGAGAGACTGCTTGCTTTCTGCCATTTAGAATTGCAATTGTGCCTACGTCTGCTACCTAAAAAGAAAAGTAAGCATGCTCATTCTTCTCAATTCAGGTAAAAAGAAACAAGTTGCTTGTAAAGCAGTATCAACAAGTATCAACTGTGTCCCTATGAGGTACTTTCTACCCAAATATGCGTCCTGCGTAGTGTTATACCTTTCACTCCAGTGAATGACTGTGCTTATTATAAATAATTGTATTTGTTATTGGGCTAAGTGGAAATATACTAACAATAACTTTGCACAGAATTTTGGGAGGGAGGGAATGTCTACAGTGTTATAAATGGACATACATGAGGAAATGATTATTGTCTCAATTGATAGTTGCCTGGAATAACTAAATAACAATCCTAGTCTTTTTTTTTTTTTCAAATTAGCAAAACACCACTATTATATAGCTTACTAATCTGAACACAGGTCGATTGCTACCTCTGCAGTATCTGGTGTTGCAGCATACATTTTCTCTTCTCAGTATATAAACCTACAGTTACTGCTTCTTTTTTTGCCCTATTTCAGCATCGTCTTAGGAGGGTAGAAAATTTAATGTTTACTTGAACTAGCACCTGCTGTATTGTGGTGATGAAAATGTTCATGGATACTGCCCCAAAGCATTCTTATTAGTGCTTCCAATGTGAGTTATTTTAGATTTTAGGTATGTGTATGTGCAGTCAGTTCAAATAAGGACTGGTGCAGCTGGCAGTTGTAGGAATAACATAAAGTAGAGGGGGAAAATTCTTCAAAAGAATGAACTGGAGAGGAAAGTTGGCTGCAGGATGTTAAATGGTTGAAGAGCATTGACAGGAGCGGTAAGATCAGTGCTTCACTGCCTAGAGCAGCAATTTATTGCTTGTATGTGTCAGCTAGAAAGAACAATGTACCTGCATAGTTCTGGATTTTTTTAATACTCCTTTTTTTGTGATGTCTCCAGTTGCAAAACTTGGTGTATGTGTTGTTAAAGCCTTTCATATTTGCAGTACTGTTTTCATTGCTATTGTAATTACTGAAGAGATGTGTAGAAGGTGGTGTTATTGCTGGTAGCTGCGGCATGTGGAGGTGATGGTGTTCTGCACTGTGAGCAGATCTATACGAATTGGGCTGTCGTTTAAACAATGGGGTGCGAGCAAGGAATCCACACCTCGACATTACAAACCTCATAGTCTTCCTACTGCTGTGCAACTACAAGTGCAAGTCCTGGAGGTAGGCAGAAACAGGAGGGCTCCCACCACTATAATGTTGTTCATTTAATTAGTAGTATTTTCTATAACTCAAGCATGAGACAGAGGTGAAAGGTCATTACCTAATGAGGCCAATCCAAGACTCATTTCATTTGAGACTGTAAGGTGTCGATATGCTATAACTGTGCCACTTCAGTGAAAATGGCTTACCTTAAGTTTAATGGCTTACTTGACCTTTTGTGTCATATTTTTTTTTTATGTTCTTACCTATGGAAAAGTGGTAAATTAAAAGAAGTTGGCAGACCTGCGTCATTGATGTATAATAGGTGTGGTAAACTCTGTATTGCCCAAACGAGAAGCAAGTCTCTCTCTCTCTCTCTCTCTCTCTGTGTTTTTCCTCAATTACAGTGTTGATTTTATCTCTGCAAGTAGAGATCTAGTTGCTTTGTCCCAGTTGCGGAGGTGAGGGCTGCCCTATCTGTCATGTCTAGAGCAGGCAGGTCAGTGCCAGCTCTTCATGTTTATAATGACTCTGAATTACGTCTTAGTTTTATAATGCCCTACTGAAAATCTGCTAATTGTGTGTTAATGGACTTCCAGAACAGTGTGCTGGTGAGGAAGTTGGATTCCCTGGTGGTCACGATGCTTTGTATCCTGTTGATTTCCCTTTTCCCATCCAAATGTATGGTTCAGTTTGTTGCATTTGTAGAACTTCTGCCAGTAAGTAGTATTTTCATCATTAATAACACCAGCAAGTTTTGGGTGCACTCTTTATTTCTCAAAAAACCAACCCCACACAGGTATAATTAGCACAAGTTACATATATATATGTGTGTGTGATTAGCATGTGTTGTGTATATATATGTGTGGGTGTACACGCACACACACATGCGTGCACAGAAAGGCAAGTATTTTGATTATGCTGAAATTCAGTAGTCCAGTCTGATCCCTGCAGTGTTTCTCTTGACCTTAACGAGAGTCTACTCTGGTTGAAGACTGGGGAGTCAGATCTTGCCTTTGAAGTTCATTACTACAAATTAAATGCTTCTACTATACTTTAATTAGTATTCATCAAACACAGGCTGTATGGAGTATATTTGAAAAGGGAAAAAGACTCCCTTAGGCTTCACATGTGGTTTCATGCCTTTATTTCAGTAACATTAATGCTGCGTTCCCTGTTCCCCAAAGCGTGGGGGAAATGCTGAAGAGGGTAACGAAGTTCACTGCCATCATCTCAGCACTGGTGATTTTCCAGACTAGTATGAGTTGTCTTTCCTCTTTAAATGTGGCCTATGAAAAGGGGAAAACTTGAGTTGTCTCTTCTTCAGTTTGATGCATAAAGAAGGACTAAAAGGAAAGGCAAGGCTATACACTGAAATATATTCTGTGATTCTATGATACTTTTAAAATTGTGTCTGTTACAACTGGTGTGAAGCAAGATTAGTGCTTGCTTGCTCCAGGAGAGTACTGATGTTGGCAATGGAGTAAAAATTCTTACTCCACCCTTGCCAGTCTCACATGAGGCTGCCACACAGGTGAGCAGATAAGAGACTTCTTTCTTTCTTCAAATAGCCATATATTTTTTTCATTGCAAGTAAAGATGAATCTTACTAGGAAAAAAGACCAGTCAATGGATCCTTTACATCTGGGTGAGCATAATCTCCTCTGCTAACATATACATCCTCATTTAACAGAAAGATCCGAACAAGAAGAAAGCAACAGAAAGATCTGTTAGTGCATTGAATAACCAACGCCCTAGCAAAGATGCAGAGCTGTGGCATTTGGTTGAGCCACTGAAGTTCACAGCTAGCGTATGAAAAGGAAATTTGGATGACACTCGCAAGTCAACCTTTTTACAAGCTGAACATCTGAAATTTTCCATTCCTGGTAACACTTAGCAGCCACAGTCTTGGTATGACGTACATTAGTTTTTCTACTGTACTAGTTTGTAGCAACTGGATGCAGTATATCCAACAACTTGGTATAAAAAAAGGCTGACAATACCAAAAACTTAGAGCAGTGAAAATGCTGTATGGCTAGAATTACACCATTTTGCAGCTTGTACTCTCTGGATTTCTTCCAGCCTGGTGCCCAAGTATGATGGAGTCTTGAACTCTTCAACATGTTTGGATGACGTTGATTTTTGCAATAGTTTATTTAATTTAAAAAAAAAAAAAGAAAGAAAAAGCATTAGTGGCACAAAATAACAGGCACTACAATTGTTACATGAAGTCTTTTGTTCATTGATGTTTTAGTCATTGAGACCAATGGGGCAGAAGTGGTCAGGTAAGAACCTCTGGCAACTTGAGCTCCAGCCTGAACGGGCTGGTCTGGTTCCCTGTGAGCCTCCCTGGACAGCAAGGGCTGGCTGCAACTTACTAAGAGGGCTCAAAGTTCATCCCTAGAGGATCATTGGCTTTAGAACAAGATGAAGTGAGTGACTTTCTTTAAAGGCAGGGCCTAAAATATCCTTTTTTTTTTAATTTTGTGTGTATCATTATAAATATATACTTTTATGCAATAACTTAGAGGAGAAAAAAAAAATCAATATATGGAGTAAGTCAGAACTGACTGGAACATGGATGGCCTCCATTGTGAAAGATTAGGAGTTCATTATTGGGAAAACCAAACTGGTTTCTTATTTTGTGGCATTTTTGTTGCGTATTCTGAACACCTGAAGCTTAAGCACAGTAGATTTTCCATAATTGTGTTCCACTGTATATAGTAGTCATATACAAGTCATATACATCTTACAAATCATGCAGAGAAACCAAATCATCCTCTATACTTCTTTTAGCCACCTAATGATTTAAAATTGGACTGTTTGAATAAAACAAGTGGGATTTACCTTTCACTTTGTTTACAGTGCACGAGCACCTGTTTATAGCTGATAGTCCAAGATCTAATTTGGAGTACTCGATCTCTTATAAAGTTGGTAGTTTTATAGTTGTAAAGCAAGCCTGTGACTCCCTCCTCCTCCTCAAATCCCCATGGAGTTTGATATCTGTTTATTTGCTCTTCTTGAGGACTGCGTGTTTCATTTCTAAAGGTGACAGTGATCTTGGAATATGTTTTTTATCCCTCTAATTCTTTGGTATCTTCTGTATTTACCTCTTAACAATGCTGGTTTATGTGTGATTCCACATAACTAAAAATAGATTACAACAGCATCTCACTGAAAGAAGACGTAAAATATACTGTGCAGAGCAAATGTGAAATAATAGCCAACTTGTCCAAACAATTTTTAGATTTAAAATAAGTGTTTTTCTAATTATTTCTTAAAGTATTTTTGTAATGATCTCATTTTGCATATGTTAATGTATTTCTGAAAGCATGTTTTTCATATCTCTCTCTCTCCCCTAACAATAAAAAGTGGCAATACAAATATAGTTTGAGTGAAATTCTGTGTTTTTTCCAAATAAGGTTAGATTTTTTTTTTTCTGGTTGAGATGTTTTGGGATCTCTGCCAAAAGATTCCTACCTCAGCTTGGTGGGTAGTTTTTTCTTTCCTTTCTTTGCAGTCTCTATAAACTGTGAATGCCAGGATTATGAAACATGTTCTGAAGATATATGCAGACACTGAAGTAGTATCTGTGTAAAAGGCAAGTAAGCAACAGACATTTTTACTCCTTGTCTGACATTTACACATGGCTTTGTTGTCTCTCTTCAGACTGTCGCATCAGATGTGCCGTTCTCTTCTACTTTTTGCCATTTCTGGTTCAAGAGTAGTTTATATTCTCTTCTAACAAGCTGTTTATATAAGTACCCTGTAGTTCTAAGTGGTCAAATATGGTAAAAATATTTTATACATTTGAATTAGTTATGATTTCTTTTGCATTGTTCATTAAACTCAATTTTTACCTTTTTTGAAATGAACAAAATACATATAACTCCCTTTTTCTGCAGAAGAAATGGCACATTTAGGCAGTATGCTATTATTTTAGTAGATGTTCATATGGTTCACATAATTTCAGATACTCACATGGTGCTCACACGTACATGTTACAAAATATGTATGCACGTATGTAGAGATAAGAAGAGAGGTCAGAAGTTAGTGCCCTTCTAACGCCATTCAGGGACACACTTAGTTTGTATGCATTGCCTAGGATGAAGATGATAAGCTGTGGTTCTGAGGCTGGGTGGGGTCTTGCAGTACGGCCGCGTGGTTTGCTTTCCACTGTTAACAGGTGAGCGGCATGGGTTGCCTGAGCTTTGCTTTACTTGATGGGTCCTCAAGAGGCTAGAGGTTGTTATGCTGCTTTGGACCTCTTGAGACCTCTAAGATGGTCCTCTCTTGAGGACTCCAAGGAGCCCAAAGACACGAGCAGCTGATGCAACTTTGCAGAAGGACTCTTTCCCCATCAGTTACTGGACATGCCTCCTTGTATGCAACGAGTACCCATGTGTGTGCCTCTATTTTGTGTCCGTTGTATGAAGTCTCCTCCTGCGTGACCAAAAGAGAGGGATCTGGCTCTGGTTTGTTGTGAACCAGGTTAGAAGAGTGTCAGTTGTTCCTTGCTCAGCAGGTAGAGTGCTTTTGTTCACAGGATTCATTTTATGACATGTCAGTTTATGACATGTCAGGAAATCTATAAAAGGTCTTGTAATGAACAGAAAGCACTAGAGAAATTTTCCAGTTTGTATGGACAAATGGTAGGGAGTTTATTGAATATGAGTAGCCCCCAGTTTAACTAAAAGCCAAAGAAAAGCCATGGGAAAAATTGATTGAATTCTTTTTGATGGCGTGGGCTGCGCTGTCTTGGAGCATTTGAATGCTGAAGTTTTTAGCTGTTTAGGCCTGCGACAGTGAAATCTAAAGCCAGATTTTGTTTGGCACCAAACAGTTTTCACTGGTGGTGTGTGTTGTGCAATTTGGTATACTACTTATATAGAACTTGTTTAGCATAACTTGCTTAGCATTAGTAACTAAATTTGCTGAAGCCTTAGGCCGCAAGCTGTGAACTTTCACCTCGATATGTTGAGCTTTTACCTGGTCAGGTAAAAGAAGGCCCCAGAGCTGGTTCAAGCCAGAAGATAAGGAAGCTACATTCATTAACAGAAGCTGCAACCTTAGAGATAAGAAAAGAAACGGCCTGCTTAGAGACAGTGAAGGGACCCAATGAAGAACGGGAAGACCCCAGACCCTAATATTACTACTGGTCCTAACTGTCGCATGAGGGGTGGGGAATTTAGATTGTAAGGGTATGATTGCCCAGGGATTTCTTTGTTCGAGGTCCCTCTTTGGAGACACCCAGCTCGAGCTGTAGCGCTATTAATGAAAAGGACTTTTTAGAAGAATCTCTTTTCGGCTCATTGATTCAGCGGAAACCTAGGGTCAAACCCTGTTACGGTGGCTGGCATGTGTAATTTCCATAACACGTGTGTCTACAAGCTCTGCAAACCACTGTCATGCATGTGCAGCTCTCAAGGGCAGTGCACGTTGTCTGTGGAGGCACGGAGGTGGGGAGTTGTACCTACAACTGGAAAACCTGATTACTTGGCCAGCTCTACCGATAGATGTCTTGGTCAGGAGCCTAACCTGACAGAAACAGAGAACCCGCTCTGGGGTGACTAAAGAAGTCATTAATATTTAATGTGATTCTATTGGAGAATACTTTCAGATTGATATTTTGGCTGTTTCATTAAGTCTTTAGCCTTTTTTTTCCCAAAAACATTTATGACATTTAGTTCTAAGAGCATTTTTGATACAGCAAATGGTACTTAAATCTTTATGGGAAAGTGAGGGATGATTTCTTCTGAGCTCCCCAGCTTGGGCTTTGCTCCCGATCAAGTGTTGTTTTCCAGGACCAGGGGGTGAGTGGGGACCTTGACAGAGGCGGTTGTGATTCCTGTGGTGAAGAGTTTGACCTGCTGCTCCTTTCTCCTCATAAAGGCTCAGCTGTTAACAACCACCATGTCTGCTACTGGTTTGAGGAACGTGTTTTATATTTCACTGAGCCAACAGGAGGGAAAACCATTTTACCCATGGCGAAAAGAAGACCTACCGGCTGGAAGCTTACCTCTTGCCTGTCAAACCTGTCAACGGGTAACAGGAGTTGTCAACATAGGTGATGAATGACCAGATGGTAAAGCGCTCTTGCTTGCTTCCATTGAAACAGTGTAGTCTCTAAACTTATCTGATTTACTTGCTGATCTCTTTGCTGTGAAATGTGTCTGCAGGGTTATGGGCCAAGGCAATGATGGGCTGTGGTGTGAGCCTGGTTTAGGAGCGCAGGAACCCTTCTCCTTCCAGGTAGGAAAATGTAACTTTAGCTATTGCCCAGAATAGTACAGATAATATACAATGGTGCTGTGAAAGGAAGGAAAGCAGAGGCTGGAGTCAGAGTTTGGCTCTGAATCAGAGCATATGGCAACACATCATACAGTTGAGGGGTGCGACTCGTGTTTCATGTTGTTCACTGCTGGAGCATCTATGCTTTGCTATAAAGGAAGCTGATGTCCAAATGTAAACCAAGAGGGAAATTAGCTGAGTTAATAATTAACTTTTAAGATGCAAACAATCAAGATACACTGAGTAAAAGTGAAAATTAATTCATGCTGCTAATTCCATTTTCCGTGCTTGGTTCATAATAAAGCAAGGTTGCACTTTGCCCGATGTCACTGACAGGATCGCTGCCTGCACGGAGCTACAATAAGCTCTGCTAATGTCTGCACCATTACTGCGCACAGGGTAGGGCTACAACTTTTTTTTTTTTTATTCCACGTGCCTTCAAAATACGTGCTGCTCCAGCTTCTATTTTTAACTCTCCTAAGTGAAACAAGATTAAACTTGAAGCAGCAGTCTGCGGCAGCAAGTAATTTTCCCAGAATGATTGTAGAAACCTGATAAACACAGTTCTCTCTTATTGTAAGAGAACGGAGAAGCAGACAAGATGCCAACCACGTGGTCCCTTAAGGGAACGACAGGTCATGTCACCAATCCTGGGACTGTCACTGTGTTTGTCTGTCTGTCTCTCTCTCTTTTTCCTGCTTTTACTTCCTCCCGTGAATTTTTTTTTTATTTACCGTCTGGTATTTATTCTACCCTATCTGGATTTCTCTGTGCCTTTCATTTTCCTCTCCATCTTTAGCAATATTGCATTAAATGGCTTCCATCTGTCGAGAGTTCTTATTTCTGAATCCAGCTCCTTCAGGAGGACTGAAGAAGAAACCATTTTAGACTGAGTAACGTAACCTGTGAAGATTTAGATGTTCTCCAAGAAAACAACTTGCTTCTACTGAAGCATAGTTCAGGGAGCACATGTGTATGCACATTCATTTTGAAAAAGGTTGAACCTGTCAAACTTGTCTGTAACATAGCTGCATGTTTAAGAGCTACAGGAAATGTGGCATTTCTTTGCCTCCACCCCAAATGGCAAAATGCTTTCTAAACCATAGCAAAGAATTTGACTCAAATGGGGAGAAAACTGATAGCAAAGTCTGGGATTTTTTTGCTGTAATTCAGTTGAGTGCAGGCCATAATGGACAATTTATATTTTTAATTCTATTATATTTATATTTTTAATCCTCCTATTTGACCCTTGTAGTTGCAAGTATATCTGCTATTAATAGAACATTTCCTTATTTTTTTGGTTCCCTGTTTTATCTCCCTCTAGCCTGTCCAACACCTATCTGTGCTCTCTGAGAAGCACTTTCCATTGCCTTTTTTCTTGTACATCTCTTCCTCTTTCTATTTTAAATAATTTAAGTAGTTTGGAAACTATTATTCAGGAAGGGAGTGGCGCTTCTTTTTTTATGTGTATTGCTTAAAATCCAAGCTTTTAGTATCTATTCGTAATCTGACTATGCGGGCATCGTTTGGAGATCTAGCTATGACTAACGTTACTAGTGAGTGGGCTTCTGTTTTCATTTATTCATTTATTCCTGTTCTGTAAGCGGTATAAAGCCTAGACAGAGTCCTGTAAGCAGGTCCAGACAGAGTAATCCTAATGATTCTCAATTTTCCTTCAGCTAAAGATGTGTTTTCAGATGGGGCTGGGGTGGGGGAGCCGCTTTTTGAGCTTAGCACAGCAGGTTTGCAGGAAGTATGATCTGACGACAGGAGCATAGCTCAGGTTGTGGTTCATCTGGTGGCTGCCTATTTTAATCAGCCTTTTATCCTCCTTTGTCACCAAATGAGTCTTCATACCGCAGAAAAATGACACCTCATGCAAATAAATTTAGGAAGTGGTGTTTTATGGAATTATGAGTTCAAACTGGTCATTTCTAGCAGACACACAGACTAATAGCAGAGGCAAGCTGGAGAAAAAATGTTGTGGTCAATTCAGATGTTTTTAAAAACTAATGCTGAGATCTCTTTTGCATTCAACTGTAAGCTAGGCCAAAAATAGCTGTAGATCTAGTCTCCCGTTATTGAACTTCATGTTCAAATGGAAAAGTAATTTTATCAGAGAACATTGGGTTTGGTGAGCAAAAAAATAAGGTAGGGATTTTGGGGGGTTTCTGCTTGGTGGGAACCTGGGAACCTTGGGGGAGATAACGGAGGAGTCAGTTAAGAAGCATGGAAGCGACCCATTGAGAAGAGTTTTATCTTCCATGTGCACATTTGCAAGTCTGGGTGGAATCAAGCTTAACAAGATTAGAAATGCAGGAAGGATGTAATTTTGCCCAAAACTTCATCATGCACACACATTTTTCCCATCTGCAGTAGCAGGTTTGTTTTTTGTTGCTGTGTGTTGTGAGTCCTCCTGTCCAAGAAGAAAGCTTGATGAAAGTCAGAATAACTCAAACTTAAAAATATTTACGAGTCTGCTCAATGTCAGTTGACCTGGTTAGTGTCTCCTCGGCAATGAATCAAAAGGCTCTACAGGTTGGAATAAGAAATAGGTATTGCAGAAGATCTATTATACGCTAGAAAAAACCTAAACTACAGGCTTTTAAACAAGACATATAATATTATCCTCTTAATGATTCACAGTTAGCTCTTTTAGCAAACAGTTTCATTTCACTTTTAACTGTGTATTACAGCTCAATAAGAAGCAAACTAAAGTAATATTGGGACATAGTATGGGACTGGAATAAAAGAAATTTGTGTGATCGCCCATGGACTAGATGAAGACTTAAAGATTAGATAAAATCTTTCTACTTTGATGTAGAAATACTATATGTATTGTTAAGGTCACTTGTGATTTCTGACTTACAAATTTGCGGGGGGGTGTAGAGGCCTTTAGCTTTGGGGTTTTTTCCGAAAGGTGGATCACCATTTTCAAGTATAGACGGGCAGGCTGTTGCATCTAATTTTATCTTAATTCCAATTCTCAAGAGAGCTCTTGGACTCTAATAAACAGTGTTTGTGAGGCACAACCTACCAAGTAGTTGAAAAGCCTCCACTGTCTCCAGAAACGTGGGAAAGTCTACTGGACTAATATCCAGGGAACATCTATGGGAACAGCTCATTTATTACAGGACTGGATATCTCAGCAGCCCTTGGGAGAGAGTCTGGTTAGTACATACTTACAAAGGAGGACCCAGAAACCACAGGGTTGCAGAGATGTTCCCATATTCCTCCTGTCTGAAGCTACTATTTGCAGAAGAACACGCTGAGCTAACTTTGACAAATAGCTCAGTGTCACTATAACCCGCGTGCGCTGTTATGCTCAAAGATGATGAGAGCTGCTTCTGTTCCCCCTCTGCTCTCCCAGGGTTGCCTTTCTTTTTAGATAAGGAGAAAGAAGCTACACACCCCAAAGCTGCATGCAGCAGACACCCCATGTTTACCCCAAATCCAGTAAAGGTTTTCTTCTAAGGATAAGTGAAAGAAATGCATAGTATCCTGACATTAACAGTAATTGGCTTTGTGTGATCAAAATGTTTTGGCAGAGCGGGGTCCCTTGGCGTGTTCCTCCTGTCTGCAGCTGGTCCCCCTTCTCCATGCATGTGCCTCAAGGGTCTGAGAAATGGTTTTTAAGGTTATATTTCTAAGAACATCCAAATGACAAGGGTTGTGATACAGGAATAGCCTCTCACCCCCACCTCCCAAAAACCTGAAGAGGCGAGTTCATTAGTGCGGTACATGGCACTGAATTGTTTGTTTCTCTGAGCTTGTGATTTCTTTGTGCTACAGGCTGGCAGCAGCCTGCAATTTTGAGGGTCAGCTGGAGAAAATGCCTACACATGCTGGCATGGCCAGCTCTTGGAGCTCTTCCATAATGGTTGACAAGTAATGTTTTATTTCTGGAAATGAAGTGTGTTCTTTTTTCCCAGTGGGTTTTACGAATTGTTGTTTCTCAACTAGTATTGCATGCTTGTCAGCCTTTATTTCTCAGAAGAGATAATGAATTTAAGTCTGTTTTCCTGTTCTGTGTACCAAGGCACATGTCTAATGGATCTAATTAAGCCAATACAAAACTCTCCAGATTATCAAATACTGTTCCATTAAGGAAATAGTATTTGAAGTCATATTTTTATTGGCTGAATTTTATTTGAAGACATAGTGGGTGCGTGTTGAAGGTGAACATAAGGAGAAGTCAGTATGACCCAAACTGTTTCTTGTTGTTAAAAGCATCTGCCCAGCCTCTGGAAAGAAAGGTGTAGCCAGTTGCTGAGGGTGGGTTTTGCCTGCTTGTATGACATGCTGTCCATAAGCTGTGCTTCCTAGGGAAAAAAAAAAAATCTTTTAACAAATCTCAAAATACATAATGTGAGGAAATTTTTAATATCAAATGGTGTTCTCTTACAGACTCTAGCTTTGAAAATAGGCTTTTTTTACTTAGTCACTTGAGTGAATAGTCATAGTAATGTAAATTAAATTACTCACTGGCATACAGTAGCTATGATTTTATACATACTTAGAAAACTTTTCTGCTTTTTGTTAGCTGGAGATTTTTATGTTGAAATAGTAAATCATTTGTGATTACCAGTAAAAACTGGAATTAGGTCCTAAATAACTTTTTTTCCTTGTCGTCATACTTTTAACACAGCACTTCTTGACCTGCTGTAGAACTGTGTAGAGATGGGACACTGTAAATAAAAAGAGGGCTGTGATAATATATTGCAAAAGTATGGTTATTGATGACTTCTGAAGAGATGAGGTGGGAAACAACTAAGGCTGGATCGATCTCCATGTACACACACTTAGCTCAGAATATAAAGTCTGTATAATGTAATGATGTGTGCCACTGACAGTACAGTGACTCAAGTTACTGCAGTAGATCCTGCACTTTAAGGTCTGTCTGGACTAAGTAATTGGCATTAATAAGATGTATCCCTCTTGGACCAATGCTGACAGTGATTCAGCTGTAGGAGCTGGTGGATAAAATAGGTTTCAACACTTTTAAGTCCTGAGAAGTTTCCAGTAATGATGCTAAAATGCGTGTGTGTTGTTTATTCTGGCAGTGAAACCATCTTCATCACTGCTGTGGGAGCTGGACAACAGCTGGTCATTGTCCTGGTGGTGGTAAATGCTCACCCAAAGCTCCTAGGGTTTAAAAGCATGAGAGGGAGATCTATAATCAGATATATTTTATCTGTCTTTAGTTGTAAACACAGAAGAACCCCTCATGTTTTAACTTTAAATTAATCCTTAGAAATATCAATAAGGTATATTCAATGTAACTTGATATTCTGTGTAATAAATGAGCATTGTTAAAAGTAATGGAAGGAACTGTTTGTAATGCTGTGCAGAATATAACTGGAAATACAATTTTTTGCCCAGTTAAATTGAAACATTTCATCAAGCTTTAAAAAAGTCCAAAATTTGACTGTGGTCATTCATACGAGCAATGGAGTAGAACTATGCTTGTTTAAAGAATGAGTTGTGTAAGTGTTTGTACAATAAAGGAGATGGAAGATCAGCAAAGACCTTAATTGTTCTCTCATTCTTTGTAACTTATATCAGGTTTCCTGTCCCCAAGGAAATGTTTCCAAGTTAAGATGGAAAAGAAAATTAAAATGAGTTGATGTTCTTCTGTGACTTGAAAACCTTTATAGCTGGTGGGTTTTGTTGAGGAATTTAAAAAAAAAAAGTCTTCATTAATATCTTCATGCAACTATACTGAGGTATAACTTATTGATTGCTTGTACCTGCTTCCGATTAAAATGTATATTCTTTTTTTTTTAAAAAGGAGTTTTTAAGTAGTAGTCCTATTTCCAAGCTGAGAGAGATTCTAGTGGACTGTATTGGTATGTTATTTAAAGCATGCATTATCTGATAAATATTCCACCAAAATACAGTAGAGAGAGAAACGATTGCTAATTATGATACATGGTTTCCTTGTATCATGTTTCCCATGATAGTATTTTGGTAGCAAACTATATCAGGGTGCTTATAGTACCTGAACATACAGAGTCAGTCATAATCAGAGCCAGTTTAGCTGTCCTGTACAAGCCCTAGTAATATTGTTTTGTCATCCTTAAAACAACAAGCTTGGTCATAAGCTTCCTCTTTTGGATACGCTTAGAAGTCAGATTTACATCATGTCAAGCACAATAAGGAACTTTGTGTGTTTTTATCAGCTTAGCAAAGCCCTGCGAGAAATCCTGCTGCATCTTGCAAAAGTTGTTGTTGTGAAGGGGGTGAGGTTAAAAGAAACCCCTAAGAATTACAAATGTGAAATATTTGAAGGTTATGAAATCAAGCCAAGAAAAGGGTTACCTCATTGTTTGATCCAGTGAATCTGCATTAGGTTCACATTTAATGCAGATTAGATGTTTCTCCATGACATCTTCGCTTCATTCAGTGCAGAGGATGCAGTTTATGTTCTTGGTTCCTGCACAGGAATAAAACAGAAGGCAATTTTCTGCACAGCTGAACTGAGAAGAAAGTCTGCATCTCAACTTGGTCTTGGTCTTGACAGGGCTTACATAAGGTGCTGGGGTCTGGGGTTGTTGATTCACCTCTATTCCCGCCCCCCCTTCACATATTCACGTAAGCCAATACAAAATGTGTACATAAGTAGTAGTTGGTGTCACACAACGTGCAAACAGATCCACGCACAGATGTAGTGATGTGAAAAATATTAAAACAGAAAACATTCCACACTGCTGTTAATAGACAGTCCTGTTCATGTAAGATGTGGATGTAGGAAAGGACTGTAAGTCAAAATAGCTTTCCTTGTGAAAATGAAAATACGTGCTTTTTTCAGTTACCGCATAATTAGATGTTACAGGATAATTACCTCTTAAGTTAAATATCTTCATGATAAAAGCAAACAATATATACAGGTACAGTGAATGCCCTATAGAAAAGACAGAGCAGTGTACTAGGCATCTCAAATTTTATAATAAATTGGCAGATACTCCTATTAAGCTGGAACCCTGATACCCAGTTGCTTCTGGTGTGGATTGCCATTTCTTTTCTCACTCATGTAACAGATGGCAGCTAATCCATTGCGAGAGTGAGGGAAGGCAGTGTGTCCCTCTTAAATAAAACAAGCAAACAAAAACCTATAAAAGCTTCAGGAGAAAGATCTTATACACTGGATGATAAAACGCAGAGTAACCATTGTAGATCATAAGGGTTTTTTTTGTTGGGTTTTTTTTGGAGGGGTGTTTCTGGTTTGCTTTTCTCTTGGAAAAAGAACTCAGGGTAAGGAGGATGTGGTGGTGTATCTGCTGAAGGTTGAGCAAGTTGCGGTGTTGGCTTTACTCCCTTCAAAGCAGCAAACCTGTTGCTGTTCTGTGTTGCTTGCGTGATATGTGAACTCTTTGTTTTGGGCTAGTTCTTGTGGTTTTGTTTGGTTTTTTTTTTACCTGCCATTTTATTTCAGGTCACTCCTGGTATGACTAAGATCACATACTTTGACAGCTGTCTGGTCTAGAAGAAGGTAGCAAAGCCTGCCGGTAGTTCACCCCACTGACAGTTTTTAGTTCATCGCTGGTGAAATGGGGAGAAGTAGCAGGTCTTGTGTCCTCAGCAAGCTCACGGAGTGCTAACCCATCGGTTTTTAGATAAGTGACGCCCTGCTTTGCAGACAGGCAGTGTGAAGAACGCAGTGTGTGTCCAGCCAAAAGCCACATGGTGTCACCGCCTTGGCTGACAGTAGGCTTTGACAGTGAGGTCGTCATTTCCCTGAACGCATGGAGTACAGCAGTAGGAATACTGTGTCAAGGAAAATTAAATCAAGGCAAATCCCAAGGATTGCAGTGTTGACCACACTTCACCTTGCTGTGCTCCACATTGGCGCATGCTTGGAGGTGGCATGTTTGTTTAGGGTAAGCTGCATCCGTTTTGGGTGAGAATGAAGCAAAAGCATCTGCTTGAAACTGTGATGGGGAAACAGCACAATTTCCTCTCTCCACCTCCTGTCCTCCCCTCCCTTCACAGCTGTATTTAGCAACCATTGCCAGTTAGGCAATGCAAATTTGAGGCTGTAGGATTACCAGCTTTGGAAAAATAGGTGGAAAAACCGGATATCTATTAAAAAAGGGGTTTGGGAAGAGTAATTTCTGTTGCTGCACAGGGAGGAGGAGTAAATGACCCCTTACACTCCCTTGCAAAACACAAATACAGTATTTAGCCTAACAGAGTCGACTGACGCTTCAGAAGAAGCTGCAGTTGCATTTTTAAGGATTGCTTCATGCACACAGACTCTCCCTTGGAAGACTCGCACTCTTGCTGCTGCTGCCAGCACACCACTGTGGCCAGTGCTGCAGACTCTGCTTGACTGGTGCAGCATTAACCAGTTTTGCTTCCTTGTCTGTGGTGTGGAGGTGCCAGATGAAGCTGTGGATGTTGCAACGAGCTGGGATGTCTCCTCACTTGTTTCAACCTTGGCCGGGGGCATGCCATGTATGCCCCAGATTTCTGACCGTCAGAACAGCGCTATCATACTAGACCCCTGACCCAGCTCCCAGCAGACTGTCCCCAGCAGCAACCAGTTGGGTATGCATAGGGCATACTGGGGCCAGGCAGGGAGTGAGAAGCCTCCTTGTCATCCTGTACCAGTACTGCATTCTGAAAGGCGCTCCCAGTTTCCTCATTGCTGTTACCAATCCATTACCCTCCAGCTGTCTGGGGGCAGGAATCTGGGATAAGTGGCAGGCACTTGCAAATTGAGTTTTACTGAAAGTTGTCAGGTTATTTCCATAACCCAGCTTTGTTTGCACTATCCCTTTAAAATCCGGTATTTGTAAAACCCTGAAGATGCGGCCTTTTGGTAGACTGTTCAGCTTAGACTGTTAAAGAGTATTTTTGAACAAGCTTTTCCCTTTTCTCTTCTTCTTTTCCCTTCAGTCAATTGCTTCAGCGGACATGGATTTGAATCAGCTGGAGGCTTTTCTCACTGCTCAAACCAAAAAACAAGGTGGCATCACATCCGATCAAGCTGCAGTCATTGCAAAATTTTGGAAGAACCACCGAATAAAGATCCACGAGAGCCTGATCAATCAAAGCCGTTGGGATAACGTCTTGAAAAACATGAACTGGCGAGTGGATCTGAAGTCCCAGTCAAGACACATCGATCAGATAAACACTCCTGTTGCAATAGTTGAAATGGAACTGGGGAAAAATGGGCAGGTAAGCTTTCTTTTGCAAAATATATAAACGTGATTTAGCTATGTATGTGCTGAGACATTTTACCTATTGCTGAATTCACTGCATCCAAATCAAGTCAGTGTATTTTTCATCACCGGGCCTTTAATGAACTTGTGGTCCATCTTTGGATACAAAGATACATTCTGGGTGGTGAATGCAATTTTTGCTTATTTTCTGTCTTCATATATGTATTGACAGCTCTCTTTACATTAAGCTTGGAAAACCTGAGGATGTAGAAATCAAATATAAAATCAGCCGTGCTAGCAATTATATTAAAATTATATATGTACTCCATGCACTGTGAAGTCGATTAGTCTTTTTTTTTCTAATCAAATACTAAAATTAGGTAATATCTGCAAAGTAGAAGCTGAAAAAGAATAAAGTTTGCAAATTATGATGATCAAGCATCCCTTACATTTTAGGATAAATGAGGGGAAAGACTCCTCTTTATTTTACGTAACACCTATTTTCATGTTACAAGTACATCTTTATTACCAGTCACGTTATGCAATGTGGTCTTATCTGCCTGAAAGAGATGTATAGCTCTGTCAGTGCTGAACACTGCCTTTCTTTTTAATCTTTATAATTCATATGAATGTACAACTAAAGGCACAGCTTCCCATCTTCAATTTTTCTGTCTTTTTCTGAGAGGAAATGTGTTTCAGTTTGGTATCTTTTTCCTCTGCAATGTGTTAGTGAATCTTAAAACCTCATTTCTTAGCAATAGCTACTGTAAATCATACCATGAGCTAATCTGGGGGTTTTGATGTTAATAGTTAACATTTAGCAAGTTTCCTTGGATTTCATAATATTTCAGTAGCTTATAGCAAAAGAGTACCTGGATTAGGTATACCTAAAATGTGTGTATATACACACCTGGAGTATACCTATGCAGGCTGAATGATTTAATTGAAACTGCGTGGCTATACGAAGGCCAGAATGAAAGTACAAGTAAATTGGGATCCTGCTGAGACAGTATATATTGTGGAAGTTATTCTGTTAGTCCACTTTTCCTCTCAGTCTTTGAAAGCTTAGCCTTCCTAAGTGCTGACCCTCCGCCTTCCGCTGGTGTATCATCTCTGCAGTGACCAAGAGAGTAATGGTGTGTGGTTTTAGGTTTTTTCCGAGCCTCAAAAAAGTGGAGTTTTCTGCTCAAGATCTTGAGATTGGAAATAATTATATTCCATTAGTAACAAATGGAAAAAGTTTAAAAAAAAAAAAGTTACAGTGAGTACATTAGAGTGAGTACATTAGCGAGCAAATGGGAAAAATACCCGTGTTCATTAAAAAAAAAAATCCTGAAGTCGGAATCACTGTTGTATTTCATAAGGGAATTGTGTAGTTAGTGACTCTTGTTTTGAAATTGTTTTTTCCCTGATAATGGATTATTATGGTAACATCAATCAGCAAGTACATTTCTATTTCTTCCTCCCTGTACAGCGAGAGAAAGGGGATGTGAACGTGAAGGAAGAATAGACATTTCTGAGACACTGTAATTTCTCTTACCAAAGACCCCCACAACAAAAGCAGAATGAATTATTTTAGCAATGCAGCTTCGTATTTCAAAGAGACGTGGTTGTGTGAATGTATTTTTTTTTGAACTGCCATACTTTTGTCTCCTTTGCTGAGGACAGTGCAGTAGCGAGCTGTTGGCAAGTCTGGCTGTCGGTGCGAATAAGGGTATTAGACTGGTACTTACAGAAATAATCATGGAGTAATTAAGATTGTCACCACTTGAGTCAAAATTGGCATTTATTTGAAGGTGCTGTGGTTTCACATAGTCTTTAGCTTTGGTTTAAATAGGTTTTCTGCTGCAACGCTTTTGGCTGAGGCAGTCCACAGCATGCTCACGTCGTGTGCTGAGGCAGGGGAGTTGGGGGAACCCCGGGACCAAAGGAGCAGCAAGTGGGTTGCCAGGACAGTTCATCCAGCCCTCAGCCTTTTCCCACATGTGTTTGAGGACCTCCTGGAAAGATGATTGCAGAGGCTTTACTATTGGAGGTTGAATGAGTTGTTCTTGCACGCTGGATTCAGCCCACAAACTTAAAACCATCACGTTTTATAGCCTTTACATGTATTTTTACTTTATTGTTAGCACATTTATCTCTGTTCTGAATATCAAGTTTTGTAGCACATCAAATACACATACGCTGGTACCGTTCTGAAACTTAACAGAGAGAACATATTTTCTAAAAGGTTGTCAGTCATAGAAGTGATTTGGCGTATAGTGAAGATCTGCTGGATTTGTAGAAGAAAGCTGGCTGATGATTCAGGAGTAAATTATTCAGAACAGACTGTTTTCATCTGGATACTTGATTACAGAGCAGTATACAAATGCATTGATGTGTAATGAATTGTCATTAATATTTCATGTGTTTTAACAGAAGCAAAAAAATACCCTGTAGAAAATGTATCTTTCAAGAATTTAAAGTCGCTCTGGTTCTTCTCAATGTCTCTGAACTGGATTTAGATCTCTGCCCAGCAGAAGGCCAGGCAGTTTGGTGAAGTGTCTGCTCCTTCTGCTTTCTGCTTGCCGTCTCTGAATTTTAATCAGTCAGTTCTTTCACGACGGAAAGAGTATATGTGTAAGAGCTAATATGGCTAGAAATAGGGAGTTTTATGTGACGGGTTCATAAATGTCAGTAGACCAAGTTTACGTGAATTATGTCAAATTTCATGAATGTTTTCTCATGGAAGAGCGATGATTCTGGGTTTGAGAATCCATTACAACTTGCTTGAATTAATTCTTACTATCCTTGGCATTACTGATAATAGAAAAAAATGAACCCTTTCCTCTAAAAGCTCTTAAAAACACTTCTAACGATAAACATTTGGAAATACTGGTGCTCCAAACTTTGGGAAGTTTGGTTCAGGATCTGTTACTTGCAGTTTGAACTCTTCTTCAGTAAAGATTTTACAGCGACATTTAAAGTTTCCTTTAAGCTGGTGATATTGTCTTTATACATCGTGGTTAAAGGCAGATGAACATGCTAGCCATGAAGTACTCTGCTTTGAAAGCCCTTTAACAGTGTGACTAAAAATAAAATCCTAAAGCAGTTGCACTTTAGCCTGCATTTACCTTCATCTGTTTGTGATATTCAGCACTCGTCACTGCCAGTCCCTTCTTTCCTTTTGAACAGCCCATCTTTTCTTTTGCACAATGGTTTTATCTTCCTGTATCTCTATACCTTGCTGACTTTCTCTTAAAACATCTATAGCTCCCTGCCCCCTTCTTTATGTCCTTTTTAATCTTGTTCTCCTTCTCTGGGCATTGCTGTAAAGCTCTTTTGGCGTGAAATGTCAACTGGACATGAATCCGCCGGGAGGGACAGCAGAGTGAGCTGGAGAGTCGCCCTTCTTGTGCCCTTCTTGCCTCGCTGCATCACCGCTGCTCCATATGGTGAACGACGGTGCCGTGCAACGTTAGGTTACCTGCAGATTTCAGTCACAGATTTATATCTGACCTTGTCATTAATAGGAAATTAATGCATTGGGTTTGCACTGGGGCTTGGCATTAAGATATATTTAAAATTGTTTTATGGACTTTGCCATGTTATTTTCCTTATGAGATGTGCCTCTCCCTTGGGGCTGTGTTCTTCCCACTAGTATTCTGGGCTGATTTGCCAATGTTTTACTTTCTTGCAGCATTATATCTTTTGCAGTTTAATATCTGAGACTGATCAAATGTTATAGATTAGCCTGAGTATTTGCTCTTGGCTTTTGTGCTTGAACTTACTTACAGAGTGGGTATTTTCACATGCATTTCTTTTCAGTGTTTAAGATACTGGTAATCCATGTTATAGCACTTTTATTGAAGTTTTGTGGGATGTTAAGCATGTTTTATGAGCAAAGAGTATTTTCTGCCCTAACTTAACATGAAGTTTGGGGTTCCACTGCAGGATTCTTCCCAGAAAGACCTGAGGAAATCACGTCAGGATTATGGATGAGAGGGTTTTTTCCCAAAACATTGTATCTCTCTTCTCTTTCCTTTTTTAAAACATCTACTTGACAGAGGTATCATAAAGCTGAGTTAATGGTATATAGCACATAAATACTACTATATAGCAGATAGTAAAAGCCACAATATAAGTTATGAAATTAGGATAATTTCTTTCAAATTTAAGGGCAAAGAGCAGCCTCTCATTCCATATCATTTTTCTGAAGTCTGAAATCACCAGGGATGTATATTTTCATATAAAACAAACGTCTTTCTTTAAAGAACAGGCGAGCATTAGTAACAGTCTTTTGATAAATTGAAAAGTCTACTATTTCCTAGTTCTGACTATATTTTGATTGCCATTTTAAACTCTCACCAGTGAGATAAATAATTTGTGATGAAAGGGCTTACTAGATGAAGTGATCCTTTACCAGTGCAAGAATTTACCTGATACTGAAAAAGTGAGAATTGTCAGCTCACAGTTTACCTTAGGTATATCACATCTGCTCTCTGCTAATGGCTGGGTCCAGACCTTGGTAATTCAGAGAAAATAATAATAATTCAGATAATTCAGGTGCGGAAAGAATTCATAATGAACATAGACAATTGTCATGTGCTGTATGTAAGAGGTAAAATGCTACCAGGATTTTGAAGGTCTGGAGCTTGAAATTTCATCAACTTTTAATTTGTATGACTATGAAGATTTAATTCTTTTAATGTTCTGGGTAGGAGTGAAGTAGGTCTCAAAGTAAACTTTTGGGAGATCAAAATTGCTTCTGACTTGTTAATTAGGTATATTCTACACAAATTTATGTTGACATTTGTATCAACCGTGCTATAAACAAACGATAAGCTGAGTTCACACATGTTGACAAATATTAAAATTGAACATGCTTTCACAGTGTAATAAAAAATCTTAGGATTTAGCTTCTATAAATCTCATTACCTTGCTAGGATTACAGACTGAATGCCACTGAGGATCTGTGGGTGTTTTGCACATTTTTGTAAGCACAGGTCTCTTGGTTTGCCTAGGCTGCGGTTCTCTCCAGCAATAGCTTTCACTGCTGAAGAAAGGTCAGATCAAGAAAACGTCATGAGTAAACTCATGCTATAGAGAGGAAGGATTATGGCTGCACTTGCTTTTGTCTCCATGTGACTCCAGGTCAGGCTGCTTCAGAGCTATCACTGAAAATAACTTCAGATGATGGATTTCCAGTCTTTTTTATGTAGGATCTATTCCAAAAAGACAGACCACCATTTGTAGGATATCGGTATGGGCAAAGCGATGCTTTGGGAGATGAAAAGCAGTTCTAGGTACCTGAACCCAAATAAGGACAGCCTGGCCTGCGAAGGGGAAGGAAAAACAACCCCCAAACAATTTTTCCTTTCCAGCCTTAATCCATTTTAATCTTTGTAGTTATTAACATTATCAGAACTATTGTTCCGGTCAAAAATGGGAAAGCGTGGGCATTTAGAAGCCGAATCGATCAAGTTAACTGCAATAGGCTTAATACTTTTATGTGATTAAAAATATAAAACCCAGTAAGTAGAAGTTAGTGGAAAAAAATCACCTTTGTGGCCAAGCTGAATGTAATCACTTGAGCTTTTGTTCACCTTGGAAATTTATGAGCTGGAGGGAACAGTTACATAAGGCAGTACAGTAAAAGCAAATAAAAACCAGAGAGGGCAAGGGGTCACTCTGCACAGAGGAAACTGGAGCACAGTTGACTGACTTAACTCAGTTATTTTCCTTAATCCTCTGCATGGCACTCTGTAGTCCTTTGCTTTGACAGTTCAATTTTTGTCACCTTCTCCTGAAAGCAAAATGAAATTTGGGGAACAGGAAGAGAATTTTGTTATTTGTGGCTGTTGGTATTTTTTAAGTGTAATATGTTACGGAGATAAGAGCATTAAGCTGAGATATTAAATAACTGTCCAACTTGAATTGTCAGTTTTCCACTGTATATATTTGACAATTTTTTTTTTTATGAGTACCTCATCTGTTCATCCTATACGAAGCAAGGATATTCTACAATTAGTGGTACTAATGTGCATGCACACACATATATTCATTGTCAACTGTTTTAACTCTGGAACTGGATTTGTTGAAGTAGTTAAATAGAATAATTTAAGTGAGATAAATATTTTTGATTGTAGCTGAGTTCAGGGTATTAAGGGGAGAATTCTGGATTAACTGAAGGTGAGCTGTATGAAGATAGATGTTATCATAACGATGCATATTTACTGCCTTTCATCTGCCTAAATTCAGATTCAGTCCTGGACGCTTGAGATTTTTTACCTTCTCAGAAAATACATTGAGGTCTTGGACATTATGACAGGGAACTTCCCATCTGTTATGTTTCTGGCATTCTCATGCAGCAATAAAATGTTGCATAGCTTTGATGAAACACCCTGCAGAGCCATCTCTTGCAACCTTGGGATACAGACTACGATGAGGCTGGGACAGGGGCAGCTGGGTTCAATAGACCTGTCTGTTGAAAATTGTCTCCAGCAAACACATTTCATCACTTACCTTTTTCTGGAATTAATGCTACACATTTATGACTCGGTCAGAAGGACCTGTTCTTCCTCCTCCTTCTTCTTATCCTCCCTATGTTATCTCTGCTCGTTGCTTTTCTGGAAGTCCTCGCCCTGGTCTTCTACCAGCTCCCATGCCCCCAGAAGTGGTTGGTACACTTTTGGAACCTACCCTTAGCTAACAGCCCTCGATCCTCATCCTGGCTCCCCTACTGAAAGCACAGAATCACAGAATGCTTTGGGATGGAAGGGACCTTTAAAGGTCATCTAGTCCATACCCCTGCAATTGGCAGGGACATCTACAACTAGATCAGGTTGCTCAGGGCCCCATCCAACCTGACCTTGAATGTTTCCAAGGATGGGGCATCTACCACCTCTCTGGGCAACCCGTTCCAGTGTTTCACCACCCTCATCGTGAAAAAGTTTTTTCTTGTGTTCAGTCTAAATCTACCCTCCTTTAGTTTAAAACCATTACCCCTTGTCCTGTCACAGCAGGCCTTGCTAAAGAGACTATCCCCGTCTTTCTTGTAGGCCCCCTTTAAGTATGGAAATGCTGCAATAAGGTCTCCCTGCAGCCTTCTCTTCTCCAGGCTGAACAACCCCAGCTCTTTCAGCCTTTCCTCAGAGCAGAGGTGCTCCATCCCTCTGATCATTTTTGTGGCCCTCCTCTGGACCCACTCCAACAGGTCCATGTCCTTCCTGTGCTGAGGACCCCAGAGCTGGACACAGCACTCCAGGTGGGGTCTCACCAGACCAGAGGAGAAGGGCAGAATCACCTCCCTCGACCTGCTGGCCACGCTTCTTTTGATGCAGCCCAGGATACGGTTGGCTTTCTGGGCTCTGAGAGCACGTTGCCGGCTCACATCCAGCTTTTCATCCCCCAGTATCCCCAAGTCCTTCTCCTCAGGGCTGCTCTCAATCGCTTCATCCCCCAGCCTGTAGTGATACTGGGGATTGCCCCAACCCAGGTGCAGGACCTTGCACTTGTCCTTGTTGAACCTCATGAGGTTCACACAGGCCCACTTCTCCAGCCTGTCCAGATCCCTCTGGATGGCATCCCGTCCCTCAGGCGTGTCAACCGGTTCATTGGCCACTACTCTCTGGATGCGACCATCCAGCCAGTTAGCTATCCACCGAACAGTCCACCCATCAAATCCATATCCTTCCAATTTAGAGAGAAGGATGTTGTGGGGGACCGTGTCAAAGGCCTTACAGAAGTCCAGATAAAGCATTTCTATAAACTTTTCAACCCTTTCTTTGCTCTTCCTGCAGCGCTGGGGTAGGTTACCCTGAGAGTTTGTGGCCATGCATGCTTTGAGATCCTCAAGACTCAAGCTGGATAAAGACTGCAGTCAGACATACGGGCAGGGTCTCCACCACACAAGACCCGAGCATTTAGCCCGCAGACTTTCAGGTGAAACGGGTAGTTTCATGCTCCTTGTTTAATCCAGTCACTGTGTGCATTTCAGTTCCTTCTCTATTCACCGAACCTCACATGCAAGATTGAGCTAAGAGCGTGTTTCTGTTCCTTTTGTACTTTGTGCTTTAGTTCAGTCTGAACGCATAGACTTCTGGGTCAGGAAATCGGGAGGTTGGTTTCAGAAGAGGGAGAGCTGTTTGAGAACTGTGACACTGAATGTTGGATGAGGGGGGCAAAAAAAGCTGACGGCATTTAAAGAGAACACATTGCAGAGGCTGGATGCAAAGATGGCTGATGAGCTTCAAAACCTCCACAGCTCTGGCTCCGTTCTCTAATAAGAAAGTTCCTGTGTCACTTAGCTTAGAGGATGGTTATGAGTTTCTTGTGCTTCCTCATCACTTTGCATTAACTGGGTAATTCGGAGACTCTAAATTGCAGTTTCAATGTGACACTTGCACTGCTGCTGTCATGTAAATAATCACAGATGACTCCACTGTCTGTGCAGTCCCCCACCACGATGGTCTTGGAGTTGTATAGAAACTGACTGCAAATATGCAAGTTAAAGCATTGCATTTGCACAAAATGCCACATGCAGACCCACACCATTTGGGTGCATGACCTTGCTCTTAAACAAGCCTAGTCAGAGCTTCTGCCTTCTTCAGAGCTCACAGCCTGGCCTGGGTCACTGCTGGAGGGTAGAGGAGCAGCTCTGCATTTCCCACCTCTACCAACCAGCGAGAGATTCAACCTTACTGCAGCAAAACCAGGCTTTAATTGAGGTGAAATGTAGTGTAAAGCTTGGAAAGTTGGAGCTTTAATGTGTGAAGTGGAAGTTCTTTGGAGGTTTGCAGAAGGTGAGATAAAACTGAAATGGAAAAGGTAGATTAAAAAACGTTGACATTTTTCTATTGTACTTGTACTAAGCCTGGGGCAGGAGGCAGAGGGAACCATGCTTGGCCAATGTGATCAATTCCAGGCTTATGAAAAATCAACTTTGCAATGCAAAGATTGGGTCTGTTGGCTGCGGTGTTGCCAATTGTTGAGGACCCAGAGAGAGCATTTGCTGACGTGAGGCCTCCTAGGGGTAAATACAGAGGAGTTAGTGATTTGTTTTGACACTGCTCACCTTTTGTAAAACCAGCAGCACGTAGTTTGGGTGTGATAGTGAATGTGTTCTGTTTTGTGAAATAATTTATCTTGGGATAAATCTCAGAATATTTTATGAAGTATATTTAGCCCACGAGGCATTCAGGGAAGGGGAACATGGTTGAAGAACCAAAAATTGTAATCTTCACTAGCTGCTTTTTAACAAAAGTAAAAATTTTTGCTTGATTCTCATAAAAATTTTTTTAAAAGTGGAATTTCTTTGCTGGGGAGTCTGTATACAGCAAATCAAAAACACTGGCCTCTTTGCATCTTAGCTCCGGTATTGCTGGCCATCTGCATTCTTCAGAGGACTTGGATGTCAACATTAGCAAGTAATTTGTTCTTAGAAAACTCAGGGAAAAAAAGGAGTTGTTATGAACATAAGTGCCCACTGCATTGGCTGACAAAGCATCTTGTTTTTACAGGCCTAGCCTGGCCAAGAACATTTAAAATTGTTGTTTTGCCAGTTGGCCAGTCTTCCCACTCTTGACAATATGCCACGTTGCCGCTGAAAAGCGCTGTGAAGATCATTCCAGGTTTGTAATGGTGTCTTTTGAGATCCCCAAATAGTAGTGTTCAGGGGTGTACATAAGAACAGGTTCTTACTTAATTTATTTCAATTAGGAAGAGCTGCTGCAGGAGGAGGTATCAGAAGATAAAAAATTGGAAAGCTGGCATGTACTTGGGGAGAAATGTGTGTAACTCACACCCTTCTTTGCTGCTTAATCCTTTGGATTCGCTTTATTCTGTGATAAATACATATATATACACACACATACTGTTCATAAAAGCTGGACTCTAGCTTTGGCTGTTCAAGAATTGATCCAACAAAAAACCCCCACCCAACAGTACACCAAAGAGCAAAGTCACTGCAGACTGTACAATTAATCTTGCCATGTTTCTGTGTGTGTTTTAAGTTTTTTGAGGGGAGAGTGAACCTGCGTCATTTCTTGTGAGCAGCTTGTATGTTATCTGCCAGCAGCTTTATTTTTTCACCTTTCTTCACGAATTGAATTCCCACGTGGTGAGCAGTTCTATTAATACATTAGCCAGCAGACGGCATGGGCAACAGGAGAATGCAATTCGTAGGCAGATCACAGTATAATCTTTTTATCGAGAAGATATTGCTCTTCTAATTTCTAACAAGCTGTGGCTTTCTGTCCTTTTAGTGCTTCTACTCATATGTCTCGTCCTAGTTAAAAACGGAAAAAAAGATAAATATCACTTTTTTCCCTTCCTTTTCTTCTTACCATTCCCTTTACAAAAATCTCTAACAGAGGGATTTCTCTGGTAGCTGCTGGAATTTGTTGGTGTGCAGAACTGTCCTTGGCGGTAACTGAGCGTTAATGCTGAGGTATTATCAGCTCCCTGTACGGAAATGTATTTAATCAACACGTGAAATGTTTGGAATACCAGTGCTGCGTCTGCATAAAAGCAAACCCTCATTCCTGCTGCAGGTGTTCTTGCTGCTATCAGTTTATACTACTAGAAATGGTACCTAGGGACTTCTAGATGCCCGCAAAAAAATTTTGGGAGATGCTCATGCCCCTTCCCAAGGGAATGAATTAAGACTGTAGGAAACATGGCTCTTTTTGCAAATATCAACTTCCACGTTGTATAGGTCAGGTTTTCAGAAGATGACTGGTGGGAGTTTGCACTGAAGAAGCTCAAACATTTCACCTGCATTTGCAGGTTCACTTACCTCTGTATTAAATGGATTTGTCTTACAGGTGCACCTTAGTATACTGGCCTTTACTTCATCTTGTTAAAAACATATAGCGAAAGGAAGGCAGTAAATAGAACTGCTACAGAAAATCACGTCTGGGTCTTAGATGGTAGTTTTGGGTTACAGGTCTTTTTCTTGCAGCGAGGTGGACTTAAAGAGTTCCTGACCTTTGCTACTTCTTCTCACCCTTGCGCGACCCTGGTAGTTACACATTTCCAGAGTTGAAAGCCGAAATTGGCTGAGTGAGTCCAAACTTAAATTTTTTTTGGTCCCTCCCCACCCTTTTTATTTTTTCCCAAATTATTTTTAGTCTGGATCAATTTGTTGAAGAGACAGGCTGAGGGCAAAATTGAGCAGAAGAAATCAAGAACTCTGCCTTGCCATTAAAAATGCTCTTTTAAACATAGATGTTCAAAGGATCACCCATTTTAAATCCTACCTAGTGGTCTCTTGAACACAAGAAGTAAAGCAGCTTTCCTTAAGTGCTAAGGATAACCTCTCTAAAGTGCCAATGTTTCCTCAAAGGATGGAGGTGGAATAGAAATTGAGAGGCACGGCTGTTGGATGAGTTTGGGATTGTAGACTTAATCTGGAGAAGTGTGGGAAAGGTATCTGATTTGGAAATGATCTAAAATGGTATCTGGAGGTGGGAACCTGCTAAGATTGCAAGAACAGAGGAATCTTGGTATTTTAGCAGCATTAGTATTTTTTGTTTCTAGAAAATTTCTCAGCTACGCACATTCATGACGGTCCTTAATGAGAAACATGATCGAAATACTTGTCTTATTACCTGTCCAATTATTTTCTCCGCTGTTAGGTGGGAAATATGGCAAGCTGAACCACAGACTTGGCTGAGTTGCCTGGAGCGATGCTAGCAGTATGGGAACAGCAAGGAGTAGAGCTGAACAGCAAGCGAGTCCTGACTTAGTCACAGCTTTAACAAATGAATGGGTTTGTTGGGGTTTTTTGTTTTTCGGGTTTTTTTTTAATTAAATTGTTATGAGGAGTTGATTGCTGTCAACAATTTCATCGTCAGAATAGCTTTCCCTGTTTCCTTGCGTGCCTCTGTTCCATTTTTTTTTCTTTTTGCTTGTTTTGAAAATACTTACTGAGGCAGTGTGTTGAAGCATAAGCTTCCCTGCTTTTCTCTGAAAGGAGATGGTTGGGAGGAGATCACTGGCAGTGCTTTTGGTTAAGACATCGTTGTCCTGTTTACTGCTTTAAAAATTGAGGAAATGACTACTTTGAACATAATTCTAAGAGCAAGTCCTCTTCATTTAGAAAGAGATCCTCATTTTAGCTTATAAAAGACACAAAACAACCCTTTGATTAAGGAACCTCTCTAAGCTGTAATTTTGCATAGACCTTGACACAAGGGGGTTTTTTTCTGTCCTCCTTTCAAGTTGTCAGTTCCAAAACTCCACAAAGATAATCAGACATGCAAATCTTCGATATATTTTTAGTTCAACTCGCTGATGTATATTCATTAATATGTTAATAAGACAAGGAAAGCATAATTTAAATTGCATATGCTTAATTTGGTTAATAAATGCTTGAAATAATAGTCCCACTTTTTAAAGTAACCATACAAATGATGCCACGTTTTCAGGATTTTTTCCCTTAAGTCACAAGGAGGGTATGAAGCCTCTTGGTTTAGTGACAAAAGTAAGTTTCTAGTGCTTTTTACCCTGACCCTGCACAACCAAAGGACCTCTGTGCTGAATTTTAGTCCTCCTTGTGTGCATCATCACATTCCTAATGATTTAATTGTAATAAATTGTGCCAATGGAGACCTCGTGAAGATTATGGCATTGTAATTTGAGTTCCCAAACTATATTAGGTGGAGTTAGATAGGCAGATACAAGATGGAAAGAACAAAGTTTCCTTGTGTTCAAATACGGCTAAGCTCCACCAATGCAAATCAGGGACATGCTCGCCCTATATTTAGTTTGCAGTGGTCTAATCAAATGAGATACTTGCAAATTACTACTGGAATTAGAATAAATTCTCTGACAGCTTCCGAACCTTGGTTGGACATGCAAAGCTGCTGTAAGATCTGTTTCTTTAAACCTCCAAAGTGATATTTGAATGTTTACAGGCAATAAACTTTTAAGTCAGTTGGTTCCATTTCTGTTGAATCGCTCTCAAAAGTGGAGCTGTGCTTGCTGTGCTTTAAAAACTATAAAAAAATTTCATTCCCATTAACCTGTAAATATGCCACAGGACTTGAGAAAATTAGTTTGGTAATGGCTCTTTTTTTTTTTTTTTTTTTAAGACTTCAGCCTGGAAGGCAACATCTCAAAAGAACTCGGCATTGAGGAGAGTCTCTAGAATATCCAGTTACGCTGGCCCAACTTATTTGGTCTGAAGTAATGAGACATGAGAGATCATGAGTGCAGTGCATCATGTTCAGAACCAATAACTCCCTTCAGAAGATTACATTTCTGCTCTAAGCAGTCATTTTGAGTTATCTGCAGCTAATTTTAAACTGCCTGCTTTTATGGAAATGGAGCTCTTGCGTTTCCCAGTAAATATCACTGTGATGCTCAGAGACTACTATAAAGTGCGACTGTCTGGGAAAAAGCTCAAGTCTGATCAAAATTAATTAGACTGGAACCTGTTCCTGCCTACAGATATCTTGATTATATGATGAGAACAAACACGACACTTGACAGAATTGGCTTTTGTGATACCTACTGCTGTGAGGGCATGAAAAAGAGCTGTTGATTCACATGCTCTCTCGCTGAAGGTGCAGGCATTGGCAACAGCGTCTTCCCGTATTGTTCCTCTTCTTACTGACCCTTTCCACTAGAAGAGAAAAGATACTAACTGAATCCAGTCAATTTCTGTGTATAGTAAAACGTGCTTTTTTTTCATTGCCATTGCTGTCCCGTAGTGTTTAGGTCGCCACCGTTAGAGTTTGAGCAATGAGCCATGTCTGCATCCAGCTGGTCACCCGCAGCTCACCGGGGAGCACATGGAGAAACCCAGGCTGTTTGAGGGAGCGATAAATCTGGTTCGGGTCAGGTGTCTGCATTGGACCATTCCCTCAAAGCATCTGTTTCCATGGACTCCCAAAGGAAAGGAAGCATTACTAGATTAGCTCTAGGGGCCTGAAGTTTGGTGAGATAGATCCCACCCTTTGTCTGAACCACATAGTGGTTAATGATGGCTTAACAACCACTCTTCCCAGATGAATAGTAGAGGTAAAACCTTGTTGCTTAGTTCAGCTCAGGGCAGATGAGGCAAATGTCTCAGTCTTTGTTTTCCAGGGAGGAAAAACAGAAGAGAAAGGCAGCTCCTTCATTTATACCAGGGGAAGAGTAGTCAACTGAATGTCATTAAATTCTGTCAGTCAAAGAAGTGCAGGCTGCTGGGTGACAGAGACCTGCATTTGCATTAAATCGAAACTCTCAGGGTAAAATTAATGCAAGGTACAAATGAAAGGATAAAGAAGCGCTCTTTAAATGTGTGTTTCTTTTTTTTAAGTCATATTAAGCAAACATTAAGTTTGCAGAGCAGAAGTACTTGCAGGTTTAAACATGCCAAATGCAATGCGTGACAGTTACGGTGCTGATAAGGAGCGATCCAAGAGCACCGAAATATCATCATGGTCTGAATATGATGTGTGACCAAGCCACTTTGGGTCATAACGCTTTCCTCTGCAGACAAAGAGTCAAACTTAGGGGATGCTAGGGCAGAATAAACAGGAGAAAGACAATACCCCCAGCTGAGGGCAAGGATTTGAAAGACAGTGGACAAATGGATCGGTTTCAAGGACCTGAAGCTTCTCTATTGGGGTGGGGGTGGGGGGGAAAAAAGAGAGGCTTGTTTTTCCAGGCACAGAGCTTGGAGATCAAAAAGGTTCGCTCACCTCTGAAGGAGACTGTTCCCCAGGGCTGCTGGAGGAGAGCTTAGCTGAGGGACTTGTGGGGTTGGATGGTGCTGCCACGTCCCAGTGGCCTTGGGGTTGTCTGGGGGATGTTGGCTTGCCATGATCCTCATGCAGAAGCTACCTGGTAAGAAAACTGTTTGGCGAATCTTTGTATTTTACTGTAAACCATCGACTTTTGTTCTGCAGGGGCAGTACTTTATTTCAAAGAGCTTTGGATGTTGCTTTTCTCAGCCATTGCTTTTTGGAAGAGGATTTTTGGAAGGAGTTCTCAGAGGTGTGATGCTGTGCTCCAAGCCTGCAACACAACCTCGTTCCTTCTGCCCTTCTTGTGTGTTCCTTGCAACTCCCCATTTGCACGACAATGTGCAGAGCTCTCCACAAGCAATTCTGGCTCCCAGGAGAGATTTCAACTCATACCTTTCTCTCGGGGCAGTAAGCAGAGCACCAGGCCAGAGGGCTGAATATTGCAAGTGCTTTTATGTGCAAACGGGATGTGAGAAATTTGCTGTCGGCCAGGAATTTGCACATGACTTCCAATGCTTGCTGTGCTGTGGGTCAGCCTGGCTCATGATCTCCCATCCTAAGAAGTGACAGCAGTGTCCAACAACCCTCCCTCCACTCGGAGGACGGGGCTTTCTCCTTCGGGCAGGGACTTATCACCAGGGCTCTCCCTTTACCGTCTCACTGCCTTCCCCGTTTGGCACCATTCCCTGCTTAAGCGCAGCTCCTCTGCACCCTCCTTTCTTCTATGCCCTTTGCTTGGCTTTGGTTGTGTGTTTGTTTTCTCTCCCACATGGTCTCTGTTTCATTCACTGCCCAGAATAATAAGGGGCTTGTTGAAAGGGTGCTGCTAAGTAGTTTGTCTTCTTCATTCATTCTCTATTTATTTAACATTTGTTTTCAGCGTGCATTGAGCATGAAATTATGAATGTCTTCATTGTTTATTTTAATAGTGTTTATTATTGTGGAGGCTTCTATGCAAATCACCTTACTGCCATAAAAATCCCATAAATAAATAGTTATAGTCAGTTATGATGGTATTATAATTCCCATTTCATGGGTACAATCTGAGGACGGAGAACATAAACGCAAAGATTTCCACTAATTTTGGTGACCAGCTTGCAAAGCCCTCAACCCGAGTTCCCAGAGCGCTGAGCCTTGGTGGTACAGCCAGCATACATTTCTGATTGTGAACCCACAGCTGTGATGGACATCAGTCGTTCTGCAAACCAGGCTCCAGGTGCCTCAGACTGAGCCCGGAGAAAACAAGGAACACACAGTGAGTGACCACCTGGAAAACCTTTGTTGGCATGACTTGCCTGCCATTTCAGGGGCTTTCCTGTAAAGGCACAGCCCAGTTCTCCAGGGTACCATTCAGCTGCTTTAACCGTAAAATCCTTTCTCTTTCTGCAGTTCCCCATCTGCTTCACTCCGCACCTTCCAGTTTCTGCAATGCAAGGGAGCCTGGGCAGCCCACAGCCCACAGCTGCTTTGCTACACAGCCCCCATTCATTGCCTAGGCACTGCCTACAACAGAGTTTGGCTGGAAAAAAATAGTATTGGATCTTGTTATGGCAGCCTGTGTTACAGCACATATGCAAAAGGACAGAAGGTTATTTAAGGTTGCCTGGCAACTGTAATTCTGACTTTTTTCTGTATTTTGATAATTTTGCATTGTAGTGCTCGTGTTCTTTAATATCATTTTTAAGAATGGGGTCAGAAAGAGTTTCTTAAGATTATGCATGCAGAAAATCCTGGCTTGGACCTCCTGTGTGCACACAAGAACATTTACCTGTGGGCAAATAAGTTTACTTAATGGATGTATGCAATTAAAGGCAGAACACTCATGATATTCATAAGCCACTGGAGAAAATATTGGTGGGATTCTTCCAGCCAAAGAAAATCTGAGATGGAGGTATATTGGAGCAGAATATTAATACCTCCCCATCCAAAATCTGGGAAATGGCTTTTAGTGCTTCTCTTTTCTTTCCCCATTGTTAGAACCTAAGTCAAATGCTGCCTTTTATCTGAAGTGGTTTGCCCAAAGACTTGTGCTCCATGTGAGTGTGTGTACTATCCAGCCTCATCCTTTACTTAACATCTCCCTTCTTCCAAATTTGGAAGAATTTTGCACGAAGCAATAGCATTTTATACATAGTGAAATGTAATCGCATGATTATATTGTAAGCACTCTAGTCAATAAAGTAAATCTCAGGCTTAACTAAGGGAGTAGGCAATCATGCAGAAAAATCTGATTTATACTAGTGTAGTAAGATAGGTGTAATGCACCTGTGCTTTTGGAAAGCAGAGTCTGCCCAGCTGCAACTGGAGTGCACCCTGGGCAGGTGTTGCCTTTTTTTTCTTGGCTAAAGTGTGTATTTTGCAAGGCTGGAAAGCTAGGCAGGAAGCATGCTGTAAAACAACTAGCGTTGGGCTGTGTTTGTCCAAGGAAGTGTCTGTCATCTCTGACAGGGGAGAAAGGTCATTTTCTTCGGAACATCTGTAGAAGGGCGTTCAATGTGTGGCACGTCAACGGGCAGGATGTGCTTTTGAGATACTCTGCTACTTTTCTAAATTATAAGCCATTGCTTGAAGATTGCCCGGCCATCAGTTAGAATGGGTTTGCTGGTAGACAGGGGACTATTTCCAGGGTTAGCTGCTAAACAGGGGACTGCTTGAGAAGGGTCAGTTGGGAGTGGGAGGCTGTAGCAGGGTTGCCTTGTGAGAGCCGCAGCCAGAATCCCGGAGAGGGCTCGGACTCCAGCAGGTCCTTAGATGCAGGTCACCTCTCAGCAGCAGTAGCAGCGTACTCCTCACTGTGTTTGAGTCTTCCTATTTCTCCTCTTGCCTTTCGCTGCTGGTTCTGCTTTCGTTTCTTTCTGCTGCTTCTCTTTTCCTTTCTGCCCCCACACCCTCAGGATGTTTCTCTGCTTCTTTCCTCCCTCTTTTCATCCCCTTGGCTTCCTCCTTGCTCTCAAAGTTGGTTCTTTGTTTTGTTTCAGCAGAGCAACCTAGGGTTTTTTTCTGTATTGGAGTTGTGCAGCACAAACCATCCCAGGTCAAAGCTGCCCATGACCATGTGAAAGTACAGATGCTCTCCTGGGGAAAGTTTGGGTATGCAAGGTGTCTCCACTTGCTGTCTCTCTACGTTACTGTCCTGAGACCAGGGCTGTGTTATGGAAACAGCATATTTTTCTTGCTCTGTGGCAAAGCTTATTTTTCTAGGAAGCTGTGAATTGATTACGTTGTGTTCTTGGCTTTGTGTGTGGTTTGGTTTTTTTTAAAGCAGTGTATGAAATCTTCACTTGAAACTGCGCATGAAACTCCTTGTCTATGATTCTTCTGTAGATTTAGTGAACTGCAATATCAAAGTAGAGCTTTAAAAACAAGGAATATAGGAATTACTTGGCACCTACATGTTCTAATGTATTCTAAATAATGAGCTTTATGTGGTAAGTTTATGTAGCTGAGCTGTATAATTTTGTTCATCATGATGATTATACTGAGAATCAGCTTTGCTAGTTGAGATACACATGAACACAACCCAGGCTTATTACCCTGGAGACTTGATTAGCAATAGTGCTGGGATTGGGCAGAGGGCAGCTTAAAAGTAAGCATATTTGCATTTCAAGCAAGCTGTAGTTGCCATGAAGGTATGCAAACCATTCTCAATTAAAATTGTACGTCAGATTGTACAAATGATACTGCACGTTGATGCTCCGACATGTGGCTCTAAGGCGCATGAGGACACTGGTTCTTCTTTCTGATGCTTTTTCCCCTTTGGACTAGTGGATCATGTGGCAATCTCAGCTTCAAACAGGATGCCATCAAGGGGTTTAATAGATTTACCAAGAGAATCCATCGTGCGTGCATTGGATGAATTCTTCAGATGTCTCATCAAATATCAGCAAACCAAAGGGCCATCATCTCTTCCCCCATCCCCCCCCCTACTTCATCTGTCATCTGTTTGTAGCCTGCACAAAAGTCTCCCTGTTTAGACCATTAGAGTTGGACTTACTTGAAAATAAATTCTGAGAACTGAAGATCGACATATATGAACAAATGGGTCCATTTATTTAGAGAAGACTTGCTCTGTATGTTGCATATGGAAATAGATTTTTTTCTTTTCCTTTTCCTTTCCCCGTGGTAAACATACTTCACACTACAAGCATTGTTAATGCAAAGCCCAGCATCCTGTTGACACTCGATATTTTTGACGGAGGCAAAGGTTGGGTCACCAGAGTGGATGGAACATTACTTTTTGTGCTGAAAACAAACACGTTCAAATCTCTTACACTTGAAATTATGAAGATGCGTTTTGTCTATAGTTTCTCTCTCCTCTGTACAAACACATCTTTATCTCTCAGGCTGATGTTTAACTTCAGACTTGGCTGGTACTAATTAGAGACAAACCAGGTGGAAAGCAATGAGTCAGGTGTTGAGGAAAAGATTTGGCCTTTTTGAATCAAAGCAAAGTGGTTCATCTATACAATCTATACTTCTGGATAAGCAGGAGGGCTTTTTCATGTGCTTCCAGGGTATTTTTGGGTATTAAAGTGACAGTGTAAGGACCTAAACAGAAAAAGTATGTCTTATGGGTGTGTTGCATCACCAGTGAAGTTGCCTTCATGCACAGTAAGTGCTGCGCTGTACAGTTAGCAGATTTGTGTGCTCATGGGCAGAAAAAGTCATGCTTTACAAAGCTAATGGCATATCTCTATGCCCCTGATAAATTCTGAGCCCATTTTGTTTCATATGCAGTCTGCCATTTGCATAAACATCTGGACACAACAGGCTGTTCTGGCCTTTGCTGCTTTTCACTTTGTCTCCTCTTCCCATTTATCTCTGAAATTTTCACTCTGATTTGAGTCACTGCAATGTGTCAGGTACTCTTGTAACTCACCCCCTCACAAACATACATGCGTGTGGACTTTTATCCTTTTTGGAAACTTGTGTTTAAACTCACAAGGCTGCACCCCTGCCAACTCGCTGTAGGTAGGTGTGCCAGGAGCCAAAGTATCGATTACTGGCACTGAGGGAAATTTCTAGGGTGGAGGAGGCCCTGGGGATGCCCAGGGAGTGTTTCTTCTGAGGTTCCTGCAAGGCTAGAAATCTAGTTATTTCAGTGGAAACCCAGTAGGCACTAGAAATAAATGCAGAGGTCTGCTTTACTCGTGATAGTACCAATGCTATCTATGTTCCCCTTAATTTATTTTTTATTTCTATCACATTAAAAATGTCACACGTGGGTGTTAATTCTTATGTATCCCAGAACAGGACTGGGATACAGACAGTTGTTGCCATGTTAGGGACGGAGATAGGGGGAATGCAGCGCTTATCATTTGCTAGTTCATTATCAAAATTACTGTTTGCATTAAATATTTGCCATAGTAGCTCTTCGCTGTCCACAGCTCTTTGTCTCCTTCCTCAGAGGAGTGCAGGGAAACAGAAATTCTTTACTGCTTTCTGGATGTGGAAGAGCGATGGGTTAGTCCCATATGTCACGCTTATGAACGACCAGTCCCAATCCTAACCTTACAAAGATGCTGTTGTGTACTATATTTGCGTCTCCTCAAAGATTTTACTTCTCCTCTAACATATTTCATTTATTGTGTTGCAGGTGGTTTAAACCTTTATGGGATGCTGCCCCTTTCTAATAATCCCTAGGTTAAGAGTATGTTTAAAAGGCGGTAGGGAAGTACATGCTGTTTTTAAACTACCGAACTGCTTATTAGTGTAATCTGCATCACTCTGGAGCTGTTTCATCCCCAGGGACTCTGAACACAATCAACATCACTAGGTTTTCTGAGTGTTAAAGGGAATAACTGTCTCCCCCCTCCTCCAAGCTGCAAGGTCTCTTCTCTTGCAGTAAGTAATACCAAGAATATCTTTTCTTTGTGCACTTGCCTCCCCTTTCTTTTTCCACCCAAGGAGATCAGAATCTAAAAGGGAGCCTCAGAGCTTGTCTTGTTTGAAACACCTCCAGATTTCTGGCTTGCTGTTGCTGTCATTGCGACAGCAATCAGGTACCATGGTGATGTTAAACACTGTCACACTGCCTGCACATACTTGTAAAATAATTTTTACAAGGTTTTTTTATTGCTTTGATTCCAAGATGATTAAACAACAGGCATATCTAATTCCCACTGCAATGTCAATGCTATTTACCTTAGAAGAAACTCATTTTTAATTCTTTGCTTGATGCTTATCAGCACCTTATTACTTTGTACTGCTTTAGCTTCAGGAGGAGAGCTTCTGCTGTGGGAATCTGCCTGTGTAAAAGTGCTGCTCACTGAAATACAAATGGATCCCTACTTCTAGGAGTGTGTTTCAAACGAACACTGGTAAGGAACTCTTATGTACTTCTACTTTGAAAGCAGAAATACAAAATGACGCAATATTGTCCTAACTTCTCTGGCCTTTCGTTTATTCAGGAAGCAATTCTTAATGGTCTTGTTCTGAAACCTGAAACAGAATTTTCTAAAACATGGGAAAATGCATTGCATACAGACCTCAAGGCCATGACTGCAGGTGTGAGAGCAGGACCAACTCAGAGTTGTGTTTAGACATTGCTGGTGGCACCAGCGGGTGTATAATTTTCCTCCCCTGTGTGGCAAAGCCTCCTGTGATTCAGTATCATACTCCAACAGTATCATGTTGGAGTTACAGGTACAACAGTATCCTACTCCTTACAGGGTAGAAGAGTGGTTAGTACCATGATTCAGCTAATATTATCCTGGAAAAATTTGCCATGTGGATTAAGATTGAAGTTATGTGTCATGCTTGAGCGGGTCTAACAGACTGCCACAGCTGAAAGAGAGGTTTTAGTCCCCTCTCCCCTTCTCTGCTCCGTTCCTCTCCCAGAAAGAGATTCGCTTGCTTTACTAGGTTGATTTTTGGCCAAGTTAGTGGACAGAATTGGCTCACAGAAGACTGCTGTGATTGCCAGTGCTGGCACAGGGGGATCAACAGCTTGTACGAGGATTTAGGGGCTGGAGAGGGGGAGGTGGTTTGGGTTTCTTGAGGGTTTTCTGGAAAGGGGGAGAGGAGCTCTGGCTGCCTTGCGTAGCTCGTGGAGACTCTGCTAGAAACTCGCTCCAAGTGATGCTGCTCACAAGCTGGCTATGATGGTTGTGATTCTGAAGGGTTCATCCTCTCTCTGAACCAGCGATGCTGTAATTACTGGTTCTTCCTGACCTGAAGCATACTTTGCTTTCAACAAACAAAATAAGCTAAGAATTTATTTTGAGGGGCCGTTAAGTTTGGTAAAGTCAACAAACAAGTTAATGAGAACTTAAACTGCGTAAGAATACCATAATTCTTTGGTTTTTTCTCCTATTCCATGGGTCACATAAGGACCAAGTGGCCAGAAGCACTAAAAACTAACTTACTGTATACCAAGGAAACTGGGGGGGGGAGGGGGGATAAATCTGTTGAGTGGGATAGCTTTCTCCTGGGAGAACTCTAAGAATATAAACATTGAAACACAGAAAATCTGGTTCTATCTAAATAACTTGTCATGTGGGCTTGACATAGGCTAATTCTCCGTATCTAAAGTAGAAAGAGCCTTTTACTGATTTTTGGGAGGGTTATTTGTTTCTAATCTCAGGAACTGAGATTCAAAATAATTTGTGGGTTTTTTCTTTTCCCCCTCCTTCAAAAAGAAAGCCACAGGCTTGTTGCCCTGGGCTTGAGGAAGATAATTCTATTGAATTTCACACAAAGGATCCTGTTTTGCTGTGGATTTATGAGGAGCTTAGAAGAGTGAAGCTAAGTCATATTAGGAATAATTAGATTTAGAAATTTAAGAGTGATATATATATTAAAAAAAAAAAAGATCAGCTGCCAGGAATATATGGAGCTGACTGAATATAGAAACATGTGAAAGATACAGTGGACCATCAGCTAAAACACTTCTCCAGCAGAGAAAATCTACTAAAAATTAGTGAAAGTAGACATTTGATCCTGCTGTTTCTCCGTCCCTCCTTGTCAGGAGGACCAGAGTCGTGGGTTCACAGGTTTTTCCTGGGGCTGATGCCATGCGTTAGCCAAGTCCATGGGAGAAAGATCTGTAGAGTTTGGCCCCTCGTTCCGTTGGGTTGGGTGACGTTACAGGGTACTGAATACAACATGAAGAACAGAGCATTTCAAATTTAAAATGATGAGGTAGATGTTGAGTTCATAGCAAAATAGCCTCCTGTAAAGGAGTCTTCAGATGCTGGCAGCCCTGCTGAGTCATTCCTCCTGCGGAGGTCTGCCAGAGCATGCAACACCTACCTGGGGTCGAGCTTCCCAGGGCAAAGCCCTGGGGGTTTTTGTTCGTTCACCTAAAGCTCCCTCTCTAAGGCTGTCCTTGGTTTTTGTAAAAGAGTACAGAGAGAGAGAAGAGGCCCTAGGTTATGAATTACGGGTCTGTTTTCCTAATGGCTTGCATTTCACTGAGGACGTAACTGAACTCTGGCAATGTCAGTTGCTCAAAGAGATGTTGTTACAGCAGGAATTTTGAAAACATTGCAGTGGCTTATTTACTTTCATGAGGACTTAAATTCTGACTTTCCTGTGTGGTGCTTGTCTTCCCTAGTGTAGCCTCATTACACTGGATGCCTGTTTTCCTGCTACCCAGGGGCTTGAAAATGTGAATTATAGTGAAATGAATGGAATTGCTTGGGTTTTAGTTTGTTCCCTGTCCCGCCAGCAGCTGAAGGAGAGGATTTGTTTTCAAAGTACAGTGCCAGAACGTCAGTGAAATTTCGAACGGACAGTGATCTCCTGAGACACGGCAGTACTTTGTTCTCCTTCAGCTTGGCTGGACCCGCAGCAGTCTTCATCTGCAAGTAATGTGTTTTTTTCCTCTGTGTTATGGATCCTGATACACTTACAGACCTTTTGGCTATTCTCTAAAGTTTGTTGATAATGAGAACAGGTTCATGGAGCTTGTGTCCAGGGTGCCAGAGATAACCTTGGAAAAGATCTTTTTCTAGGGGGATACAAAATTAACATGACCTGACAGGCCATCTGAAGAAAAACAGTGAAGAAACCAACAACTAAACAAAAACTTCAAGCAACTGCCTCCAAGAAGGTGACAGCTGGGAAGATTCATTCCCTACCTAATCTTTGGCAACCAAAATTGCTTCTGAACTGTGTGTGTTGAGTCTTGTATCTGTAGGTTCCTTGTGTAGTCAGCGGAGGGAGAGGTTTCTCCAGGGAGTGACTCAGGGTTGATTCAGAGGGCAAATTTAGCCCAGTGAAGACTACCTTAGGCACTGTAGCTACCTGGACCTGATGTGAGAATACTCCTCAGTGTGGTTTATTGAGCAAATATTTGTAAAAGACTGTTGGTTGGTTGGCTAGCATCTTAAAAAGCCATCTTCCAAGTTCAACTGATGCAGTAAAGAGAAGTTTCTTTGTGATAATAATATGTATGTTTACTGTCCATCCTCGGTGAAGACAACCATTTGTCATCTTTTCCCATCCTGCCCCTGCTTGATCTTGTCTCCCTCCAAAATCACACGCACTCGTGCTTTGAGTGGCAGCATTTTCCTGCATCTTTTTGGTGGGTCACACTATTTAATCTTTTTTGTTTTGGTGGTAAGAAGGGGGTCAAAAGGAGGGGTGTGCTATGAAAGGAATTTTAGTGAGGTATTTCTTTGTCTCATGTTATCTCAGTGACATTGTAATAGCTGTGCCTGTAACATCATCCTTAAATAAAAGCTGGGAGTTTGCTGATTTGTTACCCTGGGGTGCTGGAGAAATGTCCTGTTTCATCCTGTGTGAAGTGGTATTACTTTGTCTTTTACACTTTGACTTCTCAGACAGTTTTGAAAACAAGATGGAAATTCAAGATGAGTGAAATTTTCTGATAAAGGTTATGCATTTATAGAAGTTGTAATAGAAATAATGGAAAAATACTTTTCTGTTTATAAAAAAAGAGGGAATTTGTTCCTCTAATGCTCTACATGAAGCAAAATCTTCATCCACAAATCGATCAGCTGTTGCCAACAGAATTATTCCTGTGTAGCTCTGAGTAGTTTTCTAAACCTGCAACCAAAGATGTGAACGCTTCCACAAAAACAATTAGACCTCTTTAATTCTGTTTTCCTTTCTCTTTCTTTCTTTTGCCTGAGACTATTCTGCCTTTATTAATCTTTAGCAAGTATATCTTTCTGTCTTAAAAATGTGGAATAATTTAAATTTGATGCCATATCAATATTTTCACAGTGAACACCAGTTACAGTAAGAAAGATTTATCATAGGGTTAATAACATTACTTAAGCGTTCTATATTGTAAAATTGTAGGAACCTGTGGTTTATCACGTTGCTCACTGCGTGGTGTTTAGAGCAGGAGGGACTTGATTTGACAGCATGGCTGTGAAGACAGACAGAATTAAACCCAGTTTGTTTTATCTGTTCATTGAAAGATGTCAATGTATCCTAAAACCCAACCATTTATTCAACTTTCAAACATGATCTACAACGGTAAAATTAATTCCTTTCCGTCTGAGCAGGAAGTAGCCAGCTCTACCTGCGGAGTTTTCCCATTAGGGATAAATCATAGGAACGCCTGCTGACCTCTCTGCGTCTTGAACTTCCAGCCTGACTTAGTCTGTTTGCCCGTGCACTCCTTGGGTGAGGGAATTTCATGACAGAGAGCAGCACTGCTGATACGCAGGATTCAGAAACCTCCTTAAAAAAAATACAAGTAAATGCATAGGTCAAAAAGAGCTAAATTTTAGTCGAGGTTTTATTGTTTTTTTTTAATTATTATTATCACTTCACAGAAATATATTTTGTATTAATAGTAAACCAGACAAAAAGTGCTGTGTACTTTCGCTTCTTAGGAGATTTGTACATACAAAATATCTGTCTTTGGAATTACACATCAGCTAATTAATTGCTAAGGGAAAAACTCCTGCTGGATTTCATCATGGGGCTTTCTGTGGAAGGAGATGTCTAGTCAAATCCTGTGGTGCAAATGATACCAACTTAAAAAGACATTTCAAATTCTCACATTTTGGTTTATCAACTGTGGTGGAAGGATTGCTGGCACAAGATCTGCAGTGAATGGGAAGCTGCAGATCCAGCTGAGGAATTTCTGACCACCAAGCTCTGAGTTTCTCTCTCTTCTAGGTTTAGGAGCAGCAGCAACCAGGGGCCTCTTCAGGAAGGACTTAATGAACAGGTCTGGCTTATATATAAAGCGTAGGAGTCCATGGTTTAGGGTTTCTGCTGGCAGGAAAGCCTGTTTTCACCCCGGCTCACACTGCCACAGCTTTGCTGTTCGACCCTCTACCCAGGTGTTGAGGGAGAAGCTATACCCTTGAATTTAACGTTGCCTTCCAAAAACCCACACATCTGTGTTGTCATACTCTTTGTGTATTTGCATGGCCAAAACAAACAAACAAACAAAACAAACAAAAAAACCAGAAAAAGGCATTGAGGTGATGGCCAGTAGCTGAATGGTGCAGCCCAGCAAGGATGAGCGAAGCGTTTGGCTTTGGGACAGGGAGAGCTGCAGTTCACGGCGGCTGGTTTTTAAAGCTTTGGGTTTGTTTCTGTTCTTCCCAGCATGCGGAAAGCTTTGTTTTTGTAGTGTTTCTGGAGAATTTCTGGGGAAGGACTAAAAAATAAGGTCAAATTCTTTCAGGACAAGTTCATTGTATCTGACCTGAGGAGAAAAAAAAAAAAGCCTTTTATGCTTATTTCTGAAGTGCATTTTAAATGAAAATTAAAGAAAAACAATAAACAATGAAGGAGGTGGGGCTATTTCTGTCATTTGATATTCTGCTTTCTGTCCCATGCGCACATGCTGTAATATATCATAGCGTTTGTGCTTGCATAAGGTTAGTTCAACGCCAGGCGTAAAACATTTATAAATTAACTCTGCAAAGTGATTTTTTGCAGAGGTGTGTAATGGTGTGCGTGCGTGCACAAAGCCTGGGAGGGAGGCAGAGCCCTTGTCCCTGGCGTCACGGCGACTGTGCAGTTGGGGGTCAGAGAAGTCTCTCTCCTCTTTCAAGCAGGGAAAGATGTTTTCCTACAAAATTCGGCTTCTCTTATGTTGGCTTGCTCGGTGCCTGGTGAAAGAAGAGTAGCGGGGGAGAGCATCTCACGAAGAACTGGAACAGTGTCTCCTTTATTTTCAGTGTTTAAATTTAGTACCTTTTGGCTTTGCTACATGAAAAACATGGGCCTGATGGCTAAAACTTAGCTTGCCTTATGCTTTATTTATTTAGATCACTGTTCGGCTTGTTCACGTGGGAAGGATCGGGTCTTCTCTTGTTTTCTGGGCACTGAATTGCAGTCCTTGTTAGAGTGCCTGATTATAAAGTCCCATCTCCCAAGAAAGACGTTTTTGTCTGGTAAAGTGCAGAAGGCTGAACCCTTGCGAGCAACCCAGCTGGGCAGCAGTTGCAGACACTTGGGTTTTCAACGCTTTGCCTGCCGGACTGCGATGGTATCTGATGGGGGCCGTTTCCAGCCACTTCTTGCCAACTTAACTATCAAGATGCTGATGCCTGTAATGGTTTACAAATGAGTCGTTGAAAAAGGTTTTGGGGCAGGGTATGTTTTCCCAGGGAGAGGGCTTGTTTTTTCCAAGGCGTTGGCCACAGCACCAGCTGTGGCATCAGAGCTTTGTGCAGGTGTCATGGTAGCCACCCATGACATCCCCATGTCAGGATGCCACGTGGTTCCTCAACCATGGTATATCTAGATCACCTGAAAATTTTTAGGGACATTTGCTGACCTGAAGCCGTGCTCAGAGCATGAACCAGCCCAGCCCCTCATCCTGGTGTCAGGGCCCCAGGCATGTTCCCGGCTTCCACCTATGAGGGAGGAAGGCTCACATCTTCTGCTGTTCAGATAAACATAATTAGCTTGGACTTTATTTTTTGGACACTACACATTAGTTGTGTGGCGAGGCTTTTATTGGCAATTACACGTTTGCTTTTCCCTCATGAAGTTACTCACGCGCCGACACAGTCCGTTGGTTTAAGAAACGAGTTTATTTGTGAGACACGGTGTATTCCCGTTGTCTGAAGTTACCTCAGACTCATCTCGGCAGTAGATCATCCTGCCTCTTTATTTAAAAAATGTCTTTGACAAGATTGCAACCTGTGTCATTCGGCGATGCTTCTTCCTCTTCTTGTGCTGGGCTCAAGTCTCCTGCATGCATTTCCTTGCGCTGCTGGTTAGCAGCATTCAAAGACTCTTAGGTTGCATGTCCTAAAGCTGTTTCAATCAGCATCCTGGGGTTTTGTTGTTGTTTTATGACCAATAAAAAGCTGAGGTGAGCTATGCTTTCTCAAACGAGTCTTTTGCGTGCGTTTAGGTTTTCAGACTGAGGTTGAGAAAGAAAAATCAAAATATCCAAAATGTCATTATCTGGCTACTTCAGAAATTAATCCGATAACTGTTTTGGAAAGTTTCCATCACAGATCTGGTATGAAGTTAGTGGCGAGCATTAAGGATTACAAATTATTTTTAGCTCGTGATATGTTTTTCTGAAACACTGGCCATATTGCACAAGGACAGCTCCATTTCAGACCAGTGGTTTCGAGCAGCAAGCACAGCGCTGCCCCTCAGCATCAGTATGTGCCCGCGTTGAGAAGATGCGTGAGGTGTCCATCACCTATCCCTGAGGTGATAAGCTTCATTTTCTAGCAGGATTTTTTAATACATTTGGGGACCCTTCAGTCATGTCTTAAATAATGTTTTTTGCTTCCTGTGGCTTGCTTGCCACAATCCTGGATGTCTGATAATCAAACGCTCACAAGTCTTCTTTCCCACTTGCATTATTCTGTTTAATAATATGCCACCGGTAAGATGGGCTTCATTTTTATTTACTCTCAGTGAACATTTTTTGAGAAGAGAATTAATCTTGTCTCTTCTTAAAGAAGTCAAAAACGTTCAAGGCTCAAAGTCAAGGTGCTAAATCACATGGAAGCACTGGCTGTGGACTCGCTCACTTCATTGCATACTCCAGCACACGTGTTGAACATGCACATGTTAACTTTTGGAGCATGGCTCCTTGTGAGCTCACGAGGCTGTACCATAAACTGCTAATGCAGTCCAAGTGTGTAGATAATACTTTTATTAAAGTATATTAACGGATACTTTTGTGAACAGAGCAGTTGTAGCTAAATAGTCAGTGCATGGTTAGGGTCCAGCAAAAGCTGTATTTTATGAAATCATCAGCCTTGTAAAAACAAACAAAATTATAGCTTGGGGATTTACAAATTTGGTTTTTATTATTTCTAAAGTATCTATTTCTAAGAATTCTCTTTATTACTTTAGTGATAAATCTTATAAAATGCAAAAATATTTAATGATTACTGTTATTCAGGAAATTTGGCATTCAATGCAAATTTAGAAAAATATTCTGATATTTATACTAAGCTTTGCTGCAAAAATAATTGTTATCCCTTCAAATGATACTTAATTCTTAAAATCAGTTGTGGGTACCCTCTGTCTTTAAGGAGGGAGGAACTGATCGTGTTCCCTACTTATCCAGCTGTCTTCCCACTCCTCCTCTGAGTATTTAAACCATATGCAAATAACCGCTTACACTCCATTTTACATTGTTTTAATTAAATGCATCTCTTCTTCCTCTGTAATTCTCTATGTTCAGATATTGGTCATTCTGCTGGTTTTCAGTGTCTTTCTGGAGAAGGTTCATGACTTGTCCCTCACTTGCAGAGATAAATTATAAATACCGCTGTAAATTCCTATTAAGCTGAAGCCTTAAGAATCTGCTGTTAATAATTTCTATTTTTGACAATGTATTAGGTAGAAATGTGTTGCATAGCATAAAGCATGCATGTATTTCAAAGCAAGAAACATGCATCGTATGGAAACGGCCAGCAAATGGCTTTGCAAGGGTGCGCACCAGGATTTGATAAGAGTTGTTCTTTAACTATGGCTACACAAAAAGATTTTTTCTCATTAGTGCATCAGCCAATATAAGCAGTAGTATTTGGCCAAAATAAGCAGGTTGGGGAACTCAGAGGTGAAGCTTTGTCAACAAATGTGATATTTTAAAATAGTGCAGCAGATGGACATAGTAGGCTGATAATCTGCAAATTTGGGTTGGTTTCTGGGATTTGGCATGGGGGATATCTGTTTTGGGTGAGATGCCTAAATCTGACAATGAAACCAGCTCCATAGAAAAACCACCTATAACAAAAGTTTCTGTGACATGTTTGGCATGAATAAACCATCGGGCTTTATTACCAGTAAATATCCTGGTAGTAGAAGAGGGAATTTTTGAAACATGGAACTTGAAGTGGACATTTAACAATACTTGGGAGAAAAGCAGGTTGTTCAAGCGTGTATGTTTTAATGAAAAGCCTCATTGCAAGTCATGGTCTTTTCTCGTGTTCATTCTGTTTTTTTCACAGTCATCTGTTTCTTAAAACATTTTCAATTTTGGGTTTGTTTTGGAGCTTATTCTGGATGCGCAATGACAAGCTTTGGGGGGAATATTTGTAATCCTGTGCTTTGAGGAGAGCGTCAACAATCGATAGTCCAGTACCAGGAGTTCAGGTTGAACTTGCGGAATTGTTGCCTATGATATATCCTACCCTTTCAGATACTTGGAGAGCTAATTAACCATTTTCTGGCTTTCATTTCTGATACCGTATAGCTCAGGCTGCTGCACTCTCTGAGCTAGAACTCTGTTAGGAGCCTGTAGGTTTGGTAGTTTTGAGGAAGGTAAAACTGCTATTTTTGTTTCTAATTCCTTTGGCAGGCATAACGATTGGAGGATAAGGAGGGAATGATGCTTATTAAACTGGATAATTTGTTTTGGTCAAAACTCTCTTAAGGGCAAGATATTTTTAGAGCTTTATCTGCAGCATGAGTTAACCGAGGTGTTTTGAAGCTTGGTCTGACAGGAACAGAGATTGTTTTACCAGCAAATGTGAACAACTTTGTTTTGTAACTTGAAATCTGTGTTTAGTTTCTCTGTCACTATTTTTGTGGATCACAGTTGTGAGAAGATTCAAGACTGGATAGCAAGGGAAGCTGCTAAAACAAATGCACCCAGGGAGCAAAATTGAAAGGGCTATGGAGATGTATTGTGCCTTTTTTTACATTTATTGCCCAAAATAACTTTGCTTTTCATGTCCCAGAATATTGATTGTTGTACATAATTTGCTAATGGTACAATAGCTCATCTGTGTTTACCAGCATGAATGAATAAACCCAACCAAGATGCAACATCAGCCTCAGTTAGATGTAATAAACCTTTCATTAGCAGATTCCGTAGACCTCCATTTCCTAAATTTTTTAGAACAAACATCTTGACAGGCATCAATAAACAGAATTATAAAAAAAAAATGCTGAAGCTTTCTGGTGATGCTAAGCTAATTTATGTACAGAAGGATGAACTGCTTGGCCGGGATCAGGAAAGGCCCAAGCCAGTAGGTTGCAGCCCAAGTGCTCTCATCAAATGAAACCGGGGGTTTCTTTTCTCTCTTGCCATGCACTTCTTAACTCATACACTGAGATTCCCAGATAATATTTCATAGGTGAATTCACTACCTACCTCTTGAAAGTTAGCACATCGAGTGCTTATACTGATTAAGATATTGAGTGCCTTGCTCTGTCAATCTTTAACCCATTAGAATTTCCAAGATGTGCAAGTACTAAGTGTACTGTTTTTTCCAAGGAAAAAAATACTGACAGGTACTTCAAGGCTTAAGAAAAACAAGCTTTTATAGCTTAAAAAAAATAATTGTTGCTAATGAAACATTCAAATGAGAGTAAAATGCTTTGGAGTGAGGCACTTGCACATCAACATAGGGCATTATGCTGATATTCAAGCCTTGCATTAATCAAGATTGCTGGATGTAATAGGAGAAGTTTGTAGTCTCAGGTTTGGGTTGTATTTTGGGTTTCTGCCTTTTAATGAATGTGGAAAGAGCACTAATCTCAAAAGCACAACCTGTAGAAACTGAAAAAGGAGAGATCCCTTTGTCAGGCCAGAAGCTTTCCTAACAAATACTTGATTGATGCTTACATGCACCCATAGGCATCCCTTAAAAAAAAAAAAAAGTCAAATATAGGTGAAAGGGACTTAAAATTCCTTCAGGCTCCTGGATGCTCCAGAACAACGTCTGGAGCTGCAGACAGGAGCCGGTCCCATTGGTTTTAGTTCTGCCTATTGTTTCTCCTGGTCATCAGTGATCAGCCCTCCCCCAGCGCAGTGAGATTCAAAGAGCCACCACTTGCTTTTCCCTTTATTTGGATGGGAGGAGGGATGGGATTGCTTGCTGCCAAGACTTCATTTTCTAAGGTGGCAAGTCTCAAATGTCATTTTTCTTCTGTAGATTTGAGGATCTGAAAGATTCCTTGGCCATAATCTTGGGTCTTTCACATCCCTTCATCTTCCTCCAAGTTTTAAAATACAAAGCCTATCTTGCAGCTCTGAAAATTCATCTGAGCTTGAATTTGACTGTTACCTGCCATGGCCAGCTTGTATTGATCCCTTGCTAAACTATGAGTTAAAAACAAGTCCACTTACTTAAAAAGAAGTCCAGTTGTTGTCACCTGACAGAGGCAATTGATTTGTGAGGTCCTGCCCTGCTTCTTTAAAATTCCTTTTTTTTCCAATGGAAATCAATTTGGTTTTATAGGTACCATCATTAATGCATGGTAAATATGTATAAACTTCATGTAAAGCTCACTGTGAAGGAAAAAACCACCAAGTGTCACACAAACATTTATGCAAACATTAATTCATCACCAATATAAACATTCTTATTCACAGCAAGTATCATCTCATCAGCTCATCTCAAACATTTTAATGTTCTTTTTCTTACAAAGAGGGAACTACAGTGACATTTTTGGAAACTAGATTATAAACTAGACACATCAGTCAAGATGAAATCCATGTACAATCCAGTTTCCTATAAAGCTTATGCAACAGGTTTGCAATCTTAATGAAACTGTTCTCACACTGAATGTGTTATGGCTTTGTGTAATATGAGTCTGGTGCTATGTCTACAGTTTTGAATGCAGAGGTGAATAATCCATGAGCAAAACAGTAAGGACATCAGAAATTAAATGGAAGACTAATGACTATTAATGGATTACTGAATTTCTGGTTTTGAAACTCTAAAGGTAGTTGCTTGCCCAGTGAACTGGCATCTCTGTTTCAAATAACCAGACTGGCTCCGGCATTAAAGCAAAAGTTGCGTGTGAACTTCCTTGCTGTGGTAAGATTCGCATTATTGAATTAGGGATGTTTACTTCCTTGTGCAGTCCATACAAATATTGCAGAATATAAAATTCTGGTAATAAAACCAGTCCTTGATAACAAAATTCTAGTAAAAAAAAATTCTTGGTAATATAAAATTCTGATAGTAAAACTGGTCCTTGATTAGATATTTAAAATATACCCATGCCTTACTGTTCTCTTCATATGAGTGGGGTGCTTTGTACGTGCCTTCCCGCCTGTGCTTTTCCTAAGAGCTCCAGGCACATGGCAGGGCAATTTTAGGAACTTTTTGGGTTAAGCAAGTTAAGTTAAGCAAACTTCAAAGAAGCAGATGAGGAGGATCTCCCCCAGAGCAATTCAGCACAGTGGCTCTGTTGTCTTGCAGTGGGAGGTGGCAGCTTTCTGATAGCCTTTTCTCAGAAAGGGCCATCAAGAAGAAGCCCTCCCCTCCCCAGCCAGGAATGGTGTGTTATCACCTGAGGAGCAAAACTGCTGAAAAGTCTGATCATGTCTCAGGCTTTTTCTGATGCGTGCCATTTAATAACAAATGCTTTAACACATTAACAAACCTTCAAAATCATGCTAAGGTATTGAAGAGTATTTCTGAGATAGGTGGCTTTGTTTAAAGGCTGCTTCAAATTTTGCTTTTCCATCTGAAGTTGCATTGGGTTTCACGGAAATTAAGTCTCAGATGGCTCATTTAGATGCCCCGTCATGTCTGCGTGTTCATTAAAAGAAAAAGGAAAAAAATACACGCTAATTTTGATTTCTTCAGCCAGAAGTCTTTCATGCATGTCAGGCAGTTACATCTGCAGTGCTTGATGCTAGTGATGTGAAAGGAGTGGTAAAGGTTTTGCAGGGGTTTTCTTCCCTCCCAACAAGAAACATTTCTGTACTTACTTCAGAGTGCTGCCTGGTTGTGTCACCTATGAAAACATCAAATGAAAGGCCGCAAAAGCACCTGAAAAAATCGTTTCTTCCAACTTACCAAATTGGTCCACAAAAAATTGCTGTAGGGGAGTTTTGTACTGACTGGCAAATTGTCTTCTCCCCAAAATGAAACTGTACCATCCTTCATTTACTGTGAGCTGCTACACTTAGAGCTCTAAGGATGGACTGTTCTTCCATTCTTTGACCTTTACACTTCTTTTCCCTAACACCATTTTCCTACTATTGTTATCTTCTTTTTGCTACACCTGTTCCTTCTCCCTGCTTCATGCAGAAGCGTATTAATCATTAACATCCGTACACGTGGCTGCAAAAGTGCCTTTTCAGAGCTGCTTTTAGCAGAGGTATGAACATTAACCAGCAGATCCACCAGTAGCTGTAGGATCGCTTTTTAAATACTGCTTCTATTAAATGCCCCGGTTTTGCATTTGAGAGGTACTGGTCTGCCATTATGCACTTGGAGATGCTCGGTCCGTGATGGACCAAAAAACCAGCAAAACAGCGGTATTAGGGACAGAAGTGACATGACCTCAAAATGAGTATAGCACATGGCCTGTATTAAGCCCCTTTTCATTTAATATAGTCTTGGGATGGTGCCTGTAGTGTGGGATCATCTTTTTTGAGTTGTGGAGCCCAAAATATTTTGCTGGAGGTACTGGACCCTTTGGAAGTGGCACATGCAGGTGGCTCCAAAGCAAAACTATGAAATTCGTTTTCTTAGTTAACTCTCCCTTATCTCTTGAAAGTGGTTCAGGGGTTCCAGGATAAAACCCACTGCATTAAGCATGTTGAAAACATGTTGCAAGAAATTTTCCCTAGTTACCAAACTGCTAATGGAAAGCAACAAAGGAAGATGAAGAGGAAGAAACAACTTCTTTTTTTAAATAATAAATGCCGTTCTTCTACATTGGTTTTTCTTTCCAGTCTCTTTGCTGTGATCACATAGTCACCCCGGTAGGAGTAAACGTTGTATTGCAATTTGAAAGTAAAGATGCCTTAAACATATACCAAAGGCTGTCCCAAGGAAGGGGTATTGTAATCAAACTGGCAAGTGGTGATCTCTATTTCTGCAGAGATGGAGAGATGAGGTATGAATCAGAAAAGCTAAAATAGAGACGTTTGTAATATTGATGACATGAGATAGAAACCAGAGAGGATATTCCACCAGCGTGAAAAAGAGGAAGACAAGTTAGATTTAGTGTTAGATTTAATGCTTGGCCAGCTGCTTACTTACATAATGTCATTATGGGACGTTCTGGACTGCAAACCAAAGTGTGATGTTTAAGCCAAGAGAAAGAACAGCAAGCAGCTCTTCTCAAGCTTCATTGTACATTTGTAACATTTCTGTGCTTTTAACGCTGACATTCGAGCTGTTGCTCATCACTAGAAAATGTCAGCAGTCACAACTGCGATGGCAAGAAGGGGGACGTTTCAGATATGAATTGAATGTAACACATTCAAATGATTTATTTGGGGGGGGGGCACTGATGCCATCTTTTCTGAAGAAGAGATGTGAAACTCAGCTTTGTAGAGGATTCATCCTTTCCACTTGAAAATTGTGTTTCCTGCTGTCAGTGAAGAGTCCCAAAATGCCTGCTCTGAAGCACAGGGAGACAAGCCATGTCAGAGAGAGTCTAGGACAGAAGGAAAAAGTAGAAAAATATCCCTTGGGCTCCACAGTCCAGATTCCCCAACCCTCCTTTGAGGAATAAACCAAATTTTTTTCTTTCTGTAAGTAAATTCAGACCCAGGTGAGCAACTGCACTGGTTGCTTCCCCTGTATCGGAGCTGTCAGCTGATGGCACGTGTCTGCGCCTGCAGTGAGATCTCACTGTGGCAGCATGTCTCTCGGGTCAGCAAGAGCACGGAGGGGGATGATGTAACTGAAACTCCAAACATATGGTGGGTTTGGGCTTTTTTGGGGTTTTTTTTGTTGTTGGTTTTTTTATGGTTTTGCTCTTTCTAGCTGAAAACTAAGAGGACAGTGATTAGAGCTTTTACCTAAACCAAAAAATTAGTAAAGCTGCTTTTCTGGCCGCTTTATCTAATAGCAATAAATCTCGTAGAGCAGAGTGCATCTGTCCTTAGGGATGCGGCTATTCTGAGACTAAAGAACTTCAGATGGTGCTACCAGTGCTTTATACCCAGGTACCAGGGTCTTTTTGCTGCTGCAGTAGTTATATTTTAGCGAGTGAATCTGTAGAGATTAGAACATCAAATGCTGGCTCCTCATTATAGTCAGATAAATGGGTTATAGCTGGGGAACAGTATGGTGATTCATTTTTTAATGAAAAGAAATGGCTTCAGTTTTGTTCTGTTCCTGGTAATATGCTATCTTCTAAATGTGTTGTCTTGAAAAAGTCTAAACCCAGTTTTAAAAACTACTTTTTTTTTTTATTTGGACTTATTGCCTTGGTTTTCCAGTATGAGTATTCCTCTCAGGCTATTATTTTTAGATGCTTAAGACTCTTGTTTAAAAATAAAAAGTATGTAGCTTGGAGTTTAACGCAGCCAGGTCAGTAAATAAGAATAATTTTTCAGTGTTTCCATCCCTCCATCCTCCCCATCCGGAGCTCCTGAAGGGGATCTGTGTTTTTATTGTCCCTCACTGATGAAATTGTCTCTGGTTATTATACCCATTACAAAGGGGTGAGGGGATGGTCCAGACGGCCTTTATTGTCTTCATCCTGTTCATGAATGATTCAAAAAACAGTATCCAGTTCCTGGAAGCTCTAGGGCTTTGTTTTTAATTTTGACTAATTGTTTTCTTGGAATAATGAGCAGTGATGACTTCAGAAAGCACAGTCTTCTGGTGCACAGACCATTAATGACTCACCATATCTTTAGTAACAGTTAAAAATATGCTTCACCACAATTTTAAAAAGTCCTAGTCGATTTGCTCACAAAGGATGCGTAACGGGCGGTAGGAATAAGTGGAGATGTTGTATTTGCTTGTTATTTCCTATTCATGACCATTCTGAGACACAGAATCTGAGGCAGCCAAAAGCTAGCAAGAAAAAGGGAGTTGCGTTGAACGACTGGTCCGGATGGAAAATATTGTCTATTTAACCTGGTGGTTTTTTAACCTGGCCCATGGCAAAGTCATGGGCAGTGACCCTCTTGCCTCCTCCTTAACTCCTCTACAGTGATGCAGTGCAAGTACCACTCCATGTTTTTGAGGCTCATCTGTAGTGGGAGCACTAAAATTAGTCCCCTGTTCAGGAAGACTGGCTTTCTTGGAGATTTCATGGTGGAGATTTCATTGCGCACATTCTTCAAGAGCAGCGCTGGAGGACAGTGGAGGGAGGAGAGCACATTATCCACCCAGGGTTGGCAGAGGTTTCCAGCAAGGTTTTTCATCCCTCATCACTTCTCTCAAGCGCTGAGCAGGCAGGTCTGTTGTCATCCCAACTTGGTTTTTGCCTCGAGGAAAAGTCCTGTAGGGCCTCGTGCTGTCTGAGCTTGAGATGCATCCATGAAGTTGCTGCTCAGGATTGACCATCGAGTCTTTCCAGCCTGGGGTGTGACTACACTCTCCCAGGCCCAGCTCCCCATGCAGCAGGGCAATGGCTACCCTAAGCAAACACCTTGAAGCTCTTAGCCCCTCGTCCAAAATGTGCTTTCCCAGATGCCAGTTAAAATTTTGGTCAAGACCTTCCCAGGGTGTTGGCCACCGTGTATATGTGCCAGTGCCCGTGACGCCCCGAAGGCCGGTGGTAAGAGACCAGCTATGATCGTCAGCTCCTTTTGGAGAAAGCCACCTGCCACAAATAGGACACAAAAAAGCTAGTCAGAGATCATACAGGTGACAAAGCTTGATGCAGAGAGGTTATCCTGTCAAAATCAGGACCTTTGGCATGGTTTTCACAAAGCTTTGTGGTGGTCACATGATGGGAATGGAGAAGAGCTTTTTATTTTCACAGGGAAATACTGTTGACTGGAAGGAAGCTTGGAGGTGGAGGCAAAGAAGCATTATCCTGGTGTTTGGTTCCCTATCGCATCTTGCTGAACACTACTCAGTGTCTGTAGGTATACATTTGTGGGCGCATATATACAAAGTATGTAGAATCATACAATAGTTTGGGTTGGAAGGGACCTTTAAAGTTCATCTCATACAACCCCCCTGCAATGGGCAGGGACATCTTCAACTAGATCACGTTGCTCAGGGCCCCGTCCAACCTGACCTTGAATGTTTACAGGGATCGGGCATCTACCACCTCTCTGGGCAACCCGTTCCAGTGTTTCACCACCCTCATTGTAAAAAATTTTTTCCTTATGTCTAGTCTAAATCTACCCTCTTTTAGTTTAAAACCGTTACCTCTTATTCTATCGCAACAGGCCCTGCTAAAAAGTCTGTCCCCATCTTTCTTATAAGCCCCCTTTAAGTACTGAAAGGCTGCAATAAGGTCTCCCTGCAGCCTTCTCTTCTCCAGGCTGAACAACCCCAGCTCTTTCAGCCTTTCCTCAGAGCAGAGATGCTCCATCCCTCTGATCATTTTTGTGGCCCTCCTCTGGACCCACTCCAACAGGTCCATGTCCTTCCTGTGCTGAGGACCCCAGAGCTGGACACAGCACTCCAGGTGGGGTCTCACCAGACCAGAGGAGAAGGGCAGAATCACCTCCCTCAACCTGCTGGCCACGCTTCTTTTGATGCAGCCCAGGATATGGTTGGCTTTCTGGGCTGTGAGAGCACATTGCCGGCTCACATCCAGCTTTTCATCCCCCAGTATCCCCAAGTCCTTCTCCTCAGGGCTGCTCTCAATCCCTTCATCCCCCAGCCTGTAGTGATACCGCGGGTTGCCCCGACCCAGGTGCAGGATCCTGCAATTGGCCTTGTTGAACCTCATGAGGTTCACATGGTCCCATTTCTCAAGTTTGTCCAGGTCCCTCTGGATGGCATCCCGTCCCTCAGGCGTGTCAACTGCACCACTCAGCTTGGTGTCATCTGCAAACTTGCTGAGGGTGCACTCGATCCCGCTGGCTATGTCATTGATGAAGATATTAAACAGCACTGGCCCCTGTACGGGCCCCTGAGGGGCACCACTCATCGCTTATCTCCATCTGGACATCGAGCCATTGACCACTACCCTCTGGATGCAACCATCCAGCCAGTTTGCTATCCACCGAACAGTCTGCCCATCCAATCCGTATCCTTCCAATTTAGAGAGAAGGATGTTGTGGAGGACCGTGTCAAAGGCCTTACAGAAGTCCAGATAGATGACAACCATAGCTCTTCCCTCATCTGGTGATGCAGTCACTCCATCATAGAAGGCCACTAGGTTGGTCAGGCAGGACTTGCCCTTGGTGAAGCCGTGCTGGCTGTCCTGAATCACCTCCCTGCCCTCCATGTGCCTTAGCATAGCTTCTAGGAGGATCTGTTCCATGATCTTCCCAGGCACAGAGGTGAGGCTGGCAGGTCAGTAGTTCCCAGGGTCCTCCTTTCTACCCTTTTTAAAAATGGGTGCAATGTTTCCCTTTTTCCAGTCCCCAGGGACTTCACCTGACTGCCATGACTTTTCGAATATCGTGGAGAGTGGATTGGCAACTACATCAGCCAATTCCCTCAGGACTCTGGGATGCATCTTGTCTGGTCCCATAGACTTACGTATGTTCCGGTTCCTAAGGTGGTCACAAACCTGATCTTCTCTTACCATGGGAGGGACTTTGCTCCCCAACTCTCCGTCCATCAACACAAGAGGTGTGGGAAGAGAGATTGCCAGTGAAGACAGAGACAAAGAAGTTGAGTACCTCAGCCTTCTCCTTGTCTGTTGTTACCAGCTTGCCAGTCTTGCTCATCAGGAGGGGTACACTTTCTCTGACCTTCCTTTTCTGACTGACATACTTATAGAAGCCCTTCTTATTATTCTTTGCATCCCTTGCCAAGTTCAGCTCCAGCTGCACCTTGGCCTTCCTGACCCCATCCCTACACAACCAGGCAGCATCCCTATACTCTTCCCAGGATACCTGTCCCAGCTTCCACTGCCTGTGCATTTCCTTCCTGCCCTTTAGTTTTGAGAGCTCTTGCTCACTATGGAAAGCGTCCTTAAACACACATTTCTCAGTCTATGTCAGCTTTCGCTCTTACGAGACCCCAAAATACAGACTAACCATCTGAGTCAAAAAGAGGTGGTGAACCACGACAGGGGAGGATGCATTTGAGGTGTAATACAGGACTGACTGAGAATTCAGTGTCCGATGTGCTTGGGCGGAGGGAAGAAATGTTCGGCAGAGTTTTGCCAGCTATTGCAGACACTTTGCCAGCTATTGCAGACACACAGTCCTCCCAAAGAGTTCACATATCTCTGAACCCTTTTTTTTTTTCCAGTTTGGTGACATTGTGGGTTTTTTTAATGATATCCAAAACTGTTCTATCAGAATTTCCTCAGACCTGATGAGATAATATATAAAGAAATACAGCAATATATATTTCTATATATCAAGACAGCCAAGCCAGTATACCCACCTTCAAAGACAACCATCGAACTGTTTGTTCTCTCTTTCTTCCCTCCATCATTTGCAATATGTTGTGAAATCATATTGAGAGGAGTAGTGTGGTAAGATAAACCCAGTGAGGTTAAAAAAGAAAAAGCCAAGTCTAATGTTGTCTGTACCTATTATATTGTTTAAAATTCAGCAGGGGCCTGAAATTGTGTCAACCCCTTTGTAGTAGCACAGGATTCAACAGCACATTAGAGGAGTTTCTTCTGGAAGGCATCTCTGGGATGTTTGTCAGCAAGGGTGTGTTGTTCTGTTTTTATAATGCACCAAAGATGTATTTGATTTCTTCATGTGACTGACTGGTTTTGTTAAAAGTTATATTGGAAGTTACTCTTTTGGAAGTTCCTCTTTTGTTGTTGCTTTTTTGGTTCAGGGGATGCTCGTGGTGCCCAGTGTCCTCCCCTGCTCTGCTGCCACAAGAACAACAAAAAACCCAAACTAAAACAAATCACTGCCACTGCATTGGATTGAAATGAGAAGCTGAGGTCTGTAATGTCAGAATAAGGTATTTTATCAGCATTTAATTACAGCCCTTTGTTAAATGGGTACATATAGAAGCAGCACAAACCCATCAAGTGGTAATGCTGAGTTCTCATCAAGAACTTGTTTATTGGAGAATCAATCGAAGGAAGCCAAAAATGCCATCTTCACTCCCTAGTTATTTTAGGAGCTCTATAGCATGAACACCCTTTTTATAACCCAGGCTGATATTTTGGAAAATACCACTGCAGTAAAATTTTCTTTATGTGCCTACAATTTGTTTCCAAAACTGTTGATTGGGCTTGTGGGGAGAAAGGCCATTCCAAATGTAAAGCTGCTTCCCAGAATACTTTATCTCAGGATAATACTTTTATCCAAGGAAATTAAGGCACATTTTGTAACGTCCAGTGGTACATTACTGAGCCTACAGTGGAGCAGAATGAATGCAGTAAGCCCAGCATGCCACCGTGTCCATTTTTCTTACTTCTTAGCTATTTATCAAACTTGGTTTTCAATTTATGAGCGAATTTAGTCCTCCTGAAAATGAAACGCCGCTTTTGGCTTTGCATCAAGCATAATGCAGGCAAGCTTGTGCCGGCGTCACCACGCAGCCCTGCCAATGCACCTCTCTCTTCATCTGCAGCGCCGCCAATGCATCGTCCTGAGCTCTTCCTGCAAACAGTTTGGCAGGCTCTGAGAAAGTAATCACTACTGTTTTGTGGTAGATACAAACAACAGCTAACATGAATTGAACCCAGCTTTGCTAATTAATATAGCCAAGATGAGGTTTTTTAAATCTCTGGAGGGGAGGCGGAATGATGGTTCGGAGAAGGAGTCATTTGGATTTTGTAAACCTCTCTGAGCTCCACATGAGCTGTAAAGGCTTGGGAAGGAAGGGAAAGCCAGGGGTGCAAGTGTTGGATGGTCAGTGAACATCCCTGTTTGGCATTCAGCAGCGGTGCAGATAAAAGCAAGCTTAAGGAACAGGAGGAAATAAACCTGAAAATTTAATTACTTACTGCTGCTGCAAAATCTGTGCTAACTCTTGTCTCCTAACATTGAAGAAAGATGTAATAGACATAGAAAGATATAATAGGCATTACCAGGGTTATGAGATGTGAAAATCCTGTGGGCAAGGAGGGAAGACAGATGTTTCCTGTTCTCATCACCATTTTTTATTTTATATGTAGGCCCCTTTTTGTCCCCCCTAGCCCCCAACATAGTCCAAATCTTTCTGTACAGTCTCCACTACCTCCCAGCTCTTCGGTAAGAGAGTAAGCAGGGAAATTGAAAAGCAAGATATTTAAACAAGAAACAAGTATTTTTGTTACTATGGTGCCCAGTTAGTGTCTGTTAGTGTCTGTTAGTGTTTGTTAGTGTCTGTTGGTCAACAGTGCAGCAGAAAGATCACCAGTTGGTACAAACCCCTAGGCTTGCAAGGATTAAAAAGGTGTAGTGCTTTGATGTTTGAAAGGAGAAGAAACATGTACATTTAAGGACACAGGCCCACTCACAAATTTTATTATACTTCCACTTTAGGCCAGCTGTCTAAAACCAGGCAACAGCATTCAGTATTGCACATCTTCCTCCTGTTCCCTGCTTCCTTAAGGAAGGCGAAGCGTTGTGTTTTGTAATATTGCTCTTCTCCCTACCTTAAATGACAGCACAATTCCTTTTTCTTTTATCCAAGAGCTGCTACAAATTGTGACTTGGTTCTTGTCCCTCCACTGAAGAGCTGAAGTGAGAAGACATGAGGTGGTGTCACTACACCCTCAGGGCCATGATGTGCCAGGCCAGCAGGAGGTCCACCAGGCAAGGTCCTCGGTGCTCAGGTTGGTCTCCCAGGAGGACATGTTTAGTCTGATCGCAGGAATGGGAAGGAGGTGAAATGTCCTATTTCTTGCAGTCCTCCAGCAAGAGTGATGACCTTACATCTGCCAAGGGGAACCGGTCACAAGTCTTACAGGATTTGATGCAGGAGAACAAGGCTGCAGTGTTACAGATTTACTACCAACGACAAATGCATCTGTTCTGCTAAATGCTGATGTCCAAAGTGTGGATGCAAACAGAAAGGTTGCTGTTGTGGAGAGAAAAAAAGAGAGACTTCTCCTCTGCTTCAAAGACACAGAAAGCTAAATGAGCCATTCATATCATCTCCATTTTCCCCTGGAGAAGTGGTTAAGTTCTTTTGTATTTCATTGCCCTCTCCTCCCCTTGTACATGGGGAGAAAAAGGAAGAGATAACCAATTAAATATCTGATGTGGAGGGGCTGCAGCCTTTCTTTGTGCAGAGGTATCTCCAGTTCTCACATGCTTATTTTCATATTCAGTTTTCATATGCCGAGCAGATCACTTATTAATTGTTAAATGACTGCTCTGCAATTCAGTTATGGAAATAATTTCTACTTCAGTACCACTTGCCCTTGAATTGAGAACAAGAGGTCAATCAAAATTAGATAACTTTTCTTTGAATCTTTTCTCTTTCTAAAAAAAGATACAGTTCAACATGATGCCTGTCAAGAAGACTATGAAGTGCCGTGAGTTAAAACAATCTTCATGGCAAGGCTGTTTTGGGGATCATGCTGGGCACTGTTGTCCTGATCTGTCCTGATTAGATGTTTAAACAGATGAATCCAGGTGAGGTGCATTGACTGTAATGCAGAGTTCGTATTCTATTGCCTGTGTTCATTTCTAGGATGAATTTTGAACTTGCAGCTTGAATAAAACAAAGTTGTAATATTAGCTGAGGCAAAGAGAGCTGTGTGGGCAGAGCCTACGGCCCCTTGACTTCAGTGGGATTCTGCACAGTGTCCTCCCACGCTAATCTCTTTGCAGGATTGCACCTACAGCTTCAGCTTTCATTGTGAGCCTTTGCTTTTCCTCTTACACAGGGAAAGAGGCTGGGAAAAAAAAAAGGAGTTATGTATCATGCAGCAAATGTTAGCAAGGACACATTCTGTGTTAAAAAAAAAAAAGGCAAAGCAAAATGCAAATCTGTAGCTTCTCCATTTTTTTCAGCAGAGAGCTATACTCCTCTGGTGTCTCTCTGCTGGCATATAACGCTGATATTTTAGTGCATTTGATCCAAAGGTCACTGAAGTCAGTGCAGAGATTCCCACTATCTTTAGTGGGCTTTGCACCACACTCAGCAAGAGCTGCTGTTTTGCTGATAAATCCAAGTGCGATGCCCGTCCCAAGGCTTTGGAACAGCAATAGCAGCAGTGTTGGAGGGGCTGTAAAACAGGCTGGACTGCGAATACGTGGCTGCCCTCCTTTCCGTGGGAGGTTCCTCATGGTGAATTGAAAGACAGCAGTTTGCATTCTAAAAGAAATAAGAAAATATAAAAAATGAAATAAAACAATTTTTTGCCAATTTGTTTTTTTTTCCCCTTCTAAGTTCATACATTCAAATTACTAAAAAGAAACAAGTATAGTTATTTTAGTCCTGCTGAGAATATGTGTTTGCAGTGGCAACGTAACTCTGAATAGTCTCTTTTGTCCCCATAAATTCTATTTTCAGATCATCGGAAAGGGTAGAGATAAATGCTGTAAAAACAGCCAAAAAAAAAAAAAGCCTGTTTGGCCTGACCGCTTTGTCTTGTTAAATATTTTAAGACGGAAAACCCAGCTGAACATGTGCTGAACTGCAGGTGTATTTTCAAGCCTTTAGTACACTGTTTTAATATTTTTAGATGAGCCCTTCTGCCCAAATGAGAGTACCTTTTCCCTCTCCATTGAGAGGCATATTCATGTGTAATTCAGGATTTGCATGATGCACCAGCGTGCCAGGGACAGAGGGTTGATGTTTTCATAGCGAGATGGGGATGCTGCTGGTGGTGTGTGTGCCTGTGAGGGTCTGTTTTGCCAGGCTTTGTGCTCATCCTCCTCTAGGTGGTAAAATACCCTGGAGCAAATGAATGCCTGGCATCGCTGTGATGCTATAAACACAGCCGGGATAGATGTGCATAAACAGATGCCCTTGAAAAATTACTTTATGAAAAATTCCATTTTGTGGCCACAAACATATTTGCTGTAGCCGGCTCGTGCTGATCTAAATCCTTAGGTGCAAGAATATAGGGACGTTTTGAATATGGGACTTTTTGAGGGCATTGCCTGTCACTGTTCAGAGACGCAAACCAGCAGAGGATTTGCATGGCCTTTACTAACCACTTGCAAAACTTGCAACAACCAAACTAAACTGTTGTTGTTGTACTTTTTGTTCAGCTCTTCATGTTGAAGTATTTCAGCAACATGCCCTCTACTCCCCTCCCTCATCTGCTCCTCTGTTTCAGGCAATCCGGGTGCCTTTTTGACCACAGGGCAAGTATACACGGTTAAGAAAGGAGCAGAAAAGGTGGTTTTAAACACATCTTATTCCAAAATGCTGATTCAGACTAATTTTAATCTTTGGTCTCTTCTTTGACCAAACCACGTATTGTCTTCACTGAAGACAGATTGGCATCAAAAAGCCAAGACCTTCTAGCCATCGCCATCGACGGGAGCCAGCATTGCCTGCTGTCATGGAAAATATAGCCACTTGAACTGTCTTAGGGTATTAATTTCCACTCAGCTTTTATATTTGGTCTAATACTTTCAGGCAGGACATTAATGGGCACTTGAATCCTTTATGTAACAGATGATAAACTAAAACATTAAAGAGCTGTGAGGGAGCAAAAGAGATCCATTTTGGGGGATGCTAACCAAGTTACTAAGCCTGCAAGCTGATAGTTCTCTCAGCCAGAGTATGCCAGGATCCCAAGTCACGCAGCCTCCTAAAGGTCAGGTATTCTCTGCTCAGGTTTTGGCTGTATTCTTTGACTGTGAGATTATTTTTAAATGCAGATTACTTAAACTGTGTGTATGTAGTTGGTATAAAAATAATTCTTAACCCCACAGCTCATTCCTGTTTTCCTGCCAGTAAATATTGCAGTAACTGAGAGAAACATGGTTGACACTGATTTGATTAAATAAACAGTTAAGTTAAAAGCACAGAGATTTCCTTATGCAATTAAGAGTTAACTAAATGCACAGCCTGCAAACTCCAGTCTTGGCCATACCCTGTAACAAAAACATGCCCCGCTGGCATGGAGGGTTTGATGTTATAATACAGTACTTTCCAATACATTTAAGAAGATGGTAAATAACATCACAAAGGAGTTGAAACTTGATTCTGAAAAGGGTTTTTTTTTATGATGCTGAATGATGCTTGATTTTATATTTTTTGCAATGCTGAATGAGTCCCATCTTAGATAATAGGGAGGTTAAAATGTAAATATGAATTCCAGGTCTGATTAATGTTCTCACTAGAGAAGCTGAATCTAGGGTAAAACAGAAGGTCCTTCCAGTAAGGGCTCTTTTTTTCTTAGACTAATTTCATACTGTAATTAAGTGCTACAAGACTGAAAAACAGAGACTAGCCTAGGTATTCGGAGATTAAACATGTAGAGAGAAAGCTGTAGACTGATATTTTAGCTCTGTGAGCAGGCTTAAAAACACCAACCAAACAAAATGTGGTGCAAGAAAACAAGTACAGCTGTCAAACAAGATAGAAATAGCAAAATGCAGATCAGCACAGGAAGGCAACATTCATAAGGGAGGAAGGACATTTACCCTTTAAGGTCCCCTGCAGGGGACTTTCAGAGGAAAGTACATCACCTTGCAGTGGTTCCACCGAGACTCTTTTTTAGTTAAGAGCTGACACAGCAGAGCTCGAATAAATGATGATGGAGGTTTCTAGTCTCTGGTGCCCTTGTGAGCAGCGGCAGTGGAAGGACTACCAGCAGTGGGGGAGCTGAGATGAGCTGGAGAAAAATGTGATTGAGAAGTAAGAGGAGAACCTCATACCCTGCCAGAAATATAGCATATTTCCTTTAGTTTTTAAATACATATGTTGATTCAAATCTCACAGTGATACAAAGGTAATTTTTTTTTTTTTAATGCTGTCTTTATATACTTGTCTGTACAGTTTGGTGAAACTTGAAGGTACCACTGCATTTTTTTTTCCTTTAAAACCTCTTAAGCCCTGCCAGATATCCGTAGGCATGCACTAGGGCATTCATGTGGACAAAGATAAATACAAATGTTAAACGTAATATTTCAGCCTCTGTTTCCCTAAGATTGCATCCTATGACAGACACTGGAATCGCATAGGATCTCCAAAAGCTTTCTTCTAAAGGAGGAAAAATAAGGTGAAACTTTCAGTCTAATTTACACTTTTAGGGTGATTGGGGACTGGCAACCATATTTGCTACAGAATTAACGTAATTCCACATAAAGCTTTTATGTACTGTCTCCCAAACGGGGGTTAGACCAGTGATGACCAGTCTATGAGGATAGATTCAGACTGGATATAAGGAAGAAAATTTTTACAATGAGGGTGGTAAAACACTGGAAGGGGTTGCCCAGAGAGGTGGTAGATGCCCCATCCCTGGAAACATTCAAAGCCAGGTTGGACGGGGCCCTGAGCAACCTGATCTAGTTGTAGATGTCCCTGCTCATTGCAGGGGCGTTGGATGAGATGACCTTTAAAGGTCCCTTCCGATTCAAACTATTCTATGATTCTATGATTTCCAAAAATTGACGACAAGCACCTAAATAAATTCTCCCTTAATAAGCCTTGACCTTGACGAGTCCCAGCTCTCTAGGCTTGTATTGCCTCTTTCTTGTTTTAAGGAGGAAACGGCCCTGCCTGTAGGACAGGGGAAGAGCAGGGCTTTCTCCCTAATATACACACCAAGTGATATAAATCTCTGCAACCCATCTGCACGGAGGTCTTTTAAGCTTGCCTAATGGAAACAAAGTTTGTGCAAAGAACAGTTAGAAAGCAAATGCATTTCTTGGTGATTTTAACTCTCTGCTTATTTACACCTTCTTCTACATAACAGCCGGGCTCGAGACCCAACCAGAGTTGCATACCAGCACCACCAAGAAAGTGTCAGCAGACTAAGCAGGTGAAGTGATTTATTTTGCATGCTGTTACACCTGTTTACTGCAAGCTGGTCAAGCAGCAGGAGAAAAATGCCCCTGATAAAGATTAAACATCCCACGCTTGTTCTTTTAGGGTTTGAAAGAACTCTTGAGCTCAGCCGTGCTTTCAGAGATGCTGGGGTTCAACTGAAAACAGTCTTGGTGTGCTTTCTGTGTCAACATGGTGTCCGTAGGGGCAGAGAGGAGTTGGGGGAGGTCATTTTTGCATTAATTTTTTAAAATGTTTAGATACAGAGATGTCTCACTCTTAATTTCCACACCAGGAGTTAGATCGTAACACTTCTCTTGCCATGACTCCACTCCCATCTAAAGAAGGCAACAGCGACGGCAGTGCCTTTAGTTAGGATTACCCAACCCCGTATTTGGTGGCCTTCAGTTTTGACCAACTTACATGGTCAGTATTTGCCTTGCCAGGCTGAATCCTTCCCCAAACTAGTTTGTCCATCTCCAAAATAAAGACCAAGAGGGGAAAATGTTCCAGGGGTTTCTCCTTAAATATCTTTTCATATAGGAAATGCTGTAATGCTTTTTTGGGGAAAAAAGCATGGAAATAGTAAGCTCAAGGCTTACAGCAAAGTCAGGGACGTGCCTCTTGGTGCCCTTATGAAAAAAAAAACCTGCCTTAAACAAGTTAGGAGCTTCTGAAAATCTTATCTGTGCATCCTTGATAGAGATTTTGTCCAGCGGCTCAATTCCTAGAGGATTTTGCCTGAATTGAGCACGTTCCAGAGTGGAAATGTAGCCTCTGGATGCTCTGGGCACTGCTGTAGGTACCTGGCTCTGGGTCCAGGCTGACGAGCAGGCTATCCAAGGGTAGGACACAGGGCATTGCCAGAAGGTAAGAGACAACCTCATGCGTAAGACAGTGAAACGTGACCTCCTGGCTCATTTCAGTCCAGAGAACCCTGGCGTGAGGCTTGGTGAAGCCGGCCGCAGCAGAGCACTTCAGAGCCATTTCCCAACAAGATGTTCCCCATTTTCTGGGTGCCTGAGGCAGATGCAGGTAAATCTGCAAAGAGCCACACGCTTACAGCCAGAGGTGGTTAGAGCCGTGTTGAAAACTTATGGAGCACTATTAAAAACACTGCAGGTTTTTGAAAAATGGGGTAGATATCTCAAACTGTGGCTACACCGGAGGGATTTTGGGTTCTGCATCTCTTTGCCTGTTTACCAAATGCTGAAATGAAGTCAATGCAGCTTCATGGGGATGACTGACTTTGCAGCCTTAGCGTTGGTGCTCAGTGTTGGCATGTGGGACTCAGGAGGACAAACCAGGCCTTTTTTAAACAATTAGTATTAATGCATTTCAATCACTCCATGTTTACGAAGCTGGTTGACTACGGGGTTAGAGAAATCACTGGGAATTCCCTATCAAATTCACAGTTTTATAATTAGTGACTTGAACTGTGAACAGACAGGAGGCCAAAATACTATGTATGTTATATACATTTAAACATACGCCACTCTTCAGCGAGGGAGAGCCATAAAGGGTTTTCCATTCTGTTAACCTCTCATGATGGCTGATGACCACAGTAGATTTGGAAAGGCACTTTATGGGGTAACTTGAGTCTCAACTACGTGAAGACGTTGTAAAAGGGTGTTGGAGGAACCGGGTAAGCAAGCTTAGCAAGTGGCAATCAATCTGATAAGCCCACATAAAAAGTTAGAGGTATAATCTTGCAAAGAGTCATCGGTAAATCAGAATGAAATTTGCATTTTGTCAACATAACCAGGTCTTTTTTTCTGAATTGCATTGGTACCAGCAGAACTGTGGCTTTTATAACCTTTCCTTCCTGGCCACAGCAAGTTGCTGTATGAAGTGGCTCAGCATTCGGGGTATTTGAATGTGTTTTGCCCTCGTAGGAAAGACATTCACAGTGTTTTCTCTGAAACAACTGAGGGTTTGGGCTAATTGACATCAATAATGAATGAGCAGTGTCCTCGCAGCATCTGGAACACAACGGTTATGACTGAGCACTCTTTCAATAATGAAAATAAATAGGAGATCACTAATCACAAACACAGGGTAATTACCCATGTTAGATGTCCACCAATGAACCAAATGTTCATTGTCAACCTCTCTATTTATGCATCGTGGTAGAATATTTTTAAGTGGAAGCGTGGATAAGTAACCCCCATAATACAGAGTTTGTGTAGGGAGAGCACACAGGATAGGATGCTGCTCTCTGGGTGGGATATGAGCAATACATAAGGTTACAACAGCTCAAAAAAGGAAATGCGTACAAATCAAAGTGATTTTTTTTTTAAATCAAAAAGAGAGGAAGTTGGAAGGCTTACAGAAACCAACGCAGGTTAATTGCAGCAGTTTGAAAACAGCATGGCCATACAGAAATTATGTAAAGCTTGCATAAAAGTATTACGTTGTCTTTTTTCTTATTAATTCTTTATGATGTGAAACATATAAGAACTTCAGTGTACACTTCCTTCTAATTAGTTATACTGATTAAAATATGGTTTGGGTGGTTTTTTTTCCTGTAACACTTTCTGAAAAGAAACATGTGCTTCCAAAAGGCACAAAGACCAGCAGGTTAAAGCATGTACATCTCTGCCGCCACAAATATTCATCTTTCATGTAAGGTATAAAATACTTGATGGACTATTTTCAGTAGGTTGATATCGTAAAAGCAATGACATTACATTTGCCGTGCAGTGTCAGAGACCTGGTCTTATGCTCCTGGAATTATTCCAGTTTCTACAATCCTTTATCTATTTAATCTGTGATATTACAGGCTTGACGTTACATTAAAAGTATTAAAAAATCTGCAAGCGGGTTAACTTTTTTTTTCTACGTGGATGTAATAATCATTCACTTAAAAGATTCTTGGTTCATGTAATACCAAAATAATGTAGAAGAATTAGAAGGCACTTTCAGTTACAAATATTTGTGCTTTATTTTATATAGTATTATGGAAATGAATTGCACTTCACTTTAGAGTTTTCAAAGGCCATGATTATAGGTTTGTTGCAACTGAATTGAATTAAAAGCAATTAATTTAGTATTGTCAGAAATGTGGATTGCCATCCATTCCAATTTTTCTGGAATTATCTAGACTTTGCTGTCATTATCTTATGCCCCAGTGTATCTTGCAGAATATTAATGAATCTAAAAATAACCTCTGAAGTTTGCAGTGGGTTCACAATTGATGCAATGTGATAGAAGATTCGATGCAGCATCTCGTACTTTTATCGCCCTGCATTGGTTTGTGGCAGCCCAGGTTTTGTTTTTTTTTTCCTTTTTACCACTTATCAGGTGTTCCTAATCTGAGAGTCTAAACAGCAAAAATAAATTGCTCTCATAAACATCTGACGTGAAGTATTTTCACTTAGTGTGAATCACCCAGTTCAATGTGGTATTGCCCTGATTCTTGAAGAAGTAAAAAATTAGCTCAAATGCAATATTTTTCTTCTTTTTGGGTCTTCTTTTCCTAATTTTGAGAACATTGTCATGGTAACTTATGCATTATCTTTTATTATTTTTTTTAGCATTAATTACACAGGTCATTTCTGTCTCCCTCTCCCCCCAGTCCTGTAAGGAGTGGCATGAGCAACTATTCCTTGGAGAAGCAAACCTGGAGCACTAAGGAAGTGCTCTGTGCTGGGCGGATCTTCCACCCTGATGGTCTGCGAGAAGATCAAGTCTAGCTTGTTGTGTATTTTGACATGCAGCAGAACAAAACCCAATACCTCTTACCAGGCAGCCCTTCAGGGCCTGCCAGCGATACCGGGGTGAGTCACGTTTGAATTGCGTGCAGCAGGTGTCAAGGAGAGGTCCTCCGTGGAAAGGCTGGGAAGCAAGGAATAGTAATAATAATGCTGAGGTGAGTTTATCAGGGTTTATTTATTTTCCGCCATCAGGCAGTACAATAGCAAATTCCCACACTAATGAGTAAGTAAGACTAGTCTACAATGAAGGCAGGCTTCTGCACTAGAGCTGGGCAGCATAATTGCAAGAATGACTTGAAGATGTATCCTTGCACCATTTTAAAAAGCATCTAATTTCCAGTTTGAATTTTGGGTTAGGTTGGGATTTTTTTTATTTCTTTTTTGGGATAGGGAAGGGTGTTTGGAATTTTTTTTTTTTTTAATTAAGATTTGCACTTCTTTATCATGCAAGCCTCTATGCAGGTCCAACTAAACTTTGAAGGTAGTGTCTTCTTGTTTCTGTCCGTGTTAGAGAAATAACTCTAACACAGAGCATGCTATCAATACCTTCTGGCATTGGCTGGGGCGCTGGCGTGACTGGGGCTCTTTGCCAGTTCAACACTGGAGCCAGTGGCAGCTCGCTGTCTCTGCTTTAGAGCCACCTCCTCTCCCCCTGCTCCCAGCAGTGCTGGCGTGTCGAGGAGTGACCGAAGCCACCTTGTACTTTAAGTCTATCGACTTAAAAACTAGCCAAGTGACCCTGATGGAGCACTGCTTAAAAAAGGTCTAAAGGACTTTGACTGGTTTGTATGGTTTTTTATTTGTAAAGTTAAGGTACAGTTATTACTGGCAGGTCTGCACTACCCCTCTGCCCGTTCTCTAGGTTTCCTCACTGGCTATTTCCAGACACTTTCTTTTCAACTACAATTATAATCTTTTTGGGCTTAAGAAATAAAAAAGGGATAACTGAGAATGTGCAATTCTTGGTTGTGCGAATGGGAAGCTGGACCGTACCGGCACAGGCAAAACCTGCTCTGGTGCTGAGCCAGCGAGGAGGAAAGCACACCCAGAGAGAGCATCAGTACCTCTCGGTAAGGGTAATAAGGTATAAAATGGGAGCTGATAAGGTAGTCGGTCATTATTGATTTTCCTGTTGAAATCCTATTATAGTTGTGACTTGGGCTATTACTTACAGGGTAGTCTCTGCAGGTGTTTTACTAAAATAGTATTTAAATGGCATTAGCATATTTGGAGGAAGTGGGAGAGTTGACATTTTCAGGTAAACCAGAAGATTTTTTGGTAGTCCTAACTCATGCTGCTGAAGCAGGTTATATCTAAGCCCATGCATATGTTTCCTTTTACTCCAGATAGGCAATGTCTTAATACTTTTTTGCAAAAATCAAAAAAAAAAAAAAAAAGTTGGTAGGCTATAGATTTACTCCGAAATCAGTATTTTGTCTTTTCCATTTAATTAATGCCTTGGAAACAAAGTGACATTTGTTTCTGCTTATGGGTGTTGCTGGAGAAGATGAGTGTGCTTTTAATTCCCATGCATGTTTGCTGTCGTGCTCATTCCCGTGGGATGCAAGCTGACTGCAAGTTCAGGCTTGCGTGATGTCTTAGTGGCCAGCTCCTTGTACCACACCAAACTGAGCAGCTTTCTCCGGGATTTTTATTTACCCCCCACTGGCTTTTCTGTTTGAAACCTAATTTGTTTGTACTGTGAATTGTAAGGTATTCATCTGGTGTTAATAGATCACTGATTTAACCCTAACCCTGCTGCTTTGATGTAAGCCAAGCCTGCAATTTCTTTGGTGCACTTAGAATAGAAGTGAAAGGTGTTTTTTAGATACATGTTTACAGAGATAAATCTGTTTGAAAGAAAATGATTGGCTGGCTTGTAATGTATGTGGCTTTATATATCCCTGCGTTTCTTCTGAATAGAAGACATATATTATTCAGATGTATAAGTATGCCCAAAATCCTCCAAAGGCAGATTGTCCTTCTATATATTTCAGTACTTTTTCCTGCTACAAAGAATAAGCCTGTCTGAGCAAGATGCCTGGCACTTGATTTTGCAGCAGGAGGGTGCCCACAACTGGGTGCGCTCGCTGGGAAGTCGGCAGCATCCACGGAGGTGCGGTGAAACCCTGCGGGGCTGGCGGGAGCCGCCTTATCCCTTCCCAAGCTCCTGCCGAGCTGCCACACGCGTCCTATCGCAGATCAGCGTGGGTTGACTTGTGGCACGTGGGCCAGATGCAATCTGCAGATGACTCCTGGCCTACCACCTCTTCTGCAGAGGAGACCGGGGCAGCTGGGCAGGTGGAAAACTATACATGGTTGTCTCCTGGCATATTATGGTAGAATATGATATCATTTTGGAGGTATTCCCTGCTGTTTTCACTACCCAAGCTAACATGAAATGCTGAGAGGTTTGATGGTAATGACTCTGGAGTCTTTATTTACTAGTAATGCACTTAATTACTTAAGTAAAATATACCTGGTATTTTTCCTGGTTCACAGAGGAGGTAGGAGACTTGCCTGGCTGCAGAATATTCAGTGATCTGGAGGGAAAAGTGACATGGAGTAGTGACAAATTTGTTATATATTGCTTAGCCATGAGGAACTCAGAAGTCGTTAAAAAGCAGCAAAATTCGTTTCTATAGGAAATGTTATGCTAGATGTTTCTTTGATTCGCCCTTTCACACATCCCATTGAGAAGTGGAGAAACAAGTTACTTTTTATTTTAACCACATATCACTGAATGGTTGGGCTTTGGCCCAAAGAAAAGGCAACACTTCTGAACTCTACTAGTTTTGTTAATAACTTTTATTGAAATTCTGGCTTCTGCAATTCTTTTAATTAAGAAAAACCCCTCCCTCAGTAAAGCACTTTGCTCACTGCAGTATCTAAAACTGTTACTGATAACAAGTTTTCCTTGCTAGCAAGCAAATGCAAACTGCAGCTGTAAAACTGTTTTATCAGCTAGTCCTTTCCAAACCCACTTAATGTCTTTGTTGACCAAAGAAATCGGGAAGGCTGAAAATTCAGGTGGGTTCTTAATCACAATGAAAGGTACCGGGATGTTTGAAGGCAAGTCGGGTTTCTGGTGACAACACAGATTTGGTTTGTACCTATGCAAGGGGCAGCTAAACCTTTAAAACATCTTAATCTAATGCAAAACCTAAGCCAGGAGAATAAAATATCTTCCAGAGCAATGAAATTACATTGAATCCCAACCTCTGCAGAGAAAATGACTGCGTTGCCTGTACCAAAAGGATAAGACCTACAACCCCATGTTACTCCCATTGCTCCAGGAAGCAGCTGCGTGAGTACAGAAGTCCATGTCTGTACCTGGCTGGCTGGCTGGCTGTGTTTGCACACAGGCATCAGAAGCTGATGCTTTTTCACTCTCTAAAGAGTTTGCTTTCCTGGTAATTCAAAATTGGATAATTCCTTTACAAAGAGCCATTAATGATCTTACCAGAACCACATCAAGTTGAGAAGGCTTTTTTGCATGGGCCTGGTGCATTGGCTGGTGGCTGCCTGTCATGGGGTGTCCTTGAGGTTTCTTCTTCGCTCCCAGTCACTCAGGACAAGGTCTGTGGGTCCCAGTTCGTGGCATCTCTGCTCTTCCACTTCCACGTGATCTGAAGGAGTTCTCCTCCTGTGGGCCCCTCTTCGTAGCGGCACCTGTAGCCCGGCGGCCTCTGGGACCCCAGATCAGGCAGCTGTGAGTGGGCTTGTTCCCATGGGACATGGACCCTGCGCTCGCTCTGGCCATGTCTGAAATCCACGCAGGTGAGGATAGGCACACAGCATCACCTGTATTCTCTTTGCGTAGGGTTTTAAGGTGCAACTGCTTTTTATATGAAATAGTATCTAACCAGACAAACCCTGCATTTCTCTCTGTCTCAGTTTCTCGAATGCCGTAGAGCGCTCCCTGTGTGCAGGTGGAGTTGGCTCCCTCTCCCCTTGCACGTGACACCTCCGCTGAACCATGGAGACCTGCTCTCCTGGTAGCCGGCCAGCTCTCTGTTTGACAGCACTTCTCTGATTTAATGGAAGGAAGGCCCCAGTCCCTTGAGCCCACCTGGGTTGTGGGTTGTTAAGGCTGTTGTCAACACCTTGGCATCTCGTGCAGTTGCTGAGCAATTTTTGTTTCCTACCCCTTGGCAGGGGGGGGTTCTCCTTCCCTCTCTCAAAGCTTTGTTTGAGGTGTTTCCACCTGGGTAGGCAAGTATTTGCATGTAGCACCCTTCACTGTCCTTGGGCCAGCGAGCGTGAGGCATGGCACCCCACTGACTGCACCCGTACCAGCGCTCCCTCACGACCACCATTTGCTAACAAAGCTGAATTCCTCACTTCTGTGTCAGGAGATGCCCCAAGCCACCGCCCCGGCCTGCGGAATGAGCCTTAGTCAAGACACTTCATGATCCAAAGCAAATTTACCACCAACTTACGTTGCAGTCCTGGCAGTGACCAAGTTCCCTGAATGCTGAGTGTTGTAGGAGGTCTCCGAATAAAGTGGAAATTAATATGAATAAAATTATATGTGAGTTCAGAAGGGTTCTTTTTGTTTTTTCCAGTATAATGGCTAAAGCTTAAAATTACTAGATGTATCAAAAATGCTGGGAACCATTTTAAGTAGCTGGTCAAACTGATGCAATAGAGAACAGTTGTATTTTTTTAAAGTTTTGAATGTGTGAGGATTGGTTTTCTAAAAATACATGGTTTTTTAAGTGTAGTTACTGCGATAAAGAAAGTTGTGCTTCTCTTAGTCTCTCATATAAATATTTTTGCAGCTCTCTCTTGTTCCTGAAAAAGAAAAAAACCTAGAAGACCTAACTCATGGCTGGGGGGAGTTTGTGTTTCTTGGATGTTTGTTTTGCAGCTCCTTTTTATAGCCCAGGCTCAGGAGGGAGGTGGGAGGAGGGGTGGGAAAGCATGTGGGGAGAAAACCAAGACAGTCGCAGGACGTGGACGTCCATTCCCACACCTTTCCGAGAGCATCAAGCTTGGCTTTCCAGCCTGAAGGTGGGGATGCACGTGCCGTTTCCGTTGCACACAGACGTGCTCTAATGACCCCGCTTGTCGCGCATACACGTGCCTTTTTCCAAAGGCTGCGTCCGTCGCCATGAAGGGCTCAGCTGAAGGCCAGATTTCGGTCTGGTAGGCAAGTGTGCCATGCTTCAGGGCTTCAAGGCACTGCTACTCATGCTTTGGGTATGAAGTATTCACCACAGCAGGTCCGCATCCCGTGAAGGGGCTCATGGTGCTGTCGTTGCGTGTTTGGTGGCTTCAGATAGGGAGTGTTTGGTAGCCTGTTGATGTTCTAGTTTGTTAGCTTCTGGGTTTATTTTTAATGAACGACTCGTTCCATTTTGGGTTTGCTTAACTACAAGAGATCCAAGTGAGCTGAAAATTTCTATAACAATAGGAAGTATTAAAAGCGATGCTTTGTTTCTTGCTGAGAAGGAGCAGAGATACCAAATTTGTCCTGCTCCTGGAGGACACCTTAGGGGAGTGATGGGAACTTTTAATTTCACAGCTTCATCTTCTTTTTTCTTTCTTTTTTCTCCTTATTTGGAACTTTGTGGAGGATATAAACTAACAAAGCATTAAATAAAACTAAAGCCTAATTCTGAGCAGCCTGATTTACAGCCCTCTCGATCATGTTTTGTGTTGGTCCACATGAGAGTGTGATAACTATTTAAATACCGTCCAATCCACATAGGAAAGTTTTAGCTGTTTTATAGATAAAAACATGCTTTATGAGTACACTTACACTTGTATAAAGTGGCATGCAGAGTCTTAGTGTAATCGAAGAGCGTTCTTTTGCTCCATTTACATTCCTTTTAACTGACAAAACCTGAAGAAGAAAAAAAAAAAGCCTCCTTATGCCTTAGGCTCATGCAAAAACATCTCCACCAGAGCTGGGACATTCGGTCTTCTCCTGTCGGCTCACACTCACGATGTGGTTAAGACGTAAAATCAGCTTATGCAGATCTTCAAGGCTTCATGGGCAGACCCTGGCCTGGGGAAGTCTGTTGATGGGCTCCCATGACTTGAGGTGCACAGTTGTGGCTGGAAAGCCACAGAAGTCAACAGGAGTTTGGCCTTGGAGTTTGGCCTTTCGAGGACTATGACCCAGGGCTGCGTAGCGTGACACTGCGTTTTAGGGAAAAGATCAAGATAGAAATCAGCCTGTGGCCATGGCACGCGTGTTGAGGAAAGAGGTCAGGTTAGGGAGAGAAGAGCTGTTTTCAGATGTTGTCTGTGAAAGAAGACTCACAATGTGTTACAGATACTGGGATGATTTTAGGTTGGTGAGAAAAGCTTCTGCTTCTGCAGTAGCTCTTCTGTGAAAGAGCGCTCAAAATGTTTTTCTGGTCAGGTCTGGGAAAACAAGGATGCTAAAACTGGGGGGATTTAGCTGGGGGAGCTGAAGAGGCATTGGCTTTGCAGTCCCGATTTGCAGCAGCTGCACCGGTTGGGCTGCCGCTGCCCATTTCTGCTCGTTTCAGTGGAGAATGGTTTACTCCAGCAAGGTCTGTGATCTGGTTTCAGCACAATGCTTCGCAAAGCCTCAGGGTTTAAATAACGGATTGCTTGACTTCCCCAGTGCTTCCTAATCAAAGAATGTAATAGAGAGATATTTCAGGGTTTCGTTCAGCCTTTCTCATGCAATCTCCTGCAAACACATCTTCAGGCAGATCTGACCTAGCTTTTTTTCAGTGCACTCCTAATCAGATAGGAAAATACAAGAAAGCCCCCTGCCAAATGGAGTTAAGCTGTCAAATTCCTCACCAAACATTTTCTTTCTGCACAGTGACCAGCTGTAATTATGCTTTTCTGTAATTATGCTTGCAGAGATATTTTACACAAGGTATTTTCCATACAACATGTCAATAACCATTGTCAAGGACAAGAAAAACAGTGCGAGAGCGCCCTTTCTTCCAAGTCCTAGATTTCATATCTGTGTTGCTATTGATCCCGAATGTTTAATGCTACTTTTGTGATGTTTTGGAAGGTACTAAGTAATATTATAAAGATGAACAATTAATTTAAAAAAAAAACCCACAACCTACAGAAATAGTTTCCAATAGGATGCTGCTTATGAGCATAATTGTGCCTAAGTAACAGCATTAGGGGAGAGACAGTGATATTTGAAGACAAAAACAAGTTTAAAGTGCACGCAACTGATTTTACAAGGTCTTCTTTCTTAGAAAGCTTCAAGTTTTAAGGTTTAAATCACTGTTTTAATTTCTGCCTTGAACTGCGGTAGTTCCCTGGATGACTGATGTCTGGGCAGAAGCCCTGGCACAACTTTTTCATGCGCTTCCATGTGCTCGGCTTCCTGATCACTGACTTCTGGCACCTCATTTCTTTCCCGTTGGCGTTCTTCTGGCAGTGCCTTCGTGATAATTGCACACAAAACAATCCCCTTGCTTCTTCTGTGAACATTTTGGGTTGCATCTCACTTGCTGGTTTGGTTCTTACAAAAAATGAAATGATCTATGAATCCTTGGAAGAACGAAAGAGGGTAAAAGGTAAAACTATTCCTGATGCCTGGGGGCAAACACTTGTAACAGTCCTAAAATGTGGTTAGTAAAAGTTGATGGGTTTAGTTTGTCCGATGATTTTATCCTTGTGTATTAACTATTGATTCCACAAATGTAAACAATGAAGTTGCGGTGTTTTGGTTAGATGTTAATTGTACGGCAAAAACATATTTTGAAATAATGATAGAAATTTTAGTCTGGTAGAAAACAGATGAGACCTGGAGATGCCCTTCTGCTTTTATAAGCACCACAGGGTCTGTGTTACATATAGAAATTCAGTGGAAATACAGTGATTCTGATTGCTAAAACTATTCCAATGTCTCACAAGGAAACCTCCCTCCATACTGGCTGCACTTTCCTCTTCAGATATTTTCAATTTGTTTCTCCGTCATGGATGGTGCTTCACCTGGAATGACTTCTAGTACACAGTCACCCTCCTGGCAATCTCAAAGGTTTCTTCTGCCAGACTCACTATAGGAAATACTTTATAACTATAGACATAGCAGTAGGTAAGGCTAATGGACTGGAGATCTCAGGAGGCCTTTTCACATTGGTGTTTATTAATGAGTTCCATATCATTTGAACTTTTTATATATATATACACACACGCACATATATCTATTCTTTTATATATATTCTTTATTTTCTCGGCCTTTGACAAGATCCCAATATCCATCTTGTCAGCGAATAACTACTTTTTAAGATGTGAACAGGACTTTTCAGAGCAAATCAGTGCTGCTTCTTAACTTGCTTCTAAGTTTATATTGACGCTAGAGCCCGTGTGTAAGAGAATATAAAACTCTCCTGAATTTCCAGACTGGAATGTCCTGTACAAGACTGTGTTTTGGATTCTTGTTTTCCCTTGTATAAAACCTGTTTTTCGTACGTGATGAGCTTTGTGCGGTGGCTCCAACCACTTTGCAGCTCCCAGCATCTGCAGCAATGCTTTGGGGATCACCAGATTGGAAAGAAAAGTGGAAGTCTCAGATATAATTAAATTTCTACAAGTTTTGCAAAAGTCTGCAGCTAAGGAGAGACCCAAACTGATGCCTACATTGAAAGGCGGACAGAGCTCAGCCTTCCTGTGTCCTCCTTGGCAGCTGCTGGCTGGCCTGCCAGCACGCACTGCTCTTGCTCGGTAGGTGTATAGCCAACCTCTGGGTCTACTGAGGTTATTTAAGTGGTACCAGGAAACAAGGAGACACGGGACACAAATCGTCAGGAAACTAGAACTCGCTATCCTGCCTCCATTGTATGCCTGAAAAACCATTATCTTTCTCTAACTATTGTTCTTGCAATTTTGTTTTGTAGGAATCGGAGTTTCTCTGTCTGGAGTTTGATGAGGCCAAGGTGAGCCAGATGCTGAAGAAACTCTCGGAGATAGAGGAGAGTATGACTTTGTTGACTCAGACCACTTAACCAAATAAAGAGATTGCACCTCAGAAAACAAATGACCCTCGGTACTTTGTCATAATTCCTGTTTCTGCACATAAAATAGATAATGATTGTTAAATCCCAGTTACAACTGTACAGCACATTCACAACCAAGTATGGGCTAAATTACACTGTGAAGCTTTCTCCAACCCATCCTCCAGGCCTGTTCTTCAAGGCAGTCGTGGCGTTGTTCACATAAAGCTGTGCATAATCAGGCCTTTTTCCCTCAGTCAATTTTTGCATCTTCCAGATGCTGTAAATACTGGGCTGGATGAACAGCAAAGGTAAATTGCTCAGTTGTGGCAGGGGAGAAATGAGCAGAAGGAACAGGCAGGCTAGGGGGGACTCATGTTTATCCTTCCAAACCATGGGCTATGTAGGACAAATCCACCTGCATGAACTCTGCCTGCTTAGGGCTTAAAGCCCAGCAGAGTCAATGAAGTGCAGCGAGTTCAAGGAGCAGAGACACAAACGTACATTTCTGTAATTGTGAGCCTCTGTGCTGCTGAGGATTAAATGGTTCCCAAGGCGTGAGGTGGCCAACCTTGCTGGCCCATTCAGTCACACCTACCCGACTCCATGGGGAGCCGGGGACAATCAGGGGAGCATCTCTTGGGTGGTGGGAGGTGATGCTGGTTTCCCAAAAGGAGCAGCCCTCCTGCATGTGTTGAGCAACCTGCTGGCGAGCCTTCAAAGCCGCTTCTGACCTGCTTCCCCAAAGGCCTGCCAGCTCTCAAGCTGTAGTGGTGCAGCCCTGGCACCGAGCTGCACGGTGTGTTTGAGAGAGCGGCGCTTTGTCAGGGCACGGTTTAACTTGGCTGCTCTTAGTCCTGTTTGTCACAATGTTTGTCTTGACCTCAGAAAGCTCCAGGTTAAACCCAGGGTTTCTAGTGTGTGCATGTTCAGCTTGGAATTCGGGTAAAAGGAAGGCACCCTTGGCAGCCTGGCAGGTTAAAGCCCTATCGATAAAACAGTTGCGTGAAGAAAATTTTCAGAGGCAGCTAAGGTATGTACAGGGCACCATGATCTGAACTGCCCGGGTTGCTGTGGCTCTTGGCTGTCGTGGGCACCCACATCTCTCTGCCATGGTGCCAAACTGCAGAGCAACCGCTACCCTTCCGGCTAAAGAGGACTGAGCAGAAATGTTTTCAGTTTCAGATGTTTCTGTTCAGGGGTGCAACCTCGTCGGCCTTGTCACAGCAGGAGGTACAACCACACTTAGTGGCTTATCGGTGCAGGAGGACTTGGAGGGGCTGTTCTGAGCAGGCTAATGCTTGTATGGAGCATGCTACTACTGCATGCTACATGATACTACTGGAGAGCTGCCTGATAGTCCATAAAATGGTGATGGACCAGCTGGAGATGACACCGGCTCGCTGTTTTGCTTTGTTACTTAAGGGGAAGGCATGCACGCACATTTGGTTGGAGGCTACATTGTTTCTTTCCATTTTATTTTAGCTTCATAAGCCACCTCCTCCTGAGTTAAAATTATATTGAGGGCTTGTACCAAGGTAGAGATGACAACATAAAATGTTCCTGTGCTGTAACTAAAGTACTTCTCATTGCTTCCCCTTGTGAATTTATTGCTTGTGGAGCTGCCAGATTGTACTTGGAAGCAAACTCTCTTTTCAGAGCAAGAGAAGGGCACCTTTTCCCATCTGCCTGGTCAGAAGAGTAAGCATCACCCAAGCCAATTTGTATCACTGCATTGGGAATTAACATTTCCTTTCCCGTGCCTGTCCCACTGCTGCCTCATCTCCTACAGCCACCTGGTTCTCCCCTCCGTCTCGTGGAGGGACTGCGCAGCCCACAGCTCCTCGCTTTCCCCATCTGCCTCCAGCTGATACTCGTCAGAGTGGAACTGGACTGTAACCACCAACCGATCCTCATGCCAGCCCCCAGGTAACCAGCTGCCAGCATGGGTGTGAAATGCTGAGTGGTTGTCCATTCTCAGATCTTTCCACTTGCTTTTTTCATCAAAGTTCATTAAAATGTTTTTTTTTTTTCTGTGTTTTAGAGCATGTTTAAAAAAAAATAAAGTCAAGGTCAGGGAAGGATCATGATCTTAAGTAACTCGCACCATCTCAAACATACTTATTGTTTTATTTTAACATGGTCAGAGGATAGGAAAATGTGCTATAAATGGAAATTGAAGAGAAACAAACTGGGACCAGATGTCAGGAAGTATTATTTCATGCAAAGAATAATAAATATGTGAAATGGCTAACCAGGCAAGGAGGCCGAGGCAAAAAATATCAGGGTCATTTAAGAAATAATTGGATACTTTCCTAGTAGAGGTGGGATGTTAAAAAGGGGCATGTTTTAATGGGTGGCCGCTTCTCTCTCTTCCTAATCCTCCCTCCCCGAATATCTAATGATCCTGATTTTCTTGGTGGATGTTTGTAAATTACCATGCAAAACTGGAAAAAATAAAGCTGAATGTTTTGGAGACCACACTCTGCCCGGCCCTTGGTAAGGGCACAGGAGTGTCACTGGGCAGCAAAATCGTTTCTGCTTCACGAGGTTTGACGTGGGCAGGGAAGGAGGATGCTTCCCCAGTCTGCTGTAATGCCCAGCTGCTACTGCGGCACGGAGAACAGATTGTCCCCCTTGAGCGGGACCGTGCCTTCCTCCTGGGATGGTTTATGTGTGTGTCCATCCATCTGTCCCTTGCTATGGAGTTTTCAACCTATTGGCCACTCTTGGCTGAACTTGGTGGAGGAGAAGAGGCCTCCAATGCTGCTCTGCTTTGCTTCCGTGAGTGAAGGACACAAGTACCCATGGCTTTTTGTTGGGATTCGTGGGTGTTGCTGGCTCTCAATGGTCCCGCTAAATACCTCTGTGGTGTTGGCAAATGAAAGCTGCTGCTTACGCCCTTCAGGAGAGATTTCAAATTCCTTCCCCAAAGCCCAGATGTAAACCAGACTCAGCCCGAACACATGGCCAGGCAGCTCTCGCTGTGGCTGGGGCCACGCGTGGATACTGGCCTCCTGCGTGGGTCCGTCTGAGCAGACAGCCCAGCACAGCCCTGTTGGCCGTAGGCGCCTCATCCTTTTTTGGAGACCACTACTGCCCGCCATGGCACCAGCTCCCGTGCCTGTGTGCTGAGCCATGCCAGCAGCGTGACACCAGGGCCCTCACCCCCTCCTTCTCTTCCTCCTTCCCTCAGGCAGCATGCCCTGAGCCGCTGGTCAAGCCTGCTGGACAGTCGGTAGATTTACAGCAGGGACACGAGCAGCCCAGCACAGCTGGAGGAGGAAAGTGAGGGAAACAGGGAAGCAGCGGGAGGAAGGGCTGAAGGAGGGCCCCTGCCTGAGTCCCACCTGGGAGAGGTTTCCCTGGCCAGTCCTTGAAAGCAGCCAGGGAAGGAGCAGGGACACAATGCATGCCATGCAGCCAATAACCTCAGGAAACTCCCTTCACAGCTGCCCCCCTGCAGGTACACCTGCCTGCGATCTGCCCGATCTCCATCCTTCCTGGTTTACTAACAACTAAAAACCACTCGTGAGTGGGACGGCTGTGTGCTGCCGGGCTGGGGCAGGCTTGGTTTCGATCAAAGCCTAGATATTTAATCTAACCTGCATCGTGTCGGCAGAGGCAGGGCAGGGAACGGCCAGGTAGATGCAGCTCAGGCAGAGGACAGCACCCAGCGGCACCAGCAATTTCCTCTGGTCCCACTTTTGCTGGCGCTTTCCTGGGTGACAACGTGCCGAAGCCACGGTGGATTTGCCCCGCAGTGAGCACCAGATGTGCAACTCCAGATGTGCAGCCCATCCCAAGCTCTGCTGCTTCTTACCAAAGACTCAGCAGCCACATGTCGTTGCAACCTTCAGCTGGTTCTTCCTCAGATGTCACCTTTTGCACTGCTAAAATGCCCTGCAATTTATTCATGCAATTGCTTCTTGTTTTCTGGGAATTCCTCCAAGTTGCCGCTCGTTCATGATCTGGTGCTCCCTAAAATATCTGCAAGTGCTGTCGCCTTCAATCACGCATTACACAATTGGCAAGCCCTGTACTCGCTCTCTGCTTGGCAAAGATTCCTCTTAGCGCAATTTTCTTTTTTCTTGGTCTGCGTATTCCCAGAACTGCTGAATTTTTAGAGTATTTTTCTAGGCATATCTGTATTTGAAAAAAAAAATAATTCAGGCACACCATGTTTTTCCAAATCCAAGCCAAGCAACCGCTGTATTTCATAAAGCTTTGGGCCATTGAAAGCAGCAGACGACGAGGCATACTTATTTTATATTGGTGTTGATTTACTTTTCCATTGTTCAGGTTACTTAGTCTCATTTTATTTTGCATTTCTTTTTTTATTTCCCATTCTTACACGTCCTTTTTGCAAGTATAAATGTCAGAATTAATGGTCATGCTTTTATTGTGTTTCACGGGAGGGTTTTCGCTGGAGTCCATGACCTGCACATTTGATTGTGCTTTAACTTTTTGATAAGCTGGTTGACATTTTAAGAGATTTTTCTTTTCTGTATGTCAGTTCTTTGCTATCTGTCAATAAAATAAACCACTTACCATCTTTCTGAGGTGATTTCCTGATTTAGATATTTACTGACCATTTGTAGATGAGCAAGTCTCTGAGAAGTTTTACCTGATGACTCACGCTTGCCCCATGTTGCTCGTGGAAATGTTTCCTTCCCCTTCTGGGGAATTTCAACAGTTTATTCATTTATTCCAAATATTTATAAAAAGGCGCTCAGTCAGTGCCAGGGACAGAGGGAGCCTTTTTAAGAATGCGGTACCACACGGCAACAGCCGGGTGGGGGGGGGCGCAGCAGTCCTTCGCAGCAGCCACTGATGACTTTTTAATGCGTTATGTTACATACGGCTTGCGACCGGAAAAATAGACAATGACTCCTCACCTTGGAGCTGGGACTGTTAAAATCCGCCTCTTAAATAATTCCCAAATCCCGATGAAGCAGGGCTTGGGGTGCCGTTTAATCCAACATGGAGGTCAGACTGTGCTCCTGGGCCTCCCTTGCCCTGTTGGGAGGTAAAGGTGACGGCGCAGGGAGACAGGCAGCTGTCATCATCGATGCTTTCTCCCCTCAGCGCAGCAAAATAAAGGTGTTTCTACCCATAAAGGTCACCCTGGTTTAGCCAAGCCTTGCCAAAGCTGTGGTTGAGTCCCCCTTTCCTCAAAAGGGATGCACAGAAACCAACAAAAATGCCTTTTCCCAGTAGCCTGAATCCCATGGGTGATCGCCGGGGCCACCGAAGTCCCCAGAGAACATGATGTGTCACCTCCCGTTAACGGGTGGCAAGGGGAATGCAGCTACAGCCTCACCTGGTGCAAATCCACCTCTGAACTGCCAGTACTGTTTGATGAGGATTATTTTGGGATAACACCTGAGCTTGTTGTCCCAGCACAAAATCCATGAATGGTAGAGGCTGGTGCTATGAAGCTTTCTTCCCAGACGTAATGGGGTTGATCATCCCCATGCTCAAATCCCCCAGTGCCTTGCTCTTCCTCCTTCCTTTTGGGGTAGCAAGGCAGATCTTGAAATGCAAGAAGTTGCAGGAAAACAGGTTTGACAGTATGTGGGAGGGAAGGGGCTGGGGCAGCTGGGAATGGAGAGCCTGCCTGGGGCCTTTGGTCCCGGGGCATTTAGGAGGTGGCCCTTAGCGTTATGGCAGCAAGCAGGACCCAAGGGGAGGTCCCTGAAATGCAGCACTGTCAGAGGACATCGGCCAACAGGGAGGTATGAAATATTTCTCCGAAGACGTTTTCTTGTTTCTTTCTCCCCTGAGTGCAAGTGACCTGGAACTTGCATTTTAATTCACTTAGCAGTCAGCCACACTGAAACTCCGGCACTCAGCCATTAGCTTTCATAATGATATGGTATTGGAGAATACCTAGAACCAGGTAATTGAATAAATGGCATTTTTGCATGCCGGCAAGTGTCTCAGACCCTTGAGGAGTGACATTTTACAGGACTGGATGGGGGGAAAAACAGCGATCACAGCACAAAACCCAAAGCCATAGTGCTTCTGAGCAGAGCCTGGGAGGAAACATTCATCATTTGGGTCTGATGATATGTAATTTGTCTGCCATATTTCCTGAGCTTTCTGGCCAGTTGGCAGCCCTGACTGAATACAGCATTACTGGGAAATTATATGATATAGTGCATTTTAGTAATAAGTGGCACTCTTCACGCCTTGCAAATCAAACCACGTAGAGCATTAGAGTCTTCGTGGCGTCTCTGTTCTTGGCAGTGAAAGAATAAGCAAAGCCGCATTGGGAGGAGATGGCAAGCTCAAGCAGAGAGAGGTGTCCGTTTGATCCCAGCCACCCGGTGGCTCAGGGCCCTCCCCGTGCTCCCAAAACATGGCAGCCACCCCACCACCCTCTGCAAAATATCTGGTGGCTTGGTGAGCCCTGGCCTCCTCCAGGCATCCCTAAAAGAAACTTGCTACTGCAGGATCTCAGGATAAATCTGCATTTTCCTATGGCTGAGGAACACGGTGCGTAAAGCTAATCGCCTGCTCCAAGATCCTGCGAGGCAATGGCATGCAGAAGTACAAGGTTAAAAAACGCCATCAAGAAGCAGCGGCCAGGAGCCATAAATACCTTTCAAGCAGTCCTTAGGCACATCAGGAGATGAGCAAACAAAGCAACTGGAATTTATAAACTTCCATAATTAATTTTTCTTTGCAGGGAGAACAAACATTCCCATGTTCCAGCCCTCTCAGGGCCTTTGACAATCCGGCTGCTTTCTATAAATAATGTTATGTAAGTTTATACATTTCAATTAGTGCTTGTTCTAGCCTCTTGCAGCCCAAGGATGTTTTCACTCCAGTTTATTATTTAGGCTGTGGATAGATCATTTTGCCTTGGTGCATCTATAATGTGATTTAAATTAAGATGCTTGCAAGCAGCATAATAGTAATGAAACGATCTCTGGAAAACATTGGCACATTCTCAGTGAGAATGAAAGAGAGAAATGAGCTTTACATTGCAGCGTCCGACAAAATGTCTGCACCCTCCTCTGCAGAGCGGAAGCGGGATTTCTCTGTCCAAGGACGTGGCCTGCGAAGGGAGAGTGCTCGTACCTGGGCTGCACCACGGGGCCACTGGTGACACGGTGTAAGGGCCACGGATGTTTCTTTTCCAGAGCAGGAACATCTCCGAGTCATCCTACAGCCCTGTAACTACAACATGCTGCAGTCAGAGCTGGCAGAAATGCTTAACCCCAGCAGCTTAATCCCCAGCCATTGCAAATTAGTATAGCTCCATTAACTTCAGAGGACTATTTACATGGGGGAGGTTAAATATGTACAGGATCAGGCACAAAACCTGCAGCAATTTCATACATGGAGCAGTGGTTTACTAATTTACAAGGCTAGATCTAATCTGTGCTGCGTGCTGGCTTCTGAAGTTTTATTTATTTATAGTGAACACATCCATGTCAGAGGGATTTCTCCATCAAGCAGCATGAAGAAAACCCTTCATTTACTCTGATTATGTTGCTGATCTCAGTCCCTGATGCAGGAGGTATCTTCCCTCCAGGTCTTTTTTCAGTAACCCGTAGGTATGAGGCTGGATATTAAAACTAGATATGTGGATTATTTCATTTCCCTTTGCCCTGTTTTTTATTCCTGAAGCTTATCTGCAGATCCTACAATAACAAGATAAAAGCTTTCTGGTCTCCTTCTTTGATATACTGTAATTCTGATACGCCAGGGGCCACGTCCTGCACCCCAGGTGGTACCGCTGGCCTCCGCTCATTGCAATGAGGTCCGGGTGGTAATGGGTGTGTGTAACTGAGCAATGCGGCATGGCAAATGGCCTGTGGCCTCTGAGGTGGCTTTTACAAGCATAAATACACGTAAAAAGGTTACAAGGGATCCATGGGGCCTGGGGGAAATCAGATGAGCCCTGAGCGCCTGTGAGAAGCCATCAGCAGCCAGACAGTGCAGGGCAGGAGCTTCCCAGCTGGGAGTGAGGCCCCTGGCTGCCCCGCAAGCTGGGTGCCCAACGTGCTGGATGGGTGCCCGCACCCTGGGATCAGCACAGACAATGTGGGGAGCAGCGGGGCCAAAACCAGGGCTTGTAACTGCTGTCCTGCTGGGGTCCCCAGAGCACTGGCACAAAAATGAGGATGGCCTCTGGATAGGGCCTGGCAAGTGCCTCAGAGGGAGCTTTCAAACAGCCCAGCTAGGTCGCACCCCAACCCTGCAGCCCTAGGAGCCAACCACCGCTGCCCCCCTGAGACAGGGCCACTCTCCCCACCCTGGTTTTAGAGACCCTTCTGCCCATGTCACGCAAAGGAAGAGCCCTCAGTGAGGAGTGCCAGCCCCAAGCCCCAGTGACGAAACACTTGCTGTGCCACCACCGCTGGTCTGCAACCCTGTGGGCTGAGCAGGATTTCACTGCAGTGGCGGCTGCAAGCACTTTGCCAAACTGTTGGGAGTGTCTTAAAAAACCTCCTGCACACGGTGTTGGCTTAGTTTTCTTTGCCACCCAGAAACAGCCAGTTTGGATGCCAGCACCCTTCCAGATACAGGACTGGTTTTAATTGGAGTTGCCTTACCCAAGCTGGCACTGCAAGAGTCCAGGGGAAATCACGCAGCAGAGCCTCATCCAGGACATGCCTGAAGTCAAGATGGTTCAAAAAAAATCTAAGTTACATGTGAGGACTGGCAGTTTTCCCACAGCTGGCGTTTTGCTGGTGCTTAAAACCGCATCTGCTAAAAAATAAAAACAAAATGGAAGCGGTTCAGCTGAAGTGGGTCCAGTACATTTTTTTCCTAAGTGTAAACAGTTTTCTCACCTTCAAAGAGACTCAGTTGCAGCCTCTGCTGCCTGGCAGTTTTCAGTTTTGCAGCTCTTCAGGTCTTGCTGCAAAATGCTGTGGGATGCCTCTGAATGGAGGTCAGGAGAGGTGTAAGGGGCTCACGTTTCCAGGACACAAAAAAAAGATGTTTTGTGCATAGAGGGTGGTTTTTGATGTTTGCAAAATAATTATTGTCCAGTTTCTCCTGATACACAAGTTGAATTTCAAGTGGATTCTTCTCCATCCTCTTGCCTGCACTCTGCACTGCTGTGCTTTCTGTCTGCAAGGACAAGGACCTGCACTGGGAGGAAAATGCTGTTAGGTACTGCAGCCTTTGTCTGGAAAAGGCAGGTATGTCCTTCTGGAGCAGGGAAACACTGACTTTAATCCAAGCAGCTCAGGGAGTAATTATTTTTGGCAAATGTGAATCAATAAAAGCACAATGCAGCTCTGCCCACTGCTTGCAAATGACAGCACGCAACGTAGCAGGGGCGAGTTTCTTTCCGCCATCGCTATCCTGCCCCACTTTGCCTGCAAGAGCAAGCTGCAACGCTACAGAAAAAAAGGTGGTGCTCTGGGGAACACGGATGGACGTGCCAATCTCTTCAACTTGAGTGGTTTTGCCAAAGCTGAACATACCATTCGCATCTCCCCCATCTCACCAAGGCACGAAAGCAAAGGGAAGTGGAGCAAAACAGCTCTGTAGTGGTTGCTCTTGCTGTGCTGGTTTGCATGCGTGTGTTGGGGGGAGAATGGGGAAAATGACTGTGTGAGGAGACCACTGAAAGGTTGTGTTCACATCGCTGGCAAGCCTTGCTGACAAACCTTGCCTGCCCTGGGAGAGGCTCTTTGCTTGACTGAATTCCAGACTCAAACATTCGGGATGGAAAAGCCAGGTTCATTCCTGGAGGAGCTGAGATGCTCCGGCTCCAATTGCATGTTGTCTTTGCATTTTTATTTTTTCTTATCTTCACTGTTTGAAAATCAGGGTTGCTGCTGAAGTGCTCACATGCCACAGGAGCAATCTCTAGGCTCCTGTTACTATTTAAATTTTAACCTCTTACCTTGTGCTCTTATCCTCCTTGGTCACAGAAGCACACTCAGGTTAGTCCCATGCTTTCCAGGTGTCCTTTAGCCACATCAGTCTGCCCACAAAAATCAGATAGGCCTGTGTCCTGGACAAGCTTTGGTCCATCACAGAAGATTAATTCCAGCTGCACTGGCCTTACAGGAGCATTTGACCCAGGAGAACTAGGTGAGTATTTACAAGAGGGAAGCTTGCATTGGGGTGCATTGAGAGAGGTCATAATTTGCACCACGACGCTGAGTGAAGGTGGAATTTTTGAATATGTAGGCAAAAAAGTTATTCCAGATTCAGACCAAAGTGTGTACGTGCTGCTGACAACAGCTGTAATCAAAAGCATTCGCTCTCTTTCTCAGGAGGAAAAAAAAAAAGCAACAATTTACTACTGTGTTCATAACAAAGCTCAGCTTTACAGACCTGAAACATGAAAATCCTGCTTCCTTTCTAATCAAGCAAACTGCAGAACAATTTTAACATCAAATTTTTCAGGGCTTCCTTAGTTTCACCCAAGCACAACCAGCCGTCCAGGAAAGGTTGTACATCTGTGGTTAGATGTGGCCCCTCACGTCCTACGTCATCCTACTGTGCGTGCTGGAGGTTGCCCAGGGACACTGGCAGGTGCAGTGTCTACTCCATTGACGGTGCTTTAAAAAGTGTATTTTTATGAGGTTGCTCCTTACACTGGCACCCCTCCTTACACTGGCACCTGTCTCAACAGCTGGATAAAAAAATCCTCTTTTCCAGCAGGCCCTGTCAAAGCAACAACATCAACAGCAAAAGCCTGGGAACAGCATGTCTGGGTGCTGTTAGGAACTGGTTCCCATTAATTAATGTATAAGGTTGTATCAGGTCGTGACACGGGATGGTGGGGCATCAGGTGGATTCACATCCTCACCTGACAGCGTTGTTTTCTCCTGTCTCCGTGGCTGTAAGCAACAGGGCCTGCTGAAAGTGGAGAAAGAGATATAAATAGAATAAAATACATATAAATCTGAGAGCGACCGAGGTGCTTTTAAACAAGATCCCTCCCTTAAACTCCAGTGGGGACAAGGATGTACAGGGAGGTGTCCGGGCCCCCAGCGAGAGTGCGTGGGGCAAGAGGGAAGGAGGCTGCCTTGGAGTGAAGCCTGAAAGGAGGATGTCCTCGTGGGACAGGAGGAGAGTTGCTTCGTGGGATTGTTTTGTGCTGCTGAGACTTAATTAAACCTGATGACTAACAGAGGAGATGTGAGTTTAGAGCTGGAGCAGTTTTCCTGTCGTTGTAGCAGGCTGAGGCACACTGAAGCCCTGCAGACGCTGCCCCAGGATGGTGCTAATCTCACTGTTACCCATACTGGGACCCGTTAACTGCCAGCAGCAGGTAGGAAACCTCCCCAGGCTTAACGCTTTGCTGGGCGTGATGCACGGAGCCAGGGAAGGTCGAGCTGCCCGCATTCAGGGGAGCAGGGCTGGAAAATGAGCTCCTGCCTTAGCCCTCGCTGAGGTTTTTAGGGTGCAGCTGCACCGAGAACAGCGGAGGCATCACAGTGAGGCAATGGTTTGAAAATATGCTGTGCTCGGTGGCAGTGTCAGTTCCAGGTATTTTTCCCCCTTTCAGCTAATTTTTGAGGCTCGGCTGCCAATTGGATCAGGGAATGTACTTGCATTAAAACACCCCCTCCCCCCCAAGGTTTCACAACGCAGCCCCGTGACCAGTTGAGTCGGTGCGATTAGAGGAGCAGGCACGGCCGTGGGTGTGGGATTGGGGAGAGAGAGAAATGTCTTTCCCCCAAAGACAGCAGACTATTTCACCGTGGTCTAAACTTTTCAGCTTTAATATGTTTTTCCAGGCTCCTTAGCACCCAGTGTTACGTGACGCACTGTTCTAGTTGATTTTTGTTTTCCTTTTTTTTTTTATTGCTCTAAACACATATTGTTATGAAATCTCCCGTGCAGTGGAGCCAAGCTCCTGGCTGCCAGACGCTTAATTCTCCTTTCGAGCCTTGTGTTACTTAATGGACAAAGATGCTTGGCGATTTAGGGTAATTCCTCCCTTTGCTGTAATCTTTCTACTTTGATGAACAAGACAGCTTTATTCAAATGTGAACTACATATATAAATATTTGAAGAGGAATGAAATATGCAATGTCCCTCCCAATGCATTGTGGATGGGGACGTTCCTTCCAGACTCCTGAAAGAGATTTTGGAGCAGTTCCAGGAGACTCGCTGCAGGTTTTCTATGGGCCTCCAACATTTAATGGCACTGCACATGGGGAGCTCAGTACGTGCTGTGGATACTCATGCTGTTTACCAAACCAGTCGGTGTTTATGGCTGTGCACGTCAGCTACTGAGTCTTGGTGAAAACGAGTGCTGTAAAATGGAAGTACATAAATGTGTATTTTCGTGGATCGTGGGGACATGCTTACCTCTCTCTTTGCAGTAAAAATAGTTTTTAAATTACTGTGCTAGGTGACATTGAGATAATTGCTTTGGTTGGGCATCTCCTTATATTGGATTGAGAATGCAGGTGCTAAAAATAGAAACAAATGGCATGTGTTCATTTTCTGCCTGTATAGGACAAAAAGCTGTGAGGTTCACAGTCCACGTAAACTGTAAATCTGTCCACTGGTTGCTATTGATCTGGCCACAATGAGACCGAAGACTCTACTCCTTGCTGCAACAGCACATGTTTTATTTCAGTAAGCATCCTCAGTCTCAGCGATTTCTCTAGTTTAATAGGGATGTTTGGCCAGGATTTGTAGTTTCATCAATTTAGCAAGTAAGCAAACAACAAAAAAAAGAGGGTTACTAATGAGTGAGTCATGCATGATTAGTATCAGCTCTGGAGGGCAAATTTCCAAAATCTGAAGCTCTCAGAAACTTACTCACTAAGGGAAGCACTGACAGACTAAAGTCCTTTTCTTCTCCTGCCTGGACTCAGTAACAGAAGCTTTGCGGACCACCACATAAAACTGAGACCGCTGCAACCACCTTGCTTAAAAAGGAGAAAAATTTTTTTAAAAAGTGATGTGGAACAGCATTTTTCAGCATGGCTGGGGGTTTTCCTCTTTTGCTTGATGCTGTGTGGGGAAAAAACCCAAAGGAATGGATGTTGTCACAAAGATGTTTTGTAGCTGCAACCAGCAGCCCCTGTGGCTGTAGAGCCTGCCAGTCTGCAAAACTAGTAGGTGTTTACCTCAGAAAACGTTTTTATTATTATAGGAGGGAGGGAAGGAGGCGCAACCTCACCTTCTCCTGCAAACAAAGCCGGCAGACATACATGTGTCAGTGTTTGCCTTTCTGCCGGGTCAAGCGCTGCTCCCTCCCTGTGGAAACAGCCCCCAAGCCGGATGCCCTCCTCTTGGGGGGAAGACACCGGGTGACACCTCCCTCCTGTGCCAACCGTGTGTGTTTTGCAGTGAGCTATGGGTGTCTGTGGACACTCGGGGGACACCGATTCCCCCTTCTCGGGGCGTTTTACCTCAGGAAGGGGGTGAGGCGTCGAGGGAGAACATGGCGGACGGGAGCCGGGGCTGCAGGTGGGCGCCATGGAGGCGGGGTCGGGACGAGGCGCTGGGTTCAGGGCCGGCCCCGCAGGGGCAGGGTGGCGAGCCGCGGGGCCTGCAAGCCGTAGGGTGGCGGGGGGGTTGGTGGGGAGATTGTGTCCTGCTGGGGAAGGGGCCGGCGAGGCGCCGATGCCGGGCTTCCTCCTCCGCCCGCCCGCTCGCCTCCTCAAGGACACCACGGCCCGACAACCGCGGGGACGACCGGGGCCAGAGGGGGCGCAGGGACCCCCCCCCCCCCACGCCCACGTCCCGCGTGCCCCGCCCGGCCCCACGCCGCCCGCCCCGCCAATCCGCTGCGCCGCCGGCCGGGCGGGGGCGGGGCTCCAGCGGGAGCGCCGCGCCCCGTGCCTCTCCCCGGCCCCGCCCCCGGCGCGTGGTGCGAGCCGTGGGGGACTCGCGCGGCGGCGCTTGGCGGGTAGGCAGGCGGTGCGCGCGCTCGTGCGGGGAGGCGCGCGTGACGAGCGGGAAGGCGGGCGCGCGGCTCTGCCGCAGGGCAACAAGTGAGGCGCTTCCCGCCCCCCGCAACGGCCGGGCCCCCGGCAACCCCGGCCCCCCCCGGCCCCGCACCCCCGGCCCGGCCCGGAGCGCGTCCTGTGGGGCGGTTTTTCTACCCCCGCATCCCTTCTCCTCGCTCCCGGCCCCGCCCCGAGCTCCCGGCCGCCGCGGGCTCGCACCTCCGCCGGGGCGCGGCGCGGCCGGCCCTGAGGAGAGAGCGGCGGCGGCAGCGAGCGCCGTCCCGCGGGGAGGCGGCGGGACGGGACGAGCCCTCCGTGGCCGCCGCCCCGGCATCGCCCTCAGGTGCGGAGCCCCCGCCCGCTGCGGGGGCTGGCGGAGCGCGGCGGCATGGAGCCCCGCCGGCCGCTGGGGCCGTGGTAGGGCGGCAGGCCGGCGCCGGGGGGAGGAGGGACCCCCGCCGCGTAGAGGCGGCCCGCCGCCGGACAAAAGCATGGTGGATGTGGAGGCGGCGGCAGGAAGAACCCCGGCGGAGACCCGCGGCAGCCGGGCAAGGTACGTGCGGGAGGGGGCTCGGCTGCCGCCCCCGCCAGCGCTGTCTCTCGGGGCGGCGGGGGTCGTCGCTGCGAAAAGGGCTGAGGAGGGGCGAGAGAGAAAAAAAAAAAGATGTTTTAACTTAATTTTTACCTCCTCTTGTTTTCCAGGTCGTGTGGTTTTTCTTCCTCGTAGCCCCTAGCTTATTTGTGTACCGACAGCTACAGGCTGACGGGGGTGGGGGCGGGGGGGCGAACGGTCGGAGGCGTATATGTTTATTTGGGATTTTTGGGGCTTTGTTTTAATTTTTTTTTTCCCGATGGGGGAGGTGACAGGCGGTGGAAAGGGTGGGGTTAAACTACGCGGACGCGACATCTACCCTGGCCCACAGGAGCGTCGGCAGCCGGCACATGTTGCAACAAACTCGGTGAGAGGAAGGCAGAGGCGCAGTCTGTTGGCATGGATGAAACTTAGGCCAGCTCAGCCGAGTTAAATGACCGTGTGTTTGTCGTCGCTTTTTTTGTTTTTTTTTTTTTTTTTAACGTGGGGAGGAGGAGTTCATGCTGAAACGGTGAGCTTTTCCAGAGAAAACCTGAGGCGTCGGGTTGCTGCAGTGCTGGGTGCTGCTGCAATCCTCTCCTTGGCTGGAGGAGAGAAGCAGAGGGGAGGACGCAGGCAGGGTAGCGCCCGTCGGGTTTTCTTCGGGGGGTGGTGGCAGCTGGATGACTCGCACAGCTCGTGGGGTCAGCTAATTAGAAGGCTGTGACCGACTAGGTTAATTATTAATATCTGCGCAGCATTAGGATTTTGCTGTTACAGTGTAGTGCTGAGGTGGTGGCTCTCAAGTGTGCACTTTGGTGAACCTGAAAGGGGGAAAATGATATTTTTGCTAGAGTTGTCCTGAATATATTGCGCTCTGTCACGAGATGATGCTTTTTAGTCCTTTAAACTTCCTGAGATATACTGTTCCCCGCCAGGAGAGGACTTAAGGTTACTTGCTCTGATTGTGGCCAAACTGCAGCTTCATTAGTCATCCTGCAAAAATTTATGGTGAAAGTTACTTAAGTAACCCTTTAGTCCAACTTCTTAAAATGCTCAGTGCTGTTGGAGTTGATTATTAAACACTAATGTTTAGTTTTAACTATGCAAGTTAAGTTTACTTGGTTCAGTTGCTTTTTTCCCCCCTGATTTTTTTTTTTTTTTTAAATATAATTCGTTTGGGCACAGAAGAGTTTAATCTGGCTGTGGAAGGATGTATGCATAAAATTACATGCTAAATATATAATCTGAAAGTTGTTGAGGGAACGTGATTATAGCGTTCTCCTTTGAGGAAATTTCTGGTTAATTATTCCTCCCCTGTCTTAAAGAGAGACAGTCTCGAACTTAGTTCTCTCTTACAGTTGCTTAAAAATGGTTTCATGTTCTTCTTGCAGTTCCGCTTTTGCGTCAGACTTTCGTGCTGTCACGGAGGGGTGGGTGTGCGGGTGGGGTGGGGGGAGCCGATGACACTCCGGTGAGTGGTACAGTTGGTGCTTTGTTCAGGTGAGGAACTGGCTGCTGGCAACGGCTACCTTGTCACCTCAGTGACCCAGCCTAATGCCTGTTGAAACCACCGGAGGAGTTGAATTAGCTCCAAATTATTACCAAATGCATGGAGGAAACAAAACGGAGAATCAGCTTTTCTCGTTCAGCAGATGTGATTTCTAATGTTTTTTTTTTTCCCCAGGCCGCGAACAACTTGAAAAGAGAATAGACTCTTTAAAACACAATATTGCAGTGGAGATGAATTAAAATACAGAATGTTTGTCATACACTTAAAAATATAATGCTATCGATTAGAATCAAAATCTTTTGGCTTAAAGGAAACCCTGATTTTGACAATTGTTTTGAATGTGTGACTTTCTACCTGAGATGTTGTGCAGTACTGTTGTACGGCTGTGAGGAAGCTACAGACACTGCATAAACTGATCAAAAATTAGAATTTGTTTTAAGTAATTCTGTCATCTGTAAACTGGTTTTGCTTGGATTTTTGCTTGTTTCTTTTCCCCGTGTACTATAAATAGATGAGGAAAATGAGGTACAGCAGCAAGGTAACACTGCTGAAGGGCCTTGTTTTGAAGGTCATGCATTAGGTGACTGGGAGTGCTAGGTAGCTGTCTGATGCCCTGTCTCATAATAGCTAGAGCTCGCTAATCTCCCTAGAGGTTGTTCCTAATGAACACAATGTCACTGGTGGTCAAAAATTTTATTATTATTGCCTGTAAGCTCCTCCTAAATTTTTTAAATACTTCTGGGTAATGAAGATGCTGCTGAGGAGATCAGTATAAAAGTAGTGCTTGCTCGGAAAGGCTTTGACGAAAAATGAGAAGTGGATAAAGTGGTTTTGTATTCTGTGCTGACACATATATGCAGTTGTCTGCATGAATAAATTACATGGAGGAAAAAAATATGGGATTTGAGTCTTCATCTTCTTGCCTACCCATCAGACTCCTGGGAGGATGAAGTCTTTCAGAGGAGTACTCCTCCATGGTGACTTGTCAATGCCAAGAGCCTTAGCAATTGTCATTTTACTGCCACCTGGTGCAGGTAGTTTTGTAGTGGGACTAGCTTGATAGTGCTATTTCCTGTTGGCTGTGCGAAACCGCTTGAAGGAGAACAAATGGTGGTGATAAAAGACAGTCTATGTCAGTGCCGATCATGTTGAAACATAGGATGTAGTCATATGTCTCCCACCACAGCCAATATTGTCATTATCACAGCAGTTAAGAAGCAGGGATGGCTTGTCATCGATATGTGTACTTGACTGAAACCTGTATAGCCGTATTTCTCCACATTAACTAAAGGAGAGGAAAAAGATGTAACAGTATCAATTAAAATCCTCAGCCAATTTCTTTGGTAACTTGTTGTTTTTCAGCAGATTACTTCATTTTTGACAAATACGTGTCAAATTATCTTATAAAATCTTTATTTCAGACAGCTTGTGAAACTTCACGTAGTTACTTGATGGGCCTTTTCTGTGTGCTGTCAGACACAGGGTTTTGATAGAAAGTGACTGAGCAGCTCTGTCAGAAATGCATCAAGGGTTGACATTCCAGATCTCTGTATTTTACTGGATTTAGTTATGTTTCCTGCTGTAAAAATCCCATTCATTTATTCTTTTTCAGTTGGAGCATTTGCACTCTAAATAGTAGAGCCTGGTAGGTTTCTTCATAGGTTTGTCACACACTTAAAGCTTCTTAAACTGTGTAATTCTAAAACTTGCCAAAGGAGGGGTGGGGGTGGAGGGAAGCTATTGGCAAGAGTATACTTGTTGTGGCAACAAGGTTTTAATAATCTGTTTTATGTAGTTTGGTTTTTGTTTTTGTAAAAAGCACAGAATATAGAAGAAAAGATGCATTTCATTAAAATAATGAGACTTTTAATGTGTCTCGTTTTCATGTTAATGTTTCTGGAAAACCCTTAGAATTGATCACCTTCCAAAAGCTTGAAACCATCTTTGTCTCTTTCATAGGTTGTCGGTTTGGGATTTTTTTCTTAGTTATGTCTATTTATTATTTTCTGTTACTATACAGTGGAAGTACATAAGTAATTTTGAAGCAAGTAGGCATCTATTTGCTTTTCAAATTTAAACTTTTATAATCTTTTTCAGGTATGCTCAATTTTAATTCCTAATGGGTGTTTGTAAAATAACATTTTTAACCAAAGTGTTAACAATTAATTTAGGAAGAAGGAGTGGCCGTTATGGTTTTGTGCGTGAGAAGCCACCAGATTAGTATTCGATGTTTCTAGTGTGCTGGTAGGCTATATTCAGACAAATGCTTCACATGGTTTAGAGAAGAATTTGTGCCCGTGAGTGCAGTTAACAAAAATTACTAATGTAGTCTCCCTGTTATGCCATGTTCTGACCTCACAAATATATATTTAGATGTTTTTATCAGTCTGCTACTACTTTGCAGTTGCATTGCACAATCCTTATGTGCTTAAAAACCAGCAAAAAATAACCAAGAAAAGATGATGATGATATAATGAAATACAGGCTCTTCCCATAATTTTAGTACAGAGTGAAAAAGTCACTAACCGAAAGTTAGGGAATAAATATCTTGGATCTGTTCAGGCACATTTTGCTTTTTACATAGGAAGAACTGACAGGTATCTCGGGCTTGATCCTGCACTTGTCTTGTATTGATTTCACTGGGCCTTTTAGGATTTAAAAGGCAAGTAAGTAAACCTTCCCAAGTCTCCAGATCATGTAAAACCCAGTGAAAAGACTGGATCATTAAAATGTCTTGTGATGAACTGTGCAAAAGAATGATTGAATTGATGTCTCATGAGAAGCAATTAGCATTTAAATAAGGAAAAGAATCCCAGTGTGTGATGGGTGTGGTGCTGAGATTTTTAAAGGGAGAATTGATGAAACAATTTCATCAGCAGTTGGTAAGAAAGCTTTGTTGTTTGAGAGAAATACAATAGTAAGAGCTGAAAAGCATTTAACTTGGAACTAGTTTTGTTCATCTTTGTAAATAACTTCTGAAATTTAGCAGCTGCTTCATCTTAAACTCACAGAAAAGTTACTCTGAGAGCGGATTGACTAACTCACTTAATTTGTAAGTCAGCTCTTAAATCAAATGAGCAAGAAACCTTGAGGTTTTGGGTTTTTTTTGTGGGTGACTAATTTTTATTCTTTTTCTAGAAAAGATTAATTCTCAATGGTTTATGAACCACCAGAGGATATGCATATTTGTATGAAATTTACAGTAGCAGTGGGGTACTGAAAGTTTATGTGCCCCGCCAAGGTGTGCGTGCGTGTGGGGTGCTCAGCTTCCTGCTGCAGCCACCTGCCGTTCAGCCTGCACCCGGTTTCCTGCTGATAGCATCCTTCTGTAGGCTGGTGCAGTTGCGAGGCACAGTGGCTAAAGCACAGTGCTCCTCTCTGCACCCCCAGTCTGTTGTGCTGGCGTAGCTGTTTGTGCAGCTGTGCTGCGAACTGAATTGAGGAACCAAGGGGGTTGAGAAATAACCTTTCTGTTTGCTTGTCTTTGGGGTTATATGTAATGTCATACAGCGAGCTATGCAAGTATGGGAATTCATGGACTGGGGAAGGGTGGGATTTTTAAATTCAGTTTAAGGAGTGGTGCAGCTGAAAGTCAGACTGTACCCTGAATTTAGTGCTCTTTCATCATACTTGAGCAATGATATTTTTTAATCTGATATTTGAATGTTAGAAAATGGTAATGGAAGGCTGTCTTCGGAATGGAGAATGTTATTGCAAACTTATCGTTCATTTGCTTTTGAATAAAAACAATTAAAAGACATGCAAAACAGCTTGAAGGTGATTACTCAAACCACTCTCAAATGTACTGGATACTTCGCATTGGTGTGCAGGTAACAGGTACAGAAGAAGTTCCTGCTTGGATTTAGAAGTCTCTAATCGGCTTAGTGCTTAATCTGCCATTAACAAAAATGGGAGTTAGCTGCCTAACCTGCTTAAAGATCTTTTACAAAATCCTCCTGGTACTTATATGCATCTTTAGCTGCCTAAAGCTGCTGGAGAAATTGTTCCCTTTTCCTTAAATGTGATAGGCTGGAATGAGATCTGTATCTTAGGTTTTACAAGTTTGAAGGAGGAAAATGAACTTCCCTACTTAAAACCCCACTGATGTTCTGAACTTTAAATGAATTCTTCAGAAAGATGAAAAACTTATTTTTCCTGTACTTGTTAATTACACTTGAAACTAAAACCAATTAAAGGTGAAAATCTTTTCATGTATTTGCATTTTAAAATGTAGGTTTTGCATTCTTAAACATTTGTTTAGTTCAGTACTGTAAATTCAGAGGCAGATCTTGGAATTCTGACCGGAATATTCACAGTATGAATTTGGTTTGAATTGACTTTTGACTAACCGCATCGCACTTGCAGGGAAGCATGTTTTGAGATGGCTGGGAAGGCTATCGTCCCAGCTGTGCATCCCATCACCCAGCTGCTGGCTGCAAAGGCAGCATCTCATGGAAGTCAAACTGAAAGCCGGTGTCTGTTTACTTTTAACCCAAAAGCAGAATGGTTGTTGGGAGCAGTAACTTCATCAGACATATCAAATTATAGCATCCTTGCTTTTGAAACATAGCTTTTAGTAGTGTGGCTTATGTCTGACAGTTTAACATGGGCAAGAAGACAAAGCAGAGGTACAATTTTGATGACTTGAAGTATGGTGCTTAAAGGACGGTTTTGTTAGTTGACCAAATAGTGAATGCTCTCTATGCAGACATAAAGGTGGTTGGAATATGGTTAAGGCAGTAGTAATTACTGGTTTTAAGATAAAGCTGGAAGAGATGCCAGGAGATGAATTGTCTTGTTCATGGAAATTATGGTTATCTGTGTCTTGAATAGGTATACTAAATCACCTTTTTTATTCCAAATACAGCGTAAAAGAAGTAAGACAGTGCCTCTCCATCAGACTTTTTGAATCTTTTAAAATGTCCATTGCAAACCCCACCGATGCTTTCAACATGTTAGACGTTCTTCATTCTTTCGTACCAGAACTAGCTTTGGTCCACATGCTAAATACCTGGGAGGAAGGTAGTCCGTTATCCACTTCCTTAGCTTTCAGGTAGTTATGGGAAGATAACACTCCAGCAGACCACACTAGGAGTAGCGGAAATGGGTGGGTCAGGCTAGTTCAATAGCTAACCAACTGACTGGATTACAAAAAGTACTAGAGAAATTCAAACCTCAGGGTGTGTCTTGTTATGGTTGAGGTTGCCTAAAGGCTAGCTGCTTCTGGTGGACCAGTGCCGGTGCTTGTCTAGCCCTGCCTGTGGGACCTCTGTGGATGAAGGTGCGAACAAGATCAGTTGCATCAGGCTGCAGCGGCAGCGTGCTGGTACATGAAAGCTTAAGCTGATTGAAAATGGGATCTGCTGTGGTCTTGGCTTTGTGAGTCTTCCCTCTCCTGCACTGTTACTGGTGTTTGTGCAGCACAGCGGCAAGCAAAGCTAGTGATATGAGCCAGCTGAAAACTAATTGCTGCTTCATTGCTAGGTTCTTTATCATCCTCTTTAGCTCTCTGAACTGACTCACCGCAGTCAAATCAGTGCAAAGGTGGGATGGGACTGTGCAATAGGGGAAGGAATAAATTACAGGAGTGTGTCAGCCATGACTGAAACTGTTTTAGACTGCCATGGAACTGTACCTGCCGACTTGTAACTGGTGATGAATGACAATTAATTTTCTTCCAAGAAATATTTCTCTGCTGTCACTCAGTTAAACCTCTTCTCTTCATTCTTCATAATTTACTGTTTGTTCAAGCTGAAGCTTTCTCAAAGGTGTGTAAAAACTGAAGTTTGTAAATCAGAAGCTGGCAGGTCTGGGTTATTCCTAAGAAATTGCACAATGTCTTAATTCTAAAGCTTGAACTGACCTTAGAATGACACGTGATTTTTTTTTTTTTTTTGTATACTGGATTGGGGAAAAACAGGTCACCTTCACTACCGTGAGCCCTCAAATACTGACGTATTAAACTTTTAGTATTAGTTTTTATAGCAAGTTGAGATCTTACCCTTGGTTGTCAGTGTGAAATCTCAATTACTAAAAAAAAACCCAAAACCAACAACCCAAATCCTTTTTACTCTTAAAGAAACTAAACTTTTTTTTATCACAAGTTATTTTGCATGTGCAGTTAGGAACACCTTCATAGATGTTTAGTGTGACTGAAGGTATGCCAGTATAGAATGGTAGTATTAGCACAATGTACTAATTTATGGAGACACTGCCATGGTGTAAATTGCCTTACGTGTGGTGTACGTGTGGAGCTCTGTTCCTTTTTTATCCCTGTAGAAAATCATGGCCAAACTCAAGTAGTTTATACCAGTAGAAAAACTGGAATATACATTAAATCTGGGATTGAGTTTACAGAAAACTTTTCATAATGACCAGAGGGCTTTTCTTGCATATACCATGATCTTCTACAGGAACACTTGAAACAATTCAATTATGAACTGAACGTTGTTTCAACCAATCCAAGGATTTAATTTTAACAGGTAAAAAAATATTGAGGCCTAACTTGCATTGAATTCAGTAGGTACACAATATTTAAATACCTTCTTAATGAAACCCAGACCTTTTATGAGACACCTATAATAACTTAAAGTATAGACAGGGTTGGGATGATCTGAGTGATTTACTGGCAGCTGACTTTCTAATTAAAAATGGATGAAAAAATAGATCACTCTCCAGTTGAAGGTTTTGTGACTTCATCAGTTTGAGGGTTGGAAGTGTTCAGTTTGAGACAGTGGAGATCTGGTGGTATCTCTTCCATCTGCGAGTATTCTGTCAGGCAGAAATTTTGCATGAACCGGTTTTAATGAAGTTAATAAGTTTTTATTGTCCCGAATGACTTTGTAAAGATAACTCGATGCAAACTTTGTGGGTGTTGCTGCAATATTTCTAAGCAGCAATATAAAGTCAACAAAACTTTTGTTTCGTAGATGTTATTTAAATAGTGTACCTTAAAAGGCGACATTCTGATAACTTCTCTTTCCTGTTTGAGGAGCTAGAGGGAGGGAAGCACCTGGAACTAGTCAAACTGGTGACAGGAAACATAGCAGTAGTATAACTTACCCTGAAGATTTTGGGATTCTGCTATTCAGAACTTACCATTCAGCAATAAATGAAAGGACTATTCTGTCTTAATACCGCAGTTGGAAGCTAACGTCAGTAGTCTCAGGACAGCAGTCAACTAGGCTATTAGGAGTAGGGAGTTTCGGATTCTAATTATGCTTTTACAAACTTTAATGTAGCAGGGATTTCCCCACCTTTTTGTAGCAGCTTCTGACAAGTTAACTTCTTGAGTTTCATCTTAACATAACTGCTTTGAGCAATGCGTTTTAAACATTGTGCGTCATCTGATTGCTTTGAGAAGCAAGACTCTACAGAGAATAAAGCTGCTGACATTAGGTGGTAGTAGTCTGAGAAATTTAAATGTTTGTAGTGCTCACAGATCCCTTCAGATAGCTGCAGGGTCTGTCTGCATTGCACCTAGAGGAACTGGCTTCAATGATAATCTGATTGTCTATTGACAAACTTATAAGATGGTGTTCTTACCTCATGAAGACTGACTCTTAATTCATGTGATTTGGAGTTTTGGTGAGACCTGGTGATGGAGTGTGGTCAAATTTGGCTTGTGCTGTAGAACCTTGTTGGAACATGTTCTCTTGGTTCACTTGGTTGTGGTTGTGACTTGGATGAGGCTTGAGAGGCTGCAAGTGGAGCCTTGGCGTTCTTTTACTTCAGAACTGTAGTTTGTGTGGGGTGTGTGATGACTTTATCATCTTTGTGCCTTCCTTCTATAGTTATTGCACAGGTTTTTTGGAAGCAGCTCTATGGATCATAGGAAACAAATGAGATAGTATAACTAATATAATAAAGCCACTTCGTGTGCATTTACATGGTGCCAGATGACAGACACTATCACCTGCGTGGAGAAAAATATTTACCTGTTCTGCAGCTAAAATAGCAACTTCTATTCTGTAAGCCAGCAGTGGTTCACAAAACTGGGCTGTGAGTTACAATTCTAGATTGTATTTAGAGAAAATGCCATGTATTTTATGTACCACTGCACTTAAAATTCTGTAAAGCGTAAAGTTACGTTCTTTTGCATTTCTCAGACTCGTATGTTGTGTAATAACCTTCATGAGATGTTATAAGATCACTTTTATTTATGAAGTAGTAAATGCAATGGTGATGTTAATTTCCACCTTATGTGCTGTTTGAGGCTATTCCTTAATTGCTGCATTCAATCCACCATAGGAAACAATCCAGATAGGCTTCTTGGAATGTCACATTCATAATATGGTAGGTCCTGTAAGAAGGAATGAGAAGGGAGCTGTTCAAATATGGACTATTGCTTTAGTGCTTGATTAAAGTCAGTCAAAGTTTGGTAATACATTCTTTCATTTTCATTGTAGTTTTTCCTTGGCTGATGGCAAAAGTTCGGGTTGTTGAAAATAGTTTGCGGGCCTCATTTTGATGATTAAAACAATAGGCCTGTGAGTGCTACATTACAACATTTTAAAGGTCTTTTTTTAAGCCAGTTAATTACCATTGGATTGAATAGTACATGTTCATTAGATCAGCTTGTCTTAAGTATATTAGCCACTAAAGAAAAAAAATTAAAGTTTCTGTAGGATACTGGATTAAATTCCACATGGAGTGAGACTTTTTCTGTGTGGGGAAGTTGCAACAGTTTGTATCTTTCCTTTTTTTAACACCATTTCAGTTGGAAACTAGGGTTTTTCACCCATCTGTGTGCAGACATACGGTTGTTCAGCATATTTTTAGAAGCTGGGTCTAAGCTCTTACCCCTGTGACTGCAAATGTGATGTGCCAAATGAATTGAGAATGAACGGTGCAGTTATTTCCTGAAGTCTGTAGGTAGCTCCAGTGTTGCTGCTGCTGCAGAAGTTTTTGCTGTAATTGGGGGGTGCAATGTAGAACTCCGTGAAAACTACCAGTGAAGCTGAGAGGCATTATTTCAAAGCGAGAACAAAAGCATATTTGAAAACCCTTCTGTAGGAATAGGGCTACCAATCAGAAAAGGAGGGACAGTGGAGAGCTTTGTCACTGTGCCTAGGGTAATTCCAATGCGTGAAGTTTGGAGATTGTTTTCTTTCATGTAAGAGGTGGCAATCCTGTGCCATTTTCAGACTTGAAAAGATAGCGTTGAGTTTGTAACGTATAAGATAAACTGGTGGTAGAGTTCATGAGGCCCCAAGTTTATTATCAAAGCTACTTTGTGAAGCGGCTGAGTGCATGGGAAAGGGTTAGGGGGAGTGGAAAATGATGAGTAACAAGGAAGCGGTACCAAGTGTAGCACAAAACTGATTAAACTGTCTCTGAGTCTGTGCAGCGTATGCTTCATTCCCTTAAATTGCAGGACATGGTCCGGGAGTAACCAAGTTAGTGAAGTGTATTATTAGGAACATTGAGGTGTCAGGTTCAGTTAATCTTATTACCAGACAGCCAAAATAAGTGTTGATTAGTGATAATTTTAGTGGTAAAATTTGTGGGTGCTGGCAACTGAATTGAGAAGATCCAACTTCATATAGGTCACAAGACAATGATCACTTTCCTGAAAAATTAAATGACAGAAGCTCAGCATCATCCACCTGCCATGAGGGTCCTGGACAACCACTTATATGTGTGGATGTTTTAAATGAGAAAGCTTTCTAAGTTAATGGGAATACGCTGTGTGTGGGAAAGAGTTCTTTCTCAAATTTTGTGGTTATTTTGGAAGTAACTCTCTCTCCTTACGTTTAGTGAGACTGAATATGCTATCCGGCTTGTGCCTTATCCCAAGCCCCATTGATATATAGCTCTAAAAAAAGTCTCCACAACTTCTTATTTGTGAGCTTTAAGTACTAAATGACTTTTTTGTTGTTGCCATATAAAAAATGACCTAATGGGGGGGTTGGGAAGATAAGGTTAGTCAGAAGTGCAAAATAGTTCCAGAAATAAAATGACTAGGACTTCTTATCGTGGCAAAGAAGGAACAGAGGACAGATAAAGGTTCATTATATAGCTGATATGGCAAATGTACATAGAGAAAATAACTGCAATTTTTTTATTATGTTGTGTTTTCCGAGGGTTCCCCTCCTGTGTGGTAGTAGAAAAGCAAGTCATTCCAAGTTCTTGCTGTGTGAAACATTGAGGAATTCATCACCAGTGGAGTTCATAAAAGTTGAAAATATAAACGGGTACAAAGAGGGATTGGACAAAGTCAGATTAGGTTCAACAACAGTAATTAAGCATGGTTTAAATGCAGTTCCTGGCCCTGTAATACCTTACTACAGAAAACCAGGGGAGTATTACTAGAGAAATGCCTCACTGTACCATTGGTTTTTTTGGGTGTGGGTTTTCTTCAGTTTTGCTTTTGGTGGTGGTGTGTTTTTGTGGTTTTTGTTGTTGTTGGGTTTTTTTTTTTTTTTAGCAAAATGTGCTGAAGATAACTAGTGAGAAACAGAATGTGAAGTTAGATTGGCTTTTATTCAAACTGTTTGTAGTTCTTTATGCCTCAGGCTGTGTTTTAGGAAAAGACAAGCACATCCTTTCCCAGTGTTGCTATTTATTTGGATCTTGAAATTCCATGCCCAAGTTGCACTGATGTCTTTTGGTATTAAAATACTGGAAGCGTAGTATTTCTCTTAAAAGTAAATAATATGCTGAAAGATGGCTCAAAGCAGGTGTATGCAGTTCATTAAAACTAATGTTAAAATAAAAGATAACTGCTCTGAATTTCATTGCACTTTTTGATGCTTTGTGTAGTGTGTTGTTATTTTGGTAACTTTCCTCAACTGGAACATTGTTTCAGACTGTCTGTGGTGTTTGAAGAACACAGGAAACATTGACTTATTCAGTGGTAGCCACTGTGACATGCTTCTGCAGAAGCAGAATGCTGATATCTGTTGAATATTTGCCAGTTCTTAAGATGTTCTTAATTACTATTGTGTAAAAGTGGACTTGTGTAAAGTTATGAGGGGAAAAAGAGATATAATTGTGTGTAGTTAGAAAAATAGAGTGTTCAGGTTCTTTAAAGTTGGAAATTGCACAGACTTTTTATAACAGCCTGGGGCTCTTAACAACATCTTCACGTTCTAAAACTGTGTTGTTGCTCAATCCAGGAATCTCTTTTGACTCACTGAACAGAACTGAGGTATTAGAAGAACTGATGCATCTCACAGGAGGTTAGAGGGACTGCATATGGCTTGTGATGTGTTTAATAATAATAACAACTTTAAAAATTATCTTCAGAACCGTAGTGTCAGTATTGCATGCACTATTGCTAGAACTACCAGAAGTTGTGCTACATGCACAACTGCTATAAGGGATATCAAGCTTCAAAATGAAGGTACATGGTGAGATCCGAGTCTGCCGTAGCCCCAGTTACAGCTAGGCTCTGCAAAGAGAGGAAGGTGGTAGTATCTGTTAGATACCTGAACTACAGCTTTGTTTTGCCAAATTCCTGATAGTTCAGTCCTGAACTGGTAGAGTGGTAGGTGTAGTACCTGAAGGTAGTAAGGACTGTCTGCTATTTTGTCAGCCCCGGTAAGTAAATGAGCTTCTAATGCTTGGCTTTGGCAGTCAAATAATGTAGACAGGTTACTCAGCCCACTTAGAAAATACAGCATAACTCTTGTCCTCAGTAGAAGACACAAGTATTTGCAGTTAAAGGTCATGGCTTCTGTCAGACTTCAAGGAGGAGAAAAACTTAGGTGTTTTACCTTGTGTCTGCACGATCCGTTCAAAGACTGGCATTATATGACTGTTTGCACCAGGGTATAAGTGTAATGTTGTCATTGCTATGATGCTAGATAGCCTCTTGTCAGAGGGTGGAAGGGATTATGGATCCAGAACCCAGGCTCAGTTCCTGGTGTGTTGTCATCTGTGCTGAAGAGGGGAGATCTGTAGCTGCTCTGGTGCTTATCTGGTGTGCATCTCTGGTCATTGTTAGTTTTCTGCTGGGTTAGTGATGTGAACTGATTTCCAGAAAGGCCTGGCAGAGCACCAGAGCCAGTGCGAGGGAGGGATTGGGCCTGAGTTCTTGGAGTCAGAAAGGGAGGAGGAGAAAGTCTCCATCAAGAGGAGGGGTCAGGCGATTAGATTGGTTCAGCTTCTTGTGGATCGAGAGCCTGGAACTGCTGCAAGAGGGGAGGGTTGAGGCAGGTGGTCTGGTTAAACATATTGTTTTTCTTTCATTCTGGGGTTGCGTGAGTGTGCCTAGGTTTGGTTTAGTGCCTTGAAGTACAGATTTGCTACTATGGCTGCATCTGCTGTGGAGCACTTTGCTGGTGCAGGAATGCTCGTGTCAATATATGCAATGTGGGAAGGAACAGCACCTGAGGCAGTCTGCATCGTGTTATCTGATCTTCCTTTCCCAGGGGAATTGTTAATTGTCAATGCTAAATATTCAAGCTGTTTTAAGGGAGTTCTGCTTTGGGTGGTTTGCTTAGCTGCAAATCTGTATGATACGTTGCTGCTGTTGAGACTGGTCACTGTTAGTCACAGCTTACTTTTACTGCTGTTGAGCTTTCATGTTGAGATTTGAGATTAATAAATATCATTCATAAGTAAAAGCATAAAAGAAGAATGTTTTAATAGCAAAAGACTGATCTTGGAGTGAAGAATTGATGTTTGGTACATCTAGAAACACCATTTAAACTTATTTTTAAATAGAACTATAGCCTTGAAAATGGCTGTTGTCTTACCTGTCTTTTGCTCCCTGAAACTTTCCTTCTTTATGTAATAAACAGGAATACTGCATTTTCTTCATCTTGCTGGAAGAGTTTGTGGGCGTGCCCTTGCTGTGCAGTGGAACGCAGCACAGGTCACTGTGCTACCACAGGCTACGCTGCCTTTTGAACGCAAGCTAACGCCCTTGCACTGTTCAGGGTTGTGCTGTGTGAACCTGCTTGCTGACCTGAAACTGCTTGTAAAGATCCTTGCTGAGTATTGTTGCATTGCATCATGCCCAGTGGTGGTTTTAATAAAATTTAGCCTTTTATTTGAAAGGGAAATGATGGAAAGGGAAATGATGGAACCCTCCTGCAATAACAACAGTAATGCCTTTTTAGGGGTAAAGTTTTAAATAGTCACCAGCAATCTGTCCACTTACATAATTTATCATGGGCTTCAGTACTTAAGAGCAAGGAAGATGACTTTTCTGTCAGTACTAAGACACATGAGGTAACAGTTGCTTTCCCTTTTGTAGCTCCCTTCTGAAGGCTTGTTCTTCAATTTCATGCTATAGGTATACTCGCATTGCAATGGGGAACTTGGGATGGATATTCATCTCTGTGCAGAGACTGAGACAGCATGTAGAGTGCTGCAGAAGAAGCTTCAATGTACAGCAATTGGGCATCTTAGTTAAGAACTTAAACATCAATAAAAATCAACAAATATGATCAATATTTGGTGTATGAATATATGGTTCTTTGATACTAACTGGAAACCTGGAATAAAAGAAAGGTCTACTCATTTAGGAAAGTGACATTCCTGAAGTTGTCTTATGATCTCTCAGTTAATGTGTAAGCAAGCAGTTAATCCTCTGATATTTTAAACACTCAGTGGGTGTTTTGTTGAATATAAGCAGAGTGAAATAAGTTAGATACAAACTTGGTCTGACTTCTCAGGAGAGATTTGTTGTTGTTGTTGCTTTATTGGTAAAATTGGTAGGATTGACTGTCAAAATTTATCCATTTGCCACTTGCTTTCATGCTTATCAATGCCGTCTATGTTTTGATGACCTTTCCAAAGGAGCACCTGCCTATCCTACCTTGAAGGTTTTTACTATCTATGGTAACATCTCCAACTCAAATAAAGTAGCGCCTTGCTTAAAAACTGTAGGATAGAGAAACCACTTCATAGTTCTGGGCGATGTCCAGCATCTGCCAAAATCTGGATATTGAATCAAGTTCCAAGTCTTCAGAATTCCTGTTTGGATTGATTACAGGCTGCACTCAGTGACTGCAAATCTAGGTGTGTTCTGACATCTTGCTATAGAGGACTAGTTAGTGCACCGTCTGAATCCACTGTGTTTTGTTGTCTCTATCCTAGACAGGATTGCTTTTTCTGAACTTCTAAATGTACTTTGCTTTTTTAGCCTCTTTGCAACATCTGCCTCTTTCTCTTGCCTTTTTGTTGCCTATAGCTAAACCTCAGTTAGAGGTTTAAGCTTATTTTTGTGCATAGCAGTGTCTTAGTTGCATCAGTAGCATCACATACTAACTTTGTGAAGTCATTACAGAAAATCAAGTGTTGTAACAGGGCTAATCAGAATTCTTCTGCAGGATCCTAGCTCCAATGTGAAAAGTTCAAACCGATGAATCACGTGTGCCCTTAGTTAGGGGCTGGTACACTTAGATATACTTGTTCTTGGTTTTGACCTTGAGCTTGGTCTCCTCCAGATGTAACCCCTGTCTTTTGTCAGGGGGTATCATGGCCGCTGTTTGTGTAAATTCTTGCCTCCACAAAAAAGTGTCTCTTATTTAATTAATTGCTGGAACTGGACGGAGTGTGCATACTCTGTGTTCAAGAAGCATTTGGACAATGCTCTTAGATATATGGCTTAACTTTTAGGTTGCCCTGTGAGGAGTCAAGAGTTGGACTGGATCCTCATAGATCCCTTCCAGCTCAGGAGAGTGATTCTGTGATTCTCATTTCATACCAATGCTTCTATACTTCTGAATAGGTTCCCTGCAGACATTTGGAATACATCCACTCTTGAGATAAAGCATAAAATAATACTGTTTAAAAACAACCTGTGAACAATTTCTCACCATGTTGCATCAATGCATTTGGACTTAAAGCTTTTGGGGCATTTGGAATCTTTTCTTGTAGCTCATGAGTTCTTTTTAATACCTGTTTTCTTCTGTTGGGGTTCATCTTGTTTTATTGATGGCTGCGTGGTCCCACAGTGAAAACTCTTTTTCTTCCCAGGTTCTGCTGGCTTGCCTTTTCCATCCGTCTCTTGATCCCAGTGCTGCTTTTGTGGTTCCATAAATCTGTTCCCTTCTATCAGTACCTTAGTTTTGACTGCATTGAAGTGTAAGAGTGGAGTGGAGCTGAAGAGGGCAACTCCCCCTGTTTCTGCAGAACCAATCTTTCCAAATACTGTATCTGTAGCAGAATCTTGGTTTATGCAGAGTATGGTTAATGTTAACCTCTTTTTTTCCCAGCCACGTGGATATTTTGTAAAGGCTTTGAACAAATGGACTTTATGTATGCAGCGATACTGACGTATAACTGTGCAGCTGGAAGTTGCATAAGCAGAAATATGGTGATTTATATAAACTTGAACTGATTGCTGAAACAGTCTTCATATCAGTGTAGCTGAGAAGTTGAAAACAGGCATTGAAAAACTGTGTGTCAGATCACCTTTGAGTGTAGGTAACTCTCTTCACCTTACCCGCTGAAGATGGAAAAAATTTCTGCAGGATTTTCTGTTCCAGAGGTTCTGTGTGTACTGTGATTTGCTTTACCAATATATAGTGTTTACTCTTGCATTCTGCTTTTTCTGCTAGCTAGCTAAGGGTTCTAGCGTTTTCTTTTTTAACACCTAAAGCAGCAGGAATTTTTCAAATAGAGTATTGCTTTGTACTGATCATCTCAGTTCTTCGACCAAAGTCGTATAAAAATGCATCAGATAGATTTAAGTATGAACCAGATCACTTTTAGTTTGTTTTTGGCTTCACTAACAGATCTTCTGTTCTCAGCAGTGAAAGGAGGCAGCTGGGAATTTTTGTAATATTAATGCTGATAGAAGAAGCTATTACTGGAATAGGAGGAAGCTTTTGTGATCTCTCCAGATCACTGTCGCTAAGCTGTAAGTAGGAAATGGGCGCTGTCTTGTACTCTGCGATGCTGCTCCTTAGCAAGCTGCCCAGCACACAAAATCTCCATCATGCTGGCACTTTGGTCGATCACTGCAGTGTCAGCAAAGCAGAGGAAGAAATGAGATTTGCATCGAGACATGGGCCGTGGGTGTTTACTCTAAAAAAACCCCAAAAAACACCACCAAAAACACCACCACAAAAAAACCCCAAAACCCCCCCAAATGCAACCCCCCTCACCCCGCCCTGCCATTGTGCTGAAGGCTGTAATACTATGTTTTGGGATAAATCCAGTTCACTTAATGTGAAATTGCTGAACTGGCATCCTTTTATCAATTCCTGTCTTCAGGTGTAATGATTAAAGCTAATCCATATTAATTGCAAAATTGAGGATTCTATTTCAATTTCTAGAAATAGCCTTTCTGAAGTCTGATTGTTTTCTATTTGCTTTTAGTTCAGGAATCTTGATCTAATGCTATCAATAAGTGTTTAATACAACCTGTCTTTGTCTAATTTAGAAAAAGGGCACTTTTTTAACAAAGCAGTTTTTATCCCTTTTTCACTTGGTAGCCCTTAGTATTGGTTTGGTATTCTTAATGAGTTATATTCTTGACGAATTGATAAAAAGCACGTGGAGATAGCTTTTAATTACAGAAGAGAAGAACACTTCATGCAAAATTTGGGGGGGTGTTATGTCTTACAAAACTCTTATTTGTATTGACATCGAATGTCACTTGTTACCTGTCTCAGAAGTATTAATTTTGTCACCCATATTGGATAGCTTTTTAAAAAGGAGACTGAAAATGATACTGGAAGTATTTACATATGGGACTGATAGCATTTACTGTGCTTTATGTGATGGAAACAGTGTCATCTTGCCAGACTGGTACTACTTCTGATGAAAAGTTCTACCAACTTTAACAATAAATGGAGATTTTTCTGTGTAGGATCCCTGTCTCATTTGCTGCAGGGGATTGCAAGGTGACAAGTGAAAACCAGGAAGATTAGGGAGGATCTTGTAGTTACAGAATTTGAATACTTACCCAAGAGACTTAGTGGTGTGAAGGATTTTTAGTGATTGAAAATAAAGTTATTTGCAAAACAGTCCCAGGCCAAGCATCCAGATGACTTACAGAGGTGTTGAATACTCATAGCTTAGTAGCTGGGGGCTGTGGAAAAATGAGCTGTGTAGTGCTACATATCCTGGAAAATCAGGCTCCGGCTGAGCTCCTGACAATCCTGTGTGTGTTAGCTATTACTAGGGGGATGGCTTCTCACCCTGTTGTCTCCGGAGTCCTGCGATCATAGGTCAAATACCACGTCATTTGTTGTTCTAATGAGAAGTGCTGTAGAGGACAGGGTAGATCAGCACTGATGTGCATGCTGAACTGCATGGAATAGTACAAAACACAGGACAGCTGCTTCTCCAGTATTTTTGTCTGTACTGAAAGGGAAGTGAAGAAAAATCGTATATAATGATCTGTTTTGAGTGGAAGCTGCTGTGGCAGTTGAAAGAGGAAGATAAAGTTTCTTTAAACCCTGTGTGGCCAGCCAGTACTTTCTAACAGTTCAGCTGCTTAGCTTAAATAATGGCACTCACCACAAAGTATGTTTTTGTCTTTGAGATATAGAAGAAAACTACTTTAAAATTGGAACAGCAAACTTCATAGCTGGCTGAGAACAGGATATTCCATAAAGTAGATCTGGCCTGAGTGTATACAAAGATAAATATGCAGATGGTACATGAGGTCGAATGAAGGGGGAGTAGGGATTTTGTCCATTGTTTCTAGGAGTGGCTTTTTATTTAAATTCAAAAATACTTCCCCCCAGCCTTTGGATTTAATGAGAATGCAGGGGTCAAATGAGAAGAAAAAGATTACTGATTGTTTACCTGCTGTTTTCTTACTAAATTTTGTGTTTAACTTGCTGAGGAGTAAAAGAAAGTAAGACTGGTCAAACCAGAAGAGACCAGGGGTCAGTCTAGCTCAGGTGTCTGGTGATGGCTGGAAATAAAATGAAAAGAGCAGCAAGTACGAGGTGTACTTCTCAAGTGTACCTTCCTGACTGCTGTTGCTCTGTGCCTTCAGGACCTCTGAGGCAGTGTTTACTGCTGGATTTTTAACAGTGATTACGAATCTTTTATTTCATGAGGTTTTTCTGGCCTTCCAATAATCATTTATACTCCTGGCAAATGAAAGCGTCTTCAACAATAAGTTCTGTATCTGACTTAAATGTAGTCTTACTTTCTTATTCATTCTGAATTCTTCTCTAGTCTGACTTCCCGATTTAGAATGGCTTGTTAAATTTTGTGTAGCTTGTAGCTTGATATCCCCTGGGCTAGTAAAGAGTTTGATAGGCACTACTTTAGAGGAACACACTGTTTTCTTGTTGCTCCTTGTACTGTGCACCTTTCATTCTGACAGCTGTGGAAGAAAGAGGGATTGATCCATTTTCTCTCTCAGTAAAAACTGGAGATGGGTCACAGAATAACCTTTGCTACAACAGAGAGGTACACTTACTATTCCTGGTCTTGCATATATGGGAAACCTCTCCTTTTTTGATTTCTCTTCAGTTTCTTTTTCCTTCCTAGGAATAATTATACTTTTACTTTCTGCTGCCATTCATTTCCTTTTCCAGTTGGAGGAAGAGAAAAACAAAACCACAACAAAATTCACATTCTCTTCTGTCTGCAAAGATCTGAATACCAGCAATGCAGCTGGCCAGTTTTGTCAGCCTCTCTCCCAAGGAACAGCCAAGTGAAATGGACAGAAATGAATTGTATGCTTTAAAATTCAGCTCTGCCTGTTATGTAGTTGGAAGGTATAAGAGTGCAAATATAAAAGCTTGAAACTTAGTTTAAAAATAACTGACCTTATCTTATAGGAATTTATTCTATACCCTTAAGTTCACCTTACTAGCAGAAAAAAGAAGTTTCTCTGACTGCCTTTGCCAAGCTGAGGGCTCAGATTCTAATTATTATACAGTCAGGTGTTTCAGGGAGACTTAAATGACGAGCAAAAACTGCTGGCTAATTTAGACCACTGTGAAGTGCTGTGTAAAATTCCTAAGCAGCAAATGGAAATTTTACATTCTTACCAGCTTCTTGTTTGCTGATGAAACCCCAAACCTCTACTAGCTGTAGGTGTGCATGTATTAAAGGTAGATTAGTTTTTGCCTTTTTTTTTTTTTTTGGTGTAGGTAACCTCTGGTTTTAGGCTACTAACTTGCACATTCTTGGTCTGAAAGTAGTTTGTGTCTTTATGAGATCAGGAACTTGATAGGAAGAAGGCTAAAATTCTGTTGTTTTTTTCCTCTTTCCAGATATGAGAAATGAGTGTTGGACGCAGAAGATTAAAGCTGCTGGGAATTCTGATGATGGTAAACATTTTTATTTATGTGATTGTAGAAGTCTCAAAAAGCGGCAGCCAAGAGAAGAATGCAAAAGGCCGTGTTATTATACCACGCAGCAAGTTCTGGAGAAAATACACTCCTCACAAAGCTTATTGGAACAAACAGCAACAGAAGCTTGAACTGCTGTACAACCCTATTCTTTCCAATATGACTGTGGACGAGAACTTAGTTTCTAACTTGAGCGTTCTCAGTTCCTGTGACCCTGACCCGTGGGTACCTTCAGAAGTTAGTGACTTTGCAAACTTGCCAGACAGATTCAAAGACTTTCTGCTTTATTTGAGATGTAGAAATTATTCATTATTAATGGATCAGCCAAACAAGTGCAAACATAAACCTTTTCTGCTGCTGGCTATTAAGTCACTTACACCCCATTTTGATAGAAGGCAAGCAATTAGGGAGTCCTGGGGCAAGGAAATAAAATCGGGGGATGTGACAGTCAAAAGGGTCTTCTTACTTGGACAGACCCCACCAGAGGATAATTTTCCTGATCTTTCAGACATGATAAAATTTGAGAGTGAAACCCACCAAGACATTCTCCTCTGGAGCTACAGAGACACTTTCTTCAATTTAACTCTAAAAGAGGTGCTGTTTCTTAAGTGGGTCAGCAGCAGTTGCGCAGATGTCCAGTTTATTTTTAAGGGTGATGATGATGTTTTTGTGAATACCCATCAGATCCTGGATTACTTGAAGAGCTTATCAAAGGACAAAGCCAAAGACTTATTTATAGGCGATGTGATCAAAGATGCTGGACCTCATAGAGAGAAAAAATTGAAGTACTACATCCCAGAAAGTGTTTATGAAGGTTCGTATCCTCCATATGCAGGAGGCGGTGGGTTTCTGTACTCTGGTGATCTGGCATTAAGACTGAATAATGCATCTGACCAGGTACTCCTTTACCCTATTGATGATGTTTATACTGGAATGTGCCTTCAGAAGCTTGGGCTTGCTCCGGAAAAACACAAAGGCTTCAAAACATTTGATATCGAAGAGAAATACAGAAATAACATATGTTCTTACACAAACTTAATGTTAGTACATAGTAGAAAACCTCAAGAAATGATTAAGATTTGGACGCGCTTGCAAGATCCACACTTAAATTGTTAATGTGCATAAGTGTCTTAAGTCCAAATAACTTTCCAGGTTTGGATCTGACTTTCTTGGTGGACCATTGAAGCTCTGTTCAATAGTTTAATTTTCTCTGGAAACTTTTTCCTGTACTTTTGAAAATGAGAATAATACTAAAATTTGAGGGAACAGCTTGAAGACTTGGTCCTGACTTTTCCACTGTCCTAGTGGTCATTATGTTTCAATATTCCTCTTAAATTAATTTTAAAAAGGACTTAAAGGATGTAATTAGTTGTCAGTGACTGGTTAGCTGTATTGGAAACAGGGATTGCCTACTACAATGCATCTTTCATTAATTGTGATGGTGGAAGATAATTTTTCCTTGAGTAGTGTTTGTGTGTGGAAACCACTGTAAATTGAAAGTTCACAAATTGGAGGAATGTAGTTTAAGTATGAAACACTCTTATGAGACTTTAACTATTGATTTTTTTTAATTTATAGTTTTCAGTCTTTTTGCACCCCACAACAGTATTTTCTCCTTTACTTACGATCTTTTGTGCAAAGCGTGCCTGTGTCTGAAGGATTTACTCATTTATTAGATGATGCTTTTTTTACAAAAGGGTTTGAAACACCCCATAAATATGCTGAATGTACAAGGAAAAGGAAGAACAGATTTTGTTTGGAGCTGGGCAGTAAGTACAGCTAGGTCCACCCCCTGCCCAAAGCTTATGTGAGGTAAAGCTGACTTTGTTGCTCATGTTATTTATGTGAAAAGCTGCTCTGGTCAGTCCTTGTTTCCTCTTTTGGCACTAAATGTGATCAGGTAGCTTGATTTGATGCAAATAATTGAAATTGCACATTGCTTACAAGAGCATGGTTTGGATCTCCTGTAAAGTGGTAGCAAATCTAGAATTGTGCAGATCCTAAGAGTTTCGAATTTTGAAACAAACTTTGAAGTTGCATGATGTCTCATGTAGAGTTGAACATGTTCTCAAAACTCAGATTTTCTTCTGTATTTCCACATCTTGCTTATAAGAGTTATTCTAAATAGTGGTTGCTTCCTTTGTATATGTAGAAGTGCCTGTCTATTTATTGTTCAGATTGAAGACCAAAACTTTTTCTTAAAATATATTTTGTGTAACATTTTATTTGTATAGTGTTGTCACTCAGATATTTAAAAAGAGCATGATATTTTAAATGTGAGATGTGTAACATGTTAAATAAAGTTAATTGTTATTTTTGAATTTGAAAAATAAAACGTGATTTAAATATTTCTTGTAATGCTTCATTTGAGACATAATGCTGACTTACAGAGCAGTTGCACTCTGCGCTGTGGCATTCAGTAACAACGCCTTTCAGAAGTTCAGAAGCAAAAGGCTTTATTCACAACTTTCTCTAATGCTTATGAAGTAGACTGTCAAGAAACTGTTGTCGTGATTGTGCATGGATTTGTTAGATGCTGTAATAGATGGACAACTCTGGCAAAAGCACAGGAACATTAAGTGCCCTAGGAAAAATTGTATGTACACAAATAATTGCCTGTACAATAACACTGCATGTACAATTGAAAGGAGTCAAGGAATGGATTGAATAGCTGGCACTTTAGTTTTTGTTTGAAACAGCTTGGCAGCTACAACTCTCTTGGCTGCTTCACCTGCTTTCTTGTTCCTTTGTTTACCTTGAAGAACAGATGTGGTGCTTTTTTTTGTTTGTTTGGTTTTTTGTTTGGGGGGAGGTGAGGTCTTTTGGTCTTCCACCTTTCTGTTCTGTAGATGTTCACCATCAACCCCCAGGACAGATCAAAGACAGACTGTGCTCTGGTATTGTGCCATGAGGTTTGGCCCCGTGCTGTGTCATTCCTCATGAGAAATTACACCTTTGTGAAAGAGCTGCAGGTTTTACTGTACATGTGTTACTTCCTACTCTGTTCGTCCTAGCCATGCCAAGCACCCTGTTTCTTTCTAAATATTACTGGGAATTTTGTCAAGAGTTTGGGCCAAGTGAAAGAAAAGAAGTTATGCTGATGATGGGGAATGCAAGTAGCGATGTGATGTTACGAGTCTTCATGGACTGAGAGAGGAAAAGGAATTAATTCTCACGAGTAAGATTGGGTGGAGTGCACCTGTTAGTGAAATGGATGGGATTGGTGGAGTGCCAGCATTAATTAATTATTTACCCTTCCTGTAACCATGAGATTGAAAACAGGCCTCTCGTAGCACACAACTGAGAATAAGGAAAAATGGGCTGAGTGGTACCTGCCAGGGAGAAATGCTGTGAGAAAGGATCCAGTGACTAGAGAAGACAAAGAGGGGAGAGGAAAAGACTGAGCAGGTGGCCCCAGTGGGCGAAATGGGTAACGGGTACTGGAGAAGAAATGGGACAGACTGCTCTTGTTTACTGTGGGTGTGGAGAAGCACCCGTGATGGTACTGTCCGATTGAGTCTCCAGTCCACTCCCATGAAGAAAGAATTGTCTTGACATAGAATGGGGAGTGTGTGGAGTAAAGAGCAAGTGAAATAAACAAAAACAGAGATAAGGAAATGGAGTGCAACCAAAAAGAAACAACGTGTGGTGGGAACGGAAGATGAAAAGTCTTTAAAAAGCAGATACAGTATTAGGTGGTTGTATCTGGGGTTTGGTTGTGTTTTGTGGGTGGGGTTTTTTTTTGTTGTTGTTGCGGTTCCTGGTTTTTGGAGCATTGCTTGAGTACTAGGTACTTTTAAATGAAAAGTGAAAGTAACATAATTAAATCAAGAATAATTTTTTTTTTATATGGACTGATTTCCAATGAAGTAAATTTACTGTTGAGGAAACAATGAGCAAAACTGGTAACTACTATAAAATAAGAATGACTTCTTTTTAATTACTTAGTGAAAAGTGATCTGGGAAATAAAGGGAGCTAAAGATGGATTTTTATTTTTCTTAAATTTAAGGGAGAGGAAAGAGTCTACTAAGATGAAAGCATGAGAAGATCTGACTACAATGAGAATAATGGGAATAGTGGAATTTGAACACTGAAATAAGAGGTGTTTAGATGAGACAGTTGAATGTGGATGCAGTTTGTTTTGTTTTGTTTTTTTTTCTTCCTTCCCTGAATACAGCAGGGAAAATGAAGTGCTTCTGTGATTAAATGACATTGCATCAGGGTAAGCCATTAGAATCCATTAGCTCATTTTTCTAAAGGCTCAGGCCTTTGCTTCTAAATCCAGTTGGGAGGAGGAAATACAGGCCTTGGGATAAAGAAGGTAAATGAGCTATAATTAATGCACAAGTTATAATGTTTATCTTCTAGAGCATGGAGTCCCTTTTTCCTAAATAAAAAAAATTCTGCCAGTCGGTTACTTGGACTGTATGCACTTAGACTTGGATCTCTTCTCTCCCTACCCAGTTTTATTTTGTTATGTAGGCTTGAGTGAAATGTAGCACTTGACAGGACTGGTGATAACAGAATTCCTGACAATCCTTTCTGCTTTTCAGTGTTGGAAGCACTGAAAGCCAAACTTGAAAAGAGTTTTGGCTGGAGAATACAAGAAAGATGCAGACTAGAATTTAGTAGAACTTCTGCATTAGGTACGCAACCTAATGGTATTAGGTATGCAACCTAATTGCATTAGGTACGCAATTCAACAAGGATCCACATGCAGGTACTTCTTAATCTTGGGCTTTGTGATGTGGTAACGAGCTATCTAGCTATTATCTGGTGCTGCTGTTGTGCTGATCTAGCTGACAGTAAGCAGTTTACTCCCTGAAATGTGGCCTCCTTTCCCTTCCGGCTTATTACACCTCATATGCATAAAATTTCCACTGTAGTTGTGTTTGCCTGAGGGCACCAATCCAAATGAGTTCATGTCTACACTGAACTATTTCCTCCTCACGTCATAATCATGAAACCAACGCAGCAAGCAAATAGGGCTGGAAGAGCTGCTTAATGGATCCCTGTTACGGACAGTAATGCACAGAGGTGGTCTGAGAGGAGGAATGTCAATCAGCGTGAGCATAAAACATCACTCTTGAAATGCTCTTCAGCCTCTTCCTCAAACTTCTTAAAGCTGTTGCCCTGTTTCTTGCTGGATGAAGATGAGAACAGGAGTGGGAGTGAGAACGTAGTAAAGCATGTGCAGTTCCGGAAGCCAAGTCATGGCCCACAAGGCCCATGCTATGCAAAGAGAGACATCTGCTAGTGCTTTTCCCAAGAAGGAAAGTTAAAGAAAGACAGGGTCGGAAAGAACCAGTCCTGATCTTAACCTCACAGGAACATTCTGATGTCTTGTTTTCCTGTAGCTCCACATCACATTACAAACTGTATGCTGAGAGATTTAAGCAAATTCTCTACATGTCGGGGTGATGAAATACTGAGCAGGTCAGTTTTTCTTTTCTTTTGTTGTGCTCAGACCAGGTCTTTGGTTGCTAATCACAGTTTATAATATTTGTATTGGCCCAGCCTGCTCAAAGTAGTGTTTAAAGAACTTTGGCTAGACTCTGCTGAGGGATGGCTGAACAGCACCTTGTGGAGTTTGCACGCTAGCCTTTTCAAAAGATTTGGTCTGTTTTCATTTGTCAGTGAAAACATTTGTACCCTGTCTAACATGTGACTGAAGAAGGTGAGTTGGACCTAAGCTGGCCTTCATGCATTAGCCTTCACTTCGGGATCTGTTAACACTTATGTAAGTATGGAACAAACCTGTGTGATCTCAAACTTTGCTCCGTTTTCCATATTTTTGTGTTATTGCAGTTATCTCTCTCTCTTTTTTTCTTTTTTTTTTTTTTTAATTGCCCTCCTGCCTGAGGACTTCAGACCATGAGTTACATGCTTATAACTCAGCACCCTTCCCTGCTGCAGGGGCTGGGGCACTTGGCAGCATGCAGCATCTTTGCTCTCTGAAGAACTGTGGAGGGAGGCCCCAAAACTTGTCCGTGTAAGTTTATTGCCCAAATTTTCTGTTCAGGTCAGCAGTAGCAAGTCTGGTGTGTGTTACGATCGCAGAGGCCTGACAAGCGTGGCTCAGTTCTGACCTTAGGTGTAGTGGGATGTCAGTTTTGTGGTGGCACAGAAGGAATTCATTCAGCCCCAAAGGACAAGGAAGAGATGGGATCTCTGCTTTTGGGATCTCTTCTGCTGCTGTTGGTTGCGTTCTGTAAAGTCACTGATCTTAGGTTAGGCCCTTCTCTCTATCTTAATTTCCTGTTAAAGATTTATCATGATAGAAATTTGCACAATCGCAAATTTTATAGAGAGAAAATTCCTAATCAGTTCTCTTAATTTCTAGGCTCCTTGACTCCCTCTCTTTCTTCAGTGACCTGCATCACTCTTTCCAGTCTTTGCTGCTGAGCTCCCTATCTAATGCATCCATCTTTCTTGCCTTGTTGTTGTCATGTCTTTGTCCCCTCTATCCTGTGTTGTCTCGGCTGTTGGTGGAGATGAAGTGCTACCCTCTCCAGTAAACCTCAAGGTTTGCTGAGAAACAGAAGCACCTCTTTGGATTCACTGGAACGGATGGATATTCCCCTCTCTAGCAGGTGGATTTGGGCTCCCTCAGACTGGATGGTCTTAATGTATTGGATTTTTGTGGCTTCATGTTCAGTGACAGACCCTTGGACTAGGGAGCAAAGAGACAGTTTGGACAGTGTTCACTGGGAATTCACCTGGGAATTCAGCTTTTGAAAAAAACAAAAATCAATTAAAGCCTGATTCAAACTGTTTCAAATAGTGGAATAAGTGGGGGAAAAAAGTGCTGAGCTGCAAGTCAAGCTGTAAACTTCATGATTTTGAAGTTAGCTTTTCTACTGTCACTGCCATTGTCATTTCTTTAAACAAAACTGCTTTGGGCAGATTTGGAGAGAGTTTCTACAAGGGTTAGAAATAATCCCTAAATATCCCCTGTTGGGTTTTAAAGCCAAGAGCTGCAGCTTAGTATTTGTTCCAGCTGTATTTTTGTGTACTTTTCTGCTCTTACTCTATCCCTCTGGCTAAATTTTGACTGAATTCTCCTTTTTGCTGTTTCTGCTGTGCGAGGGGGTTGTACATGATTCATTCATTTGTGTTTCCTCGTGTGGCTGAAATGTGTCATCTGTTTTTTCCCCACTACTCCTACCACCGCCACTGATAATCCTGCTCCTCCAGAAAAGTCAATTATCTCATGATGGTCTGAATTTTGTCCTTTTTTGGGGAGACCGAACGTGTTATGCCGGCAGACCAGCAAGAATGCATGTGTGGTGAGTATTTGAAAGCTCTCCGTAAAACCTGTGACTTCCTTTTACGAAGACAAGCCTTTCATTTGTGCAATAAAATTGAGTTGTAACTTCAGAAAACAATGTCATCCTTCAAGTCACCTCTTTCCTGTTTTCTTACCTGCAGGATCACTCGTATTATATTTCATGCTCTTATTTTCCCGGTATCCTGTAACATTAGATTGTTAGCTGTTGTGATAGAGCTGGAAACAGTTGTGGGATTTGTGTTCAGTCTATATAACTACTCAGCCAAGTAGGGAGGCTGTCAACTCTTTACAGAAATCAAACCTGAAAGTTCATCTTGTGAGTAGAGGCAAGATTAAAAATATCCAAATTTAGACCAAAATTTTTACTGAGATTTGAAATATTCTTCAATAACGTTATTGAAGAAAATAGAAGCACATTTGTGTACCTAGAGACCCCTTGTGTTTTTCTTCTTTTCCAAAATCTGCATCATGGTTTGTATTTCTTATTGTCCCGTATTCAAGCACGTGGAAATGATTTGAAGGGTCTGGAGCACAAGTCTTATGAGGAGCGGCTGAGGGAGCTGGGGTTGTTTAGTTTGGAGGAGAGGAGGCTGAGGGGAGACCTTATTGCTCTCTACAACTACCTGAAAGGAGGTTGTAGTGAGGTGGGGGTCGGTCTCTTCACCCCAGTAACAAGCGATAGGACGAGAGGAAATGGCCTCAAGCTGCGCCAGGGCAAGTTTAGGCTGGATATTAGGAAAAACTTCTTTACTGAAGGAGTGGTCAGGCACTGGAACAGGCTGCCCAGGGAAGTGGTTGAGTCCCCATCCCTGGAGGTATTTAAAAGACGGGTAGATGCAGTGCTTGAGGACATGGTTTAGTGGTGGACTTGGCGGTGGTAGGTTAACGGTTGGACCTGATGATCCTAAGGGTCTTTTCCAACCTTAACAATTCTATGATTTTAAAAAGGGGGGGCGGGACGGGACAGGACATGGACAAAAATCCCCACTACAGACATTGCAAAAGCTTTCAGGTAAGCAACAGCCAGGGTAGGAAATAACAGCCTAAGCTGAAGGAACAAATTACCCCTGACTAAGATGGATCCCTTGTTATGCACAGCATGAACTGTGAGGGAATATTTTTTGAAGATGTAAAACCAAAGGAATTTGTCTGTTTTCCTTTCCCTTTGCTCTTTCTGGTACGTGAGGAAACAGACTTCTGCTTTAGATGTAGGTTTGGCAGCTGCCCAAGAGACCTGAGAGAGAAAATTTCATCGTCTTGTTAGTTGTTGATCACTTTGCTTATGTGAAAATAAATGCCAGAGAAGGCAGTGGATTGTTCTGTTTTTCTTAAATCTGTCCTACTTCATTTTGATACAATCCCAGGTACTCAGCAAAAATACTAATGATGTTTAGATGAAGATAATGATGAAAAAAGTTATTACATTATCAAAAAAGTTGAAACCTAAGCCATGCTCTAAGATACCTAGAAATTGGATGAGTTTCAAGAGGCAAGCTGCACAGCTTAGCTTTGCTCGTGCCCTTCAGGTTTCAGAGAGGTTCCTCGCTGGAACTAGTCTGAGAATTTATTCTTGTTATTAGAGCTGTCATCCCATCTCTGTATAAATATAACCTGGATTGTTCTAACTTACATTCTAGGAAGAGCTGTATTGGGCCAAACCAAGGCTAGCTTGGTCCTTCAAGCCCCTCAGAGGAAGCACAAAATGCTTCTGGTAGCTCAGAAAGGCTTTATTCACGATTGGAAGTTGCTTCGGTGACCACGAAGTTGATTAGAAGTTGACCATGGTGGTTAGTGATGAACGACAGAAATATCTTCCAGGAATTTGTCTGTGGGGGTTTTTTTGGGGTTTTTTTGTTGTTTGGGTTTTTTTTTTTTTTTTAACTTCACTGCATGCTCTGGCAAAGAGCTTTGCAACATAATTATGTGCTGTATGAAAATTCAGTATCTGGAACTCCAAGAATGACAAAACCATTAGTCAGCTGTCTCCTCCCTCCCTCGCAATTTGGAGTGGACATAAGTACTAACCCCCTTCCTTATCAAAGCCAGTAATCTATGCCTCAAAGCTTGAAGAATTTACTTGAGCAGTAGAAACTTGCTTTTGAGCAAAACACCGTGTTGTGTGAGACCTGTAGCAACGGTGTGAGTAGTAGTATGTATGTATGCTATACTGTCACTCTTCTCCTGCATCTTCTATGCCTACTTAGTAAAAGCCTGCAGTGCTACTGAAGCACTCTCGGCATGGAGGAAAGCATGCACTGGGGGAGATGTTGCCCCCTGAGAATCGATACGGCACGCGGATTTCACATGAAGGGTATCTTTATTTTACTGTCTATCTTTTTGGAATGGACCATTCCACCATCCCCAGTGGGTGTTGGTGGTCCAGCCATCGGTGATGTCACTTAAACCTGACACCCTTGTGATCTTTTAGTAACAAAGTATAACAGGAAAATTTGAAAGTTTTATAGGTAGTTGGTTGTTGGTTACGTGATGCATCGAACGGAGCTTTCTTTCCTCCATGAAGTATATCTTCATGTGATATGTGTCAGCAGTTCTTATTTGATGCGGTTTATCCATGTATTCTCCCATAGCTTCCTGATTTTTTAATTCCTATCCTTTCTTCCTCACAGGAAAGCAAGATAAACCGTATTAGCTACAAGTGAAAGAATATTAAGTGCAAGAAAATTGGGTTCAGAGCTGCTGGGAAGTGAATGCCACAGTAGGGGCATTATGGAGGAGTTGTCTTTGGACCTCTCATTGAAGCATCTCAAACTTTTTAAAAATATTCACGTTTGATCTAACTTTGGAACTGATTTCCTACTGTTTGCCACACCAAAATTACATTTACATATGCCAAAATTTGTCATGTTTTCCAGCTGTCTTGTGTGTTGCCTGAGCCATACTGTGTGATGTAGTTGCACTTGCCTGCTAGAAAGTTTCCCTGCTCAAGGAGAAGTGAAATATGTGCCTGTGTCTTGGGAGGAGGAACCGGCCTGGACCCAGCCTAGTGATTCTCAGATGATACCTGGTCCTTTATCCCACTTTCCAGTCGGCTCCAGCACACGTGAGGTTCCTCTCACACTGCACGTGCTTTTCCCCTACTCTGAGTGTGTTTCAGGGCAGGAGAGAGCGTGGACCTCCTGGTTCTGCTCTCAGCTGGGTGGTTAAGAGTGTAATATCCTTTCCCCTGGTTTATTTTTGCTTGTTCTCAGGTGGTCTGGTTGGGGTTTTCCCTGTTTTAGGGTGTTTGTATGTAGGTGGTGTTTAATGCCAGAGACATCTGAATCATTCTCTCAGGGTAATTAATACTAACGTAATTACATGGATGAGTTTTGCACTGAAATTTTTAATGGTACTTAATAATTAGAAGAGTTCTTAATTCCCCACCTCTATGATTCAGTCCTTTGCCTTTCATGCCTCCAAAGAATAAGGGCACTTGATGAAATGAATTCCCTGTTTATTTTGTGTTGGGTAACTCTCCAAGTCCCTGTGCCTCCTGCCTGGAGAAGCAAGGGAAGTTGCTTCAGTTGCACAGAGAATGCTGTGGTTGAATTCAGCGACACCGTATTGTCCCTCATCTAAACCAGGATCAATGAACTTTGATCTCTGTAGGAGATTGCAGAGATCAAAGGGGGATAGGGTCACTCACAGACTACAGCTTTGTCCGTGGCTGTTGCACACAGCGCAGCTTTCTGTTCAGGAAATCCTTAAGCCGTGTTTGCTAAACGCGGAGTGTGCTAGAGAAGATAGATCTTTATATGCCATCCTATTTACATCCATCCCCAAAGTGTCTGTCTAGAGAGGAGGCTCCTACGTAACCTGGCAGAGTTATCCTTTACCTTCTTAACTGATGAGTGTGCAGGGTTGTGTCCTAAAGCACTGCAGTAAACAGGAGAAGCCCAAATGATAAAGACATCACCTCTCCCAGTTTCACCAGGCGAGGGAAAAAAGCATTAGAGGCCAGCATGGTTTCAGACCTACATCATGCCTGTAATAAAGCAGTTGCGCACTTCAACCAGCAATCCAGCTGGGCAAGAGCGGCGCTGCGCCCAGTCTCGTGGAGATCAGCTGAGGCGGTAAATGATGGACGTCACCCACCACACTCCTCTTGCCTGCTGAGGCTTGCTGAAATGACTTCCCGCGCTCCTCCGCAGAGGAGAGGGGGGAGGAGGGTATATAAACAAAGATGAAAAAGCTTGGCGTGGGAGTGTTTTTGTAAATGGACGGTCTGCCGTTTGCTGAGGGGCAGCCAGGGTCATCAGAGCTGGAAGGATTTCACGGTCAATGGCAAACCAGGAGCTGCAGGCAGGAACCTTGGCCCACTCCTGCATCCCAGGAAAAACCTGATGGAAAACGTGGTGGAAAACTGATGCACAGAAATATGAGTGGCTTTTTTTTTTTTCCCCTGGGTCTGTATCTCTTCCCTGATTTCAAGTGAAGCACAGTGGTTTCAAAAACACCATGGATAGCTTATTTCTAGATACAATATATGTTTACACCTTGCATCTCTCCAGGGGCTAAACAACTGCTAGAATACCCATGTGGCTGTAGTTCTGTGAGGGTGAACAGATAAACATGGTGCTTTGGGGCTGACATTATTTTTTCTATCCCCAGAAGGGAGATCTGTGCAATGAAAGGGCCCGAATTGTGCAAAAGAAAAATGCTACAACCATCATTTCATTTAGTCACTCAGCATTTGCTTAAGTACGTGAGTGCTGCTTTAACATTGTATTAAACATCCCTCATGCCTACTTTTCTTTAAATTCCTTCTGTGTTTCTTCCTTTTATTTGTGGTCTGTTCTGAATATCCCAGTGTCTGGAATTTGTCTTTTATAATGATATATAGTGTGGCATGACGCCAGCCTCTACTCTGGGGAATTTTTGTTCATGTTAAGATTTGAAAATCTTTATAAACACTCCCTTGGAGGAGAAATAGTCTGGTATTTAAGAAACAGGATAAAGAGTTAGAAGAGCTGAGTGCTCTTACTAGTTGCATCATATCCTCCTGGGCTGGCGTTTGGGAGGGGAAAAAAGGATAACCTCTGAAATTCAGCTCCAGGATGCTTCTGCACTGACTCATGGAGCTACTGTGGAGGAAAAGAGTATCTGAGATGTGCTATATAAATATATCTTAAAATTCAGTGAACAGCTTTTGTTCCTAACTACTTGGGCTCTTGGGAAAGATTCGAGACATATTTTTTGAGAAAAGCCAAACACTCTGTAACAGAAATCAGACCTCTGTTATTTGGACCCTCCTTCTTGCTCACCGTCTTGAGACCTAGGCAGGTGAGCACAGGTCAGTTTTTTACAGGAACCGAGATTATGTTCAACATATTCGTGCTGAACTGGAGGTGAGCACTGGGATGGGACAGCTTACTTACGAGATGAAGTTTTTGAGGGTGGTGGTGAGGAGGACATGGGCAGCCTGGGGGGAGTTCAGAAAGGCTATAGGAGGCCAAGTAAAATGGGAGGTAGACGTGAAGGAAGATAGGTGGAAGATGGTACAGTGCGGGGAGAAGGTAGTGTAATCCAGTGCCACGCTGGAGCAGGATCTTGGAGTTGCTGGAGGTAATGGTGAGTAGTGGTCAAAGCCCATCACACACCAAACATGGCAAGGAAAACAATAGAGTACATCTTTATGACACTCTAAATCCATGGTCTATCCGTATCTTCGTTAGTGCACATGGTTTGGGTTTCCTTATCTAAAAAGGACAGAGGAGAACTGCAAGAGGTGCAGAAGGAGACAACAAAGATCCACACTGACCAGCTACAGTCTTAGCAACGGTTATGTGAGGTATGACTCACAATTTGGAAAGAAATGACTGAAGAGGGGCATGACGACATCTACAAAATCATGAGTGGCCTGGAAAAGCAAGAAGTGGGGGTCTTCAAAGGGAGCCACTCAAAGCACAGCAAAAACTGGTGGGTTTTTTTACACAGCAGGCGGTGGATCTGTGGAGCTCCCTGTACGAGGTTTTTTGGATGCTCAAAATTTACACGGGCTCAAGAGGAAACTGAGCAAGTACTTGAAAAAGGGAGTGTGCTTCAGGAGCGCAGTGTGTTTGTGTGGTGGGTGTCACTGAGCAGAAATCCCATCTGGCTCAGGAGACCCCTGCGCTGAAACTAGTTGAAGGCAGGAGAGCACTTTGGTGCAAATACCTTACGTGGTTGTCTTGTTCTTGCTCTTCCCTGGTTGTTTGCTCATGAGTGCTGTTGGAGGCAAAGCCAGTGGGCTTAGATGGACCATTGGCCTGACCTGGTGCTGGTTCCTATGTTCAAGTCCAGTAGTGTTGTCAGGAGCTGGTGCAAAAATGCTTGTTTTCTTATATGAAATTCCTAGCAGTTACCAGAAGTACAACATGCAGGAACACAAACTCTCTAATAACTGCACAGAAGATAATTATTTTCCTCATTTTCACAACAAGCCATTGCACGTAGGCAGTGCTCATTTACTAACTCTTTGTTGTCTTTGTTGTCTTCGTTCTGAAGAGACTCCCCAAAAAGACAGTTCCAAAGCCCAGGCTTTTGAAGCAAGAGTAACTCTGGCTCTGTGGACAGCTTGCCAGCTTCTTGAGCAAGAAGTGAGTGGAAAAAGAGAGGAAATGGGTATCGCTCAGTGGCCATGCTCATTGCTCACGTGTCTACCATTAACCTTGAGGTTAATGCTTGGTTAGCTTAGGTTTAGGTTGAGGTTTATGCTTTGGTTGAGGTTAGCTTTAAAAACCTTAGCTTGAGGTTTATGCTTTGGTTCTCGCTCCTTCCTTCCATGGGAGACTGCCCCCTTAGAGAAAGGAGTAAATGCCATTTCTCAACCGTTTTTGCTGGCTGTGAAACTGCCTGGGAAGGAAAGGCCACTTGGAAATCAGTAGGTGTTTTGCCCCGGTGCCTGCAGGGACGGGCAAGCTGCCCTGCCCCACGGCAATGCTCCTTGCCGCTCACACAGGCTTCTGCTGTTCTCCCCACCTGCGCCCACATCCACTGACCACTGGAGCACCCGCTGTCGTCCTGGATGGAGATGGTTGGGCTCGAGCAGACACCGCAGCCCTGGCTTACGCTCACCTTGCATCGTGGACAAGTTTTCATTGGGATGAGTGCCTGCTTGGTGAGGAAGGTTAAGCTGGATTTCTCTGTGGCTGTACGACGCAAACCCAGCTAGGGCTGAGCCACCAGCCACAGCCTGGGGAGGCCAACGGGGAGGGACCTGGCAGAGAAACCAGCCCAGGGGAGCGAGGGAGGGCCAGGAGTGAAGAGGTTTGTGTGATATAAAGTATATCTCTCTTGCCAGAGGGACTTACAGCGTGGCTGGAGGCAGGGGAAGATATTTAAAGCTGTTTGAGGTCACTTGACAGCTCCATTGCTGAGGTTTTTTTCCAGAGGCTGGGGCATTCAGATGCAGGTTATCTTCCAAACCAGCAATGCCCTGACCGAAGGATGTTGTCCCCAGATGCTGGCGTGATGGCAGCTGAGGGTATGCCTGGCAGTCCCAGCCCAGCAGAGCTGGAGGGCTGAAGCGTGCTGGGGGGCCAGGAGCAGGTGCTGCGTGCTTGGACCCCCCCTCAAAGCAAGGGAGGTGTGGGCAGAGTGAAGAAACCTCCGGTGGGTTTCAAGTCTTAGTGAACACATTTGAATAAATTGTTTCAATAAATGATCGTCTCTAAACCCTCCCCCTCCAGCCAATGGTGTTGGCCTGTCAGTAAAGTTTAGATTTGAGATTGCAAGTCTTTTTGTATATATATAAAAAAAATTCCTATCTTCTGATTTTACTCTGTTAGGGCAAATTGCTGCATAGAGAATCCTATTTACAGGCACGAGGCAGCTGCTTTTCATTAGGATCATTTACAATAAGCCAGGCTGTCAAGATACTTCTGCATTTAAAGAATGCGGTCAACTCTCCCAGCCCTTCTGCTCCACGGCGAGCATGCTGCGGGGGTGAGGGTGGTGGCGGGTGAGCCGTTTTCAACCAAGCTGGGGCTGGAGACCTCGAAAGCCTGGAAGCTGTACAGGCCCCACAGCGGGCATTTTTCATCGGTGCTGGTGGCTGATAGACACTAGTGAGTCTCACCTGGATATGTATGGTCCTGCCTGGTCTTTTCCACCGAGAACAGACCGATTTGTTAAAAATACATATATATGCATTGTCGGATGAACTGACCCCTGCAGAGTTGTCTCTTGCACAAGATCTTCCCCAGCCCAGCATGGATGGCTGATGGGAGCAGCCTCCTCCATGGCAGTGCATGCACTTGCAGGCCGATTGCTTTCAACAGAGGCCCAGAGAAGTGGGGGTCAAGCTACCATTTTACAAATACCATTTCCAAGCATGTCTTTTGTTAGCTTTTTATAAATTTCATTTTCATTTTTGAAGCCATGAAGGGCTGCAATGTTGCTGGGTCTATTCTTTTTCAACCAACCATCATCCTGGTTTACTCCAGGTGGGGTTTTTCTTTTCGGTTCGGGAGTTGCTGTGGCTGCTGGCGGTCATTCAGCTAATGCAAGCTGTTGCTCAGCTGGGTTTTTGCTCCCAAGCTCCTTCACAGCCCAGCCGGCCAGGAGAGCAGGGAAGTGTCACACACCGGACACAGGCCAGCTCTTTGGCGTGGCTGCCATTTTTAACATCTGGATTCCTTCCTGTGAAGTCATTAGCAGAAGTAAAAGAGAGTTCAGGCTGAAGGGAGGGGAAATTCCCCTTCAATAGCTCTTCCAGTCTGTTGTTTGAGGACGTTCACGTTACTGGCGTGGTCATTTGAATGTCCTGCTGGAGGAATTGGATGTGTTTCTGATTTTCTCTCAAAGAGCTGATGTTGAGGGTGGTGGCCGCTGCCAGCACAGACCCAGTCGTTACCCCTGTGAGCACACACAAAGCATCTGAATCCCAATTCAGACCTTTCAGGGTGAGCTCGTGTCTGCCTTGAAATAAGGCAGGGTTTTGCCACTGGCTTTGTTGAACACCCTCAGTGCATGCAATGGTTTGCTTATGAGCAGCCCATTCTCCAAGGGGTTTCCACCAAAATATCCGACTTTTGGCTGAAGCTGGAAAGGTGATGGCTTGTACCTGGATGGTTCCCAGACAGATGCTGCCAGACATGATATTTGGGAGCCATTTGTTCCCTGTGCAGAGCCGTAAGAAGGATCCATCTCTTTTATTGGCTTTGCTGCTGTTGTCCCTCTGTGGCTCCATCGCACGGGCGTCTGGAGCAGCATTTCCTGCAGCCTTTCAGAGCTGGGCTTTGTCCTCATTTTTAGGATTTGTTTGTTGGATTTTCAACATTTCGCTTTGCTTCTCCTCTGTGTTAAAATCTTCAGCAAGAGCAGGAAGCAGTAGCTCAGTACCAGGAATAACATCGTTCTCCAGAATCACACACAGTTAGAGGCGTTAAAGGAAAAAGCGGCGACGTGTTCTCAATTTGAACTTTTGCACAGTTTCTTAAACCGCTTCCTGACTGCAACATCATCCTCAAAGCGCTGGTTTCTTTGCTAGCATGGCGGGGGCTTTTTACACCTCAGCAATCCCTGCTGCCTTCCTCCAGTGCCTTCCAGTCCCAGCTTCACTATGTGCCCAGCGTAGCCGGTGGCAGCAGCAGCACATTGGAAATGAAACCTTTCCCCACGCAGGAGTCACAAGGCGACGATGCTGCTAGACTCCTGGAGTAGCTGCTGGCTGTGGTGGGGCCAAAGGAGATGGGAAGAGAGGGGGTTATCAGCCTGGAAAAAGCAGATATGAAAGCATCTGGTGTAGGCAAGCTCCGTGCATCAGGTTGCTGCCTCTGCCTTCAAAGCCCTTTGGCCATGCACGTCTGTGTGCAGGGTGACGAGCTTCCCCTGCAGAGCCCACCGCCAGCGCTTGGTCACCACCACCAGGTCGGTGCACACATCTGCTCAAGGTTTCAGCAATGTGACCCCATCCCTACTTACGCAACGTGGGCATCAGAAGCAAGCACGTGTGTACCAGACCTTGCTGAGAAGATGAGGTGTGTATTAACCCGGGGTAGGTGGGGAGCTTGTCTAACCAGGGCTGTGCAGTTCCACCCAGGGCTTCAGGAAAATATCTCCTCTAGGGCCTCATTTTCACAGGGTGTTTTGCTATGACACCAGGCAGGCTTGCCAGCCCCACGTGTAGCCGCGATGGGTCAGTCTTTTTGCAGACCAGCACATCAACCCGGCCACGCCGGCTTCAAATGGGGGATAACCTGATGCAGAGAGCGTCAACGTGCACTGAGCCTGCGCCGGGGTCAGGACGGGACCCATGCAACCCCTTGGTACCCCATTCCCAAGCAGGAAAGGAGTAAATCACACCTGGCCACAGCCTTAGCAGCCTCTGTTTTTTCTTTTTTTTCTTTTTTTCAGGTGTTTCAGCTTTTTTTTTAATGGATAGGTCAGGATTCCACACGCCCCCCAGCTTTGCAATAACAAACCAACACAGAGAGGAACAGCAAAGGGTCGCAGCCGCCTCTCACCCATGCACGCTGCTGCAAGAGAGCAGCGGGGAAGGAAACGCAGTGGCAGACAGATGATCTGGCTGCCAGAAAAGCGTGTTTCTCAGCACATGGATCTAGGTACAGTCATCCTGAAAGTTTGGGGTGGGGGCTAACGCATCGGTTCGCTATGCACCACTATGCTGGGCATCACGCCACCACCTTTCCGAGGCCAGGCCAGGCTGTTTTGGGACAGAAGGGAGCAATATAGCTCATTTTTTTGCCAGGCTGGGGAATTCCCCAAAGTGTTGGGCTTTTTCCGTGTCGGTGACGCTGACGCAGAGATACAAGGCTGCATCTTCCCCTCCCCAGCAAACTCCCCGGATGCGGTAGGAGCCAGCATGGCAGCCAGCTGGGTGGGAAGCGCTGGTTTTTGTTACCAGCTCTTGAAATGTGGTTGCTGTAGAGGAAACAGGCCCCAGTTTGGCTGTTGCCAGCATCTCCTTTGGTGCTGCTGCTGCTGCTTCTTGAGGCAAAATGGCTGTGCACAGACGTGCACGAGAGAGAATGGACTCACTCGAGCAGGGCAGCTGCCCGGAGAGGAGGCTGGCCCCTTCTGGATGGGTATTCGGATAGAAATCTCCTCCAGCACTGTTGCCACCCCAGGAAACCCCAGGCAAGTCCCTTCTGCTGCCTACGGCAGCTGAAAACAGCAATTACCAGCAGAATAACAACCACTGCTGCCTCCCCGGGGCTTATTGCTCCCGGGTGGTTCAATTAGCATTCACTTGCATAAAGCAGAGGGGATAACGCCGCTCTCAACCCAGCTGCATCATTTTTATTTTCATTTCTTCCCCGCAAAGCATCACTGCAGGAACACGGCAAAAGGAGGGGATGCGGGAGCTCGCCCTAACAACGGCAGCCGCTCTGTCTGGGTCCCTGGTGGTTCAGAGGTGATTTTCCACCGTGGCTGCTGAGAAACACAGCCCCGTGGTTTTTTTGTGCCCAGCTGCCGCATGAGTAAAAATATGAGTCACGATCCCACAGCCTGTAAAATTGCTTTGGTCTCCCTGTTTCGGACAGTTGTTATTGATTATTTTTAGCTGTAAAAGGGGGCAGGGAGGAATGAGCTAGGACATGGCTCCCCGCTGCTATTTCAGGGGATTTGTTAGGTTTGCAGCTGACTGCTGAGAGATTAATAGACAAACCCCAACCACTTTGGTATTGTGCGCTCTTTATTTTTAATATAAATCAGTTTTGCAGTGGTTTGCAGAAGGACACAAAGCTGCCTGCAGCCTGGGTTTCCTCCCACCAGAATGAATGGCCTGGCCGGGCGCGTGGGTCAGCGGCCGGGGCATCGTTGCCGCCGGGTTTTTGTTCTGCCTTTCCTTCCTCCTGCTGCTCAGGGTGTGCAGAAGGTGGGAACCGCTGATGGGATGAGCCTGCCCATGCCCGGCTGGATGCAAACCCTCCCAAGTCCTCCAGAACTGGTCCTCCCAACTGAGCCCTGGCTTGGGAACCTCCTGGGCTCAAAGGGATGGCCACCAGCCCTCTCACCCCCGCCATTGTCCCCTGTGTCTGGGGCAGAAGGGCAGCATCTGCCCCTGCTGGGAGAGATTTGGGGGGCATAAATCCCACTGGGGAGGGCACAGGGGTGCAGGGAAGACGCTCTGGTCCTGCCAGATGTTGCATCTGTCTCATCCCAGCCCTCGGTCTCCTCTCCACCACCACCAAGCAGAAATTACTGTCACTGGGCAGATGCTGAGATTGACTTTCTTTGATACCCTCCATTGCACCCATGGGAGAGGAAGCCTCTGCAGGGGGATCCATCCTGGGCATGGGCTGGGATTTGGGCTGGAACAAGAAGGTTAAAAGAGAGCTGTACTGTCCCAGATCGTGGGTTGATGTGACCCAGTGTCTGAAAACAGTCGCAGTGGCTTACAAGGCTAAGAAACAAGATGTGCATGGAGAGAGTTAACTTCCCTCCTGCCTTGCAAGAGCATTTATTGTGTCGCACCCTCTGGACTGTGAGGCCCTCATGTCAAGCATCAGCTGGGCAATGTAGTTGCTGACCTGGGGCTGGGGTTGTGCTGAGGTGCTGAAGCCCTCTGCCCCATGGTTGCGTGGGCTGTTTGCTCTCCCCTGGCCATGGGGGAGCTGCAGAGGCTGTCTCGGGGTGCTCTCAGGGCTCCCCCTGAGCATCACAGCCACTTGGGTCATCCCCCTCTGCCCCAGTGCCCTAGCAATCCTCTCTTGCTGGGGACACTCAGCCAAGCAATCCGGCTTGGCATCCTCAGATACCTGAAAACAGGGAAAAGGGCTGTTCCAAACATTTTTTGAGCACCACCTGCATCCAGTCATCCATTCCCAGACCCTTCCTGGGAAGCCTTCAGCCCCTTGGGGAGCCTTGTCTTCTTCGCTGGCTCAGCCGCATGGTCCTCCCTGCTCACCCTCCCCATCGCCTTCTCCTCCACTGCCCATCTCAGCGGCACCTCCCATTCCCTTGGTGGTCCTTCCCCGTTTTGCATTGGGTTTTTTTTGGTTGATTTGGTTTCCTCCTGAGGAGGACAAGCCCCGCTGCAGCCCCACAGATCATCCACGGCCATAGAGGGGGGTCCCATAGCAATTCAGCAATGCGCTTCCTTTCTCCCGGCCCCTTTGTGTTGCCAGCCTCCTCAGCGGCTCCCAGCAGGGCTGCTGTGTTTTTTGGCACCCGTCAGGTCAGCAGCTCCACTGAAAGCCTGGATTAAGGCTTGGGGAGGAACAAAGGGCTTCACCAATTTTAGTTGTGAATTTCTTGAGATGCCCTTTAAAATGGGTGATGGGGAAACACCAGAGCAAAGTGCCAACCCCTGGCGCTGCCAGCAGAGGAAAGGCGCTCAGACGGAGTCGTTTGGGGCTCATAACCAGAATAAGGAACCATTTAATAGGAGGGGAGGTTGCCTCTGTCTGCTGAAGTGGGGTGAGGGCTCCATTTTCTCCATCTTTTGGGATTCCCTGCAGAGTCCAATTCCCCATGTATTGCTGTGGGCACGTAGGCTCACTTATAAACCTGCTTTCCTGATGGAGAACTGGTCTTGGGAGCTATTAGAAGGGAAATACTTCCTTTGGTTTTTGAAAATAGTTCATCAGAGCAATGCTGAATTAACTGAGTGAAAAAAGGCTGCCCACAATGAAGCAGCAGCTTGCACATTGTATGGGCGAGATGCATAAGCTTCTCAATTTTAAAAATATTTTGTTGAAAAACATTTCTGCAGGTATTTATTTCCATCATCTCATTTAAAACATGTTTTACTGCATGTTCTGGAGAGCAGCTCATTTGCCATCCTACTGCTGTGCTTTAAGCTGAAAGAGCTGGAAACCTCTTTATTTTTGTTCCCATCGGGGCAGAGCGATGGCAGCGCTCGACCTCTGCCACCAGCCCAAGCAAAACCGGCACGTAGCGACCATGCCAGCCGGGCTGTTCATCACCTGAACTCAGCCATGGGCACAGAAATTGCTGACTGTGGAGCAGCTCAGGGAAATCCCACCTTTTCTAAATAGAGGGACAAGGACATTTCCTGAATCTCCCATGGAGCCGCTTCTCTGGGAAAGCCCCAGCCCCATCATGGGTGGGAAAACCCCTCCTTTGAGAGGCGAGAAAGGCAAGGGGTGTGTGCATCCTGTCAATAACGAGGGTGGCAAATTTCCGAGGTTGCTCATGAACTGGGCACCGATGCCCTGTGTGGAGAAGGGTATCTGGTAAGCACGGTGTGTTTTTCCCTCTAGTGCTGCCCCGATTACTGAGGAGGAAAGCCAGGCGCGGGAGGTGCCGCCTCACACATGTGCCTGCCGCCCCAGGGTGAATTCACAGCTAGAAAAACCTGTATATTCCTACCAGATACAGACTTAGAAGTGTACTGCTTTTTCTCTTTGCCTTTTCCTTTTTTTTTCTTTTTTCTTTCCTTTATTCCCTTTTCCCTTTTTTCCATTTCCCCCTTTTTTCTTTTTTCCTTTTCTTTTTAATTCCTCTTTTTCTCCTCTTTCTTCTCCTTCTTTCCTTTTCCCTTTCCCTCTTTTCCCTTTTCCCTTTTTCTTTTTTCCCTTTTAAATTTTTCTTCTTTCCTTTTCCCTTCTTTCCTTTTCCCTTCTTTCCTTTTCCCTTCTTTCCTTTTTCCTTTCCCCCCCTTCTTTTCCCTTTTTCTTCTCCTTCTTTCCTTTTTCCTTTTTTTCTTTTTTCTCCCTTTACCCCTTTTTCCCTTTTTCTTTTTTCCCCCTTTTCTTCTTTTTTTTTTTCATTTTCCAGACCATGGGGGGAATAAAGGCACCATTTCCCCTGGAGGGAAGGTGGTGGCTTGAGACCAGCCCTCCTCATCCCATCAGCTGGGCAGGTCCCCACCAACCCACAGTTTTTGGGGAAATCACCTGGTTTGCTCATGGGGCATTTCCACCTCAGGGCCACCCCTCACCTGGTCCCTGTGGCCCTTCACAGGGCTTTGCTTTCCCCATTGCACGTGCAGGAGCCAGACCCCTCCAGCGGACGAGCTCCTTGTCCATGGGAAATGGGGCTAAAATATGCTCTTTGGTATTTAATCAGGTCTAATTAATCAGCTGAAGAAATAACCAGCGTCGATGTGGGAGACTCATTGATGGCCCTTTAGTTCAGCCTTGCGTCTTCATCACAAATTATTGCAACTGGAAGCAGGGGCTGGTTTTGGCTGAGAATAACAACAACCAGCCAGGCTTTGGGGGATGTTTGAGAGGCAGCGGCAGCATCACCTGGCTCACAGGTCCCCTCTGTGCTGCCCCAGCATCCCGCTGATGTCGCGTCTCCCACAAAGGTTGGGCCAGCTAAAAAAGAGTTAAAAAAATTAGTTTAGTTGAAAAATAGTAAATAACAATTTAAAAAAAAGAATCTAAAAATAACTCCATAGCGCCCTAACTTGATTTCCAGCCACAGCCCACAAAGGGCTCCTTGCCTGGGTTTCTTGAGCTGGAAACCACGTGGCCGCGGAGGGCTGGCTGGGGTGACAGCTGCTCCGTCCCTCTCACCGCCAGGTGAACCATGTCTCAGGCACTGCTAAACCCACCTCGGTGGTTTTCATCATCTTCTTTGGTTGCAAGCAGCTTTTCTGTCTGGACATAGACCTGCCAGGCAGCAGCGGTGGCTGCCATGAGTCCTTATGTTGAAGCAGCAAGAAAAGTCCCCCTGGAGGGAAAAAAAGAAAAAGCAGGGATTTTTTTTTCCTGCTTTGGTAATGAGCTGAAGTGGCACAGCAACGTGTCAGGGAGGTGCTCGGTCTGGCAGCGGGATGCACCTGATGAACTCCCCTCTACCCCATGGGATAATCGCATGGGGAAAAAACTAGTGCCAACACTTGAGGCTGCCCTCATGAGGTAAACAAGGTGTGGCAGCTTGGATGTTAAACTTGGACTTCTTGGTGGTTTTTATTTTATTTTATTTGAGCAATACTGTTTTTCAGCTGGATTTGTCCTTTCCAGCTGGAGTGGGAGCCAACTGCAGGTGTTGGTGCAACCGGCTGTGTTTCTTTGGGGAGCGGGAGCATCCTTCGAGGTGAGGTGGGAGGTTAGAAGTGGGTCAGGACCAGCAGCTCTTGTTTTTCAGATGCAGTAGTGGGTCTAACTAAGCCTTGCACAGCTCAGCTGTGGGAAAGGCAGGGACGATATTTTGGGTTTAAGCAGGTAATTGCTGTGTGCACTTGCCTGGGATAAACTGTACCATAAAATATGCCAAAGCAGTGATCCAGTGGGGGTAGAGACGGGGATGCTGAGTGGGGTTTGTCCCCAGGGGTGAAGGCTTTGCTGCCCCCAAGCAAGGCAGGGATGGGGGCTGCAGGAGCCCTGGGCCAGCCCAGTTTCGGGTTGGGGCTGAGCTGGCCACTGGGGCTGGAGGCACGTCTCCCACCGCCAGGGCCCGTCTGGTGGGAAACACCCACTAGCACTTGCTTTCTCGGCATGCAGCAGCATTCATTTCCATCTCTTCTCACAACCAGGTCAAAACTCAGAAGCTTGTGGTCTTTCAAGGCAGGATGGACTTTGAGGGCACCCCCCAGGTACCGTCTGCAGGTCAAAGCTGAAACTCTGCCCTGCCAGTGTAGTTCCATCTGCTTACCAGGTACATGAAGAGAGCTAGGGACTTTGCTCACTTTATACAATTTATTGTCATCTTCAGCACCTTTTATACTGTTTTAGAGAGTGATGGCCATAGACATATCTGGACTCTACATCTGGACATAGACACACAAACATCTGGACACAAACATCCTGGCTCTAAGGGCTATGGAGCTGGGCTCCATGCAAACGTGACGTGCTCTACAATCAACAGTGGAAACTTTTAAGCCAAGATATACATTGCACATGGATCCTATAGTTTGCTCCAGCTGAGGTTAAAAAATGGTGTCCATGGACTCCCAGGTCAGGATAAAGAAGGAATAGGTGCCTTGAAGGCATCAGAAAGCCCAGAGAAAAATCATTTGAGCCCACCCATGCTATACATCTTCTTACACAAATCTTGCAGGTGTGTGATTTATGCAATTAGTCTATAGAAATCCCACAAAACATGAAGTCTAAACTATATATTGTTTTTATTAATAATATTACGGTTCACCGTCAACATGGGTAAAACACTCACCACGATAAACTGGAGTGTGATGGCATTTAAAATATCCCTGAGCACAGTCCAGAGGATTAGCAGCCAAATCAATGAAAAGCAGCCAGTGATCAAGGAAAGCCAACTCTGTATTTAAGGAAAACCTCAGCTCCTGAGAAATCCCTTACCTTTAATTGTACCTAAGAGCATAATTGCATCTTTGGCCTTAACAGGCCTAAAATCAATCCGGCTAACAAGTGACACAAAGAAATGGGAATTAAACTGATGCTTATCTCTGGTAACTAAATACAGGGATCTTGTTCTACATAATGTATATATAAATAATGGAGTAGCCCCTGCAAGCACGGTGCTGTCAGCTCCCTTGGAGGGATGGAGCCACTAAGATGGGCACCCAGGATGCCTTCCCCAGTATTTAGCTGAGCTCTGAAGAGTAACACAACTTTTGAAACCTGTTAAAAAAAGAGCTTATCGGTCACGTTACCGTTTTTCCTAAAAAATATTCTCAGCTTTGATAAAAATGTTTTTGCAGCAGCATTTAGCTGCCACCCATGTTACCCCTTTTTTTTTGGACTGTAGTTATTTCTAGTTAGTGAGGTGATATGTGAGCTCCTAATTTCTCATCCTCCTTTAGCTCTTCTCATTCGCTTTTGGTGCGTAAGAGAATCATGAATAAGTGACAGAAAAAATGAAAGCGTTCAGTTACTTTGATTTTTCTAAGAAAGAAAATAAAAATAACTATTGCCCAGTGTGATTTTCCATCTCTCTTTACGCAGCAATGCAATCACTAGAGGGAGGCAGACAGTAAATTTATGTATCCCAAGCTCTCAGCCAGTTTATGTTGCCTTATAAATGACAGCAGAACAGTCCTAAGTAGGAGCACCTGGAATGTCATGCTGCCCGGCAAAGGGGGGAAAGTTGAGAGCTTGCTGAAATTAGCTTAATTTTGGTGACTCTCCCTTTGATGGCCCTACCTGCACCAGCAGTCCCCAAGGTGGCTGTGTCCCCCCGCAGCAGCTGTGGCCAGCCCAGGTGCCTCAGCAGCTTCGGAGGTACCTGGCTACTGAGGGTCATGTCGGGTCCATCAGCTCATCCTGGGAGAGATTCAACCCCGTCCTGAGAAACTGGGAGTGCAGGAGCTGGTAGATGAGGCCCACAATTCCGTTTTTTTGGCCCCGTGGTGCAGTTTGTCTGTGCAACTCAGCACAGGCCAGCATGAATGTGCCCACCAGCTCTCCTCCAAAAGATACTTTCGGGCCAGAAGACCCCAAAATAAATAAGAAAATCAGCAACCACTGAGCACATGGACTTAGTCAAAAGGGCCAAACAGCCTAATGGACAATTTATGTTTTTATTTATTATTTATTTATTTATTTTATTTATTATTTATTTTATTTATTTATTCATGAAATACTCATGATAAAACTCAAAAAAATAGCTACCAAACAAACAAAAAAACCCCCCTACATGTTAAAATTCCTCACTCAAATACTTATGTATCGGCAAATTAAAAATTAACTTGGCCTTATGATTTATTTCACCATCTCCACTCTACCATCTGCTGAACTAAAATCAAGCAAACATTCCTGTTCTCCTCGCAAACCAAATGATATTTTAGGGACCTCCCCACTTTGCAACAGGGCATCCAGCCAGGATGCTTATCTTCCAGGGTTTACATCGTGGTAGCACAACCCTGTTTGATGTTCACGAGGGCAAACCCCATTTACATGGTAAGCGTGGAGTGGGGTTTGCAGGTCTGTCCGCGCCTGCTGTAGGACAGCGAGAGGGAATTTGGGGTCGCTTTGGACATGCATAGTTACAGATACACAGCCATGGGAGGGGAAGGTTTGTGCCACTGGAAGAATCACAGCCTCTTGCTGGCGTTTGGGCCATTGGGACCACGTGCAGGATGGGTGGAAAAGCTTCAAAATCAGGAGCTGGGATGCGGTTGCTCACAGCAACGCCCCTGCGAACCTTGAGCGGCTGGGATGGTCTGACGCGCTGCTTGTTTCAACCCATGAAAAAAATGGGCGTATTTGTCCCTGAACATCCATCAGCCTGTCAAGCTGTGGTGACTTAGAAGAAAAAAGGGATTTTTTATTTTATTTTGCTAAGTGATGATTGACATTTTAAAAAGAATATTGTCAAAGCCGCATGTCAAAGATCCTAATTGCCTTATCTGCATGGCCCCTAACGACAAGTTAGACTACTACAGCTGAAAGAATTTTAAGCATCTAATAATTTACACATCATCACCTCGGCTATTTGCTTTCCACACTTCACTAAGTGTAGATGAGGAGAGGAGCTGCTTGTGTTTCAAGGCGGTTTCACCTGTTTCCCTCAGTCCTGCTTCAGGATGGCACAGCCCCGGGGGAAATCACAGCCTTCATCAGAAGCGAGTTAAAATGTTGTGATGAAAATATTGACTTTTACATTAGGGTTTTTTTTTTCCCTTCCAGTAATTGAATCTTTTTTTTAAGAGAACAAGCAACTTGAGCTCTGCTTCTGGTTCAGGTTGGGGTATCAGTATCATTTTGCTCCCAGTTTATAGCATTAAGCATTATAAACAGATAATGCCTTCTCGCCAAAACACCCAGGAAAGAAGGAATACTGGATGGTGAACTGAAAGAGCAGGTCTGTCCCTAATGAGTGATAGCTGGCCTCATTTCATTGATCAGCTAATTGCTATCACAGGGGTAGCAGGGCAGTATATGAGTGAGTGGGCTCCCAGACCAGACCCTTTGCCGCAGGGATGTGTTTTGGAGAAGGGCTGGGAAAGGTGGTGGTCCCACATTTGCTCTGCCCAGGGGATTATTTTAGGGAGGGTGAGGTTTTCCTTTTCTTTTTTGGTCTTATTTTAATGTTGGGCCTCTGGTAAACCTCTGCCATGAAGCCTTTGCCCTCCCCAGTGCTTCTGGCCCTGCTCCTGGTGCCCTGGGCACGGGGACTGGCTGCTGGCAGGCAGGCTCCTAGGGCGATGCTGAGGTCCCGCTGCGATGCTGCTGACTGCGATGCTGCTGCCCCAGGGGTGAGTGATGGGAAGAGGGGACTCAGCTGCTGGTAGGAAACTCCCTTCCTAGGTGCAGCATCCTGCCTGCTTACAAATCCTTTTCTCCTCTGCGTGGCCCCTATGGATTAAAGAACAGCTGGGCTTTGCTTGCTGTGTTTCTGGGGTGGTTTTGTACTGGCTGTGGTCTAACAGCATAGATCAGGCAATGTTTTCGGAGGTAAGGAGGGGTGCATATTTATTGTCACATGGAAAAAATGAGGTGGCATAGGAGCTTGGTCCAGGTGCAGGCAAAACCCCAAGCTACCAGGATACAGTGGATTTGGTTCTCCCTTCCCATCGGACTTGGATCTCTCTGGGCAGTGGTACTCAGGTCTGCAATAAGACTCTCTTTTCTTTATAGACATGTGGGTCCTCTCAGGAATATCAGAAGGTTAAACAAGGTAAGAGTTAATTCTCAGACCAGCCTTTTTTTTTTTCAGCCTGAACAAACCCTTCCCAGAATTTGTTGGGCACACCCAGCCATGGAAAACCAGGAGCAACAACCTGGCCCCAGGGTGGTGTGGGGAGGGAAGGGAACACAGCTGATATAAAGTGCTGGGGAAGGGAAAAATCAGTGCCAGTGTGGGAGATAACGTGTGCTGCTATCTTACAGCTGCCAAACCCCTACTGCAGAGCAGGACCCTGGAGGCAGGAGCAATGCACTGTAGCAAATCACTGTTGGGCAGCAATTAAAACAAGTAGCAAAAGTTCAATCCAAACTTTAATTGTGCTCCTGTAGGGTAAACCTATCGCTGGCTCATGGCTCTTCTAGCTTTGAGATGGCGTTTTTGGAAGGTACCACATTTCTTCCTGCCTGAGGGAAAGTGTTTCCCTCTTTGAGAGCTAAATTAACTATAGTCAGATGCTAGTGTTGCTCATCCTACTGAGGCTCTGAGGACTTTTTGCTTGGCTGAACCCTTTAAAGCAAAGTGGCTGAAAATGCCTTCCAGAGAGCATTACCTTCCAGCTCTGCAGGTGTATAACCAACAAATGTTGCCTGCATGCCAAAACCAAACATAATAGCACACTTTTTGCTTCTGTAACTTGTCCTGATGTGGCTATGATTCTATGAATTCCCTGAGCCTTTAGCTTTGATCCCTAAATAGCCTGACCCTTCGGTGGGGAACCTGCCTCCCTGGGACAAGTAGCACCCACTGCATGGCCGTGCTGGGACCGCTGTGCTCCTGCATGGCCACGTCAGCAGGGGACACAGACTCAAAGCATGAGCATGTCCTGCTGTGGGGTGGTAGCAGTAGGGGTACAGCCCGGCTCTCCATGGGGCAGGAGGTGGTGGTGGCCAGAGCTTCTCCAGCTGCCCCCAGCCTTCTGAGTACTCTGGAGCAGCACATACTGGTGGGGTGAGCACTGGCAGGGAGGAGGTTTGGGGTAGGTTGCAGATGTGGGTGGAAACAGTCACTTGGACTGGAAGGGATGGGAGTTTTAGGCTCACCCCGGGCTGGTGCACGGGTGCATGTCCAGGTGGCCTCTTCCCCTTGACCCCAGAACCTGACACAGGGTTACTTGCATGTTCTCCTGCTGATGGATTTGCATGTTGCTTGGCAAATGGGAGTGGGATGTAGCAAAATGGGGAGATGATGGAGCCTGAAAATAATTTCTGGAAGTAAGGACTAGTAAGGAAGTGGAGATGGATGAAAACTTGAGGTTGTTGCTTCTTGTCTTCCAGGGTCAGATTTTCCTTGGATATTGGCATATGTGCCTATAAGAAGCTGCCACAGAGTCCTGAAGGACAAGTACGGGGAATTTTCTCCTCCAGTGTACCGCGGTGATTCCCCAATAAACTTTTGGTGCAACTGGACAATCTGGGCAGGCTCCAGAAAGCATGTAATAATTTATATTCAGGGTTTTATCACTAAGGAGGGTTGCAACAAAAATGAGGATAAAATCCTATTTGAAGGAGTTTCTTCACTGGTGGAAAACAGTGTGGTTTATGCTTGCTGGAAAAAGGAGATGCATGTTTTTGCTACCTTTGCTCAGGCTGTCCACGTTGTGTTGCTGAAGAGGTACTTGCCAAACTGCAGAGAGACACAATTTAAAGGGAAGTACTACATCTTCCAAGAGCAGGAAGGTGACTCTTCCTCCAAAGATGATGTTATTTCTGAAACTCCTGCTCCAAAACTACCAAAGCAAGATAGTATTTTTCAGTCTGGATGGGCTGAAGACCTTAGAGATGTGCTGGGCTTTGCAACCACCCGTATCACCGTGAGCCTTGGCAAGACCACGCTGTTGAGTGGTGGGTTGCTGGTGAGAAGAGGGAGCACGCTGGGTACTACGGCTGTGGGAAGTCCTGTGGAGTTGGTCCCATATGAAGGTGCAAGGACACCCCTCCTGGAAACAAAAGCTCCTTGTGTGCTGGGGTCTGAGCTGCGAGGAGGTCTGAGATGCTGCAAGGAAGCTCAAGGCAGAGGAACACCTGGGGGCATAATCTCCACTGCAGCACAGGATACCTGGAGTCAGAGTCTCTCCATGAGTGGGGACGTCGCTGTGAGTTTTAGTTATACACACAAGCTTTCAAGTGTGCTTTTGGAAACTCCTTTGCTCAGTGCCTTGCAGGTAGTGGAGCCTTTTTTGCAGCCGGCAGGCATTGGTCTGGAGAAAAGGCAATCTGTCCTGCACCCTACCCTGAGGCCAAAAGATCTGGGAGACCTACAGTTTACTATTAAACCAACACACACAAGTTGCCTGGACTTGGCTGCACTCTCACAGGCTTTGTCCCCTGGCAGAAGAAATAACAAAGAGAGCACAGATACCACCATGTACCAAGGGCTCGACACAGTCAGTTTAGAGAAGGATGAAAGCCATCCCCAGTCAAGTGTCCTGGCTGATGACATGGCAAGCAGTGATGCTGATGGCCTTGCAAAGGGCCTGATGCCCAGCCTGAGTAGCCCGTATGAAGTGGTAAATGGGGATTGCTCACAGCTGCTACTTCAGAGAAACCAAAGATGCCAAAGCTGTTTTGGGGATTTGTCCATGACTCAACCTGAGTTGGGAACAGCTGGCCTCCAACCTACAAAGCTCATGGATATTTCTGCCCCGGAATGTTTTAGGGGAGTTGTTGAGGGGAAAACAGTGTTGCATCCCACAGCACCATGGGACATCCTTCAAGAGCATTCTCATTTGTGTGGCCGGAGCAGTAATGTCCTGCATTCAGCCCCTACAGACCCTGGGAGCCTTCCCCAAAATACCCAAGCACAAGACTATCCAGCTGCTGAGAAAGCTTGTGCATCTTTCTTAGGTGTAAAAAGCTGCCACCACCAAAGTGACAGAGCTACACAGCCAGGGCTGGCTGTACCCCCTTTGCCAACAGGACTGGAGCACCCTCCCACAGCCATGTCCACCCTAGGGACAAAAATAATCCCTGCGCTCGTGGTCTCCTGCACAGAACCTGTCCCTGCCGACTTTGGCGCTACCGATTTCACCCCTGAAGTACCTCTTCCTCCAAAAGTGAAGCCTGTGTCCAGCATGGTCTTCTCTCCACCAGCAGCTTTTGATTTGGACCCTGTTAGCCTCAGGCAAAGGGCAGACGTCTCACTGGCTAGCCCAGGAGGACAAGAGATGGTCTCCCCTTCCCCATCTCACCATCCATCAGTAGCCTCTGAAACGGGTACAGATGAGTCCCCTGGATGCTTTGGCCCTGGGATGCAAAAGCTGGTGCTGGGGGAGGTGGGTGGCCAGCAAGGAGAAGCCTCAGCCCCTGTGGGCTTGGTGGTCGGGAGTCCCTCCCCAGCTTCTGTCACTGGTCCAAAGCCTGGTGTGGGACTTCCTTGGCCTGAGGACCATGTGAGCAGTGGCTCTGGGGTGCCTGTGCAGCATCAGGGCATGGATGCTAATGACAAATTAGCTTCTGCCTCCATCCTTGGGGGATTTAAAATGCAGAAAGCCACAGAAGCTCTCCGAGCGGGTACAGGAAAACAGAGAAATGTCTCCTTCAGCGCCACTCCTGCACACCCTGGTTCTCTTGTGGCCCAAGGGGAAGAAAGAGTGTTGAGAGGCCAAAAGTCTTGGGAACCCTCTGATGATTCTGTATCCAGAAACACCCAGATGCCAGGAGGACAGCAACAGAAACATGCTGGTAGGTTTCCCAATACTTCATATCTTGCCATAAGCCACCTTTAGAAGGCAGAAGTACTTGTGGGGGCAAGGATGATGTCTATCACCTGCAGTCCTAGCCTGGCAGGTGTAACCCAGCTGTCTGGGGAGGGGAAGACTTCCAACAAAGTGGTCTTTTTGACCAAGCCTCTGTTGGAAGCAAAAACATGTAATTCAAGCTGCCAGAGGCTGGATGGGCTGCAAAGAGCCAGACCCCTGCAGAGCAGCTGGGGCCCAGGCTCAGATCCGATTGCAGAGCCGAGATGTGGCTGTGGGGGCTGAAACTATAGAAATCTTGCAGCAGGAGAGGGTTCTAAATGGTGCCTCTTCTGTGGCAATCTGCAGCTTTCCTAGAAGCGTGATATCCGTGTCCTGGTGTGTGCAATAACCGTTGATTATGTGTTTCCTTTCTGATGTGTCAGAGCTAGGACCGCCCTGGGCAATGGAGTACTTCCCTGTCAGGAGCTGCCACATTGTCTTTTGGGACGGGTCTGGGACATTTTACCTGCCACTGCATGCTGACATTAAAACCAACATCTGGTGCAACTGGACCATATTGGCAGGTTCCCAGAAGCACGTTGTCATCTACATCCAGGGGTTCCAGGGGAGTGATGGCTGCGGGAAGAACCAGGACAAGATAATCTTCCAGGGAGTGTTGTCGAGTGTGGAAACCAAAGTGGTATATGCCTGTCACAACCGAGGTACTCTGATCTTTGCTACGCAAGCTACTGTGGTCCATGTATTGTTTCTAGCAGGGAGTGGTTCCCTAAGCCGTGAATATGGACATTTTAAAGGACAGTATTATGTATTCAGAGACTCTGAAACTGTGGGCTCTTCAAATGATACCATAGCTCCCCAAGAGCCTGTCCAGGAGGTCTCCAAAAGAGAGAGCTGGAGGAAGGCAGTAACAAAAGGTTTATTGCCCATGCTGAGAGCTTCTCCGGGCCCATCAGGTGCACCTGCTGGTGGCAGGATCCAGCCTGAGCTTGTGAACCCAGATGAAGAGGCTCAACACTCTCCTGATCTCATGGAAGATGCTCAGTCTGGTCCTAGCCCGAGCAAGCTTGACCTGAACGAGTGTGGTCAGCTGTGGGATGAAACAGAACTGGAAAGGAGCCTTAAGGATGGCAGCACTGAGGGCAGAGAAACCAAAGATGATGTGTTGGTGGAGCTGTCTCCAGCTAGGTGTAAAGCTGAGCTATCTGCTTTGGAGATTGCAAAGGGGGATGTAGAGCTGGTGTCTGCTCTGGTCACCGTAGCTCCATGTCGCTCAGCGAGTGTTCCTTCCTCAGAGGTGCCCAGCAGCAATGTAGATGTCTCTGCCAAATCATCTGGCCTGGATCAGGCCAGTAACAGCCTGTCGGAAGAAGCAGTCACTGCTGCACATAGCACACAGACACCAGTGCTGGAAGAGCCACCACTAAACATGAGCACAAAACCTTCTCCTCTCTACCCTTCTCCTGGTGTGACTGCTGGAGATGTGGTGTCTCCAGGAGAAAGGAATGACGAGCTCTTTGGTAAGGTGGTTTTTGGGTTGTTTGTGGCTGAACTGATGCCCGACACTGTGTAATATCCATTTCCAGTGATGCAGCACACTCTCAAGAGGTTTTGTTTGTAGATATGGCTGTCACCGTCAGTTGGTCCATGTGGTAGCACTCTTGACTCCTGTATCCAAGGCAGGTGGTACTTGAGAAGACATAGGATTATCTGTTGTAACATGGGCACCTATGGGCTGACGCTCCTCTTAACAGGGAGAGGCTTGTTCCTAATCCAAGTGCTCTGAATTGTCCATGGAGGAGCCAGCCTTTATACCCAAAGCAGACTGAATGCCCATCTTGGTGTTAAACAGTTCTGGCTACCTAATGGTAGATTTCTTTTACAGAAATATTTAACCACTGATATATATTAATTTTTGCCTGAAGGTGGAAGAGAAGATGCTTTCAGTTGGTCTTTCCTCCCCTCCAAACTGTTCTTGCCCCTTCATTGTAGATGTGAGGAAGCTCTTTTGCAGTTGCTGGCATCTAATACGCAAGGCCAAAGCTTCTTTTCTTTATTGGGGGTCCAAGGCAGCTTTGTTGGTTGCAGGAGCTCTGGTGGCTTTGCAGAGATAACACTTCATCTGCTTCCAGAAATGGAAATGAGGTTTAGTGGGGTGATTTCTTTCTAAAGATCATTTCCCACTGTAGAGAAGAGTAGATTGTATTTAGAGCTTGATATTTGACTTCAGTACAAGGAATATAGAAAGGAGCTGGCAGATGGCATGCTTCTTGCAAAGTGACGTGTACCTAATATACTTTTTCTCCCTCACTGGTATGCTGAGGTTAGCAGCCTGATTCTTTCCCTTGCTCTGACAGATCTGGTTTCTGCCCTGGCATCTCTGGAGAATGACATGACACTGCAATCACAGCACCATCCTGGAGGTGAGTGATGCAAAGGGTTAAGCATGTCTTAAAACACTGCCCTGAGTTCAGTGTGCTGATTGGAGTTGGTCATGGACATCATCTGCTCATTAAGTTCAGAAAGCAGTGGAGGGTGCTTCTGATTAGTAACCACTCTGAAGACTTTAATTTTTAAGATATCACTGCAATCCCACAGTTGTGCTTTGGCCACTTTGTGGGCTGGAGAAACCTCTGTTCAGATGCTACACCTGACATAAATGTTGGCTTGTTTGAGTTCAAGCATTACTTGCTGGCTGTTTAAAGAAGGTTTTGCCAAGATGAATGAGCCTCACTTCCTCAAATATACTCCAATGGGTGTCTCGTGACTACCTGGATCAGAAACCTGCAGGAGTCCTGCTCCTCAGATTAGGGAGAGGAGTAAAACCTGCTTATTGGGAGTATTAGCAACTAAGCAGCACAATACTGGGCTTATATGGCAGAGCAAGCCACAGAAACAGTTTGTGAAAAGGAGTCAATACAGAAGGAGCCTGAGCTTTGAACAGGAGAAATATTGCTGAATAGATAGGCTTTAAACAGCAGACTCTGGCAAATCTGTGCCAGCCTGGATTCAGCCAGAACACAGCAGTTTATCTAAGCTGATCCCAAACAGACATGGGTGAGAGATGTGGGCTTTTAGACTCCATCACAAATTATGATGACACCTTTGGGAAAGATAATAGCTAAAGAAATGTGAGTGTGATCAGATACACATTAATGCTTTCTATACTTTTTGCTGAAAGATCAATTCCTGTATTCAGCACTGAGCATTACCTAAGGTTTGTTTTCTCCTGTTACTCAACAACTTGTTCTACCTGATGCACAACTTCTGGAAATATCCATGTGGCACTGACTTACACAAGCACATCCTTGTGTAGCTGTTCTACTACAGTTGATGTTTAAGCACTAACTTATTTAAGGAGCCTGTTGTGTTATGTGGACTTAAACATGCTAGGATCTTATGTCTTCTGGTAGATGTGCTGTTTGAAGTAACTATTGAAATCAGACCCAAGGACTGGATTCCTCATGGTGGACGTGAGCTCAGAAAGGGTCTTCTTGAATCTGTGAAGAGCCATGTAAGTCTGGGCGCAGGGAGGGGGAGAAAAACTAATGTGATGTCCCAAATCTTCAACTAGAAGAGACCATGTTGTGCCCTTCATTCCAGGGATTTTCTGTTAAAGCCATATGATGAACCAGCATCTGAGTTGCTTGTGCTGGTTGTCATCTGAGGCCAATACCATGGCAGTGTGCCTGGCTGCAGTGGCTGGCCTTTAGCTGCTGCAGCCCTTCAGAGTGCCATGCCATTGCAAGGCAGTAGAAAAAACACTGCAGAGACAGGGATACAACCAACCAAGGGCTGTAATTCATCTCTGGAAATGGGGCAGGTTGTAAGCCAGAGCCTGAAGAGATCAAGTGTGTGAGCATCTGCTTTCAGGGCTGGACCTAAACTTCCTTTCCAGGATGCAGACTGGAGCAGGTACAGGGTTCAGCCTGCTGCCTAGCCTAGAAAGTCACCATCTGTCCATTGCTGCTCTGCAATGGCTTAGCACACAAATACTTCCCTGGGGCTACTATTGTTCCTTCTCTTCCCAAATTACCTTGTGTGTTGGGGGAGTTGAGCTGAAGCTAAGAAGACGGGAGCAATTACTAGTCTCCTAGAGAAAAGGCCCAGGGCACTGGGCTGTGGGACATCTAAAGTGTCCTGAGTGGTTTGTGAAGGGGAAGAGCATGGTGGGGAGGTAGACAGAGAAAAGAAATTTTTTGCTGCCATATTCCTGCCTATCAAACATCAAATCAGCGCTGGTCATTCTGTTCCTTTGCAGATCCAGGAGAACCTGAAACTTTCTGCCAACAGAGTCAATGAAATAAAGTTAAAGGAAATCAAAAGGTAGGGTTACTGCTGTGTTGCTGGCTTGGCAGGCAACTCTGCTATAACCCGAAATACTTCTTGGACAGAAATGGCTTGGGTTCTCATTCTCCTTCCCCAGGCAGAGACCCAGGTTTGCTCCTCTCCTGTGATGTGTAACTTGTCCTGAAAGTAGAAAAAAAAAAAATCTCTTTTCTAGAGGAAAAATTGTGAAAATGGATGTTTAGTGCTGGCTGGGGCCTTTATAGGTGGATTTAAACTCTGGAGAAAACAGGGATCCTCACACCTGCTGTGATGTCTGCTGGGGAAAGCTGTGAGCTGTCAGCAAGGTCCCTGCCACACTTGGTTGAGGCTGACCTGGGGATGCGAATTGCCACTACAGTTTGCTTTATGAAAATACCTAGTCACTTCAGCCTAGCTCCAAGTGAGGGCCCATTACTGGGCTTTCCTTTTTCCCTTGGTCCAAGTGCAAAGCTGCCTCTTGTCACAAATAATCATTGCAAGAGCCTGCAGCACCACCATCTGAGTGTGTGGGAGGTCTAAACAGGCTTCCAGAGCCAGGCCTGGTGGTGATGCTTTCCTCCTGTCTCACCCTGGGCTCTCCCCTGTCTGCAGGACGAGCGGTGCCAACCTGCTGCTCACCTTCTGGCTGCACCTGAAGCCAGAGGAGAGAAATGTGTCTCTGCTCCTGCACTCCCAGCTGGAGGAGTTGCTTGGCACCTCAGTAGGAGTGGAGAAGCTGCAGCTTGTTTCACTGCTTGTTGAAGGTGGGTGTTTCACTTTTCTCTGGGACAAACCCTTTTATGCCAAGCCTGACTCGACTTACAGCATCTATTCCCCCGTTACAGATGTGAACGAATGCAGTGCTGGGGTCGGCCTCTGCGGGGAGGAGGCGGACTGCTTCAACGGCGTGGGCACGTACTTCTGTCGCTGCAAAAAGGACTATGAAGATCATTCTCCCACCAGGTCCGGCACCCTCTGCATCCGTGCTCCCCGATCAGGTAGAGGACAAAGTAGTGGCTCTGCTTTCTCCTGCACCTGGGTGTTTTTCTCGTGTGTGTGAGCGAGTCATTTGTCATCGCTCTTGCCACATGTAACCTGGCATGAGCACGTTGGGGTAAGGGGCTCTCTCCTTGACTGGGGTCCTACCAGCTGCGCCTCTGCTAATATGCATTGCATGTGATGCTTAAAAATGGCACTGCTATTGGCACGGTGGCTTTGGATATCTGGGCCTGGTGCGGGAAGGATATATAATACCTTTGCAAAGCTATTCCCAGCTGGTTAGGCTTCTTCCTTTGGCTTTAGGAGGAGTTCTTTGGGAGTTATATTCAGATATGAGTGGACTGGAGGCAAATGTGATCCTTTTGGAAACTGAGGGGAGGGAGGAAGAGTGAAGTTTAGGCAGCATAGGTATTTCAGTTAGGAGGAGAGCCTATACTCAAAGGAGAAGTGATCTTTCCTGGACTCCAAAGGCATCAGCTTTCAGAGGTTAGCCTAGATAGGCATCTAAGGGGTGACCTGAATCAGTTAACCTTGTCAGGTTAAAGTATTGTTACTTGTTGGGTGTAATTGAGTGTGATATCTGTGTTCCCAAAGGCTCTTCAGAATGGTACCTGGAAGTTTTAGGGAGTGCTGCTACTTCTAGGCTCCTCAATACAAGAGAGACTTGGACATACTGGAGAAAGGCCAATGAAGGGCCACAAGGATGAGGAAGGGACTGGAGCATCTCTCCTATGAGGAAGGGCTGAGAGAGCTGGGACTGTTTAGCCTGGAGAAAAGAAGTCTCGGGGGGGATCTTTTTAATGTATATAAATACCTGAAGGGAGGGTGGAAAGAAGACAGAGCCAGGCTCTTCTCAGTAGTACCTGTTGACAGGACCAGAGGCAGTGGGCACAAAGTGAAACACAGGAGATTCCCTCTGGACATCAGGAAACACTTTTTTTGCTGTGAAGGTGACTGAGCACCAGCACAGGTTGCCCAGGGAGGTTGTGGAGTCTCTATCCTTGGAGATATTAAAAAAACTGTCTAGACATGGTCCTGGGCCACTGGCTCTAGGTGGCCCTGATTGAGCAGGCGTGTTGGACCAGATGACCTCCAGAGGTCCCTTCCCACCTCAACCCCTCTGTGATTTCCACTTCCCTGCTCAAGGGAGGCTGTGGATGGAAATGTTTGGTAAAGCTCGTGCTCCCTGGGAGCAGTAAGTCGATGCGGCAGCCAGCACCTGAACCTGGAGCTTAGCCTGGAGTATTTAACAGGTGTTTAAATATTTGCAACAGCCTGTGGTGTTTGCTGCCATGCTCTGCTCACTGGCTGTGTTGGCACTTCCAAGTGTAATCTCTCCATGAGGCTTAGCCTCTCTTTCCCTAGTCTGCTATTTTCTCTGCATCAGGGTTACAACTTGGCCCGTGTGAGCCCAGACCTTCTGCATCTTCTGGCCTTTGCTGCTCGGAGCTTGTTGCTATAAGCAGTGTGGCCGAGCGTGATTTATGAGTTACCTCTGCTGTAACTGATGTGATCAGCAAACTTGGTCACTCAGAGTGCCCTGTGATCTCCTGTCACACTGTGTAGATCTTGGTGAGAAAGACGTTGATGTTCCTGGTGTTTACCCCAGCACTCCCCTGACATATTTGACACAAGGCTAAGCAGATGGTGTGTGGTGCTTGACTATAATCAGAGCTGGCTAATCCAATCTTGCAGAGTAATGGGGCCATCCAGCCTGAAAAACAGCAAGATTTTGCAATATTCTCAAAACATTGCTGCTACTTTACCAAAACTACTTCTCATCCCTGCAGTGCTTGATGTGGCTTAAACCTGCATGTGAGCTTGCAGATGAATTGCATTTCTCATCCATCCTCCCAGCTCCAAATTCATTAACCAGTTATGTAGTCTAAGCCTATCCAGATCAGCTGGATATTGTTATATATAAATTTATAAATGCATATTTACCCCTTGGGTCAAGGAGAGGGTCCCTTCAGGTCTGGATGAGAATGGTAGCAGGCCTTCTAGCCTCTATATAGCTGCACAAGGGCTTGGCAATGGCTTTGCTCTATCGGGGCTCTCCTGGGGTAGCACCAGCCCTGTGCTGCTCCTGCAGGCTGGCTCTTGGTCTAAATATTTCTTTGGGATGGAGGTTTTGGAGAGATGCTCTGCCCCGGAGGCAGCTGTGAGGGTTTCTGGGGGGCAGCAGGGGAGATGTTGACCATCCTGGAGGGGCACCCACAGCTCCAGGTCTCACCCCTGAGCACTGTGGTGATGATGTGGGAGACGTGGGGGAACTTTGTGAGCACAGTGGGGGCCACTGGGGCAAGCAGGATGAGTCCATGGCCTTTCTCTTGCAGGAATGGGCTTCTTTCTCCGCCACGCTGACATCCTGGTGGGGGCAGCCATCACGGCCGGCCTGGTGATGCTGGTGGCTGCTGGTGCCCTGTGCAGGGCAGCCAGGTGGGGACGGCGCCCCAGGAGGAACCTGAGCCCTGAGGAGCCACCCATGAGGGCTGCGGAGGAGCCAGCGATGGAGCTGCATGACCTGGGGGAATGCCTGCGACTTGACCCCTTCCAGCTGAAGCTGCGGGCCAGGCCCCCCGAGTGGCTGTGGGGTGCCCGGGCCCACCCTGGCCAGGCGTACCGGGTCTTCCTGGAGCAGTCCCCCCCACTCTGAGGGGGTCCCGGGGCTCCCCAAACCCCCTGTGGCCTCAGTGACCTGCACAGTCGCTCCTGCCTTCCCTGGCCAAGACAAGCCACCAGCTGTGCAAACCAAACCCTTCTGGTGTGTTTTATGGATCGTGAATATCCCACCACAGTCTTCCTTGTCTTGTCATTTCATTTTTTTAATACTTGCTCAGCTTGGGAAACAAAGCGCTTGCTCCGCACCACTGTACATCTTCTCCTGACTTAGCCTGCTTGAGAGCTGCGCAGAACTGTCAGCCCATGGAAATTAAACACTTTTTTTAAGGAAAAAAGGAAATAAGATGTTTTGGTGCTTAATTTAAGAAATTAAAAATTACTCTGCATCTGTGCTCAGTGATGCCTGCTGAGGAAGCCCTGGCATGACCTGAGGATCTGGGGGGGGCTTCTTCCAGCCTGGCTGAGAAACAACCCTAGAGCTTGACTTAAAACTTTGGGGAGACTCCTGGCCGGGTTATAGCACATGGGTCCCCTGTCACTGAACGATGGGGCCAGCATTTTTGGCGCTTGCATGAATGCTGAGTGCTGAGATGCTGGCTGCAAAAAGCACCACTGCCAAATAAATCCTCCTTGCTGGCAGTAAAGCACAGTCATCTGCCCAGCTTGCCTTCTCCCACTACCCCTTCCAGCTGCAGGCTTGTAACTTCTCTCTCTGTCTAATTTAGGGAATTTAAAATTTGAATTACCTTTTTTTTTTCTGTCCGGGAAGATGTGTGAATGGTGTGGTGGCAAGTGTCCCACTGGAGGGCACTGTCTGCCACCAAAAACTCAGCAAGGGCTGCTGCTGCAGAGCTGTGCCCCTGTGCTGGCCTGGGCAGGGGCTGCCAGATGTGGGGCGCAGCCAGAGCTGGGGGTCCCTGGCTGAGCCAGGACCAGTTAGTGCAGCTCATGGATGGTCTCTTTGCATTCGTTGACCAGCTTTTGCCAAGATGTGCTGTGGAGGTGTGGGTTGAATGAAGGAGCTTGCACATGTGTTCCCAGTTCAGTGTTTGCTCTCCAGGGTGAGCTTAACAGGGGCTGGAAAAGGCCCTGCTGTGTTTCTCTGCAGGGAAGTGGGGAGGATGATGGTGAAGGAGGAAGAATGGACCTCAGAGATTTCCCTAAGAGTAAATCTTTTCTACCCTTCCCTCCAAAAAGCAATTCCTCTATCTCAGCTGTTGAATCATGGGAGAAGCAACATTTGCAGCATGGAGGGGGATATGCCGAGGGAGGGGGCTGCAGCAATAATCGGGGCATTATAAATGCCAACATTGTGCAAAATCAGGCGAGAGCACGTTACTTGCACTGAGATGATAAAGAAACGAGCATCCCTGGTGCTTGGCTGGCAGCTGCGGTGCCCCTCCGGTGAGGGGTGGCTGTGTTGCTCTCCCATAACAGGCTCATCCAAATTAGTTGATGCTGATGGGGCCCTCCTGCCTGCAGAGATATGCAAACCAGAATGAACACCTCCCTGCATACACTCCTCCAACAGCAACTCACTTCAGTGCTGCTTAGTGCCATCCAGGTTTGTATACTGATAAAGTCAGACAAAAATAGGTCTCCCAAAGACATCCTGATTGTTGCTTCCTTTGACGTACAATCAGCTCTTACCGCCCATTTTCTATGTGTGGTTTTCAAAGTATTTTGCAAATAGCAGAGAATGAAATGCAAACGTCTCCCTAGGAGGCAGATAAGTGTGTGTAATTTTCCATCGTAAAGAGAAGGAAATCATTAATGGGTTTGCGCAGAGTGAGTGTCAAAGAAAAGCAGCAGGGGTTAAAATAACACTGTCCTTGTCTTGGCCTTGGATGTGACTGGCTCCCTTCTCCCCTTTTCCCTCCTTGGCTCCATGAGGGGGCTTGGAGGCTCTTCAGGTTTCAAACTCTGCTCTCTCTCCCAGCAAGGTAAGGTTTGGATCCCGAAGCCAAGCAACTAATGAGCAGATCGATGTTTCTGCTGACTTCCCAGCTTTTCCAGGAGCAAGGTGAGCCCCAAATTGTGCTCCTGTGTGGGAAGCCAGCTCCTGTGATACTCAGCAGGTTAGCGAAAGCTGTTGTATCTCCCCAAGCCCATGGTGCCATCCAGGAGCGAGTCAAAGGTACCAACTTACCTTCCACAAGCCATTTGAGCCGCATCCCACTCCTTCCCTAGCCACAGCATGTTTTGTCCCATTTTAAGAGGTTTCCTCAAGTTCGATTATCACCACTGTGTAGCTGCTGGAAAGCATCAGAAGCTGGATGTTTAGTTACTTTCCTTCACAATGTACTGAACAAAGGAGTGACACACATTGGGAATGCAGCTGGTGCCTTCAAGAGCTCATGGCAGCTCCACTTCATTGCTGCTTCTGTAAGTCACGGTGCTTCAAACTCAAAGGACTGCTTATACATTAAAAAAAAAAAAAATCCACCTGTGCCACAAGCACATGCTATGAATGCTACCCACACAACAAGTGAAATAATTCCTCTCCAGGTCATTCCCAGTGGTTTGATCTGAAACTTGCTCTCAGGCTGACCCAGAGCTACTCTGGCACAAGGAGTCTTGCAGGTGATCCCGGCTGTTTCGGTGCACTGGTAATGACGTGCCATTCCCTGGCTTGGCTTGTTTCAAATACAGAGATGATTTAGGGCCGAGCCAGGCCAGGCAGCACCCGGGCCCCATTACCCACCGAGGAGCTACATCAGTGCTTGCAGGGGATAGGCTGCCCCAGCAAATGGTGGGCAGGGAGAGGTGCTGGTCTTCAAGCCTGCAAAAGGTGATGTTTTGCTGGTTTTAGAGCTTTTCCTTTCTCTTTTTAGGGCTTTCCTTTTTTCTTCTTTTTTTGTGTGGCTCTGGGGGAGACAGCAAGGTGACCTGAGATGGAGAGGGCTGTTGCAAGCCCCACGCCATCAGGGTTTCCAGTTCTAGTTCGCATCATGGTTTTCTCTGTGATTTTGGAGAAGACAATGTGGAGGTCAGGGACAGGCATTGGGAGAAAATGCAGACTTAGAGATAAGCTTTGTAGCTGGTATCAAGGGAGCAAGGTTTGTCCTCCTGCTCTGTGGGCCTGGCCAAGGTAAGGGATTTTCTCCCCAGCACCGTGACTGCTCTGGGATGAGCAATCCCTGCAATCCCCAAAGCAGAGGTGCCCTACGGGGGTGGATGGAGACCCACGTTTGAGGATGTGCTACAGCTGCAAAGGGAGACATCCGGCAGCATCCCCTGCTGTGCAAGGGAGGGTGGGATGATTGCTTGGCAGCTTTCAGTCAAGGGATCAAAACTTTGAGATATAGATACATACTGTCTTGTACATGCATGGGCACATACACAAGAAGGTGATGGGCTGGAGGCCTCCTGCTCTTCCGGGAGTGATTTTCTTAATTTTCTTTGACTGATGCCTCAGAGAAGAGATTGAGTGAAAGATCCCTCCCTCATTCGGGTTGTTTTATTTTTTTCTTGGTCACAAGTTATCTATGATATAGTGGATATGAAGTGTTTTAAGTGCTTAAAAAATCTGATCCATGCTGTGCTGATTCCCAGCCCTGCCTGTTGTAGCTGTATCATTAATAAGCAGATAATCTTCCACACATGGCGTTATACTACTGCAGAGCACAGCTGGGACTTCTAGCAGCGCCATGGAATTATCTCCCCCTTAATGGCTCATCCCCGCTCCGGCGTTATGGCTGGGAGGTATATCCTCAGCGATAGTATGGTGTGCCACAGAGATAATGAATCCAAGGATGGAGCTGGTGCTTCCCCCCGGAGCCCACACCACCTGCACCCAGAGCAGTGCACGGTTAGCACAACCCCATCAGCGGTTGGTGAGAAAAAGTAGGAGATACAAGGATGGAAATGGCTTGCTTGGTCTGCATGCTATGAGAGGGAAAGAGATGATGTCATTCCTGATAAAGACCATCATCAGCTGAGCTGTCATTTCTTGAGGACGGGTTTCAGGCTGGATATGTGCGGCACAGGCAGCAGCAGAGGAGCAGACTGAAGAGTTTCTGTTCCCGGGTAGGATACCAGCCAGGTGCATCCTTGCTGGCTTTCCCCCATTTGTAGAAATGAAATGTAATCCTTGCCTAATGCAAAGGGATGCCCTGCTCGTAAGTGCATTCCCATGCTTACATGCAAGGAGCTGCAGAACTGTAAACCATTTATCCCCTCCTGTATGACAGAGTCAGACAACACTTTTCCTGATGTAAAACAAATGGTGATGCCTTTTACAGCTTACTCTTTGAGAGAGGCCAGTGGGTTTCTCTGAGATTTCAGGTGCTTGGGGTTGTGTCTGGGGCCGGCAGAGCCAGAAGAGGATGGCCAGGCGATCTTGTGACCAGCTCCTGAAGCAGGTGTCTCCGAAATGCTTGTTCAGTCAGGCTCGGGCTGGATCCCCGGTGGGAGATCGCCCTGAGCAAGCAGCCTCCAGGTTTGGAGGCTGTGGTTTCTTGTGCAACGAGGACAAGGGGCAAAGCTCTGCCTGCCTCCGCTTTGCCCAGCACATGGCTTGCTCTTAAACCCGGGGAGGGGAGGATAACTAATGCTGCAGGGAAAGTCCCCAGCATTTAATTTACCTGCTTCAGCCTATTCCCATGCACTAAAGTTGTGGATGCCCCCTCCCTGGAAGTGTTCAAGGCCAGGTTGGATGAGGCTTTGGGCAACCTGATTAGTGGAAGGTATCCCTGCCCATGGCAGGCAGGGGTGGAACTCGATGATCTTTAAGGTCCCTTCCAACCCAAACCATTCTGTGATTCTATGATTCTATGACGTCTTAAATTCATGATGTAAACCACTGAGGGAAATCCTGTGACTTCCACTGCAGCGCAGCCAGCTGCCGGGGGAGGACCTGGCCACTTGGACCTGCTGGTCCAAGGCAAGGATGGGAGCTGGCTTCAGCTTATGATTTTTTTGATTTCTATTGCTTGCAGTTTGCACTGTATCCCAGGCACAAGGCTCCCACTGGACCATCTTTCCCTGCCATCCTTCATCCAGACAAACTGTCCCGCTGATGCTCATGTGCTGGCCCAGGGGGGAGGGAGGAAAGCCCAGCACAGTGATGTGCCCAGGCAGGGCTTGCTGCTGCCAAACCCACTACAGTAGCAGGTCCATCCGTGCTTGGTGTGAAAGCAGGAGGTGGAGCTGGCACGCTGCCTCTCTCCTTATCGGGTGTGAAGTGACAGCACCTGCTCCTCATGGCTGCGCTTTGGAGAAATGTCTGCCTTTTACTGGAAGCATCTAAGGTGCACGTGTGATCTGTATGCAAAACACAGCAGGACTCAGATCCGGCCATCGAGCCCATCATAAGAAATAGGTGTTATGGTTTCCCTGTTACAAATATCCACTGTTTCAGTCCTGAATAATGTTGCTTTTTATTTTCCACTGAGGCCGAAGGAGCTGCGCGCAGTCCTGCTTTGCATGATGAACACCAGGCTGGTTTTAGGAACAGCCCATCCCTGCTTTGCTGCTCTCCCAAGTCGAACAGAGAGGGGTTGAATTTCTTCCCTCTACTGCAGGTCAGGGTATTGGCATCTGCTCTTCTCCCTCATCTGTGGTAGAGTGAATTAATAGACAATAAAACGAGACAAATCTGCTGGATCTGTAAATCTGAATTCGGGCACTGCAGTCTGAGATTGACTGGGAGCTCTGCTGCTTCTGACATCCAAAATGAATTTGTCACCTTGCTGTGCAGCACTCTGCTCACTCACAGCCCTTGGCCATATGAAATGACAAACTCTGTTGATTTATGGGCCACCAGGTATGATTTTTTGGCAGTAGGAACCGTTCTCTGACGCATTATCGCTGCACAACTGTGGTGTGTGCAGAGGTTTCAGAGAGTCCATGATTAACTTGGAGACTGGGAGATGTCCTAGGAGCTGCGGGGGAGGAACAGTACTTGAATGTCAGCAGATTTTTATTTTTTGTAAAGACATTTACTGAGCCCTGGTTGAACTCATTCTTCCAAAATGCTTCAAGTTCATCTGATTGTTTTTTCCCTGAGTTTTGAAGCAGGCAGGGCAAGCCTCATCTAGCGGCAGAGCACTGTCCTTGGACATGAATCATCAAGCTAGGGGAGAAGATGTGGAGGCAGTTCCTTGTGGGAGACCCCTCGCCCTATCCATTTGCACGTGCCTCATCAGAAAAGCCATGAAGAACAGAAGACACCTCATTCAACATGTGGTGGCCATGGCTGGTGCCTCAGCCTTGGTAGTGAAAGCAAAAAATAACATGTGGGGAGAATCGCTGCAAAGGGAGATGCTGGAAAAGAGTTTGGTTTCCTTTCTACAACCAGCAGAGAGATGGGAAAGGGATGTGGGCACTCACAGCCTGCTGGGACACCATTTGTGTGTCTTCTGCTGCCTGTGAACGTCTGCCCATTGGTAGAGGCTGGGGTATTGCTGAGGTTATTGTCATGCCAAGGGAGATCTCCAGAGGCTCAATGTCACCATGTGCCCTGCCAGGTTTAGGAGGACACCTCCTCGTGTTCCCTGCCAAACTCCTCCTCTCACCCTCCTTCTCCATTGCGTCTGCACACTGGGGAGGAACCTCAGGCTCATCTAAGGCCTCATTTAAGGTGCTAGATGGTAGAGCAGTAAATGGGCCCTAAGTGAGCAAAGAGGGTATTTTCATGGACAGATGATAAAGAGATGTTTATAGGAGTGGGGATGAATTCAGAGACCAGAAGGATGCTTCAGCCTTTGCTGTCATTGCTCTGTGTTGCGGCAGCAGTGGAAAGTGCAGGTGGTACCCAGGGACTTGGGGTGCCCATGGGCTCCCTTCTCCCTCGAGACAAACCCCACACCCCGTGGGGACCCAGGCTGTGCAGATGGGCGGCAGCAGAGCTGGGGCACGCTTCACTGCTTCTCCCCTGCTGAAAAAAGGATCCTTGCAGAGGATGAAGCAAAGAGGCAGCAAACCTCAAGACAAATGTTCATAGATATATTCATCATCAGAGATGTTGGCTTGCTTCTCCGTGTAGTTACTGAGTAATACATATAGGAAATTTGTGATGGCACGTGGATGATCGTGCAGCCTGTGCTCCACAGGGCAGGGGCTACCAAGGAGTCTCCAGGGAGACTTCCACCGGGAAAGAGTTTTGGAAAAATACCTGAGAGTGTAATTGTACGCAGCACGTCTAAAAAGGCATGGTGGAGGGAAAAAAGCTTCCTTCTTCCTAGAGATGCTTTTGAGTGCCATTGATGCAGGATGAAATTAGCCATATCCAGAGGTGGGGAAACTCTGTTCAACTCTCTTTTCTCCATCTCCTCAGAACAATTTGAATGCATCGCTGTGCTTGCTCTAACCGGACAACAGGTAAAAAATACTACTGGCCTTGCATTAAGCTTTGTGCTTTACTGAATTGGTCAGCCACGTGGCTATGTATTGTAGCACTGCCATTGTATGAGGCACTTTCTGCCAAACTAAACCTTTCCTGGCCATGACCTTTATATGCAATGTACATATGAGATTTCCTAAGCAATCCCTTGCAGTAAAGGAGGGTGTGGAGGCTCCAGCAAGCCCCATGACCCCGCGGGAGGGCAGGAATAACCCCTCCTGCAGGCAAGCAAGGTTTATAGAGAGTTGCCTCTGCTTGCGTTGCAACTGAAACAAAACCAAAGGCTGAAGCCCAAGAGAAATGGCAAAATGGCTTCAGCTTATTGCTGCTGTTCAAAAATGCAGTCGTGGGACTGGGTGGGTGATGAAAATTATTATAGTTTGGAGAGATCCCTGGATGAAAAGCTTAGGGATTGGTGCAGCTTAGTTTAAGAGGGAAAGAAATAAAAGGCTGTCGTAGTGATATATATCCTAAAACTGGCTTGTCTCATAGTACAGGAATGAGGGGACGCTCCCTGAAAGCAATCTGCAAAGGCAAACTTTAAACTCATAAAGGAAATATTTTATTTTTTTCATCATGTGAAATGGGGCAGTGGAGTTCACTGACAGCAGATACAACCGAGAGCAAGCTCTGCAGTGCCCAAACAGAAGTTAGGTATGGGGGTGAGGACTGAGGATGACCCACAGTTAAGTGAAAATACATGATGAAGGGTTTGAAAGTGTCCTGCTTCAGGCCATAACTGGTGGGAGCGGGAAGGGATTTCTTTGCACAGCAGACTAAAGTGATGTTCTGGCACCTACAGCTGGGACTCAGCTGCATAGGGTCATGCCAGCCGAGGACGAGGACCTTCCTCTGATCAGTGCCCTGGCCAAAACACACCTCTTTCTGAGGGCTGACGTGATGCTCTGTGGTGGAAATGGCTCCTTGTTCCCACCAAGCACTGGCACACACTTCTGGGGCTTTGCTGCATGCAGGGAAAAGTGGAAATGTGGCTTTAATGCTGTGATTTGAATGGCACTAGGCTGGTGAGGCTGTAATATAACCACAAATCAAGGACAATCCCTCCTGGAGAGTCTTTTTTACCATATCAGCTCAAGTGTAGAAACTTTTAGAGGTATTTTGTTGACTGACTGGGTGATACCCACCCAAGTGAGTGATTGCAATGTGGAAAAATGCAGTAAATATGGCTAAAAAATTACTTGGGGATGCTGGGGAGAACCCCATCTCCTGGAAAGCTCAGGCTGCTTCTGAGCAGGGATTTCTCACTGAACTTCCCCGGGCAGCCCTTCGAGAACCAGTGACGGTGGTTCAAAAGCCTGAACGCTAGCACTTAGACCATGGGATGGCCATCCCAGAGGTACAGAGGCTTCGAGTGACCCCAGATCCCTCAACATCAGTCTGAGCCAGGCTGCTGAAGAAGGTGCAGGTTGGGCCATGCAAGCTGGTGTGCAGCAAGGCAGCAAATGGGCATTGCAGGGAAGGGGTGACCACGGCGAGGGTGGGCTTGGAAAGCCTGCGGCTTTGCATCTGAGCAGCTTTTGGGCTGAGAGCTTTAAATTAAGCTGTCCTGTGATGTGGGTTTGAGGACAGACGGTGACAACCCTGTGGATATCACGTGAGAGTTTGATTCCTTCGTTTGAGCTGCTGCCATGTACACAGTTATTACCTGCAGATGTGTGTGTGCAAGCACGGGCTCTGCGGGGATGGAGCAGAGAAGCTGGCTTTGTGGGGGTGAGGAGCACTGTCTAAATAGCAAGATTTCCTGGAAGGAGGCAGCACATACTGCGAATTGGGTCTGTTCCCAGAGCATCTTAACTCACAAGTGATTAGCTGTTAATTATTATGCTATAAATTACTTAATAAATGAGTATTCTTCACAGCATCTATTGTACCATATGACATCTGCTAAGCTGTGTGAAATACACATAATTACTGTCACAGAAATGTAATTATAGCTCTTCCCCCCAAATTCTTGTGCAGCTGCCAGCCGTGGCATGGGCACTTGGTCCAGGGCGATGTGCAGGCAGTGCCACCATGCACCACCAGCCACCTTGTCCCCGCCTCCAAGTTTGCTTTTGGCTTTTCAGCGAATGCCAGGATTCAACTTACAGAAGGCGAAAAAGCCATGCCCAGCTGCGCATCACCTGTGTTTCAGCCTCAGCATCAGGCTTAAAAGCACCCTGAGGATAACATTAAGCTCTCTGTAGATAGCTTTTAAAAAAATATTAAAAAAATCCTACTGAACATATTGATTTTATTCCAGTTTTGTTTATAAATGTTTTTACTTTATAAGGCTTTAATAGTTAAAACTAGAAGAGTGCATTCTCCTGCTGGGATACTTCGGTTCAAAATGTTCTTCTAGTGACCTAAGTTTGTTTATGGCCCTGAAGAGGGAGAGGTGGAGTCTTTTAACTGAGATCATCAAAATATTTGTGCTGGTATGTGTGTTTTAGACCTGCCCTTGAAATTATTCAGCTTAGCTGTGGCTTGGCTTGTTTTGGGCATTTGAGCTTTAATTTTTCCCCCTAGTTCTTGTTGGTCTGACTTGTGGTAGTTGGCTGTGGGACTGTGTAATTGTGGGTTTGGGTGTTTTCAGCTGTTTTTTGGGGACATGCAGTGGTCTGGGCTTGCTCAGAGGTGGAAGGGGCAAGAGGAAATATGCAGAAAAACATCTGCACGTGGCTGAATAAGTGCAGCAGCTTAAACTTATTTAAGAGATTTTCTAACATACTGAGCCAAAGTGCCTCTCTTAAGGGCGGGCTGCACATGTGGAAGATACATTGCAGTAAAGATGTGCTTGATAATGCTAACTCTAGTAGGATTTTGGTCGTAGCTTCTACAATTAAACCACACAGTCACAGTGATGATGGGCAATTTTATTCGAGGATTTCCATGTCCCTCGGGCCTTGTCACGCTCTCCTCCTCTCCACTTTGGAGACAGATCATGGAAAAGACCTCACAGGGCTTCAAAGGTACAACCTGGGAGCATTTAAAGCAATCAGATTTTACTTTTTTGAAGGGGATGCTGGACATTTTCTAGAATGTAAATCTCTCAAAGCAGGTGGCTGAAGTCAGTGTATCCTGCAGAAGGAGGCGCGTGCTGCGTCTCAGCCGAGAGGCTGTCCTCCACTGATGGCACGGCACACCAGGAACTTTCGCAAAGTGCTTCTCGTTGCTAGTTCAATTTGCTGCTACACGATGCACTGCTTTAAAACCTGGCTCTGTTTGCTCTTGATTTCTCCCAGCCATAGAGGAGGAGAAAAATAATTCCTTCTCTGTTGTAGCCGGCAGGTGGTAAGCTACGCTACACCCACCCACGCTGCCTCTCCCTGTGCCTGTGCCGGTTACACAGCATCTACTGCATCGCCCCATTGACAGGTTCTGCTGCAGGCTGCTTATATTTTTTTCCATTTTAAGAAGAATGCAGGCACCTGAGATAGAGGGTTTAGATGACTTGGGAAGGTTTCAGCAGTGAATAAATCCCAATCCACTGCAACTCTGTGCTTGCTCTCCTGCCACAGCTTCTTCCTGGGTTGCAAGGGAGCAGGGAGCTATCAACAAGGATAATAAGCACTAGATATTACAACAGGGATTTCTTACATTGCTGGCAAGAGGAAAAGCTGCCCTGCCCCTCTGCTGGCTGAAAACAGTATAGAAAGTATTTCCAATGATTTTTTTTCCCCTAAAAGGTTCCAGGCAACAGCATCCATGTAAGTGCATGCTGCTGCTGACAGTGAAGCCGATGCCTCCATTTTTATTAGTTTCCAAATCGCACTGATGCAGTAGCAGAGCAAACAAGACCGTAAGCATTGCTCTGCACTTAACCCTGAAAAGCACCATTCACATGTCTAACACATCAAAACCATACAGAAGTGAGAGCAGGAACAAGCTGCATGTTAGAAAGCCTACAGGGTATTAATGATGTATAGTAAATGGGTGCTAAATAACAGAGCTGTCACTGCAAGGCTGCTGAAGCACTGAGCCAGCTGTATGTGCCTGTTCTGCATACAAACAGCACCGGGATTTCTGCAGGGCTGAATCGCATGTGCCTGGAAAAGTGCCTAATTCCTGTAAAAGTATGGGAAAAGCTGTGGTCTGAATATCCTGCATATGGGATGGTGATCTGATGGCATAAAATGGGCAACACTGTATTATGTATGTGGCAAGCAGGACTGGTTAAAGTCTTCCAGCTTTGGGTGAGAAGGGTCCGTCAGCCTTCAGACCCAGAACATCACTTGTTCACCAGCCGATTTCAGAAGTACTAATGACAAAGCAGTAAAATGGCTCAAAACACCGGGCAATTTCTCTAAACATCCTGATCCTCCAAGCATGAAGAATAAGAAATTATTTATTTATTTTTTATACGCTCAAACCCTTTGTTCAGTGGGCAATGGGCAGAGCTCTTACCTGAAAGAGATGTCGTTCCCCTCAAGGGTTTAGCTTTAATTATTTATTTTTTTTATGCTTGAAATAGGGCAATATCAATTTTTGAGTGCCTGGTCCTCTGAAAAAGACCAAAACACTGCAGACACCTTTTGAGGATGAAAAGATACCGGGTGACATTGTTGGAAGTCCCTGGTTTTCTGCAGACCTCATGAGAAACAAGTGGTATTTACCCAAGGTGCTGGGGTGGGGGGAATGCAACTGATTTCTCACTCAAGCGGGATGAGGTACATCCTCAGCGGCACTTTTAAAGCCCACATGCCTACTGTGGGTTTGCATTCGGATGGACGTAGCAGTAGCATGAAGGTAGGCTGGACACAGAGGTCCCGCTCAAGCTCCTGTCACAGCTGGTGACCAGGCCAGGCTGGAATATTAGCAACTGGCTGCCAGCCAGCACTAAAAATTCAAGCTGCTGGCTGCCTGATTAACTACAGCGATACAGTCTAAAACAACGGCAGCTGGCCATATGGTGAAATTAAAAACACAAACAAACTCTTCCTTGGATCCCCGCTGAGGGTTCACCTTTTTCTCAGAGTTAAAATCTCCATTGGCAGGGGCTGGATTTCAGGGCAGCGGCATCGCCATTTGCATGTGTGCAGCGCTGGTGCATTCCCCCACCCAGGAGGGTCCCAAAGCTGCCCTGCGCCCAGGAGGCTTTGCTGAAGGAGGAAGGACCCCTCGGCACAGCGGGTGGGAACAAGCTGGCCAGGGAGCACGGGGAGCCGTACTGCTGCTCCCTGGCCTTCCTGGACCAGCACTGATCCTTGAGCAACCTACAATTGAAAGCTGCACTGAGAAATGTGAACACAGGCAAACGCGTCCCATCCTACTCATAGCTGTTGGGCCGCTTTGTTGCAGATGATGTTTAGGACTGAACCAAATTACTCTTTCAGTGCATCCTAAATAAACGGTTAAAGACTTTTCCTTGGTTGGGTTTTGGTTTTTTTTTTTTTTTCTTTTCCAATCCCTGTTATCACTGTAATATTTCATGCTTCATGCTTCTGGAAAAAAAATTCAATATTCAAGAACAAAGCAATCCACAGCTTTCCTTCATTTCAGTCTTTTGTATCCTAGGGCTGTCCTAACTCAATAACTGAGTTTTTATTGTGTCACATTTCACCGTCGCTGACTGCAACCAGCCTGGCTAATCCTTTTGCTGCTGGCTTACCAGTATTTGTAATTCATTGTTTGTCCATTCTACTTTCACAGCTTTTAGGGTTTTTTCTTGTTTCTCCCACCCCCCAGTTCTATGAAATTTGCAGCTGCCCTCTGTGATTGCTCAGTCTGGTAAGTGGTCACATACAAAGACAAGCATTGCAATTTTGGCAGCTGCCATCACATTTTCTTCAGTTGGGAAAGAGGAAAAATTCAATATTCTCCAAAGCTGACAACACGGAAAGATTTCCATTCCTGATGGGAGTGGTGAAAGAGCAGAGAGCCACTATAAGATGCAATCTCCCCGTGCACGGGGTACAGATCAGCATGTGCATTTGCACATATGCAGAATGCTAGCCTCCGTGATTTAAGTGGTGTTTACCTGCCAATGCCTGCCCAACACGGCATGCAAGCGCCGGTGGCAAGACCCTACCTTTCCTAGGGCACAGGTTGCAGTTGCTTCTTTTTCCTAAGTAAAATTGCATAAAAGTTTTAAATTCTCGAGCCTCACCACACACTCAGGAGTGGGGGGTCAAGGCGATCGTAAAAGGGCATTGTCTCTTTGTTTAGAGAAATACAGATTGCACCATGCTGATGCTCTGCTACAAGGGTACTATCACATGGCAGCAAGTGCCTTCATGGCAGAAGCATGTTGTTTCTGCTACCTATCAATCAAAGCAGCTCTATCAAATAACTGGACAAGCTGTGATTTTTTTTTTTTTTGGCACATAAGAACAGTTTCAGTTTTGAATAAGTGAATATTCAATAATCCCTCTCACCAGCTAAAAGTTCATGTGTGTATGTAGTGGGCAGTGCTCATTTGCTTGCTTGTTAGTCTTAGCACAGGACTGTAGATACTGCGTAGAGGTGGAGGGGACTGTTTTTCTGTTTGGGGATTATACACATATATGTTTTCAGGCACAGGGTACTAGTATTTTAGTGCTTACCAGCACAAGACTAACCCGTATTTCTTTTGGTGTGATTGGCTTAAAAATATAAAAGGAAAGAAAACCATTGCCAAATGTCAAAACTGTTTCTTTTTGCTGGGACACATCAGCTGAGCACGGTTGTTCTCATCACATGCTCTTCAACGTGGCAGACCTGAGCAGTTCACCAGAACAGTCCTGCATTGCCTGCTGTTGCTGCTCCTCATCGAGTGCCCTTTTCTCTCTTGAGCATGAGGAGACACCTGCTAATCGGCCAAAGTTACACCCAGGACATCCCAAACAGCTGTCCCCATTCAACCCATTAATTCTGAGTTTTGAGTTCTTCCAGTCAGGGCTGTGAGATGCTCCTGAAGCTGTTCCTTGTTGGGGTGCGGCCTGAGGTTATTTAGCCCTTTTCCCTTCTGCAGTAAAGTATGCTCTTCTGGAGGTAGCTTCTCAGGGTGGTGTTGGTCTTTCTAAACAGCTGTGGCTTTCAGGTGATGCCTAAGGTAAGAAGCAATCAACCAGTTATTCTTTCCTAGGAGCGTAGCTTTGTCGTGGCTAAAAGATGCTAATAACTTTTGGAGGTATGTTTCTAACAACATGATAACCTTGAAACTTTTCCATCATCACAGTTTCTGTTCAGATGGCTCAGCTGTGCTTCAGAGCACCCTGAGCCACGGTCACTGCATTTGCAGCACTTGGAGTTACTGGGGATGCCTGCAGAAAGCCTCTGCCACATGCTGAGGATTTTCTACTCCCATCAATTCTGGTATTTCTTCATAGGCTGCTGGAATAGTTTGTGTGACTATTGGAAGATCCTTGGCAAAACACTTTGCCCCCCACCCTGCCCCACCCCATGTTTTTATACTAACCATGCTGAATCATTTGGGGGAAAAAAAAAAAAGGAGTGAGCTTTAGGTTTCTCCAGGATTTCAAAATGAAGGCATTGTTCAAAGACTTCTTGTCCAACTACTCCCAGCTGCTTTACAAAGGGAGGATTTCTAGCATTTCTGGCTGTGGTAAGATTTCGCTTCAAACTGAGGTGTTTTCAAAACAAACAAACAAAATCAAATACAGAATCCTTTAGCTATATATTTTAATTGTTGACTTTTACATGAGTATCCTGCAGTCATAAGCAAACTTGGGTATCTTCTGACGTGCTCTTGCAAGTTTTAATCCTGTGATAAATTCTGTGTTTCCTGCACAAAAGGTCAAGGGCAAAACAAAGAGAGAACAGATGTTCATGCTAAAATCCTTTCTGTAATTCAAACAGGAGATCAAACACATTGACTGATACAAATCATTCCAGATTGACACAAGCAATAGGTTCATCTTTAAGCAACTGGGGACCAGTAGTTGCATGAATGAGAGGTTCTGTTCAAAGCTCCAGCCTGCCACGAGCTTTCTCTGTGTAAAGTAATTAAGAACTAAATCTCCTCTGGCATTAGCAGTATGAGTCACTTGGAACAGGTATATCTGATATTCTTCTCACCTTAAAAAATTCAGCTTATGGCACAGTTTCCATAAATTGAGACTATGGTAATTAAACAGGGTTCAAGCATTCTTGCTTGCATTTTTGACTCTGGAACAGCGTGGGTCTACCAGTGTGAATAAAGAAGGGTCTTTTCTACCCCTTAAAGAACAACAGTAGCTTCTTTCATAGACTGCAGGAACTCCCTCCCTAACACTGGATGTTCGAGGCAGCTCTCAAGGAAGTCACTAATACTTTCTAAGTTCACCAGGGAAGCCATGGGTCTTAGCACGGTTGTGCTTGCAGCTACCTGATGTAGATTTGTTCCATTTCTCTCTACGGTTTCTCTGTTGTGCTCATTATCTCTTGGCTAGTATGAGCTTCCCAGGGACCATATTTTTATTACTTTCAAACCCTGGATCGTCATTCATTTAATGAATGTGGAACTTTGTCCTGTAGGCTGCTGCTTAGCTGGTGGAATAGTGTTTCCTCTGAATCCCTATAAGATTTCAAGCTAGTAACTTAGCACATTTATTTCCTTTTAATAAATCCTCTGCTTCATGTACCCAGGAGCTCCTTCAATGGCATCAATCATCAACATACTCATTTTCCCTCAGTGTTACACTTCTTGAACTTATTTATTCTGTTATAGTTTAAATTCTTCTTGGTCTTATCAGGTGACCCTTATATACTACTTTGCCTGCCTAACTATAGAAGACCTCTTTATTATCTTTGTTTCATTCAAAGCACTGAACAAAGTCCTCTTTAATTGCTGCCATCTGATCTTTGTCCTGGAGAAACAAAATTTGTTTTTCAAAATAAATGATCTCTGCAGCCTTATCCAGCTATCAAATATTACTATTGACTATCTTATCAGACCGTGTAATGATGCTGATTCTACCTGCTTCATTAACTATTTAAAGATTAACACTAAGACTAGTCTAGTTTGTAAGAGACAAAGGCAAGAGTGAAATGTATGATCTCATTCCCCTGGGTGCAATGCTTTCAGCAATCTGAAAGAGTGAATTCTTGGTATAGAAAGGTTAATGCTGTACCCTCTTTTTTATCAATTGTCTATTTTTTATCAAATCTGTGCCTTATCTCATGTCCGCTTTATCAGATCTGCTTGAGTAAGGCACATAATCGAAGCCTCTTCCAAATTTAATTTTCCCTTCTTGGAAGTCTTGCAACTATTAAAGAAAAAAAAAAATCCTTTTACAAAGTCTATTTTAGACAAGGAACACATGCTGAGTTCAGGTATTAACAACTCAGCAACTATGCCCTTGAATACAAAATACTCCTCATCTTCAAATTGATCAGTAACCTAAAAAAGAACATTTTAAGATAATATGCCCATTCCTCACTTCTTTTCTTCAGGTAAAGGAAATACGTTGGTACAAATTTCCTTTAAAATTAGCTGTTGGCCTTTCCTAACAGTAAACTTGGTGGAATAAAATAACTGAGTTCTGTACATAGACTTTTGCCATTCAAAGATCTTGCTTGTGAAGGGAAAGCTATTGGTAGCTATCTAGATCATAAAAAACACAGGTTTTGTGGTTCTCTGCACAAACCCTACTGTGGCAAAAAGCTGCTATTGTACAGCTTGTGTTCAAAACTGTCTAGATGCTGCTAGTGAACTTCCACTAGTGTCCAATGTTCTTGAGTTCCCTCCTTTCACCTTTGTTTCCATCTATTGGGGGACGACGATGACATGACCCACCAAACCTCCTCACTCCCCAAACACCTGCTTTGCAGAATCTTAAATTCTCATGTTCTACTCGTGAGTACTTTACACTGCAAGATGAGTATATTCTTCCTGTTACGACATAACATACCCGCTCATAGCTATCTGAATAACAGGAGGAAGAGGACTTATGAAGGACTGTTCACTTTCCTGCTGTGCCCCTTTGAAGTTCTCGTGTACCTTTCACTGCTTCAAGTCTGTTCTGGCAATTATTCCCAAACTTCTTCATTAAAAACAAGCCAAGCTTTCCTATGTTTTTCTTTAAAACATTAATGCCATTATTGCTGCTTTCGTCTCGATGCTAAAAAGTTCTTCCATTTATTTTCTGATTTATACTTATTGTGCAAGTACCTTCTGTAGTGTTTTTTCCCCTTTTCTCATGTATTTCACTTGATTATCTTTTTTTTTTTCCCCCCAACACGCTTATCGAAAGTTTCTGTTCTGAAGTTTGCTTTTATGTGTCTAAAATGTAACTGTTAGAAGTGACTAGTGTATTTTCTGCTTGTTTGATGGTTCTTGTGAAATTTGGAAACTGAAGGAAAGTTTCAGTGAGAGTATCCATTTGTTGTTCTGTCTCCCTCAGCATTACTGTAATTTTCTTCTCCTGTCTCTGAGTACATGAGGAATGGGAAACTCATGGAAAAAAATGCAGCTGTAGGCACTGAATGTGAGTTCTAGGTGCTCGCAGGCTTTCTTCATAATTAAATGTTTAAGCTGGTAATGATGAAATTAAAAACAGACTAGCAGGTCTGTTAGGAAGCCTGAGCAGAGAGAAGGCAGAGATCTTGTGCTTATCAAACATGTTGCTGAAGCTTTACATCACAGACTGGCTTCTACCTTCAGCATTTCCATGCAACTCTTAACAGTGTTTCTCTGAATCCTGTTCTCTGTATTACCTCGTCGATGTTTTCTCTCTCTCCAGCAGAGTCGTGTGTCCCTGTATCTTTGGCTCCTGATAATCGCATGGCAATTCAATCTTCCAAGTTTCCTTATCACTAAAAGCAAGGATTTTTGAATCATGTCTCAGGGCCCTAAGCCTGGAGGCCAGTTCCTTGTTGCCAGCACTGGTATATGGTTGACTTCTTTTCTTCAGCCTTATGTTGTATTTAATGTATTTGTAGTCAAGAACCTTCCCATCCATTATGCTCTTAATCTTACAAAGGGGTTTAAGTTTTAAACTTTTTAAAGTGATACAGGAAAGAAAACCAAAGGATATGCCTTTCTCTACTTAAGGCAAGAGATTGGATTACTACAGGTAATCATTCTGTCTCCTCAGAGCTTGGTTTATTGTACCATCTCAGCGTACCTCCCTACTAGCTCCTGTAGTGGGCTTTTAATACGGGGAACAGGCAAACTACAAGCAGAGCAGAAGGGATGGCAACTGTGTCTCTTCTAAGCTGTCCCAGTGCTTGTCCTGTCAATGATATCAAGGGCAGACTCAGAGAACCAGCGTACCTATGGAAAAGATACTGCCTTCCCTTAACTTGTATGTTCTCTTAGACAAACTATTGGAAGGCATTGAAAACTAGCAGTGCTCAACTTCCATGCTGCGTCGTTAGCTTGTATTTCTCTAACACCCAGGTTTTCTTAGTGGTGGATGTGAGCTCCTTGGAGGTCTACCCTCCATCCTTGGCCAGGAGGGGCAGCCTTTGGTGTTAGTCCCATCATATTTGGGCTGGAAGAGGCAGCTCTGTATGGCTACCGATGCACTAAGACATCCGAGTTGTTACAGTTCACGATTGCTGCAAAAAAAATGGGCTCCAAGGTATCTGATGTTTCTGTTTGGCCTGTCAGGACTCATTGTGCTGCTACCTGTTACTGTAAAGGATCCTACCATGCTTCTCCTGTAGCTCATCCGTGGCACTCTCCAGTAGCATAATTGTGGTTGACATGAAAATACATGCAATGTTCCCATTGCATCAGTTAAGAATGTTTTTACAAGGAGTTTCTAATGCTGTAAAAGTGTTTTGAAATGATGTAACTTCTGCTCAAACCTCACGGTCTCTCTTGCAGGTTCTGAATACAGCACTCTAAATGTTTTAGATTAACTGTTAAAGACACTCTTAGAGATTCTCTTCTAGAAATCCTCTTTTTCTGCACAATAGCCAATCCAAGCCAGTAGTTTGTTTAAAAACAAAGGGATATGTGATCTGATAATACATGCTTTACAATAACAAAATGAAGAAGGAAATTTAGTAAAATTAATTGTACCATTCACTCATGGATTAAAAAGAAAATGAACAGTTTTGGCATAAAACAAAGCTAACGCCTTCTTTTCGCTAGAGGTTCTACAAGCTTTAAATGTGCAGCAGCTTTAAGCATACTGCGCCTTTTTCATGTTAGACCCATCTTCTTTCCATTCCTTTGAGCAGTCTGGATGTTTTTGCCAGCTGTCAAAACTGACAACTCTTGCCCTGCAGAAGACTCAAAGGATTCAGATGAAAAATTTATTTTAACTTTTGATCCCCATCCTTCCTTGACAGAAAAAGTGAACTTTAGTTTACCAAAACTGGAGAAGATAGTCCAGATATACACTAGCAGGAATGAGAGAACGTTGGTATATGCCCTGGCTTGTGAGAAACAGGCTCTGCCTTTCAGTGACATAAACCAATTTTTTTAATGGCTATAATTTTGTTACTGCTGACTTATTGAATCCTCCTTGGAGAAAACTGCACCACCCTGTTTGAATGGCTTGATAGTTAGAACTCTAGCTAAGCCAAAGAAGATGAGTGTAGGAGTTTTGAGGAAGGAACACTTTTAAAATTCCATCCCTAGTTGATTAGTAAGTAATTCCTAGTGCTGGAATTATCTGGAAGACCATCTCTGAAACTGTAGTCTTTGTTTACTATCTTATCATTGTTCTTTCTGGGCCTCAAGATTTCTTGGGGTTCTTTGTTGGCTTGGATTTGGGGTTTTTTTGTTTTGTTTTAGGTTGGGTTGGTTGTTTTTTTTTGTTTAACTGAAGTACCGGACATTAAATATGTGCAACATATCTGGAAGAACAGAGAAAACTGGTTATCAACACAAATAAAAATGTGTATAAAAGATTTATTGTAAACAAAACAATTTGGTGCGAACAGTGAGGAAAAAAGACTTCCATTTTTTTAAAAACACCACGTGACTTTGTGAAATATAAAACCCACCAAACCTGCTCTGTTGGTACTCTACGCAGTAACAGTCCACAAATAGTCCACTAAAACACTTATGTAATTGGCTTTGATTTTTCTTGCAGAGTGGAGCTCCAATCTCTGAGGTTTAATGACGGCTCTTAAGCAAGACCTATTCTTAATATCTCCGATGTAGGAAGGTAAAGAATGACCCAACAAAATGGAAACAGGTGCAGCAACATGAGGCCCGCCTGTGTTGGCTTCTCAGGCCCTCAGTGTGTGATCCCCAGCCAGCACTTGTTGGGTGAACCGCCTCAGCACGGGCCCCTACCAGCCATGGAAACGGCTCCCTCTTCTTTACCCAGGCTGTAGAAATCAGGCACAGGATGTTCCTCCAGCCAGTCAAATTCATTAAGGCGGAAGTGAGTGGCCAGTTTGTTTACCATTCTTTTCAGGGTGACAAAGGCTGCAATGACTTGGAAGGTGAGGAAGAGGGCAAAGACAATATGGACTGCTCGCTCCAGCGGCTGAATTTTCAGACCTTCGTTAAACAGCAAGAAGAAAATTATAGGCAACTGCAGGAGGAGACTCAGAAGCCAAAACCCAGCCAGCTCAGGGACCTATATCAGGGAGACATCACCTATTAACTGCCAGTTGGAGATGAGAAAATACAAAACTTTGTGGAGAAAACCACATTTTTCTTTATATTCCAAAAGCCGCCACATAATGTAAAATGGCCAAAGTGAGGTAATGTTTCCATATACTGTGTTTTTAACTGTACTTATTTTTTCTAACAGTTTTGGGGAGCGAGAGGGCTCTCTTCTGAGGGAAAACTTCTTGGAATGCACAAAAGTAAGTGGAAGCTGATGCTAAGGGAATAGAAGATGCAAACTGTAACTTAGAGAAATAACTATCTCCTCAACTTACATCTCTTAGTAGAGAACTGGTAGACTATTTTATTTATGTTCAACTCCAAAATGCTCTCCTGCACAAATTAATATGTACATGCGGTAACATACCTTCTCCTGCAGATTGCCCATGTATCCCAGGTAGAGTCGAATGACCTCTATTAGAGAGGCTAGGATCATGATTGTGACCAGGATGAACTTGTAGTAATCTGACAAGACCGGATACTAGAGGGAAGAAGAGAGTAAAAGTTTCTGCTGTGCTGTTTCATGACATGCTGTTCGTGATTAAATTAAGACACTGTATGCTACTGTAAGTTGACAGTGTTGTGTTGGCTTTCAAATACTCTTGAACCTTCAGTTTCAAGGAATTCCCAAATAAACCTAACAGAGCTCACTGGAGTTAGAGGTTATCTCGGTACTAGGAGGTGTTTGATCAGAAACATATTACATGTGCAAACCATCACTTTCCTTCAGGACTCACCTTCACATGGAGCATGACAACTGTGCTGAGCCACCAAAATGGGAAAAAATAAACGTTGAAATAGAGGGACATCTGCAGTGGTAAACTGGAAACTATTTCGTTATCTGTAGATAGAGAGACATCTTTATCACTCCTAGTTTGTTCCATACTTCCCTTCCATAAATATGACAGAGAGATACTGCTCCACCTTAGTTTCAACCAGGGTATTAACACTCTTCCTTGTCAAATTAAATGTTAAGAAAATTATTTTTACATATCCAGAGGAAAATCTCTACTCTATCCCGAGTTACACCATTTCCTGGAATTTAATGCAACCTTCAGTTCACAGGATACAGAATTTTGGTCACTTAGAATCTTATATTCAAGTTGAGTGTCTGACTGTTTATTACCCGGTGGCTTATGGCTTACTCCACAACCTGACTGATAGACTTAGCTCAAGTAGAACTGTATACTGATACTGCAGAAGGAGTTAGTGGTTATTTCACTGCTTTTCCTAAGAGAATGGCCGAAGTTTAAATGAGTACATACTGGATTATTGTTATTTTGTAGATGATCCTCCTGAGTAAGGACTTACTGCTAGAGAGCAGGTTTGCACTGCCCACTCTTCATTTTCAATCTTCATTTAAATAGACATTTGGATGGAAGTGATGTTGCAAGAAGCCAGTAATTCTTCTAGTTCTTAAGAGCTAAGAATTTCAAATATGTGTCAAACTAGAACTTACGCTTTAAATTCTGAAGAGAACAAAATGTGTTCATACAATGTAGAGAAAAGCAAATACTGAACACGCAGGCTGTAAATTCTGTATTTAGGATTTAATAATAGATTTTACAAGATTTAAAACAAGGAAAAATTTAAAAGGGCAGTCTAAGGGAATCGTTCATTTTTAATGGGTAAAGTTTTATCATCATATCCTACTTAAGTGATACTGCATCCATTTTACTTCAATTACCAACACTCTCCTTTCTCCTGTTTTCCCCAATTGAAGTTTGTAGCCACATCGCTTGGTACTACCTGAGCAAGTTTAGAAAGTATTCATTGTGACCTGCTGATTTGTATTCAAGTCCTGTGCCCCTGTCTGTCCCCATGGTGATATCTGATTGAAAACTGTCTCACTGAGTGAGCCACATTGTCTCACTTCCAGCCTCTGAACCACCTCTTCTGATGTTGCCTTTGCTTTCCGTATCTTCCAACCATTCTCATACCTGTCTCTGTTCCATGTCAGTCTGGCATCCCTGTTTCCAGTCCAGCCACATGCAGCCTGGTAACAGTCTGTTCCAGCAGTCTTTATGCCAGCTGCAGAAGTATTCATTGGTAGCTACTAGACTAGGTGGGAAGGGAGGAGGATTTGGGAACGAAACTGGGACAGACCTTAAGGGTAGGGTGTGAGGGGCAGGGATTTGTTACACTGAAATAGAAAGTACAAGACAACCAATATATTTTTTTTAATAATCCCATTTTTAAGCATCAACACTTTCTTACATCTGCAAAGGAATGAAAATCTATAGGTACCTCAAAAACAGTTTCACTACCTACCTGAAATTGTCCCAGCTGTCCTAATGAATGAAGCTCTCAAACACCAGGAGGACTTTGGAGGGCACCAAGATACAATTCTAAGACACTGTTTTATCTTTCAAAAAACTCCATGATCATGCAATTACAGGTAACTATGCTTCTGCCCTATATGTACTGGATGAAAATTTAATGGTTCATGGCCATATTACTTAAACCAGAGAAGCCAATAGCTCTAACTTCCATTGTGATGATGAGAATGTTTTAGGTATGTTAAAGGTTTCATTGACATAGCACTGGTATTTGTATCTGTGTTTTTGGCTTATATGGCTAAACTTTCATCAATTGTAATTCATCCTCCTATCTCTAAATTGAACTAACGCTTATTTTCTGGAATTGCTAAAATTCATGGAAATGCCAGACAGTATTCTGATGGCCAATTCTTTGATGCTAGGGCAACTCACTAAGATATATACGTGTAAACTTAATTTTTGAAATCCTGATCTCCAAGAAGTTAATGGTACATTTGCAATTGGTTTCAATGGGTTGGATGTTCAAGGAGGAGTTTTCATGATGGGAAAGGGAAAAGAAATTATTAAAAATAGAAGCTATTCCTGGAGTTCAGGAAATATTTCAGTGTTGTTTGATAAATGAAATGAGTAATTAGTAAGTGTTAGCAGTGTAACTCCACTGGCATGACTACACAAAGAAAACGAGAACTCCTATCTCGAAATATGAATGACTTTTTGATTAATTTTATCAGCTTGGAATGGATTTGTAAGTTGAAATTCACATGCTAACTTCTAGGAATACAACCCTTCTATGTAGACAGACTGTGTTTATTTTGATGGCTACTATCACTCCAAAGGTATGAAAAGAGGGCATGTTAGCCTGCAGGTTTCACCGGCAATATGATGAAGGAACAGTTATCAGTCCTTATGATAGACTTGGAAGAAGTAAGAGAAAGCTGGCGTATGGCAAGTTTGAGCTTTTGCTGCCAAAGTCTAGCTCGGTACACCTCTTCGTGCTTTAAGCATCTGGTGCCCTAACTGTGCTGGACTAGTGAGCTTAAAACAATAGCTCAGTTCTTTTAGTTGTTCTGTGTTCTCCATAAATGATTTATAATTTTTATTTTGGCATAGGCAGAGTGAGTAACAACGAATTTTAGCTACAGTATTTTATGCAAACTTGCTTACTAAGCTGTAAAGGCAGCTATAGAGGGTTCTCCACACCTGCTTTTAAATCAGGCTGTTCTCTGTTTAATGTTTTAAGGGCAAAGGAGGCCTGTCTTAGGCCTGCCACACTGCAGCATGTGAAGTGCAGGGCGACAGAGCAGCAGCACGACTGACAGTGAAGCCAGAGCTCGCCTAAAAGGCACCTCTGCTTCCCAGCGCCGGGCTGGCACCCGTGTCGCCTGGGCTGCCCTGAGGCCTTCTCCCGGGCTCCTCCCCTCGGCCCGGGGGAGAGCGACGGGGCTCTGGGGCCGGCACCTCAGCCTTCCCGCCCGAGGATGGCGGGAGGGGACAGGGTCATCAGCGGGAGGCCCCGCCCCAACGGCCGCCAGGTGACGGTTGGCGGCGCCGCCATCTTCATGCCCGGGAAGCTCCCCCCCTCCCCCCCCGCCGCCATTTTTGTTGCTGGCGCCCCGCCCGGCGAGCCGCTGCGCCTTACCTGCGCGGTCGCCCGGGTACTGCGGGGCGGTGCGGTGGCTGTCGGTGAAGACGGTGCGGCTGAAGGAGCCCAGCCGCCTCCTCAGGGGCTCGGGCAGCGACATCCTGCAGCACCGCCGCCTGCCGCTGCGGGGGGCGACGGGGCGGGGGCGCGCAGGCGCGGTGGGGAGGCGGGGGCGCCGCCGCCGCCGGTTTCCCGCCAGCCGCGGGCGGGCCGTTGGCTCCCTCAGGGCGTCCGCGTCGGGGCGAGGCCTCTTACGGCGCTGGGGAGAGGAGAGCGGTGCTTCTGCCCTGGGGACAGTGTTACAGCGGAGCTTTCTGGGAGAGAGAGCAAGCCCAGAAATGTATGATTGCTGGTATGATGTAAAAGCACGTTTAGTTGTGCTATGTGTATGAGAGCGGTCACTGCTGCTTTGGTGTGTGCTTATGCACACAGACCGGTGCCTTCCCACTTAATTCTGTCATGTATATGTGTGTGCACAGGGGAGAACTTTTTTGCTTGTCATGGTCACTGTGCAGCCGTGGTGCTTTCCTGCTTGATCAGGGCCATCTGTCATCCCTGGAAAATTAAAAAAGCAGTGCCCAGCAGGAGGGTCACCCTGAGCCTTTGACGGCACAGCCAGCAGGAAGCCCACTGTGTGAGAGTTGCCCAAAACAGCGTCCTTTTGCCTCAGAGGTGCTGGCGTGTGCCAGCCCTGAGCATCTTCCCTCACCTCCTACATCATTTTGGTTCCCTTCTAATCAGTCAGAGTAGATTTTTTTCTAGTCTGTGAGGGCAGGGTTTGGGTTTTTCTGAAAAGGTAATTATGAAATACTGGTCTAAGGAAAGCAGTTGCAGGACTGCTCTGCCTCTATCAGAATAAATCTGGGGGAATGATGGTGCTTGATGGTGGCTAGAGAGAGAGGGGAGTAAAATAAGGATGGATATTGACAGAGCTATTTTATTACTTAAGATGAATATCAATGATCCTTGTTTTATGATAGATTCAGATACAGCTAAACTAGAAAATACCTTTTCCTCAAGGAAACCTGTCTGTGTCACTGTTGAGTTAAAAGCAGCGGTGAGATCAACACAGCCTTTCTGTTCTAGTTAGCTTTTGTCCCTTATAGGAGGCCCTCATGGCATAATAAAAAGTTAATAATGTAAAAACAAGTTCTGCTTGTTCTTGTTTTATTTGGAAAATGTAATCCCCCTAAAAATGAGGTAATCTGTTCACCAGGTTTTTCAGCCCCCTTAGGGCCGGATTCCTTCAGAGGAGAAAGGATGCCGTTCTTAAGTGCGCAGGAAATTATCTTCTGCACGACCAGAATGAAAGGGCAGCTTGTGCCTTTTACTAAATACTAAATACTTTTACTAAACTGTTACTGATAACAGTTGTGATTTTACTGTACCTAATACAACACGTTGACTCCCTTATCCTGCCTCCCCTCCTCTCCCAAAATCATATTTAGCTACTTCCCTGGGTGATCATTCTCTAGTATGACTTTCCAAACTCAATTATCTCTGACTAAATAATTTGAAGCCTAGTTTAAATTTAATTTCATTCTGTCCCACTGGGAGAGCTACAGAGAAAGATGGCTAAACAAGCAGGAGTTCTGAGAAATCCATTTGGCTTTCGAGCTGATGAATGATGTGGTATTGACAACAGATACTTTTCAAAGAACTTCTCCAAACATGGGTATGCCGGCAGGAATCTGCATAAAAAAAACCCTGAAGACTTTCAGAAGAAATGAAGAGGAAATGATTTTTAAATAATGGCAGCAGATTGGAAGGGAGAAGGAATTAAAGATATTCCAGAATTTCAAGGGATGCTGTGCATGTCCTCTTAGAGGCAGGTTGGACAGCGGGCTTTGTTGTGTAAGTCCTCCTAGAATATAAAGTTTTCAGCACAGGTGAGGGTTATCCCTATTTTACAGATAAGACAGAACAAGAAAAGTTGAATCCTGTGAAATGCTGTTTGCAGTTTGTGTTGAAAGCTACAGAAGAAGGCACGTAATTCAGCATATCCTGGACATAAGCAGACAGAGAAGTTGTCCAGTGAAAAATACTCCTTATTTTATATATATATATATAATATATATCAAAATATAAGGTAAAAGAAAAGAGGTGATGTAGCTTTTGTCATACATGATGTATCTGTACAGCAGTGACCACAGCTCAGCAATGCTACCTGATGTACCTTTGAACGAGGTAGCTCAGGTTTGCTGGCAAGACAGTTCTACAAGCAAATAATTTAGTAAAGGTAAAAAGTCAGAGTATTTTTTAGCTTTTTTGACCTGACTCTCTCTTAAACTGTGAGGCTTCCCCCATAATCAGCATAGTGACTGTGGTGCCTGCGCTAGCTAGCCTGTTTGGGGGTAAAGCAATACAAGCTGCAGTCGCAGACATACACATCGCATTGTGTCCTAGCCAGCTGTGGACCCCAAAGCTCTGAGCTGTGAAGGCACTAGAGGTATACCGCAGTTTCAGTTATAAAAATCTGTGAGTGGATGCCTGCTAATTGGCTAACTACCTAATAAATAATAAAAGAGTTTAAAGATCACTTTTATATTTGAGGAAACATGAAAAACAGCATTAATGTTAGATGGGTTTCTGAACTTTAAAAAATGCAATCTATATTTGTCATCTTGCCAGTTGCCAGTAGGTGCTAGAAATTTGTTTCCTGCCAGGCTCAACGACTGTAATAGTGACTTTTGCTCTATCTAGCAGATCTCACCATTAAGTTCTGCGCTTATAGTGGAGACAGTGGCAAGATTTCCAAAGAGGTTGTCTGAAACCTTGTTTTACTGTTGTTGCCTTAGTCCTGATCTGGTTAACACCCTTTAAATTAGGGGAACACTAGTCCCATACTCTCAGCTAATTAGACACAAGGAACAGGTTTATATGAATTAAAAGTATGGCAGGGTTTTGATTAAGTCAGACATTCATGGAAGTCTCAGTTTTTTTCATAGTATAAGCTGGTGGCCTGTAAAAGTTCAGCCTTTAAGGATTTTCCTTTTGATTACTTTTTCAGAATGGAAGAATTTTTTCCTGAACTGCACAATGTTATTCCTTTTCCTGATGCCAGTTGCTTTGAGCGGGAGCCCTGATCTCCCAAACACTCTGATTTTCTTACGTTCCCCAATTCTGAAAACCTGTCAAGCATACAGTCAGGTATCCTGCCAGCAGCTCTGGCAGTCAGTGGGACTTTGCAAAATTGGGCTCTGCTCATTCAAAAACTGTGAAGCAATCCAGCTTAGCAGTCAGTGAAGTGTAAAACTGAGTAGCAGGTAAAGGAAAGGCCAGTGGAATGCAGACACCACAAGAAATGCATGGATTTGCCATGTGAACTCGACTTCCAGGCTCAAGGTGTGAATCTGTGATATTTGGCAGCTTTACATTTTCAGCAGATGGCCAAGCATCCTACACTTCCCTGCGAAATAAAATTGTGCACACTTTTGTTTAATATTTTTGTCTACGCAGATGCTTAAAATATTCCCTGAAGATGAAATATATACTCTTTGTTTTTGCTAATTCTGTTTAATTTTCTGTAGACTAAGGCATACATTTTTTGGTCAGTTTAATGAACAGAATTCTTCTGATTTTCTGTAGGGGTGGTTGGAGAGCACCAGTTTCAAGCAGAAGAGAATCTTAAAACTTCAAGGAGCAGAGCACCAGGGCATCTTCATTGACAAGTCAGAGTTTCCTGTAACAGAAGGATATAAATCTGTGCCATAAGGAGTGGAAGAAGGAAAAACGTTTAACTGTTATGTGACTGTAACAGTTACGATGACCATCTTTTGTGGTGTCCAGCTTTTGTGATGAAACTGTATTTGGCCTTTTCCTTTTTTTAATGGAAAGGCATGCCATTACTGAATTTCTTTGTCTATCCACATATGAATGGTTAAGGTAGAAATAATCAGATTTCCAATTCTCTGCGCTTCAAAATAAGCTACTGAAACATGAAACTGGAAGAAATAAGCCCGTAATTGCGCAGCATATTAAATGACTGTTTTATTTCTCTCCACACATGCTAGCTATAAATAAAACAAAAGTCTCTGCAAATCTGCCTGAAAGCTTTAAATCAGAGGAATATTGGATCTTTGTGTATCCACAGTAGTCCAACTAAGTTGGTAGACACTGGCTTGGCTCCCAGACCGAAGCTCCTGGGGCTCTCTGGCAACAGCACTGAGCCATAAACACCAGATGCAATATATCTAACGAAATTAAATATCAGCAGTTTTTTACAGTTGGCATTTCAGAAACACAGAGTTCATTTAAATGGTGCCAGTGGTTTATCTTTGCACCTGAATCGCAATTGCTGTATTTCTGAATGTGCTGGTGTGGAATCTCACAAATGCTATTTCCCGTGGCGTGCCTGTGCTGCTGTCCCTTATGTAGCCATAAGCGTGCAAGCAACACAAATCACTCTCCTCTTTCCTTGCTGCTACCTGCGCCGTGTTTTAGCAGAAGTGCTGTAAAATTTGTAAAAAGTGCTGGTGCACCAAGGTATGTGCAGGCAAGCGGAGTACAGGCTTGCTTTCTCCTCAGGTCCTCAGAACGAAGTGACAGATTGGGAGTTTTAACAAATTACAAATGCACAAAGACTAATGTGTGTGTTTGAAAGGATCGTGTTATTAGCTGTAACAGTGTCTGCCAGAGCAATTTCACAGCTGTGCTCCTGGCTTGCGATACCCCAGGACAATCTTTTTTTCTCTGTGTCACTTGTACGCTAGTCCCTGGTGTTCATTTAACACCTACAGGATATTTGTGTCTGGGAAACAATTATTGTTGCTGATGAGGCTTATCCCAGGCCCCTGTTTCAAGTATTACATATCGCTGCAGTCATTCCATGCATTAAATATATCTTGGCTATTTTAGTCTTAAGCGTAAAGACAGCAGCAAAAAAAAAAAAAACAAGGGCTATTACTTGCTCCTGTGGATTGATTTTCTTCTTGCTGTAGTTGGCATTTAGCTAGAACCACTCCCTAGCTTGTTTTACTTTGTTGATTTGTAGTTTTGTCAAGCACGTCCAAAAACTCTCAAAGCTACTACGGCTATTAAACAAATTTTACCATTTGCGTTGCAAAAGTACTCAAGATTTTTGTGATACAGAAGGAGGTTACTGTTGAATGGATGGATTTGGAGCCAGGTTCTCACTTCTGTGAAGATCCTTGACGTGCCCTTAAAGGACTCTACATGACCAGGCCCAGAGAGGTTGTAGATGCTCCATCCCTGGCAACGTTCGAGGTCAGGCTGGATGGGGCTTTGAATGACCTCATCTAGTTGAAGATGTCCATGCTCATTGCAGAGGGGTTGCACTAGATGACCTTTAAAGGTCCCTTCCAACCCAAATGATTGTATGATAGTACTGCACGCAGGCTGGGTACTTTTTTCATTTGCCTGATGACAAGCTTTGTCAGCACAGTGATGTTCTTCCTTTGCTTCTGGACCTTATTGGGGCTACATTCTGCCCCAGTCACACCTGTGAGTCTGGGCAGGACTTGAGACTTATTCAGGCGTGAGACTTGTTCTTTCAGAGATACTCAGGGACGTGGTGGGGGCTCTCAGTAAGTCTCAGCAAATCATGTTTTGTCTGGTGTGCGGCTGGAATAGCTGCACTGTTCTCTTTGTGCAGAAACTCACACCGACAATCCTGCTTTGGCTCTAGAGTCGTTTTGCAGACCTTCACAGCTTGCAGGGGAGTCTGTGGGAGGATCTTTATGGCTTCAGCCTTGGTCTCATCTTTGCTTGCATAGGTAGGCGAGGTGATCTTTCCTGTGGTAATTTTAGCTGTCTAAATAGTACTTGTAGAATCCAAACTAGTTAGACAGTTCTGGTGGGTTCCCCCAGAAGGCTGTTCGTGAGAAGGAGTAATGCGCTTGCTACACATGTCTATCCATCTCTACTGATCACTGGTAGAGTCTAGTTGTTTTGCTAAATCAAAGTGCCCAGCTGTTTGAAAACTCTATAAAGTTATAGAGTCTTAGATCTCTATAAAGAGATCTAAGCTCTCCCAGAGCTTGCTTTGTGAATTTGAGCTCCCCCGGATGGTAGGGCTATTTGCGATCCCTGGGCATCACACCAGATGCTTTATCTGCACTCTGCATAACTCTTGCAAAATGCTTCCTGGGATGTGGGCCCTGACAGTGCCAGTGCTTTCTCTTTTTATTGCAGAATCCGAAGATGGCACAGTATTTAAACATTTACCTCCAAGGTGGCATGCATCAGCGTGATCATAAACCCATGCAAAGGCAGGATTTATTTTGCTATTGCATGCTGCTGACAGTTCCCTGTAATAGCTGTTTTGTACATCCTTTGCAATTAGTTCAAACCCAAACCCTGAGTGAGTGATGGGGGATAACATTAGTAATTTGATCATGTAGGGAAAAAAAAACAACACACAAGGCAGAGAGGACTGTTGTTTAGTTAAGAAACTAATCACAGGGTTAGTTTTTTTTATTTTTAGTTTCTAAATTCATAATTGGACAGTTACATAAATGCCTAATTTCAAAAGTGTGAGTATGTCAAAACTTCAATGCAACTTAAGTGGGAGCAGCAGCAGCGCCGTCAATTGAGGTCAGATATTTGGATTCTCTGATATGCATTTGAGTGCCTAAGTTTGGATTTCTAAACATGAGCAAACTCTCCCTCTGCTTTGAAGCTTTGCAGATTGTCAAGGTACACGTATTGTCAGGTCAGCATCAGTGGGTTTCCGTTATCCGTTCTTCATGCCCAGGCCGACACTTCCTCCTTGTGAGAGTAAAGGATTGTGAGAATGACTGGAAATTCCAGATTAAGGCGTAGAAGCGGAGTTCTGGTTCAGGGCCTGTAGCTTCAGACGTCATGGGTTATGCTTTTGGGGATGTTAGTGCAACACCACTGCAGTCTATGGTGTATCTCTGCTGGGATGCAGATTTGGCTCCATATTTATTTTTGTTCCATAATCTGTTAGCTTCAGGCTCTTTGCTGTGTTTCCAGACAAAGCAAACTTGGCTCAAGTTCTCATCAAGTAGTAAGAAGAAAGAGTGTAGTGACTCTCTGAAGTTCCAAAGAGCACTTAATTCTTTCTTTATTACATTTTCAATTATTTAAGGCAGGGGCTTCTTATTTGTGAGTACGTTGGCTACTTGCACAATTGTACCGCAGTCTCGGCTGCGATACTAGTTGCTGTCGTAGTATGAATGATAATTTTGAACTCTCCAGTCTGCTGTCTTTGAAATGTAAAATTTCTATTTGTCATTTGAAGATGGGATTTTTCATGTAACCAGAATCTATAAAGTAGTGCTTAAGACTGGAGAAAGTCTAAAGGGATTTTTACTATAAAGATGTTGCTTAAAATCAAGGAATTCCTTTCCTGCCTGCTGCATTGTTCCCATTCATGGTGGAGGAGGCAGCACTGGAGGATCAAATCCAGCTTGCTTGCTTGTCCTCTCTCTCCCTGAAATGCTTTATTACAGGACTCAATTAAGAGCAAATTTTTCCCTCAGACTCTGTCTTGCCTGCCTTTATGAAATATTGAATTTACAGCTGCAGAATTTATTACAACAGCATTTTAAAACATTAGATGCCGCTGCAGCAGCTCTAATTAGAAATGCACTGGGTGCTGGACTGTGCAGGTGAAGTGTTGGTTTTAAACTGCAGCATCCGCATCAAGAGGCAAATACAGACTGTGTTTATACATGTTTAAAGCACAAACAGAGGTATCAGTGAGAAAAGCTAGAGTCTGCTGTGAAGTGCCACGGTGCTGTCATTTCTATCTTCTTTAATTTGAATTTAGCACAGCTTGGGCCAGACTTTTTGTCTCTGTGGCATCACTGAGTTGCAGCGGTTTAGTTGAGAGGGAAGACCTGTGCTGAGGTGCTGTAGGCTTTGTGTTACAATGTGACAAATTATGTACTTTGCCATCATGATCATTAAGAAGTGATTAAAATGGAAGGTGAAAATCAACAAAGTCAATTTCTACCTGGCTAGTCGATTTCTATTCAGCTAGTCGCTTTTGCTTTTAAAAAATCATGAATATCCACTAGGTCTTGTCTGATGTAACCTGGCACATCTGTGACTTCCCTAAAATCCTCCATGTAAATCAGCAAGGCCCCGGAGAGGGAACTTCATCCTCCTGTCCCAAAGCCAGGCCAACCATGTCCAAACCACGCCTGTCCAATGACAGAGACTACTCAGCCTGCCTGGGCAAACCTATCCCGGCGCTCAGCTGTCTGTATCATTGTGAAATGCAGTCCTAACATCTAGCCCAAGTCACTCTTTCTTCAGTTAGTCATTTACTTCTCATCCTACCCACTGTGGACGTGCAGCTACTTAACCGCTTCTTTCTGCAGCTACCTTTTCATTTCTGTATTGTATCTGCTCTTCCGTAAGTAAAACAAATCTAACCGATTTGTGTCTGTTTATGCTAGATGTTTATTACAGTAGGTCTCCGTGAGAGGAAATCTAACAGGCAGAGAGGGGAAGAGATTTAGGAGATGAATGCACTAGAAGAGTTTTGGCGTACGTTGCAAATTGCCCACTGCGGTACCAGACAGCCCTCATTGATCACACCTGAAGAACATGTTCTTTCCTTGAAGACTAAACATGGCAACCCACTGTACTAGAACTCAGGATTGATATTGCTGCCCTGCAAGGATAATTAGGAATTTACCAGCCCAGATTAACAGATGCCTTGAGAGACGTGAGTATGATTAACTTCATAAATACCTATTATGAAATCACGGGCAGTGTTCTAACTGTAATGTATTTTCCTGGAAGGAAAATATGCCTGAGTAAAGACATAAGAAAGAACCTGATGCCAAATGCAGAATGGAAGGAAATTCCTGTAAGGCTGGAGTCTATCCACATTTTTTTCTGAGTGGTCTTTTCCTTTGAAGAATTAGATGAGGAGTTATTTCTCTTCATTTTATTATCCCCTAATCTCCAAACTCCATATTGCTTTCCTAAAACACACTAGCATGTATCATGTGCATACATAACATTCCCTAGGAGACTTGTTACTGCTTTATAGTCACTGCAGGTGAATTTGTTTATAACAAGGCAAACAGTTACTTGAGACAGGGAGTATAAGTCAGTATTTGCTCCTGTGCCGAAAGTGGATTTCTGAGTGTGTTATAGTATAAAGGAGGTGAGTTTTCTACAAAGCTGTAAGACCAAAGAACCCTGGAGGTGAATTCAAGCAGTCCTCATGAAGATTGTTTATTATAAAAGTCTCACTTATCAGATGTGGAGGGCCTTTAACACCAGATCTGGGTTAGCTGCTTGACTTTGCAAATTAGTCTTAAAGCTGTCGGTACCTCCGACTTGACATTCAGCCTTGCCTCAAGGAATCCTAGTTTAAGAGCGACTGAAAAAAATTGCCAGGCAGCCCCTTCTCGGCAGTCTGTCCTGGCAGAAGGTGACGTGTTGAGATTATTCCCGAATCCCGCTGACCCTTGCTTGCGGGAACGTCTGTTGGCAGCAGGCATGGCATAGAAGAGCTTACAGATTGCCCCAGCTTGCATGGGTGACTGGGCCTAGGATCTGGCAGCTGCAGATCAGAGGTACACAAAGCTGCCTTAAAGCTGCCTCGTGCCAAGGCTGCGTTCTGCGCTGCCAGGAGGGAGAATTTCAGCCTCAGAGCCTGGACTGACAGCGCTTTATTCCAGCCATTATGTCCCAAAATCTCATCCTGATGAAGGGTGGAGTCGATCAACTGAGTAACTTATGCTTCTGTTATTTCCATCCTGTTCTCAATGTTTCTTTACTCTGAGAGAGTGAACTTCTGCTGGACAAATATTTTAGAGCAACTTTTTGCTGTATGCCTTTCAAAGCAGAGAGAAGGAAAAGTGCCAAGTTAAACTAAGCTTCAGAATGTCACATTATTTGGGGGAGAAAGCTCATCAGCTAGAGTTTCCAGTGCAATAGGTAAAAAGCTGTAATTCCTTGGGGCTGGCTTATTTTTGCTAAGAGTAGACAGCTAGTGTAGCCGTAGTTTCAGTTCTGTGTGTGATCAGGGTCCTGACAGCACTAGGCACTCTGCTGAAGTGCATTAAAAATGTGGTTTATTTTTTTTCGGGTGAGGAAGAGCTTTAACCTTTCACGTGAAACAAGCCATATAACGTCACTAGGCTCCTCTGCAGTGAGCTTTGTAACTCCTAATGGAATGAGAGCTTGTTTCTTATCCCGTCTTGATCTGACTGGTTTCAGCACGTGCTTAAGAGCTTTGCTGAGTCTAGGCTGAGAATACTTTTAATGTAGGAATGCTGCAGAAAGGAGAATGACCACAAGAGTCTGGGTAGCAGCAAAGGCTGCTACCTGCTGCTGCCTGCTCCCTTTGAGCCTCAGCGTGTCTCACTTTGACATTAGTAGGGTGTCAAGATGTAGACTTCAGTTGAAGTAGAATTTTTCATCAGATTTGTTTACTTGGTTTTTGCCCCTCACCCCGGCCCTTTTTGTCTACATGTAAGCACCTTTCTAGTCCAGGACACTTTAGAGAAATTGTAATTTAAAAATCCTTTGCTAACTACACCTGAATTTTCACTCAGAACTTTCACCAAATTTAAGGACTATTCAGTTCATAAGTGTTGGCTGATATTTAGGCTTTTGGGCTGATTAATTTCACATACTGCTTTCTGGAAACTGCAATACTCCATTGCACGGGCAAATATTGGCCCAGTATATGGAAAATGGCAAGTGATCCAGCTGCTTTGGTGCTCCCAAGTAGAGATGCATTAAAAGGAGCTTGTTTTCAGAGTGAAATGGAAGTTATTCTTGGGTTTTACCATGGCATTGAGGCCTTTAAAATCACTGCTGACTTTAGAAAACTCATTGATCACAGAGTTCCACATTGTCCTCCCAGTATTAGTCATCTTAATTATGGCAATGGGTTATAATCAAGTAGTGCTGAAATAAAGGGACCAATATGCCATGCAGATGCAGCTCGATACTTGCTTGCAGAAGATACCCGAGACAGCGCAAATACAGGGTGCTCAGCGTGGCACGGCTGCCAGTGCTGTATGCCTTTACGCTAACGTATGCTGGAGGCGTTCCTTACCTGGCATCAATCTTTGTGCTTTTGCAGTAATCCCTTATGCACACCACCGGTGTGCTCAGAGTGGTTTCCTTCCTGGTGGACCAAGGCTGAAGTCATGCTGCAGCGCTTCCGATGGTAACCAACTTGTGTTGTGAGCACGTCCTCCAGCAATTAGTGCACTGCTCAGGCATGCCCGTGACCTGCAACTGAATACAAGCCACATCGCTGGTAAATGTTACGTAGATAAAAGTCCTAAAACTGTAGCACATCATGTCAAATCAACCCCCAAGCTTCCCCTCTTTATCCCATGCCAGGGGGTGTTGTAGATGCGCAGTCCTGATCCAGCTGTGGTACTTATGGATGCTGATAATAGAGAGCACGCTGAGACATACACATGGAAATAATTTAGGCCAGGCGCCAGCAAAAAAGCCCACGGGTAGCTCAAGCGATCCCGCTCACTTCAGTCTGCCTGTTAGTTTGGGTGTAGGTTTGCAAAAACCCACCCCGTACCAGTGTGTCCATACCAACATTGCCAAGCCACTTTCAAAGGATGCTTCCTCTGTTCTTTGAGGAAGTGGTGAGGACTTCCTCAACCTCATGATGAGAAGCCAAGAATCAAAATCAGTGGTTTTGTTTTTGCTTTTTGGATGGAGTTTGTTCTCACTGGATAATTCTTTGTAGTCCCAGGGAAATTTTCTGGTAAATGTTACGTGTCGGTGGCCTGAAACATGAAGTCTGAGCAGTGTGGGGTTTAAAACACAAGAGACAAAGCAGTTGCTTAAAATTTTGCTCCATGAGAAAGTTAGTAAATTCTTCTCTCTGGTCATGTAACTTGTAAGAGGAGAGAGGGAAATAAAAGTTGACTATTAAAGAGTTTAATGCAGAAATTACTCAACATTTAAGCTTGAAATGAGAAAAACGGCGTTCTGGTCAGTGTTTCCACCATATCTATAGACAGGGTGAAATGTCTACAGTCTTGAGAGAAAGCTAATAAATTTGTTAAGTTACCAACCTCTACTAAGGTGTATGTCTGCATTGCTTGTGATCCCCAAACGCTTCTATACACGGTCATTTGGAGCATTGCTCTTTTCAGCAGTGTCCTGGTTTCGGCTGGGATAAAGTTAATTTTCTTCCTAGTAGCTGGTATAGTCCTGTGTTGTGGATTTAGGATGAGAATAATGTTGATAACACACTGATGTTTTAGTTGTTGCTGAGTAGTGCTTACACCAGTCAAGGACTTTTCAGCTTCCCCTGCCCTGCCCGGTGCACAAGAAGCTGTGAGGGGGCACGGCCAGGACAGCTGACCCAGACTGGCCAAAGGGCTGTTCCATACCATATGACATCATGCCCAGTATATAAACTGGGGGAGTTGGCCAGGGGGCATGGCCAGTGCTTGGGGACTGGCTTGGCGTTGGTCAGCGGGTGGTGACCGGTTGCATCACTTGTTTTTCCTGGGTTTTGTTCCTCTCTGTTGTTGTTGTTTTCCTTTTCACTACTTTTTTTTTTTTAAATTATTAAACTGTTCTTACCTCAACCCACGAGTTTCCTTACTTTTGCCCTTCTGATTCTCTCCCCATCCCACTGGGAGGGGGAGCGAGTGGCTGTGTGGTGCTTGGTTGCTGGCTGGGGTTTAACCAGGACAAGCCACTAGACACAATCATATAAAAAGGCTGCATAGGAAATTCATACTGTTTCCCCATTTGATCTTACAGTTCAACCTTGCCAATCTCTCCAAACAGAGGACAGCAAAATTGTGAGTGCCGTAGCAGTCCAGTGTTTTCCAGATAGTCAGCTACGCAGATTGGCACAGCTTCCTGGATTGTAAAGGAATGATGCCAGGTTATACCAGCACAGAGGTGGATATATCTATAACTGTAACTTCTAATTCTGATGTACTTTATTGTCCTTGCTGTAGATTGTAGTGAGGATCCAGTAAGACTCTGCTTCTTTGATTTGTGCAAATAGGACCAGACTGAAGTATGAAGAGTTGTCATCTCTGCCGCTATTAAACTGATAGAAATACAGTTTCTCAAATAGTATGTAGAGTTGCCAGTTTCTGACATATTAGGATGTCTCTAAAACTCAAGACTGATATATATAACAACTGTAAGACATCTGTGCCTTGTCTTTTTTTCCAGGTATCTTTCAGGAGGTGCCTTATTATATATCTGCTATACACCAAGCCAAAGTAGGAGCAACTGTTCTTTCTAAGGTAAAATTCCTATCCTGCTGAGAGTAAGAGAAGTTTGGTCGGGGAGAGCCAGATTTTTGGCTGGTTTGTTTCATGTGTTATCTACAGCATGCTTCACAGTTTGTTTTTTGAGTATATCCCTGAGCTTCCTCAGTAAGAGGTTGTAATTTATACAGCTGAAGCCTGAATGAGCCTTTGGTCACCAGCTACAGTTATTATTTATGTCTATTCTGCATCACTTCAGACACTAATAGTCAATGTAATCAACGGATCCAAAGAGTGTTCACTCTTGTTGTGACAATGTAGTTTAGTGGTTAGTGTGCAGGACAAGAAGCATACTGTCTTCCACACACAGGATTAAATTTGGGTTGTTTTGTGATTAGCATTTTGTGGGGTGAAGAGGGGATGAGATTGCATTTACAGGAAGTTGAAAACTTCATCCTGAAATATAAGCGCATACATAGTCTAAGTGGCTTTTCAACTCACTCCAGTAAAACAGAGTTTATCTCCTGTCTGATACTTTTAGCAGAAGTTATTAAAAATACTGTTTGTTTTAGACAACGCTGTGACTCTTCATTCTTACCACTCTAGGAACTAGGTATAGATATAGGCTTGTTGATTTGTGCAGCTGAATATTTCATTGCCAGAGTTCAAAGGCTCTTACAGAACGCTCTGGCCAGTATCAAAACTGGATCCCTCCACTAGCAATTCAGAGTAACTTCACTGACTTAAAAAGTCTGCTGCTGCATTTGGCCTGAGGGGTTTTCACTTCAAGCTACATGATTTTTCTCAGCTGTTTTTCTGAAGTTGGGCATTTTATAATTGTTGGGCTCATGCCACAATGATCTTGGCCCTCTTCTAAAGGATGGATATAATTTGGGTCCCTCTGCAGTGACAGCTGTGTAAAGATGAATTCCATGTTCTTGTCAGGTGCTCAGTTACTTTGCTGGCTAGTGCATTTAGAAAGCTGCTGTCAGTCCAGTTGACTCATTTCAATGAGATATCTTAAGTTTTTCCAGTGCTCCTCTTATTTATTTATTTTATTCCTGCATGTCGGGTAGTGTCTCAGCATAGACAGTGACCTCCAGAATAGCTATTTCTTCTGCCTTTTTCTAACCCCAGTCATACTCCAGTGTGAATACTGATTGCAAAGACATTGTTTGGCTTGGTTGCAGCCTCCCTTTTTGATTGCTCCCTCTGCTTGCTGGTTCTGTCAGAGACCTACTGTTTCTCTAGGCATCTCCCTCCTGATATACTTAAGGCATTTTTTATTATTTCTTCTGGCAATTTATTCTCCTGGATTTTTTTCTTTTATATCTCCTTTTCATTTTTCCTGTCAAAGTCTGCTCCATTGTATTAAAGACACATGAACTGGATTTACAGTGCCTGAAATATTGTTTTGGCCCTAAAACTCACCCCCTGCCATACCACTGGAAATCATTGCAACTTTTCTGTATCTTTACTTTAAAGATCCAATTGAACTCAGGCAGGCATGTGTGGTGTTTTTCTAGCAGGAGAATATTTATTTAATCCCCATATAGAGAAGCAGAGAGTGAAATCCTAGATCCATTCAAATCAGTGGGGCTTTCCCTGGGCTCCAGCTGAGCTGTGCCTTAATGGTCAGGTTTGTGGTCTGTAGTCAGCCTTCCAGCGAGGGGAGATGGAAAGCACAAAGCAGGATTTTCACTCCCATATTCTAGGATGAGAGGCTGAGCCAAGGGACAGCTTGCTGCAGCAAGAGGTGGAGGACTCGGAGCACCAAATTTTCTTCCTGGTTCTTGCAATGGCCTCCTGGAAGATGATATTTATTTATGTTTTAGCGTTTGCCTGGCTGTAAAATAATGAAGTTCCTCAGCAGCCCAGTAGTATTTGGGATGCGTAGTTTTGCTGGTGTATTGCAATTATATTCGAGGTTCTGGGACTGCATGTGCATCTGGGACATGCTAAGCCCATAAAACAACAGATAAGCTTAAGCTGCAGGTTTATTCAGGTGCTTAAGTGTGGTGCCTGCATGGGGCCCTAATTTGTTCCTTGTGAATTGTGGTGCTGTGTCCCAGTGGAAGTCATCTGGTTTGGTGACAAGCCTGGCTTATTCTCCCAGCAGAGAAGTTTGCTGAAATAAGGTGGGTTAAAACAGTTTCCCCCTATTCCAGTCCCCAGCTGAAGAGCAGTTTAAACAGCGAAAACTGTCAAGAGTGCTTATGCAGAGAAGCAACGTTGGAAGCTGAAGATAAGAGCATTTATCTTCACGTCAAAACTACTCAGTGTCTTTGATGGACTCCCAACACGCTTTAACAAGGAGCTTAGGCTGGAGATGCTGGAATGCAAGGAGAGCAGGGGGTGGTGTTTATCCCACTGAAACATGGCATACATCAAATCAATTACACGGTGCAAGCATATTTCCTCCTGTCACCAGCCAGCATTGCAGACTCGAAGAAAATATGTTCTCCTAGGCACTAGAGGAGCTTCCTCCCTTTAGATGCTGATTTAATGTGAAATGTATATTAAAGGGGGGAGAGAGAGAAAGAGGGGGAGAGGGGGAATCTCGTATGTTCTGCAGCAGATTGCCACATCGATCTTGTCATTTAGGCAAACACAGTTGGACCTGAGGCTATGAGTCTGTGGGATGTGCTGTATTTCTGTCATGAATTGTCAGCCTCAGAGAAGCACAGGAGAAAGAGAGGCACCGTAACAGCGTAGAAAATGCAGTAATAAAGGGACCAGCAAGCCATTTAAGAGCAAATCAAAGCAGTTGCCATTTTGGATTGTGCTCGCCTTCGACAGCTAGAAATGTGCTCTGCCCTTGCCTCCTCCCCCAGTGAAGCAGTGATGGGAAGAGGCAAGACATGAGAGAAAGACTGGTGTTTCTATCGGGGCTGTTCCCATCCATGCTGCTTGGCAGGAGTTAAACTGTTCTGCATGGCTAACGGTACCCGTGGGTCCCGAAGGAACCCTCAGCCTGCCCTGTGCCTGCCCTTGTACCACTCGTGCCGTGGCTTGTCAAGCCCTCCCTGGTGCCATCTCTGAGCCAGCTCCTCCATGAGGATTTCTTGTCTGAGCTTGCACCCTGAAATCACAACCTGTGTTACACATCGCTGACAGCCAATTTGAGAGCTGATGGGAGCACGCTCAGGTTCTGCAGGACCTAATCCAGGATCAGAAACTTTCCTGGAATAGTTCTCTCCATCAGGAGTGTGGCTTAAAACCCTGTTTTTGTTTAAATGACTGCTCTGGGAGGCATTGCGCTGCTGGTGGGGGTCACGGCGAGATAGAGTGGCTTCCCCCATAAGGTTCAAACAGATCCGCCAGCAAACTCATCCTCATTGATAGCGGGTCTTGGGCATCCCTCTGCCTGGATGTTTGTACCATGCTGTCTGGAATGATGTCAGTGCCTTGGGATACTCGTGTTTCTCTCGAGCAGAGCAAAGACACTAGAGAGCGCCATGTATTTGCAGATTTTGACTTGGGAAGCACAGTCTGAGGATGCGAGTGCTCCCTGAGGGGAGGACGTGGGAGATAACTGTTCCCAGGACCCTGCCTGGGCTTGCTGCTGGGTGGAGAGGTGGTTTCCCTCTTGGTACGTGTAGCTGCGGATGCAACGTAGCTTTGCATTTCCTCCAGTGAGCTCTGTGTCTTTGGGGAAGAGAAGGCGGTTTTGCTGTCAGGAGGAAATTCTGATAGTCTCATTGCTAGTAGAGGAGATGCGTTTGAACCAGCAGATCTTCCCAGCCTTCTGTGCAAACGTTCTGTCGCATTGTCTTGAACGTAGCAACTGAGTGAGGGTACCAGGAGAGGCCTGTCCAGCAATCTTCCATATTAAGGAAATTCTCAGAGCAGACTAGGGTGCAACATCTCAGGAGGTGCCCTTGAGGCAGCTTTGCAGGAGGATTGCCATTGCTTTTGAGCTCACACTCTCTAGTCCTTGTGAAGAAAATATTTAATTTTCAACTACTTGAATACCTAAACAATGCTTAATATTTTAGTATATTTAAATGGCTGAGTCATTTCTTTAAGAGCAGGCTGGAGACAGATTGTTTTGCTGTCTCCAGCCTCCCAAATGGCATAGGCTCCACGTGAGCTCCACGTGGGCTCTACGCTCCTTTTCCTTGTGGGAGGGTGGAAGCTCATGCCCATTCCAGCAGTGCTGGAGAATAACTGTCCTTGCTGTCACATCACACACTGTCCTGTACCTTCTCCCATCACCCAAGGCCTCCTGAAGCTTCTCTCTACCCTGAATTGGTAGGGAGGCAGTCTACATGGCATCATGCTTCTCTTAATCACCGATCATGCGATGGCGATGACTAAACTTTCATTACAATGAGCTGGATTTTTTTTTCCTCCAGTGAAATGTTTCCTGCAGAAAAAATGAGGCTCCACCAAAACCTGACTTATCTTTCAGGAGGTGCCCATCTTCATGTCTTCAGAAGTAATTTTTCAAAGAAAAACTTCAGAGGTTTTTTAAGGGAGGTGATGTGTAGGTATTTTGGACTTTTAAGTTTGCTATTTTTCTCCTCCTTTTCTTGTGCTACTAAGTCTTAAAGCCTAAATGAAGTCTTGCAGTTATTTTTCCTACCTCATCTTTTTTTATTGTTTTGTGGATGTTTTTATTATCTTGCCATGTCTGAAAACATTTCACACTGGGAAAGCTCCAAAATAGTAAAAGAGAAAGAAAATGGTAGAAAAGGAAAAAAGGTGGTAGTGAAAAGGTGGTTAGGAGGAAATGTTTTTATTGCAGTTGCCAGCAGGAGGAAAAAGAAGAATACATTTTTTTCCTCATCAAAATTCTTAATGATGTAGCTGTTTAGACGTTTAATTGAAAAAAAAATCATATTTGGGCACATCTGAATGGATACAATTTTTCCTGCCCTGTTTTGACCTTCCTCAATTCTCCTTGGCGTTCCTGCTAGTGCCCTCTCCCCCTTAGGCTGTGCCAGAGGCATCTGGAAATAGCAAATAAGAAGCAGCCTTGGGGCAGCGCAGCTTGGGGGCAGCAGCCATGGGCTGGAGGGCAGGAGGCATCTCTGTGCTTTGAGGGAACTCTATGGGCACAAGGAGCTGCTGTGTGCTCGGAGGAGCTCCTTTCCAGGGGGAAGCCATCAAGGGAGAGCCTGTGCCTAAGTGCTTTGAGGACTGCCTCTCTCCTCTCCATGCAAGGGGGAAGTCACCCATCCAGCACAGATCCAGGCTGGTATTTACCAGGAAGATGGTGTGCCTGGCAGCGGGCAGAGGATTACTGGCTGCAGAAATAACTTTCCAGGAAGTACCTGTCAAGATTTTATCTTCTCGTTTGGAGAATGTTGGGTCTATGCAAATCCCTGAGCACAGGGAAGAAAACAACCCTGAGCACAGGGCTCTTGAAATGAAGAAAAATGAGCCCTAAGTAAGTTAGAAAAATAGGGCAAAGCACTTGGGCCCAGAAATACATTAGAGTTCGGTGGAGGTGTTGGAAGTAGCTTCAAAGATTCCTTCCCATTCCTTAGCGCAGTGGTTGGGACACTGGTGGGAAGCATGAAGTGCCTCTCTGAAAGCTCAGTATCCTGTTAAGTGCCCTGTGTTACCTCTGCAATATCAGCAAATAATTGCTAATTAGACAGAAACACCCTCAGACTTCACACTCAGCACCTGGTGAACAGTTTGCTGGATGCCCCTTTGTAGTTACATGTAGCAGATACGAATTGTGTTAGCCTCATCTCTTATACTGTCCATACATTCTTTACCCTAAAAAGCTTTGGCAAGTGTTGACCAGTTTTGATCAAATTTGGCCAAGGGGGAAAGGTCTGAAAAATATTTTTTCCTGAAAATTGTTGTTGGAGTAGGAGAGGCCCATAGGAGTGTGGTTGCTAAGGAAGGGCAGCCCCATGTCTGGTCTGAGAAGGAGGTAGTTTCTGGGACCCTGCAGCTTCTAGCTTCTTTACCCAAGGAGTAGTAGTAGGAATAAAGGTAATAGGAAGGAGCTGGAAGGTTTTGTGATGGGAATATTGCCAAACTGCAAATATTCTACATATGTAATGGCTGGGGGAGTAAGGCATATAGTCTATAAACCTCCAGAAAACCAGATTTCATGGCTCTGCTGCTCAGAGAACAACGTGTTTACTGGGAATGTTGGATTAAAACTGGATTTCTCCATCAACAACTGTGATCAGCATGTGCTGTGTTGTAACTGGGCAGGGTACTTTTGCCTGCATTAAAATAAGGAGTGCAGTGTTATGAATAGTTTCCCTGCTCAGGATGGCATTACTCCAAGCCTCAAGGTAATTTATATCTCAGGTAGGCATGCTGTTTAACAAGGCTAAATATGGAGAAATGAGAGCCTGATGTGAGACCATATGTTCTGTAAGCAACAGCAGAGTTTATGAAGGGTAGTTCAATATTCTTCATATTGTGGGAACAAGCATAAGCAGATTTTTTTTTTAATTGGATTTTGGGACAAAGCACAGCTGCTACAAAGCTCTAGCAGGAATTCAAATGCTGCTGCTTATTAATGCAGCAAGTGGTCATTTACAAGTCCTAGTTTTTTCTCTGCTGTTTAATACTATGACAGCCATAGACCTAGGTAGCATTTTGCAAACATAAGGTTTTTAGAGAAAATCAGCTGCTTGTTCTTACAGCCCCTCTAGAATTAAGGTATTTTACCAAGCCTCTGGAAGGTACTTGGCAAGGCAGGAGAACTTAGCCACAACTTGCTAGAGGTAATCGTGCATCTTCCTTGGCAAAGAACGGGTGGGAAGCAAGAGATGGAGAGTGCGTAAGTATCCTTCTGGTCAGCGTAAAAATAGCAAGTTGGAAAAAAGTCACACACATGACTTAACCATTTTTCTTCTCTCTGCTTAGGGAACTGGGAAAAAGTGTGTTTGACAAATGAGTTACCATGTCAGCCCCTCAGCAAAAGAAAACCTTTTTGAGCAAGAAAAGAATCATCTTTTCCTAGTTTCTTTGTAGTTCTTATTTTAGTGTTTTGGGAATAATGGTCATTTGGGGATTTTTTTCAAGTGTGGTTTTGGTTTGTTTTTTTTTTTTTTCTACAGAGAAGAAAGGAGGCAGCATGTAGAGACATTAATTGGTTGCTCCTTCCCTGCTTCAAGATTGCTGGTGGAAAAAGAAAACCCAGCGATCATCCTTAGTGCACATGGACTTCATAGTATTTGGCACAAGACAGCATGCAAGATGAAAGTGCGTCTCTTGACAGCCAGCTTCATACTGGCAGCCTTTACTCCAGGCAACAAATTAATCCACTCAACTGTATTCTGCATAATTGTTGATACTGTCTTAATTGGTACCATACGTTTCTCCGTGTCGACATGTCCATCATGTTAATGTCTAGGGACTGTTGTTTCCTGCCAACTCGGGAACGGCACAGCCTGCTCCATCCTAACTGAACTGCCTAAAATGCCTTAGTAAGAAATTTGACTTTATGGTAAAGGGAAAATATAGAGCCATGTTGGGGCATGACTCAAAATTAATGGGAAAAAAATGGGACTCCTGATTTCAGTAGCATTTGGACATGAGCCAGTTCTTCCCCGGCTCTCTAAAGGCAATCCAGTTCAGCTGAAGTCAAGTCCAAAGGCAAAGCAGCTTATTCTCCTGCTCCCAGGAAATCTGCAGCGGGGGCTGGCAAACGTTTTCCAAGCGTGTCACAGTGGGGTGTCCAGGGCAAGGCAGCTGCAGAGCTAATTGACCCCAGTGCACTGGTGGCTTTGTGGATTGGGATTAGCATTTTGAATTTCGTCCATTAATGAACTGGCAGCCAAGGCAGAGCCTGGAGTGCGAGTGCAGTCTGCTCTCCCCTCAGCTCCTCCGTATGCTGTGGTAACAGGGGCAGGAAGATGCTGGGGAGGTAGACAGCGGGGTGCAGCCCAGGCTGAGGTGACCGTGCATGGGCATCAATACTGTCAGCTCCTGAGAGGACATGGCCATCTCATCACCAGGCAAAGGCATCACTGACCCTTCCCTCCCTGGCAAGGCAGGGTGGAGGCACTAGGAAGCGTTACTGGATGCAGTTGCCTCTGAAGAGTCAGTCTCTAAAAATCCAAATTAGGCACTGAAATAAAAGGGCACTTTCGACTGTCTCTATGGCCACTTCCACATCTCCTAAAAAAGTACCATTCCTTTGTTTCACCAAGGAGTTGCATGGTTACAGTCATTAAAGCTTGCAAGCAGTCAGGATCTATAGGATAGGCATCTCACTGAAGGCTATATGGAAAATGAATAGTTCTGTGTTCAGAGAAGCGCTGGAACCATGCACACTACGTAAGGCACAAGCCAGCAAACTGAGTGATGAGGATCAAATGTTGAATAACAGTTCAGTTAGTGCCACCTCTGCTAAGCGCTGAATTATCTGGGATGGAAAAAGTGACGTGGGGTTATGAATTGCGAGGCTTTAATAAATGTGCAGGGAGGGCAAATAATGTTTGCACAGGAGACCTCACTTTGGACACCTCTGGGTGCTAGGTTACTAGACTTTGCTTCTGCAATGAAATTTTTTACTATATTATTGCCTGTGCACATACACACACGCACACACATGCTCTCTCATTTCCTCTCTCTGCTCCTACGGTTAATTGATACAAGCTACACTTATTTACATCATTTTATGTGCCATCATCTCTTGTTCAAGCCCTTGGCCGGTTTTAAGCAAAAATATTTACACAGAGATGAGAGAAAGAAGGCTTCTTCCCTATCCTTTTGTAAAGCCATCACTGAATATTTAGACTACTGCCTGTATGGTTGAAAAGCTCATTTAAGAGAGCAGCAAAACACATGGTAACATGTTTTGTGGAGCCTTTAAATTCTAATGTTGACATTGGATCTGGAGAACAGAAAAGCAGGAGAGGAATAAGGAAGAACTTTTGCATGGATTTTTTCAAGTGCAGATAGAAAATATAAGTCTGCTGAGCTATAGTGTTTTATTTAAGAGTCCTGGCATTGTCAGAAACCTGTTTTTGCATGTGGAGTGCAGTGGCAGTATTGGTAATCAATAAGCCGAGAGAAATGTCCTTCTTTTGAAAGCTGTGGGCTGCATTGCCCTTTGTGGTTTCCAGGAATTGGTATTGGGAAATAAAAAAATAGAAAAAGCTGCTTCAGCGAATTGACACGAGAGACAGATGAAATGGCTGAACTAAAGAAAAACGTTTATGCAAAAAAAATGCAAAGTGAGACCTCCAAGCTATTTCTGGCATCTCTCCGTACACCTTTGGTGTGCCAAAGCACGTTTACAGTGCTGAGAGTGTCCTGTCTGATGCAGCTTCAGGCTCAGAATCATGCAGTCCCACAGCTTCCACCCCAAATCCTTTCTACTTCCAGAGCTCAAAAGGTTCAGGTAACAGCTGGATGACCTTTTTTCTTTCCTAAGTGTCTTGAGGAGCCTTCCATCACTTTAGTCACTGCAGATGGGTGCAGCTGAGAAATGCCACATTTCCAGGTAGCAGAGGGAGGTGTAGGCTTCATGCACGGAGGGATCATAGTCACTAAGCTGTCCTAATGGAAGAAACAGCCCAAGAGGGGATCTGAGACCTCACACAGAAAGCAAGCAGACTCAGCAGCTTGTCTCCTGCCTGAGGGCTTCCCCCGGTCGGGAGCAGGGCAGGATTTGGCCCCAGCACTGCTGCTGCTTGTGCAGAGCAAGCCCCTCCCTCCCTTAGTGCTGGCAAAGTCAATGCAAGCCATCGCTCAGCTCCCGGCGTGGCTGGGAAGAGGGAGGCAGGCGGGACGTGCGATCCCATGGCCGTGACCACGCGTGTCTCCTGGGGGAGAGCCCAGCAGGCACATCCCGCCGGGTGCCACGGGACCTGTGCTGTCAGGTGCCGCCTAAATGCTGTTTGAGCATCACTTAGTGCTGACTTGCTTTAGCAGCTGACAGAATTGTGGTATAAAGCGGTTCAAAACAGGGATCAAACTCAAGATCCCTGAGCTGCTGCTAGCAGGGACAAGGTGTTTCTGAAGGAAAAAAACCCTATACATTTATGATTATTTTAAGACACCTCCCCCAAGGACTCTTTATAAAGCAGTATCTGGGGAGCCTTTCAGATTTCTGCACTTGTCTTGTGTGCTTCAACCTGTGAAGAAATCATCTTAGCTAGGCTTTCTAGAGAGCTCTGAAACATTTTTCTGCACTTACGTCATAGCAACAACTCTGTAAAGAATCCTCAAAGATGTGATTAAGTATGTTTTGTCAGCACTTGAAGTGGAGATTAGATCATCCTGTAATATATGTATATAAAATCAAGTCATAGCAGTCTTCCATTTCATAATGCAGATCACCGCGAGGGAGACTTGAACGCTGCATCTGCTGATCAGATGCATAGTACAGCGCTGCCTTGTTCCCCTACTGCTTTAATTGCATGTGGTAGCAGTTTTTTAGGACAGGAAGTTGATATTATCTTTTCCAATGGAAACTTTATTGAAATTGAGTAAGGAATTGGAATTTGGATAGGATGTTGTATTTAATTGTCGTGGTTTAACCCCAGCCAGCAACTAAGCACCACGCAGCCGCTCGCTCACTCCCCCTACCCCGGTGGGATGGGGGAGAGAATTGGAAGGGTGAAAGTCAGAAAACTCGTGGGTTGAGATAAGAACAGTTTAATAATTGAAGTAAAATGAAATGGAATAGTAGTAATAAGAATAATAATATACAAAGCAAGTGATACACTATACAATTGCTCACCACCCACCGACCGATGCCCAGCCCGTCCCTGAGCAGCGATCGCTGCCCCCCAGCCAACTCCCCCCAGTTTATATACTGGGCATGACATCATATGGTATGGAATAGCCCTTTGGCCAGTCTGGGTCAGCTGCCCTGGCTGTGCCCCCTCCCAGCTTCTTGTGCACCAGGTAGAGCATGGGAGGCTGAAAAGTCCTTGACTAGTGTAAGCACTACTTAGCAACAACAAAAACATCCGTGTGTTATCAACATTATTCTCATCCTAAATCCAAAACACAGCACTATACCAGCTACTAGGAAGAAAAATTAACTCTATCCCAGCTGAAACCAGGACACTAATGTAGTTACTTGAGTGTTTGGAAACATCACTTAGGGACATCTAATGATAACAAACTGGACTGCCTGATGCTTCTAAATTAAATGTTGCTTTTCATAAGAATTCGCTTTTAAGATATATTTCTATTATAAGATCATCAGGTGGGTCTTTTCCCAACTATTTAAGTAAAGTGCCATTGTTTTCTCCACTCCTCTGTTTCTAGTCTTTTTTGCAATTTTCTGGGGGAAGAAAAGGTCAGAAACAGATTTGGCTAAAATGCTACAGTGGCTTTTTGTTGCTTCTGCTTTTGACCAAGTCTAAGCATTGCTTCTCCCCAAAAGATGTCACTTCTGGCAAAGGGGCTGCTTTTCTGGGGCTAATGCTGACTGAGGGAGGAATGGTGCCATTTCCTTATCACTTCTCGTAGGTGCGGTGGTGGACGCTGGGTCTGCCAGTGATCCGAGAGCCTTCACCCTGCCTCTCGCTCCCACCTTGCCCTCCATAAACACCTTCAGCCAGTCCACCCTTGCTCAGCTTCTGAGGCGAACAGTTTCAGTCCAAGCCAGAACCCTTGTAAATCACATATTAAAAATGTTTTACAAGCCTGTGCACTAAATGGGAAACATGCACACAGGGTGCATTGTTCACGTATGGCTGTAACTGAAGCCAGAAACAGCAGGAAAAAGGGAGCGAGGCCACGTAAAAAGCCCAAGGGAAATGGTCGCCAGTTGTGCCACTCCACGACTGTGGGCCCCTTCACAGGTCGCTGGCTGGTTGCTGCAGCTGCATTCGGCTTTCAGAAGCCTCATTCAGACACATGCAGATGCCCAAAAGTACCTAGGAGCCAGACAAATTCAAATCCCAGAGAGCAAAGAGGCTGCTGATGGTACCACAGGGTAAAGGATCAGCTTCCCCCAGTGCCTCGGGGCAGAGAAGGGTCCAGGTGGAGGGGAGCAGGGGCTGCTGGAGGAGCAAAGGCAGCAGGGCACCGCGAGGGATAAGATGGGCTGTGTCCCAGCTTTGAAGGATGGGGCTGTTCGTCGGGGAGCAAAAAATCAGCATGAGCCCCAGACTCCAGGGGAAAATGTCCTGCGGGCTCGTTCCAGCAGCACAGTTTTGGACTTAAAGCCTGGGGCTGGGTTTCCCAGTGGCTGCAGGTGTCGAGACAAGCAGCTGGGCACCCCGCAATATAAATTAAGCTGGCATGGGCCTCAAGATGTTTGTGCTTTCATCCTGGCCCAGCTAAACCTTGTCTACTTGCTTTTTTTCCAAGCATGCAGACAAGACCAGGGACTTGTTAAATGGGGAGAAATAATCTTACGTTTAACATAATTACAGTATTTATATTTGAAGAAACAACTTGAAATAGTTTTAATGTTTAGCTGTAAAAATCACTCTAATATTTTAGATGGGCTTTTATCTATCCACATGAGTCTTTCTTTTTTCCCCCAGGTTAAACTTGAACTTCATAAGCACTGGTGATGTGAAAAGATACAATTAAATAAATGTATCTAAAAAAATTAAGTGCATTAGGATGCTGCCAAGCTTTGTGCAGGGCTTACCTCTCTTACCTCTTCTTCGGTGCTGCATCTAGGCTCTCTTCCAAAAGTTGTTACACCTTGCGTAGCTTTCTTGGCCTCACTAAAGCTGCATCCCAGCGTACAGTGCTTTCAGGTGGAGCCATGGGAATTGAATGGGTGATCCCCATGCCAGAGACTGTGCCTAGCTGCGGCAGTAACATCTGAAAAGACAAAGAGGCATAACATAAACGTAAGTTACGACTTTCAGAGCTGATTTGAACATCGTGTTGACAGACAGAGCAGGGTGAGGGTGATCTAGGCTGCCTTTGATTTTTTTGTCAGCTGATGGTGGTGCTGGCCGCCCGTGATCTTGCTGCTGAAGCGTTGTTGTCAGCAAGCAACGATTCTTCTGCCCGCTGCAGCTGGGGGCTGTGCTTCTCACCAGGGAGGGTCTTTATTAAGATTTGTGCTGAGAGAGGCGACTTTGAGAGGTGTAACCTGCAGTTACTGGAGACTCTCAGTGCTGACAGCTTGGAGACCTCAGCTCAGGATTTTCGTTGGCTTTGTTTTATAAAGGGTGGAGTTTTGGTTGTGAAATGGGTATTCAAGCCCTCATGTTCCCCAGATGAGTGGAGGTCGGCGAGAGCACCCTGCATGACCATGCTGGGCACATTGGGCTGTAAGGGGTGATTTCTAGGCAGCCTGCTGAGCTGTTTGACACCCTGACATCCAACTGCTGCTGTCCAATGTGTGCAGCTGCCTGGGGCTGGGAGGGTTGTCAGAAAGCTGACTCCTTGGAGCTAAACCCACCGTATTTCCTCCCATGTCCCCTTCAGGACTCAGCTGTTAGAGGCTGGAGTGCATGCAGGAGGGGGGATCATGTCTGGAAAGGGTGTGCAGGGCAAGCAGAAGCGATCCATCAGAGTCAGTATGACTCCCTTGGCTCAGTGCTGGCAAAAGCAACCCTAACGGTGGCCACAGAGGAGCCTCCTTTTCTGTAACCCACCCTTTGCAGCTCCTGTGCCAGGGATCTGAACTGTCACTGTCTCCTGGTCTTTGCTTTCTGAGCACCAAATTTCAGTCTATTCTGTGGACTTCTACATTTGACAAGATGAAGCTGGTCTTTACAGTAACTTGTACCCCAGTTCAAGCCAATTCCTAGGTCCAGTCACGTATTTCCTAGGTGTCACTCAGCTGGAGGCTTGGTCAGCCAGTACAGCAGATCTGGTATCTGCAACAGCCAGTTGATGTGGATATACTGACACAGGAGGCAGGCAAGAAAAGAAATAGTGGCGAATATCTTGTTCAAAAGTACCATTTTGGGTTAACCAAAGAATGCCAGGATAACAGGAGTTGGTAGAGCTGATAGGAGTCTCTGCATGTCCCTGCTCCGACCCCTACTCAACACAGGTCCAACTGGATCAAGTTGCTCAGGGCTGTGTTTAGTTGATGTTTGAATATCTCCAAGAACAGGGGTCCCACGACCTCTCGGCACCCCACTCCAATGACTGACCATCCTTGTGGTGAAAACACTTGTCCTAATATCTAAGTGGCTTTTCCCATCTTCCATCTTGTGCACAGTTGCCCCTTGTCCTTCCCCTGCACACGTCCAAGAGGAGCTTAGCTCTGTCTCCACCATAACCCTCCACCAGTATGGAGTGAACTGGGCACTTGGCCGGTTTCTCAAGAGCAAGATGAGATGAGTGAATAGCTCTGTAAAGCCAGCCTGTATTCTGTGCATGCTGATGGTGACAGTACTTTGTGTTGGAGAGTTCATTATTAATTGTCTTATCTAGACTTTAATGCTCTCTTTGTGGCGTACTAAACAACCGCTGTTTAACAATGCAAAGCACTCCGTCTCTGGGTTAAAGAATACTTCTGCGTTCTGTCTTTCATTAAATTTGTTCTGCTGTGTGTGCACAACATTCCTTTCCACTTAGCCAGCCATCCTCCTAGGCTTTTAAGCAAGCCAGGCCATAAAAATATTTACATTTTTCTATAGCACTTGGTCTGTACGCAGTCAAACAAGCATGGCACTCGCTAGGAAGTGGTGGGGCTTGGATTCAGCTGGACCGTGCCGTCTTAAGCTGCAGCAGGCTGGCTTGCCTGCTCCCATCCCTGCAGTGAGGAGAGCTTCTCACGCAGAAGTGTCCCTGTTGCAGTGAAACTTCTTTGCAGGTGCCCCAGAAAAAGGCAGTGTGTTGGGACTGCGTATCTGGGCATAATTCCAAGCAGCAGATTGTTAACATTATTTTACTTGTAGGAAAAGCTCTTCTTTGTTTTAAAGACTGATGTGTTCATTCAAGACATGTTCGACACAGTTAAAGCCCCATACGTAGCAAGGAGATTACAGCAGATGCCCTCACCACTGCTTCAGGCTGTTAGGATAGTGTGAGAGGTGTCTTCTCTCCTGAGTCAGTCTTGATCCTTCGCCCGCTCCCCTGCGCGCTGCTTACGTCAGCTCTGTGATTGATGGTGCAGAACCTGGCCTTTGGGGCTTATCTTCCCGAGCAAAGGTTTGTTGCTTCTACGTGCACGTTCGTTGTTCCCTGCGCTTTGTACCCCAGTTTCGGAGCAATCGTGGCAGCTAGGGGAAAAGTGAGCTCAATGGGATCAGCCGGGCTGCGGCATGGATACAACCCAGGGCGCATGCTCCAGTCCTGCAGCGCTGCGAGTGCTCGCTGGTGCAAGGTTTTGCTGGAACTTACTGGATCCAGGTGTCCCAGTCCCACCGAAATTCAGTGGGATCCTGGCTCCAGGCACTCTGTCACATGCGCCATGCTGCTACAAGTGAGACTTAAGTAGCTCCGGGGGTTTTCCAGCATGCCTGGGCACCTCACTCCTGCTAATGTCAGCATAAGGTAGCAGCCTTGGCGTGATTGAAAATCCCACTAGACGTTTACTGCAACTCCGCTCAGCCAAACCCCTCAGCCAGGCTCCTTTTCCTTTTGGCTGTACTGGAGTGGCACTGGAGATAGAGGAAACAGAAAAGCAGGAATCAGGCCCCAAAACTGCTGAACTGATACCTAGTTGTCCTGAGAGACAGTAAATCCTATCCAGGTGTTAAGAAAAGTAGGTTAGCTGTCTTCCTCTGTCATGAGGCAAAACCTTGGACTGAATTTGTATCAATTTATGTATTTTTATATATATATATATGTATATTGCTGTAGCTAAGCACAGTGCACATTACACTCTTTGAGGTGTCCACTGAAAGTCAAGAAACAGTTTCTGTAAAAGCCACAATGTATTGCCCTGTTCTACTGAATGGATGTATGACTTTGATTTTGTGTATTCTTTCACATATGTATGTGTGTATAAATACAAAAATATGGCTCTATAGACTCTTATCTATCATTCCTATAGACTCTCACCTGTCATTTCTATATGTACTGTATGTATGATCTATCTATCTGTCTGTACGGTGTAGCTTGTGAGCGGTGATATGTACATCTGGTATATATCCTGGCAAAGTGTTTGTGGGTTTTACAGAAATATTTCTTTAGTTTTAGTTTTGACACAGGTACATGAAGCGACTTTCCAAGATGACCCTCTGAGGAGCATATTAAAGAGCTTGAGGGTGGTACAAACAGAGTGGGGCACACCTCTGAACTGCCTTGACTGCCCTGAGACATCCCACTGAACCTGGCATGTTAAATGACTGCATGAATTATTGCAGTAAAAACTAAATGAATCTGATGAACGCTTACAGTCTTACCTTTCTTCATAACTCTATGTTAATACTACATTAATGATTCCTGACTTAGGATGCTGTTGAATGTTGATAAAGGCTGAATTGCTACTTGAAAAGCTGATCCTAACAGGCCTGTGGCAGGCGCTAAAATGTGATTTCCAAGTCTTAGGGGAAAAGAGGGAATACATTACTACTTCTGATTAGAGGACTTCAGAAGAAACATATTCTAGTCACATCTCATGGAGCACTTGCCTGAATCCCCCTTGCTTTCGGTAGCCGATGCCTTTGCACAAGACATAAAAGGAATATACACTTCACTTTTTTTTTATTTAAAATTGTATGGTGATTGCTGATGTGGAATCAGTTCAGCGTGTATCAACAGCTCCCCACAAGAAAGATGCTGTGCGTACATAGAGCTGTGGGCGCTTCCTTTGCACGTGAGAGCTGACGCATGGGAGTAAAGCTTGCGGAGCGAACACAGAGAGACCGCTTCTCACTGGTAGCGCCTTCCCTGCAATTTTGGATCTGAGCTTTTTGACTCTCGCCTCTCTTATGGCCCATTTGTGTGCACCTACCGTTTATCTCATGTATCGCTTGGGTAACACTGCCATTTTCATGATGTCAAGAACATGGGAACTGCATAGCAAAGTTGAAGACTTCCAGGACTGGGAAATCACAGTGCTTAATTTCCCAGTGAGTTAAGTGGAATATTGGAAGAAAAAGGGTTTGGGACAAAATTAACAAAAGCACCTAAATAGCTTAGGAAGCCTCAGCCATAAATTATTGAAAAAAACCCTCTGTGGTGACCTCAGGTACTGCCTCTTTCAGCTGGGGGTTCCTGCACGGGCAGATGCTCTGATGAACACCCATCAAAGGCTGTATTAATGCGGGGGCCCATCAGCTGTGTTCAACTGTTGTCCTCCAAAATCCCCTCCTCTTAGGTGCTGCAGGAGGAAATAAGCAGCTGTGACATTTCTCAGCACCTCCACCCCTCCCCAAAGTCTGGATGACCTCTGTGGCAGGGGAAGGGGTGAGGAAGGGAGGAGAAATGTTCATCAAGTGGGATTTTGGGGAGGAGGGGAACCTTCTTCTGCTGTCCTGCACAAGCAACCACTCCGGCCTTCACTGTAGGAAAAATGTTCCATCTCTCAGAGGGTGTTTGAGGTTTCTATTTGTTTGTTTATTAAGAAAGAAAGCATCTGGCCTATGTATGCAAACATTAATGAGTCATTTAAAAATATTCTCAGCGCTGCACTAGTAAGGCTGGGATCTTCCAGCTACAAGAAGAAATGTGATGGCAGGGAGCAGGCAGACCCTGAAGGACTGCTTTCCAAGCATGAGGAGGGGAGACAAATCTTATTTTTTTACCTCCCTCCTCTTCCCCCCCTCACCACTGCTCCCAGGAGCATTTCCAGCTCTCTAAAACCCCTTGGTGAGGACTTCGAAATCCGAGTTAAAATGACTCTGGGGCTGCTGTGCCCTCCGTAGAGAGCCCAACGCTTGCCAGTGGGTCTCTCCAGAGAAGCAGCTTATTTCTGGCACTGCGCAAGGCCACAAATAGACTTGCCAGTGGGGAGGGAGAAGTGTGGGTTGGTCTAGCTCTGTCCTTTCTACTGTGTCAGCCGGCAGCTGGAACCAGTCGAATCAATTCAAATTCACAAATATATGAGAAGTAAAGCTCTAAGAAGACTCAGCCACTTTCTCGGATGTTTATGAGCAGCCCAGCAAGCTGGGAAGCTCTGGCTGGAACAATTTTTGAAGGCCAGCAGATGTGGGGATCCATCACAATGCTGGGATTATAGGAACTTCTGGAGTTTCTTTACAGGAGGCAATTTCTTAGTGTAAATCGAACATTTAAATCTCTGGCAGTGTAACACTCGGAGAATTCCAGGTTTGGGAGCAAGAACTCTTCCTGCTTTGCATTTGTTTCTGGGAAGGAGGTATAAGCTAAATCTCCCAAGAGGAAAAGATACTCTTACGTCAGGTTGCACTTTCAACGTGAGTTACATCAGTGGCAGTATGATTATGTTGTGTTGGCTGTGACAAGCATTTTCCTTCCGTAAACGAGCCCACATGCGCAAAGGCTGTTAGAATGAAACTGCTGTGCCATATACAAATACTTGCTTTTGTTTACTGCATGGTTTTGTTTATTCCTGCTTCTCAGGCCTTTACTATAGAAAGGGGAACAAGAACTGAAGCAACTCTGGCACCTGGGACATGTTAAATGGAGAGAAGACTTGTGTGATCCAAGCATCTACTGAAATGTCCCCACTCACCCAGAAAGATGCTCTCTCCTGGTTCTTCCCTCTGTCCGAGTGAACTCATTCTTCTTCCCAATTGCATTTTGTAGATGGCTGCTGAAGCAGGCACTGAAACATTCATGGGAAGGAGAAAAGAGACTTCCTCAGGCAGTGCTCAGCAGTAAAGGGTGGTCGAACAGGCTTTCCTGGCTTCTGCTACAGAGAAGGCTCTGGGCATTGCATGCAGGTCCAGCACCCTTGTTTACAGAAGCGGTTTGCATTTGAGTAAAAATGATCTATTTTTTATTTATTCTCGCTTTAGATGCTTTAGATAGATACAGCTTATTTCCTTTCGCCGTTGGAAACAGCTGTGCCTACGTTGTGGGGAGCAGCTTTACTGTGGCACAAACTGCATCAGCTCCAGAGGCACTTCATGCTGCACCAGTGTGCATAAACACTTACAGCTATCATGCAGATGAACCCTTGGTGTCCCTCCATCTTCTGGCGATGTCAGTTCCCTGTGGACAGCTACGTCCAGGCTCCAGGATGCAAAGAAAAAGCATATTTTATTCTGTCAGGGCTCTTTCATCTGCTGTGGTGGAGCTTAGATGCCTCCCAGAGACTGCTCCTGGGTTTGGTCATCATCCCACAGGCTTTGGATGGAGGACGGCTTAATTTTGTCCAGGATGTTTCATACTTCTAAATGCTGCATGCTCTGGAGTGCTGTGTGGCTGGAAGGTTAGAACTGAACCATACAAAACTGTATATGAAGGAGAGAGGAGGCACCTTCTCGACATAGTTAACGACAGGGGAACCAGGGTGCCTGAAAGGGGCCAGTGCTGCAGGGAAGGATTTTGGTGGTCCTCTCTTTTAGTGCTGCTTGCGAGGCTGAAAAAGGACCAATGCTTGGGTAAGAGGGAGCAGATATCCAGCCCTAGAGCTAGAAATACAGGAGGGATGAATGAAAGAGTGGAAGAAAGGGTGACTTTTTCTGCAGATGGCAGCGGTTGCTGAAGGGGCCACAAAACATCTGATGAAGAGTGCATCTGCAGAGAGGGTCTGCAGGCTGGTGCGATAATCAATCTTTTGTGATTCTGACTGATGCCTGCAGAGGAGCAGAAACAAAAGGTCACGGTCTGACAGTGATTAATGCATTGTTAGCTGTCAGACTAAGAGTTTTGGAAGTGGGTAAATAAGCCATAGGCCAGACTGTTGATAGTGTTTGAGAAAACTGCAGAGGATTACAGTGTAGGGGGGGGCCGAGGTTCAGCACTTATTTACCACAGGCACTTACCATGTTTTGTTACTTGTCTGAAACTACCCTGTTCCCACAACAGGAGGAGAGGTGGAGAAATGGGGGTACGATTTCTGAAACAAAGCTCTGCCTCAAGCCTTGGTTATGCTGAAAAAGTGGCAAAAGACACAGCCGACCCCAGCCTATGTTGCCCTGGCATCCTCATGGGGCATGGAGGTGGCTGGACAACAGCTGCTACCGTCGTCCAGGACACTGCGACACTGCAAAGCATCTGCGAAGGAGGGAAACGTGGCTCTTGCTGCATATACTCACAGCTGTGGATGGCTTTAAGGTAACTGAAAGCTCTGCCGTGCTGTGTGGTCTGCTGCAGAATGCTTCGGCCTCGATCCAACGGAGGCCTCGTAGCCGCTGAACGCCTGGCATCCCCCACCAGGCGCCAAGGCTGCTGCGGCGCGGGAGCCAAGCCACGTGCCCGGGGCGAAGGGCAAGGCCTGGCTTGCTGCGTGGGAACTGCCTGGGGGCAGCTGATCCCCGCTGGGCGCCTTCCCCTCCAGTGCAGGCTCATGCTCCTTCTCCCTCTCCCTCTTGCCCTGCCCTGGGGCTCGCTGTGTCTGGCTCCCTGCAAAGTGGCCGGGCAGTTTGGGGGCTGTCAGGGAGATTTCCGTGCCCCATGGGGCAGGTAGTGGACGGGATGGGAGCTGCATGGGGCAGGATGTGGGGTCGGGTGCTCCCCTGAGAGTTTGACCCCTTGGGCTGCTGCAGCAAAAGGCATTTCTTGGGGTAGTGGTGTGTCACCTGCATCCTGCTGCAGCTCCCAGGCTGGTCCCTGCCAGGGATGGGGACGGCACTGCCAGCCCCGGGCAGTGGTGCCAGACCTCAGCGGCACTTAAGCGTGAGCTGGAGTGGAGAAGTTTGGACTGGAGCAGCTCTGGACATGCTTGGGAGTGGGTTAACAGCCACCTACGGAGGCTGAGAGCTCAACTGGGAGGCAGCGGGCAAGTTCAGGCACCTCCAGGGCTAGGCGGCAGCTGAATGGGAGTACAGAGCTCCTAGACTGCAGTTTTCAACCAAGGTGCCCAAATTCTGCCAAAACCTTGCTTAAAGTGCCTATGGTATTTGCAGGTTTTGTTTTTATTTTAACAGCGGCAGCCTTTAATCTCTGTGGCTCGCGTTCTGCTTGTGTGAGATGGGGTTACTTATGCCTAGCCCTGTTTTGCAAAGAGCGCTGCTATCGCTGGGTGAATGTTCCTGTAGACAACCAAAATATTTAACATATATCATTACTCTGTGGCTCTGCCTAATTCTCACAGTGGTTTCCAGGCTTCTTAATGCATGTACCTCGGGTCTGAGATGTTTGTCAGTGAGTCTTTGGAAGAGGGATTTGCCCAGGAGTAAATCTCCATGAAGGCCTGGGGAGAGAGGATGGCTGTAAGCCCTTGTTAACCTTAATTAGTATGGCATGAACAGGGTGGGGGCTGCGCACATCCCTTCACTTCGAGCATCCAGCACCGCACAGGACCCACTGCTCAGCACTGTGTGCAGAACCACCGTTGAAGTATTAGTTATAGTCGCGCACGGCCATTCTGTTTGCTGATTTTCTTCTGGGTGTCTGAATGGAAGTGCTTTAATCCTTTCACTTCTTGGTAGAAAAAGTTGTTGACAACTTGTGTCTGTTGCACGGAGGTGATGAGTGTTATGGTCCGATCCTGCTCTCTTGACTGCCCGCATCAGGGTCTCTCTTGGGCCTGTTGCAGCTCTCCTCCAGCCCCAGCTCTCCCAGTTTCAGTCCTAAAGTGTTTTGTTTTGTTTACTGGACATATTACCTCTGGTACTCATGTCATTCACAGCTACCAGTACTGCCCCATTTCTTCTCCAGAGTAATGCAAAGCAAACCGGCCGCCCCAAATCCCACTTCTCCCAGGCAGGGCCCAATGCCCAGAGGGGCATCCAGCCTGCGCCGTTGAGACGCTGCTCAAAACCTTCCAGGACTAAGCTCCGTGCCATGAGAACACAGAGCCACGCTCTTGGGCTGATGTAAACTGGTGTAGCTCCATTGATGCCGATCCAGTTTATACAAGCCGAAAATATGGCTTAGAGTAAATGAATCATTCTGCTGAAATGTAGCCAGCTCTGAAGCATACCTGTCCCATGGGGATGCTGAGAAGTGAAAGTTGGTTCCACCCTTTTTGGCTGATAATCCACAAACGAGCCACAAATCTGGCGCAGAAGAAAGGCTGCAGAGTAACTCATGAGTCACTTTACCCACTCTAAAATGTCACCGGTTCTGGAGAGGGATACAGCAGCTGTTTAGCAGAGTGTAGCTCAGGTGGCAGAGATGGTCCTGTTATTTATATGGCTCCATAAATGAACTCAGTGCTTTGCAAAATAACAGCCTTTCCTCAAGCAGTTTCTAACGCAGCTTGCTCCGGGGCAAAGCAGGACTGGGCCACCGCGAGCCTGGTGATGTTGCAAGGAAAGTCCCAGCTGCTCCGAGGGCCACAGGAGCGAGCCCTGCAAGAAAGACAGCGTGGTGTCACCAGTGGGGCCACGAATTTTTGCTCTCTACAACTACCTGAAAGGAGGTTGTAGAGAGGTGGGGGTCGGTCTCTTCTCCCCAGTAACAAGCGATAGGACGAGAGGAAATGGCCTCAAGCTGCACCAGGGCAGGTTTAGGTTGGATATTAGGAAAAACTTCTTTACTGAAAGAGTGGTCAGGCACTGGAACAGGCTGCCCAGGGAAGTGGTTGAGTCCCCATCCCTGGAGGTATTTCAAAGACGGGTAGATGTGGTGCTTGAGGACATGGTTTAGTGGTGGACTTGGCAGTGTTAGGTTAATGGTTGGACTCGATGATCTTAAGGGTCTTTTCCAACCTTAATAATTCTATGATTCTATGATTCTATGAATGCATGGCAGTGCATTGGAAAGGAGACAGGTAAGTGCCAGGTAGGGGGAAGAAGTTGCCCTCAATGTAGCTCCATCCCCTTAAAGCCTCTTTCCTTTCTGTCCACTGTGGCTTTGCAAAACGTGTCTGGATGGCAAATCTGACCTTTGCTTTCGCTTTCTTGCAGCAAAGTTCAGGAAAAGAAGAATTGCTCCATCTTGCAGCTGCAGATGTGAGGCACAAAGGCCAGATCCGAGACAGATTTAGGCCTACACAAAAAGAGATGCCCCAAGACAGGTTTCCGCACAGGGGCCAGAGCCAGCGCACCTGAACAGCTCTCCCAGAGGGACCTGCTTCGCTGCAGGAAGATGCTGCCCAGGACAGTAACATTTCTGTTACTAGAGCTAAGGTACATTTTTCAGATTCCCCTGCATTCAAGGGGTTGTGACATCTGGTCACATCCATCTTTTGTCTTTTTTTGTCTTTCTTTTTTGAAATTCCCTCTTTTCTTAGGGGGAGCCCAACTTGCAGATGCCAGGATGCTTTTCTCACAGTTAGGAGTAGGGCTGCACAACCACAGGCTGCAAACTCCACACCGAAAGGGAGAAGGAGATGGAGCAAGAGGGAGGCAGGCTGTTAGACACAGGGAGCTTGGGCTTTCCCCAGGGTTGTTCGTGTATGTGATCACAGGGTTTTTCCAACGTGAGATACATCAGCAGCCGTGCTAGCTGACGGGGCAGGAGCAAGCGGCACCAGCGCTACAAAGCTGCACCCTGGAAAGAGCTGCCGTGCTCTGAAAGTGGAGTTTATTAACTCCAGATTTTTACAGTGTAGCTGGCACTCCAACAATACGGTCCGAACACAAAGAATCACTTGGAGATATAAATCAGGGGAAGGCATCCCCAAAGGCTCTTGCTAGCCTGAGTCACGCACAGCTGCTGTGCCAAGTGCCAGCTGCGGAATGGCAGTGGGCCCGCAGCTGGGTCACAGACACTGAGCTTGGGGGGCATGACTGATTGCCTGATTAGCAAAACCACTAAGAATGGCAACTGATTTGCTGGCTACAGAGCACAGGTGCCTTAAACAGTGGGCTTGCCCATTACTTATAGACAAAGGGAGGCTGGGCTAGCTGGTTAGTCAATAGGAGAAAAGGAGGTGAGTTATAGGTTCTGTGGTAGCTCAGTTGAGGAGAGGCCTTAGGGAATAGTTGTGGGATTTACCCCTGGAGAAGGAAGTAGGGTAATAGCTGTTGCTGTCTCAACCATCATGACCATCTGCCTGCTTTGAGATGTCAAGAAATACTTTTACTGTGTCATTTTGTCTACAGGAACAGATGGAAAGGCTGGAAAGGTTACCACCTACTGCTGTTTGATGCAGTCCCTCAGCTGGAAATAACCATCCCTGGAGATAAGCCAGTAGGGTGAAATGTGTGTGCACCCTTTGTCTGCACTGGCACAGCATCAGCCTTTCTGCTGGGAAGGGCCGGAGTCTGAGCCTCCCATCACGTTGCTGCAGTGGGCTTGTACTTGTCCTGGCTGGGGGCTTGAAGCTCTTCTAGCTTTACTTGGAGGAGAACCCTTCGTTTTGTAGCATGGCCTTAAGAAAGGCTTAGGAGAGGGTTGAATGCAGCAATAACAACTGATAGGTTTGCAAGCAACCCTCTTGCTGTGCTCCTCCTGTGTGATATGATGTCTCTCACCCTTCACCTCTCCTGCAAATGCTGCTTGAGCTCATTAGCATGTGCAGGGTTTCTGGGAGGTAAATGAGTAATTATGTCCCTTCTTTTTAAGGGGGAAGGCCCATGCCTGGGGGCTGATCTTAGGTCAGCGTTGGAACTGGAACTTTGAAAACAAAGCTTTTTTCCCCCCTGCAAATGGTGCTGTAAGCTAGTCTCTCAGTCTTGTACTCAGGTAAGGCTTCTAAGACTGTTGAGCACTGAACAAATTTTATTGCCACTGCTAAATACAGTAGGACTGAGGTGAATGTTTTTTGCTGTTCAAATCTGTCCTGAACTTGCTGCTTTTCATCTCCTTTTTCATAACTGTTCATCTTGAACCTTCCCTTTTTACTTGGAATATAAACTTTTCATGGATGTGCTATGCTGGTTGCCCCTAGCCTGTAAATTATGGTGTTAATCTTTGATTGGGACCTTGTTGGTATTTCTGCAGAGTAAATAGAGTTCTCAAATGTATTCAGAACTTAAAATTCAAGTGAGAGCAGCTTGTGTGGGTGCAGGGATGTGCATAGCAGAGAGAGGCAGAATAGAAGTTCAGTTATTTCTCTTTTTGTGTTGCAGGACAAACCTTCCATAAAAATGAAGGCTCTGCCACGTGTTTCCTATAAGCAGACAAATAAATTATTATGTTTTAAAGCATTCAGGGTCAGAGAAATAACTCAGGCTCTGAGCTTAGCATTTTTTCTTCCTCACAATAGCTTCTGCTGAATGATAATCTTTAAAACTATGCATGTGGGGGGCCAGATCCTGACCCCCATTGCATCTGCTCTGCACTGCTGCAAAAAAAAATGCAGAGCAGGCAGAAAGTTAGCTTAGCGGGATTGCTGGAGATTACCCTGACCCAGTTTGTCAGCTGTGGTGCAGGAGACTGGGCGTTGTGGCCAGAGTATGGCACAAGGAAGAGAATTTGTTGTGATGCTTATGTATTTGGGTATGTGTTGGGTGGGGTTGTGGGTATCCCCCCGTTAGCACCACGTTAGCCTGGGTACAACCACACGCATTTTTGTCATAGAATCATAGAATACCAGGTTGGAAGGGACCTCAAGGATCATCTGGTCCAACCTTTCTAGCACCATCTAGACGAGATGGCCCAGCACCATGTCCAGCTGAGTCTTAAACGTGTTCAGCGTAGCAGAGTCAACCACTTCCCTGGGGAGATTATTCCAATGATTGACTGTCCTCATTGTGAAAAATTTACCTCTTGTGTCCAAGAAGTGATTGTGTCATGAAGTGATCTCCTGTAGATGTTTGCTGGTGCGTGTTTTCCTTTCAGCAGCAAGCATGGGCATTTGCTGTATTGGAGGGCCACCCTGATGTCTAACTCAGTGCTGGCTGCTACAAGCAGTGGACGCTTTTTCTGCATTTAAAGGGAGAAAATCAAACTGGAGTGGGCTGGAGCTATTCATAGAGCATGCTGTGTTTGAGTAACCCAGCCTTTTTCTTTAAAGACTCTGAATAGATTGGTTTGTACAGCTTTTTTTCACTGTTTAAAATCGACACCTTGTTTTAACAATAATTCAATCTTTGCTAGTTTATTTAAAAAAAAAAAAAAGTCTGCATTGAGTTTACCCATGATTATCCAGCTCTGGAATTCCAATTTTGCCTATTCTCCATTTTCTCACAAATTGACAATACCCTGAGCTTTCCTCAGAGGCATGGATCCTGAAACCGACCAAGGAGGAAATTTCAGTTTTCATTCCAATGTAATATTAAAAAGTGTACTTCTTTCTTTTGTTATGATGGAGAAAAGATTGAAAATGTGAGCTGAATTCCACAGACTCAGGAACTGGAAAGCAATGAACAAAGAACCCAAAATTAATTGAGTTTTTTGTTTGCTTGGGTTTTTCTGTTTTTTAAACTAGCAACAGGATTTCGGAGGCCTCATTCACACATTTATCCTTAGAAATAGGCAATGCTAGGATCCTATTGAATACTGCAGGACAGCTGCTCCAAACTGCTCTGCATTTTCCCTGATCATTAGTCCCTCAACCTGCCCAAGGTCCTTCTCTTTCTACCCTGATACAATTTCTCTCTGTTTTCATTTACTGAAGCCTGGAGAGCTTGCCTGTGTGGGGAAGCTCCCTTTGAGTTTGCTTGTGTTACTTGTGCTTACGTGAGCCAGTGGAGCCTGCAGCTTGCAGGATGGGTGCCTAATGACTGCGTCTTTCACAGGCGTTTCCCACAAGATAGGTGTCCATCCTGTCTGCTCCTGGAGCTGATCGCTGCAGGGTGTGAATACGTTTCCCTGATGCGCTCTTCCAAAACTGGGTGATAAATGGCCGTGTTTGGTAAAATACTAGCCTGGTTTGAGGACTGCTGGTGGTGGTGAATCTCCTTGTCCTGCTGGCAGGGCTTCCCAGCAGCTTGCGCTTGGTACTGCTGCTGGATTGCTCACCTAATCTCTCAAAGGGAGCAAAGCCTCAGGCTCCCCTTGGGCACCGCAGATCCCCAGGACTGTGAGAGACTGCCTGACACCACAGCCAGGGGCAGCTTCGGCCACGGCGGGTTGGTATGATTTTAGAGCGCTGGTGTCTGCAGGCTCCCTTTTTGGTGTGTCCTGTTTTAACTTTATGACCTGGCAGTGCTGGCGCTGCTCAGCTTTGAGCAGCCCCCCCCGCATGCTCCCGGTGTTCCAAGGTGGGAGATAGGGAAAAGTGCTGTGACTGAAATGACTTTCCTCCCTTGTCATCCTGCAGAGAGGGGCAGTCTGCTCTGAGGAGCACCCTCTTGCCACGGGCTGAGCCCGTGACCTGCCCGCACATGCCATGATACCTGTTCCACTGGGGCTACCCTGTGCACCAGGTGGCTGCGAACCACAGTGTGGGTGCCAAGTGTCTCTGCTGATAGAAAAAAATCCCAGGGAAGGAGAGTAAAAGCACAGGTACTTTCTTGCTGCACCTTAAGACCCTTTTGCCAGGACTTTCCTGTTTTGCTGCTGGCAAAGGGAATTGTAGTTTTGCTCCCTCTCATCTCCCAGATTCCTGCAGGATGTGTGCTGTTCCCTACCCATTTCATGCATCCTGCTGTGCACCCCAATCAAAGCCTCGCTTAGGAGGAACAGTGCTAACCCTGGACCTCTTTTTCCCACAGGCGTCCATCAGCCAGCCAGGCTGCTGCTGATGCGGGGAGGCACGGCTCCACCTTCTGTGCTCCCAAGCACTTTCTGCTGCTGGCTCTGCTTCTCTACCTGCTGTTTATAGTAAGGACTCATCACAGATGTAAGCTCATTAATTACCCCCAAGTCACCCTTCCCTGATTTCATTTATAGTGTCTTCTCTCTCTCTCTATTCCTTTTCACAGCCCCCACCTTAGTCACTACTCAGTTGTTGGCATCTGGGCTTTGTTTTTATTTAAGCTTGGAGCTGATAAAGCATGAGAAAAGGGGAAAATTTGGGAATCATAGAATACCAGGTTGGAAGGGACCTCAGGGATCATCTGGTCCAACCTTTCTTGGCAAAAGCACAGTCTAGACAAGATGGCCCAGCACCCTGTGCAGCTGAATCTTAAAAGTGTCCAATGCTGGGGAATCCACCACTTCCCTGGGGAGATTATTCCAATGGCTGATTATTCTCACTGTGAAAAATTTTCCTCGTGTGTCCACTCAGACTCTCCCCAGGAGTAACTTGTACCCATTACCCCTTGTCTTTTTCCACGTAACTCCTTGTAAAAAGGGAGTCTCCATCTTCTTTGTAGCCACCCTTTAAATACTGGAACATGGTGATAAGGTCTCCCCTAAGCCTTCTTTTTTCTCAAGGCTGAACAAACCCAGTTGTCTCAGCCTTTCCTCATAGCAGGCTTCCCAGTCCTTTGATCATCTCTGTGGCCCTTCTCTGGACCATCTCCAGCCTGTCCACATCTTTTTTTGTATACTGGGGACCAAAACTGAACACAGTATTCCAGGTGTGGACTGACAAGTGCTCAGTAGAGTGGGATAATGACTTCTTTATCTCTGCTGGTGATGCCTTTGATGCAACCCAGCATCCCATTGGCTTTTTTTTTTTGCCACAGCAGCACACTGTTCACTCATACTAAGCTTGTTGTCCACCAGGACCCCGGGTCCCTTTCCACAGAGCTGCTCCCCAGCTGGGTAGATCCCAGCCTGTGCTGCACTCCTGGATTATGTTTTCCCAGATGCGAGACATTACATTTGTCTTTGTTGAATTTCATAAGATTCTTGTCAGCCCACTCTTTCAGCCTATCCAGGTCTTCCTGCAGGGTGGCTCTCCCTTCCAAAGTGTCCACTTCCCCATTCAGTTTGGTATCATCGGCGAACTTCATCAGGGTACACTTGATCCCATCATCCAGATCACTGATGAAGATATTAAACAGCGTTGGGCCCAATATTGATGCCTGGGGGACCCCACTTGTGACAGGTTGCCAGTTTGAAAAGGAGCTATTTACCACCGTCCTCTGGGTGGGTCTTGTCAGCCAGTTCCCCACCCGCTGCACGGACCACTTGTTTAGACTGTAACGTATCAGTTTCTCGAGGAGGAGGCTATGGGAAACTGTATTGAAAGCCTTGGAGAAATCCAGGTAGACAATGTCCACCAGTCGCCCCACATCAACCGAGCAGGTTACTTTGTCATAGCAGGAAATCAGGTTTGTCAAGCACAAGTTGCCCTTGGTGAATCCGTGCTGTCTTTTCCCAATCACATGCTTCATTTGACTTGTGATAGCCCCCAGGAGGATTCATTCCATAACTTTCCCAAGGACTGAAGTAAGACTGATGGGTCTGTAATTTCCTGGATCCTCCTTTAAGCCCTTCTTGTAGATGGAGGTGACATTAGCCTTTTTTCAGTCTTCTGGGATGTCCCTTGATCTTCACAGCTTCTCCAAGATTATGGAGAGTGGCCTTGCAATGGTGTCAGTCAGCTCTTTTAATACCCCTGGGTGGATATTGTCAGGGCCCATCGATTTGTAGGGGTCAAGCTCCTGTAATAGTTCACATACCAACTCTTCCTTCACTGACAGTGGGTCTGCGTTTGCATCAACCTGGATTTTTGTTCCCAAGGCCTGGTGCCCAACAGAGCTGGTAAAGACAGAGGGGAAGAAAGTGTTGAGAACCTCTGCCTTTTCAGTGTTGTTGGTGAGTAATTCACCTCTCCTGTTTAACAGCGGGCCAATATTTTCCTTCTGTTTCTGCTTGTTGTTTACGTACCTGAAGAACCCTTTCTTGTAGTTTTTGACATCTCTGGCCAATTTCAATTTGAGCTGAGCTTTTGCTTTTCTAACTGCATCTCTGCATGCCCTGGCCCTTGTAGTTCTCAATGGGTATTCATCCACTTTTCCATCTCTGGTACACTTCTCTTGGTTTTGAGCAGACTCAGAAGCTCGCAGTTAAGCCAAGGGGGTCTCTTGCTCCACCTACTTCCCTTACCTTTAAAGGAGATGAACTGGTTTTGTGCTTCCAGGAGAGTGTTCTTGAAGAACTCCTAGCACTCTCTAGCTCCTTGATCTGCCATGGAATCCCAGCTCTGAGTGAGCTGAAGTTTGCTCTTCTAAAATCTAAAAGCTTTGTCTTTAGTACTAACCTTTAGCGTGCTCAGCAGGATCCTAAACTCCACAATATTATGATCGCTGCAGCCAAGTTTATCACTAACCAAGATATTACAAAGCAGGTTTTCTTTTGTGAGTAGCAAGTCCAGCAGTGCCTCATTCCTGGTTGGCACAGCTAGCGTTTGTATGAGGAAACAGTCCTCTATGCATTCCAGGAACTTGATGGAGGACATGTGAACTGCTGTATTGTTCTTCCAACAAATGTCTGGGTAGTTGAAATCACCCATATGAGACAGGTTCTGTTGTCCCAAAGCTTGCTTAAGTGACCCAAATATTGCTTCGTTGGCCTTATTTTGGTTTGGAGGTCAGTAGCGGATGCCTACTGTAAGATCCCCCTTGGAGATGACCCCTCTGATCCTGACCCAGAGGCATTCAATAGGGCTTCCAGAATTGCTGTAGTTGACTTCTATACATTCAAGGTTTTCCTTAACATAGAGCGCAACTCCACTTCCTCTTCTTCCCTGCCTGTCTTTACAAAACAGCCTGTAGCCATCCATCGTGATACTCCAGTCATGTGAGTTGTCCCACCATGTTTCAGTTATTTCTATGATATCATAACTTTCTGACTGGGCGAGAGCTCCAGTTCCTCCTGTTTGTTCCCCAGTCTGCATGCATTAGTATACATACACTTGAGGTGGTTGATCTTCTGGCTCTCATCTTGGGAGGCAGCTAAGGAACATTTGTTGCTGCTGTGGAAAGGCAGACCGACATCACAAGCAAAGCGTATGTAGGGCACATTTAATCAGAGAATCACAGAATCATATAGGTTGGAAAAGACCTTTCAGATCATTGAGTCCAATGGTAGCCAAGTCCACCACTAAACCATGTCCCTTAGTGCCACGTCTACCCATCTTTTAAATACCTCCAGGGATGGGGACTCAACCACTTCCCTGGGCAGCCTGTTCCAGTGCCTGACTGCCCTTTCAGGGACTAAGTTTTTCCTAATATCCAACCTAAACCTGCCCTGGTGCAACTTGAGGCCATTTCCTCTCGTCCTATCGCTTGTTACTTGGGAGGAGACCAACCCCCACCTCGCTACAACCTTCTTTAAGGTAGCTGTAGAGAGCAATAAGGCCTCCCTTCAGCCTCCTCTTCTCCAGACTAAGTAGTCTAACTAATGTTAGACTAACTAATGTTAGACTACTTGGCCTAAAGTGTATGGGCAGACTGGCAGCAAAGCTATTGCATTAAATGAAATAGAGACCACTTACCCTAAAAAGTTAAAAGGCACAGGACAGACAAACAGGAGCCCTTTCATCCTCTTGGGATTTCTTGGTCCCGCCAGCAGCTGGGCTTGCTTTCTTGCCCTTAGATCTGATCAGTCCAGTGCTGACCCTTGGCCACCAGCCTGGCCGGGAGTCCCATGAGCAGCCCACAAGAGGAGGGGAAATGGCATGAAATCTAAAAGCCTCTGCAGAGGTATTGAGGTGCCTGAAGGTGCGAAGAGGCACTGAGCGGCCTTTCAAAAATTCCTCAGGAGACTGGAGGGAGAGAGGAGGAAAAGTCTCATCTCGGGGGTTGAGTCTGAAGAGCCTGACCCACCTCGAGACCTCAGAAAACCTCACCAGGCACCTTTCTTTGTGTCTAGGCTCTTAAATATCTTGGAAAATCTGCTCCAAAGTAATTATTACTTCTGTTGAGCAATTTCTACCAGCCCAAGGCTGGGAATGGAGTCTCAGCAGAGTCCCTTCTTGCTGTGTGAAACTGCTGCCATACCACTACAGTATGAGGGATGTACAGATCCCAGGGAAGACAAATTACTCCTCCAGCAGCATGTTTCTAGCTGACATTGATTTGCAATAGGGCTGTCAACAGCAGCTGGAGAGCCCTGGTCCTGGAAAACAATATGTCAATTGCCCGGGTTGGTTTTAATTCTTTAATCCTTTGTCTGTAACCTAATGTGTTACAGCATTACTTAGAGGTGAGATGCGCTGCTGCTGCTTTGCTCTTGCTGTTTTGGAGCGCAGGGTCTGTCTGGCCAGGTCCAGGAAGAGCTGGGAAGATGGACTGGCTTGCAGTACTGTTCGAAAGTTGCACACTCCTGTAAGTCACTGTATTTATATAATTCTGTCTGTCTCTTTCTACATCTGAATTTTAAACATCCATTGTAAGGCAATACTGCTTTTAGTGGCGAGCCAAGTTTTTATTCTAAAACACATGTTCCCTAAAGCCTTAGTACTTTATTTCCTTTGTTCTGATTTACTGCTGTTGCCTTACCACATGTGCTAGGCACAGAAGAGGAAAAACTACCAAAACCAACAAAACAGCCCTCTCTATCCCCATCCCCAGACCATATACATGAAGATTAACACACTGAATCTATTATATCAAGTGATTCAAGAATTAATTAACTTACATCTAACTTCTTAGCTGCTTCCAAGCAGATATGCCAATGAAGAGTAAATGTAGGTTAATAATGTGAAGATTATGATAAACCAAATGAAAGCTACTGTGGGAAACTGAAAATTGGGGTAGATACTAAATCTGGAGAATGATAGTGAGATTAAAAAATAAGAATTGTTGACTGCATTTTCTAAATAGGGATTTTACGGGTATCATTTTTATGTGCATTTTACCAATAACTGAAATGGCCTTATTTATCAAAGGACGAACTCTCTTCCACAAGATAAGGCCTTCTTATGTTATCTCAGGGTAAGTATCAAGCAGCTGAGGCATGCAATTGCTGGTCACTTGGGGAGAAAAAAAAAATGACCATTACTGTGAGGTTTGTAGAGCTCTTTGAGATAGAAAAGCTATACCAAAGCTTGCTTTCTTGGAGGTTGTTCAGCCTTGACAATAGCAGAAGGCTAAATTATTTTCATTGGTATTTATACTAAAGTTAGCTCCATGTCTTCCTCCTCAAATGTGAAGCAATAGTGCAGAGGTTGAGCTGTGGCCATGAGTCAGATGGACCTCAGCAGAGAAACATTGATTTGGTACTATGGGGTGCCTGTGGCACCCACCTCCTGTACCCTCAGGCACACCTAGCAAATGCCTGAGTCCATACACATAACTGGCTTTGTTTTAATTCTGCAAAAACTTACCTATTCGCATTGGAGTTTGTAACTCATTCAATGCATATTGGACACCCGGTGTCCTGGCCATGTCCTTGGTAGGAGGAGGTCTCTCTCTGTCACCTCTCGGACAGGTGTGGGCAGAGCCTCCACCATAGAATGGTTCAGACCATGGTGGAAATTGTGACCTGCTGTATTATCTGTGGTGGTTTCCAAGATGTAGATTGTGAAAAATCCCCACTGGCCACTCTCACGGCTGTGCTTAGCTATGTGCACCAAGAGTAGAGCTGCTGGCTGGTTCAGGCCGTATCCGTGTGCCGTGTCAAAGTGGCTGCTGCCAGCATTGCACAGGATTTGGGGATTTTGTGAGTCGGTGGTTGCCACTGAGTTCAAAGACATTGGGATGAAGCCTCTCTGTAGACAGACTGTTTGCATTCCCAGTGACAGTGCTAGCAGGGTGCTGGAATATGCTTTCTTCTGAGATCACCATAGGCATTAGAAAAGGCAAAGTGGTGAAACACATTGTGTCCCAATGCTCTGTGAACACAAAGGTCGAGTAAAGCTAAGCGATCACAAGGGAAGGGATGTCCTTGCAGAAGGGAGCACTCTTAATACTTTCTTCCTTTACATAAACCGACTCGACAGTGGCTCGTGCTCTGTCAGGTATACTCACATCATTGTTTGAGCTGATGTATCACGAGCTGCTTTTTTTTTACTTGTGTTTTCCCTTTGAGGCAGGCTATTGATGTGAAGCTCATTGTCATATTCCGGCCTGTTAACTGTGTTAGTTAACAAAGGAGAGCATTGAAAAGCCTGCTCAGAGGCATATTTGTTGTCTTTTTTTTTTTTTCCCCCCTTCATTTTAAATTGAAATCAGCTTTCCTAGCAAAACATTTTATGGAATCTGCTCCCTTGAAACCAATATGAGGCAACAGCAGTGATTGCAGCTAGTTGCAACATCTCATCTTGCTTAGATGGAGGCACATCATGTTACAAGTGGTGCTGCTAGTGAAACCTCTGTGAAGGAAACCTACCGAGACCTGTCTAGCTGAGGGCTGTTAACTCATCTGAAATGAGCTAAAGACCCAATTTCACTTGGTTTCTTTGACGAATGAGCTGTACACACTTGAGCCAAGTTCAATGAACTGAAGCTTCAGTAAACCTAGTCCTGAATTTGAGAGAATTTGGGCCAATAGGTTGGTTTTAGTGAAAACTAAGTCAAGCTTTGACCCCAAACCAGCAAAGCTTCCTGATTTTGAACATCTCTTGAGGATTCAGTTAAGCCAGGAAGTCAGAGATGGTGATGACAGAAACTCAGTGCTGGTGCATAAATCCTAAAGGCAAGATCAAATCCTGATATGAAATGGTCAGACCACTGCTTTGATGAAACTCGGAACACAAGTACTGTAACATATGTATCACTGAGCATCTTTATAATCGTAATAATCAAATGATTTTTAGACTGCTTTCAGGTCCAACTGAACAGTGCTTAAAGGAGTGTACTTGGTACTAAAGTCCAGTAAATTATTTGTATTAGTGTGGCTTGTGAGGTTCTTGGAAGCTTTCTCAAAGGGCAAACTCTGTTTTGTTTGGGGGGAAAAAGGCAAACCATGCTTGCCTGGTTGAAAAATGCTCATAAGAAGATCTTTCTCAGACAGACTTAAGAGCATTGGGCCCTTTTTTTGTTTTCTTAGAAAACAGGAAATGAATTTTAGCTCTGCAGTTAACTTGATTTCTTAAGTGACTTGCTTTCTACAATCGCTTTTGGGTTCTGGAATGCTACAGAAATTATCTGCGGGCATTTTCAACACTTCAAAATTAAAATCAAATTGTTGAAATTGTGCCAGCATTTAAACAAAAATTATTTTCTTTAAACAAACACTTGAGGACTTTCAATATTTTTTTTAATCACAAAAGCATTCTTAACCCAAACACCTTTTCTTTGTGGCTTTAAGTATCCAGTCTGCACTGCTAAACCCAAATGTGTCTTAGGATGTAATCAAATTCAAGATCTTTTTAGCCACAAACTAGACGAGCAGGGAGTGCTAGTTTTTCACACAGCACAAAGACATAAGTGGGTGTAACTGCAAATACCATCTCTGCCTCTGTGCCCACAGAATTGTCTGGGCAGCAATACCAGCGCAGACTTCTGCTGTGTGGAGAGGGGTCAGGCGTGGGGCTGAGCAGCTGGGGCCTGTGCAACTCACGGCGGCGAGCAGGGAATAACGGAGGCAGGAGCTGGCTGTAAAATTTGCTGCTGTGCAGATGCTCTGATATTCAGCTTTCCACACAGTGGAGATGAGAGTGCCACAGAAGCTTCTGCAGATTAATGAGGGAGGATTAGCACAGCTGTTGCATATTTGGGGGGTGGGGTGGTGAGCTTATACATGGCTCAGGAGATGTTGCATGTAGCCAGAAAGTGAGTCTGGGTACCAGGAACAGCACCTAGTCTGGAGCTCTGAAGCACTGGAGCTCCTACGTGGAGCTCTTCAACCACTCAGGATGTGGCTGGCTCTTGCTCTTTTCCCATGCAATGGGGTGTAGCTGGCCCTGAGGTGTTTTGTGGATTCTAACATATAGAATATATATCAGGCTTGAGCTGCAAATCAGAGCAGCCAGAAGCTGCCCTGTATCCTGCTGTAGAAACCTGGAAATCCAGGGACTGGTCAAAGTCTATCTTGGCCAGTACCTCATCCCTGACAGAGGCCAGCAGCAGCTGCCTAGGAGAAGAGTGTGAGAACAGGGGTGTGTGTGATGAGATCACCCCCCAATGCTCCCCGCTAGCTCCGGGATTTTTAGAAGTGAAGGACTTCCATGGGGCTCTGTGACCCTGTCCTTCTCAAAGACCCCAGGCCAAGCTCCAGGTCTAGGCTCTGAGTGCCAACCCTGCTGCCTGTCCATGGGGTAAGGTTTCTAGCAGCCACATGTGAAAGCCTGTCCCTCAGTGCAGGGGCTCCTCTTGGGACAGCCATCACTGGCCCTCAGTGAGCTTTCAGCCCTGCTAGAATAAGGCCTTGCTCTAGCCCCAGACAGGGGTTTGGTTACAATTGCTGAGTGGGAGCTGGCTGTGGGAATGCAAAATTAAATTGATGTCTATAAAAGCAGTGGCTGAGGGTTTTTGTCTTCATTTCACAGGTGGAGTTGGGAGAAGGAAAATACCTTCAGGTAAAGGAAGGTAGCCTGGTGGATGCCAGCTGAGGATGTGGTCCTTCATTATTATTGCCTCTTTGATAGCCCAGGAGGAATGAACAGGATATTTCTCCTTTGGAGACCAGAAGTAGGACCGCTTGAGGAGTATCTACCCTGCTTTGACAGACTCTGTCCTGTCTGTGTGCAGTAAAAGAAGCAGCCTAAAACCAGTTCCCCTCAGCAGCACAAATTACTTGCTGTTATTGACTAACTGCAGAGCTCGTGTGTTTGGGGGGGGGGGGGGAAATCCTTTCTAGTGCCCCCAGCAACACATGCTTCTCAATCAGCTGCAAGTCAGATGTTGGTGCTGTTCTCAGGACAGGGAGCCAATACTGTATTTGTGCTTTCAGAAAGGGTGTGGAGCAGAAAGCATCCCCTGTGGGAACTGGGGTGGGGATTTTTTCCATCTTTTGGGTGCAATTGGTTGTACTCGTTCCATCTACAAATGCTTTTAACAAGTGCTGTCATTCTTTTGCTGCAAAGAACGTGTGTAAGTACAAGTGACCACGCAGTCCCTGTGATCACAAGACTTTGATGTGTTCCTCCAATATGTTGGATTTTCTGGTATTCACTTTGAGATTAACGGCATTACAAGGAGGTTGCCGACAAGAAAAGTTTCCTATAAAAAAATGTTCCAACATCCCCAATTTTCCTAGCCTTTTCCTGCAGCAATAAGTAAACTCTTTACAGAGCTAGTAGCAAGGGAAATGTTGTAAGTCTTAAGAGACCTCTCCCTATGTGTAACCATAAAAATTACAATGCAGTAACCTAGAGAAGCTACAAACAAAAAAGAGCTTCATAAAACCATTTCAGCCCTATGGATGTGGCGGTCCTTCAGACCATGACTCCAGAATACTCTTCTCCAATATGTACTGCCACACGTTGTGAACGTAATGCTGTTACCCTCAGCTGGCTTCTGCTTAACTAGCTGGGCCTGGCTGGGGCTGGAAATGCAGAGATGTGAGTGGAGACGGGGTCTCCCAGAGGCTTATGTTGGCCAGGAAAATGCTGGCTTGGAAAAGGATGTGGAGCGTGTCCAACTAAGAAGAGTCTGGAAGGAGTTTTTGATGGTCTGTTATTTCGTTATTAGCTAGGAGATGTGAATTTCCTTTTCCAGATGAGCACATTTTGTGTTTTGCATAAGACAGCAATTGCTTCTTGTAAGACTTAGCATTTCTGCTAATTAAATGAGTTAGCCTTACAAATTAACTGCATCAGTCATTGGAAAAGCCTTTTTCAAGTTCTACAGCCATGTTTTAGACCTCTTGGTAAAGCCAGTAGCATGCTGGACTTTCACAAGCAGAAAGACCTTGAAAAGTATGCAAGGTATTTCTGGCATGTTGTATTCTCAACATGTCAAGGAAACATGGATTATTTTTACACAAACAGGCAAATCAAAATGGTTCCTTAGCAAGCTCTCATGAACATTCTTGGGCCCTGAGAAAGAAAAAAAAAAAAAGCCACATAAGAAAAATCATTGCTTCTGAATTAGTTTTCTTAGATGGATCATGTCACGCATTCAGAAGTTCATTTTCACCAGTTTGGACCTCTGATGAAGGATGGAGGGAGTGAAGGAAAAAACAAGAACCAGGAATTAACTTGGATATTTGATCGTTGAGTGGACTTTTTTTTTTTCCTTACTGTGAATTTATCATCAAATGTAGACTGACAAACTGCAGACACTTTTGGAAGTTCTTTTTAATAGCTGTTAATTGAAAGGTGATGTGTAGGTGATGAGAGGAAAGGGATCTCTGGAGCTGAACACGCCTGCGTGGAAAGAACATGCCAACATCTTGCTGAAAAGCACAAAGCGGTGCAGCAGCAAGATTACTGGAGTGTCCTAAACTCCCTTGACATTGCAGCACACAAATTAGGCTTTAGACTTTACAAATATTGGAGGCTGTTTTGAAACTCCCTATTAGGGATTACAAATGCTGTCTGCAGTTTCTAGGCAAAGGCAATTAGATATCACAGCTATGGCCTCAGCTCAGTGTTTTATGTCTGAGCTGGTATTATTGTGTAGGGTTCTTATGCATTAGGTTACCTCAGCCAAAGCCAAGTTATGACACCCGCCAAAGCTGAGGCCTGTGATTAAGGTAAAAAAAAAGTATAGCCTGGTCTCAGCATTTTTCCCATTTCAGCGTAGAAAAGTATTTTCCCACACAGTGAAGGTGCCTTTTAACAGAAAAGAGGTGTAAAGCATGCATAAACATCGCTATTTAATGTGCATCCTCATCCATAGTTGCTTCTCTGGGTAGTGTTTTTACCGGTGCAAAACCCATGTCCAAATTCAGGAGCGGCACTCGTTGCTTGGGCTTGGTGGGGCCGCAGCCACCTATGTCAATGTTCATTTTGGCCCAACAAGTGTCATTAATGCTTACGTAGATGAACGTCAATAATTATCAATAATTATACCTTTTCTCAGTGTGAGGGTAGTTCTTTTGCAAATACTTTATACCAGGAAAAATAAAAGGGAAGAGGACATTTTTGTGTGGTCAAGACCTCCAGCACCTGAGTGCTCTTGCAGATATGTTGGTGGCTAGTGCAACACGGAGACAGCGCTGCTGTGTGATGTACATTGGATCTACATGAAATGAAAGTTTACACTGCCTTCTCTTTTTTCCTTTTTTTAACCTTGCACTAAAAATTTGCCTTCTCTCTGACAGGCCGCGAGAAGAAGCTTTGAATGTGGTGCCAGCGCAACAGCAGGCAGAGAGAGAGAAACTGAGGCAAGTACCTCTGGTACGATTAGTGGGTGATACTGTTTTTTCCTAGTTTTCATCTGCATCTCCACTCCTGAGAATTTGCGCTAAATCCTACATTTTCTTCTTACTTTTAAGCAGAACATCCAGCAAGTTAAAATTCAGCATCATGAAGTGGTCCTAAGATGGGGTTTGCTCCAGCTTTCCTGCTGAGCAACTGTTTACAAATTGCTACTAAAAAATGTCAGAGGAGGGTAGTTGCTGTGCTGTCACATGGGCTGATACAGTGCAGAACCTGCTTAGCATTCTTGAAGGGAAATTATCCAGTGCTGCTACTCACGATTTATAATTGGTTGCATATTAATATCCAAAAAAGGCAATAAAATCCACTGTGTGGTTAAAAAAAAAAAAAAAGTAAGTAGGAGTATTACAAGCTGAGCAGTGAAAAACTGGAAGACTCCTTGGCTATAGCAGAGCTGTATGCGGTGCTGTTTCTCCCTTAATTACAAGCAATTTAAAATCATCTCCTTCCTTCAAAGAAGGATTTTGTTCAGCGTTTGTGTTAATTTTAATCTTGCTAACATGATACTCTCCTGGAACCTCTCCCTCATGTCGTAACAGCAAGACATGCTGCCTCTTTTGTCCCTGCCGTTTGGGAAACGCACGGCTCCTGCTGCTTGTCGCTGCAACCCTGGGGTTATTACTATCAATAAACCTCCCTTTAAAGGAAAAGAAAACAGAGCAAAACCCAACAGCAGCATTTTTTTCCCCCAGATTTCACTTTTATCTGTAGTATTTAAGCTAGACTGTGCGAGTGCTTGATGAAAATCAGGGGTTTAAAATGTATAGTGCTGTATTGTAGTGGGAAGCTTGTTATTCAGCATACTAATTATTTCTGAGTCACTGTATTTATGAAATGTCATGTAATAACTACCTCACCACAATGCAAAGTAAATAGTGCAAAATCAGGCGTTTTATGATTTTGACATTTTAGTGTATAAACATAGTCCTGAGTCTCTCGGGGGGGGGGCTACTGGGAATTAGATAATGTTTTTATGACTTCTAAAAAATTACATTGAATTTCATAATCTGTAACACTCCATATTGTCCATGTTGTGCATTTTATTACAGCCTCAGTGGCTTACATTACAAGTGTCAGCTGCAAAGAGAAAAATGTACAAAGGCTGGTTTGTGGAATGGGGGGACACACAACATGATAAAATCTTACAATGTGCACGTCGAAGTCCTTGGGACAAGCTGTCATTGCACACCTGGGCCACGCTGGGACACCAGAATTCACCCTAAGCTTTTTGCATTTCAGGATGGATTACAAAGCCCTCGCGGCAGGAGGCTTTCTGGCCAGCACTCGTCACTAGAGGATAAGTTTGGGTTTTTGTCGAGCCCTGCGTGAACAACCCATTAACTCCAGAGTAACTGGGAGGCCTTGAGTGTCTATGAGTGACAAACTGGGAGTGAGTACAGAGGGGAAGGAGGATGGGTTGCTGCTCCAAGTGGGCTTCTGAGTAGTCCCACGTGGTCTCTGAGAACAATGGGTGGACGCTTACCAGAATATGTGATTTCATAAAATATTGTGCATAAAACCAGACATTTTTTTGCTCCTTTGCAAGCTTCCTTGGTGTTACAAAAGTCGTGGGTCATGTGCTTGGATGCTGGGAGAAGTCTCTATCAACAATAGTTATCCAGCATCTTTCTGGCAAGGGACAAGCGGTGATGAAGCAGGCAAAGCTGCAGAAAACCTCAAATTGTCACTGAAAATAAGAGAAAGCCATGGCTGCTGTTGGGTGATGGTGGCAGTAGGTGTCCGGCAGTCAGGCATCTCACTGCACGACCTGGAGGATAGAGTTAGCCCATCCCTTTCTGACATGGAGCTGGTGTTAGCAGCCTCCTGGAGACCTGGCAGCACGGCAGAGCTGCCAGCCCACTCACCCGTGTACCTGAGTATGGGATGGGGCCCTGAAACTGTGGTGGATCTGGCTGGATCCCGCTTAATCTGAATTTACAGCTGTTGGCAGACTCAGGTGACACATCCTCTCCTTAGTGCTTTACCTGTCGGCATTAAAACATTACGAGGAGTGTGATCTACCACACATTTTGTTGAAAGTGGTGAGATGATTTACCCTTTCCATATTAAGATGTAATTTTCTTCATGTCAGAAACAGACTCATAGTCTTCAGGCTATTATACCACAAATCTGGTTTAATTTTTCTGTGAGCTTTTATGCTTGTTACGAGTCTCAGGGTCCTGAAAAATGATGATTTTCCTCCACTAAAGCTTCATGGACAGTGAATTTTGTTAATGAAACAAAAGTGAAATAATGATTTTTACCATTCCAGGTGCATGGCTGCTCTGACCTCCTTTTCCTTTCATGTTCCAAGTGCAAGAAATGTATCAACAGCTGGTACTGAGAGAGGTAGGAGGCTTTCGCTCATCTTTAAGACTCACTATTGTATATCTTTTTTGACTTTTCTATAAATAAAAACAGCTATTAAAAATGCCTGTGGCTATTATATCCAAGGATAAGTATTTGAGATAGATACATGAGAGATGCTCGGGGAATTGATAAGTCTTCAGGAGAAAAAAATGTCCTGAGACCAATTTCCTGATTCAATAGTGAAGTCCTCATATCATATAAAATGTAATGTGATTGTCCATGGCTCTAATAAAATCTTGATTTTTCCACCAAGCTTTCATCTATAAAAATCAAATTTATCCAGCATTAGTCTGCATTTTGAAAGGGATAGGGTTTTTTTGAAATAGATATGATAGTAATCCTTTATGGTACATTAATATAGGAGAACAATAATTTGTTGCATTTTCTTCACACAGAAACAATCAGCTGGGAGATGTGCATAATAATTGCCTTTGTCCTTCATTGTCACAGGCCATTAGCTAATGAGTTTAAGCTGTACTTGGCTTTTGCTCCAATAAGAAAACTACATTAGAGATCTTGTAGCCTTGGCATTATATAAAACCTTTCAGTGGGTTTTATTTCAGTCTCACTGAAGTGATGCTGCCACGGACTGAGGAATGCATCATGATTTTGCGGTAAGCAATGAGGTCAACATTATCTGATGTAGTGGGTCAAGCGAACTGAAGTGCATCTACAGTTATTAAAGTTGCCAGATGCCAGAGCCTCTTTCTTTGGTTCCTTATAATTTAGCCAAACCTTTTAGGCCTACTTTTGTGACTGTTTCAGGTTCATCTTTTGGGTGGGAAGATTTGCTAAACTCGGTTCAGCTATTCTAAGACTGATGCTAGGGAAAATAAGTAGTTTGGGCAATGCTTTAAATAAGCAATAGGAGCATGTAACTGTAAGTTGAGCAGTCCTACCGCCTTTGCGGATTGCCCTCTCAACTAGAAGGCTGGCAAAAGAAAATCCTGTGAGGGGAGAAGTGCTCTTCGCTGTCCTGAGAAAATTCACTCACATTCTGGCTATTTGCAGAAAAAGATTGTATGCAAATGCACGGCCAAATTTGTTTAGCAATTGTTTCTCCCCCAACAAAATGCTTTTAGCCTACTGGAAAGGGAACTGCATTAGAAATCACAAAACCTAGAGTGCAAGTCTTTTCTTTCCTATTGACTGTTTGTAGCATATCTTGGTCCATCACAAAGTGCCTGAGTATTTTAATCCTACTTTTAAAGGTGGGGAAGCATAGTTATCCTCTTGTTGCAGAGAGAACTAAGAGGGTGCATAAGCTAACCTTTGGCAGAGCTGGGAATGGATGGCACTTTCAGAGCTTTAATGAAACTGCTTCTCTACACGTGTCATTGGTGTGCTTGGCTGGGACCCCCTGCTCCTCCCACAGATCGGGAGGACACAGGAGGCCTCTTCCTGCAGCTCTGTTTTCCCTCAGCTGTCCTAGGCCAGCTCTTAGCAGCTGTTGCTCCTGCATTGGGCCACCATCTGTCTCCTGCATCTGCAGGCCACCAGGCACCGCAGAGCAGAGCTTCTGAGCCGCAGCACAGAGAAGCAGCAGGATTGCTCTGCAGTGTGTCTGCTGCTGCAGCCTCAAAAGAGGCACTCCTGCTGCCAAGCCATACCGGACCACACCAGTCCCCCGGCTAAGCTGTCCTTTTCCCCATCTGTGTCACAGCTGAGAAATGACACACCGTTCCCACTTCTTCATGGGTTTTGCCTACTCCCAGGAAAGACACAACCCACGAGTTCATTTGGGTTGCTGCCACCCCTGGGTTGCCAAAATGGTTATGCAGAAGAACAGCAGGAGCCAGAGACAAAATCCATACCACTGTCATTTGTGTTGGGCATCTTATTGATATCAGAAAAAAGACCTGAAACTTTGAGGCATTACTTTGTATCTGAGCCTTGAGCTCATGGATTTGGGAGCAGAATGGATGGTGAGTGTGTGATACACATCTGCTACCTGCAGAGACTCTCAGGAGAGCAACTGTGGCGTAATTCTGCGTCTGTTCAGGGATTATTGTTTCTGCACAAGCTGGAACATTGCAGCATTCAAGGGAGGGCTGTGGCGAAACAGTGGCCAAGTTTTGTTGTGTCATGTAGAGAGAGACGGTGCACAGCTGGCAGCACAGGCTATTTCACCTGCAAAGTGGTGTGAGGAATGAGTTGGGACTGCCTGTTAACAGGCAACATCTCCTCCCTTACCTCTTTTCGTCTCCATAACCAGAGTCTGAGGTTTCCATGGCCTGCGGACCCCCATTTGGTTGTACCATCTGCCTACTGCGGCAAATGTTTTAATAGATAGTGCAGGAAATGTTCTGAATGCTATATCCAAAAATGTGATGCTTCAGTGTAAAATGAGCATTGCTTGCAGCAGAAGTGGCTAGAAAACTTTGACGCTCTGAGGCGTGCAAAGGGCAGGTGCCAGATAGCAGCGATCACCCATTTTTCTAAACCAGCAACACTTAGAGCCCTACTGACAGAGGCTGATTCACACTAGAAGTAAATTCAATATGCATGAAAGGACTCTTGTTCTTCTTCAGCAGAGAGCATAAAGAAAGACTGTCAGACAAACTAATCTCTCTCTGATAGTTTTCTTTTCAACATCATTGAACTGTCATTTCTCCTGTGCTTTGCCAGAATGTTTGATACATCCGTTGTTTCCCAAAACAGACAGATTTTGCTAGCTTGGATGATACGGGAAGTTTTGCCAGGAAGAGAGAGGCTGAGATGCTTTTAGCAGCCTTTTGCTGTTGTTGTGTAGGTCCTTTGCTGAGCTCCAGAGCTCTGGTTAGAGATGAAAGGAAGGTATCTTGGTGACTGATCAGGTTGCATCTCTGAGTGCAGCCATGGAATCGTTCCCAGCACTTGCCCTGGGCTGGGAGCACATTTGCTGGGGTTTTGGAATTCTACTCTTTCTGGAGATAAACCCATTTAAGCCCCCAGATCTTTCATTTCAAAACTAGTGATTCAAGATGGGCCTAGGCATCAGTGTCACCTAGCTGCAGTTAGAAAGTATCCCAAGACAGAGATTTCCTTTATTTTGATTGTCCCTCTATAGAGCTGTCAAAGTATTCACTCCTTCTAGGCATGTGTGAAGAGTCAGTAAGTTTCCTAAAACTGTTCAGGGAAAAAAAATCTGAATGTCCCTTCCCAAGACTGTGGATGAATGATATCTCCATTGAGCAACCTCCTCCTTCAGCTGGGGACTCACTGAGGAGTCTGCCATAGGGATACGTGGTCAGTAAGGCTGCATGTCCTCCACAAGCTCTTGCAGAGGAATTTAGCAAAAATGAGATTCTGAAGTGGGGCAAACTGGAGGAGCCCAACCACCACCATGACCTGGCAAAATGAGTTCTACATCCCATTTGTAGTGAGCTCTAACATTTTTTTTCTAACTGTGCTTCAACCATCCCCTCCCTAAGCTATCCTGGATATCAATACCATTGGAGAATTTAGGTTATTACCTTAAGTGTTTAATGTACCTTTTTTTTCCTTGGAAAAAAGTGCTTTTGGTGTCCTCAGGGCAGCCAGTGAGTCTGTACAGATCTGGCAGGGGCTGAAGAATGGTGGTCCCATTCTGTAGCTTGGGATGGTTGGCTCTCTGTGTAAGTGAAAGCACCACATGAATTAGTCAACATTTCCATATTCTTTCCTAGTGCAGGGCTGCCAACGGTGTATAATAGGCAGAGTTTTGGGCTGTAAGGAATGCTGGTTTATTTGTTAGAAGCATTTCATGATTGATCACCAGACGGATTTCAGCCCACGCCCCTGCCAGAGCACGTGCACCAGAATGCTCTTTGCCATCGTACCAGGACCACCTGCAAGAGCTCCCTTTTCTGTGTGGCGTGATGCATGTTCTGTGGAGGACCTAGTAAGCAAATTCGCACCATTTTATATGGATGAAGTTGAACACAGTGTTGCTGCATGCAGAATTTTGGAAGCTAACTGTCCCCATGTTTTCTGACAGTTTAAAAAGTGTACAGGGAGATTAGAGATAACTTAAGGTAATAGTTGAAAATAACTTGCGACACCATTTAAATCCACGTGGGTTAATCTGGACATATTGAAGAGCAATTTCTGAGACTGGAATTACCTAACTTGGCTGTGATTACTTTGTTTCATTTCCAGATTAACTGGAGATATTTAGCTAAACTGGATGGGTGCTGAGATTTTAAAAGTTGGAGCAGGAAACTGTGCAGTCAGTTTTACAACACAATTAATTGCTTGTCCTTTAAAAACTGATTCTCTCCACACCATCTCACACCTGCCCAACACCATGACCAAAGTCTGCAAACACGTGTCCACTTGCATGTCTTGTATACATGAATACGTCCATGGGGCTCATTTTCATTAGCTAGAACTTTGCTAACTATAAATCTTCCGCAGGACGAAGGCCACACCACATATACAAATTCCTGCTCTGCACTTTGAGATTCTTTTCATCAAGCACTAATGTCCTGTTGCATGATGTTTGGGATTCTGGTTGTACAAGTTGTTAGATTTCCCCTTACTCTGGTAGGAGCACTGGTTTGCATAATAGATTGTCTTATCACATCTGCAAGGTGATTGCTTCTAGACAGGCTTCCAAGAAGGCCTCGGATTTGATCTATGATGGTCTGTGCATTGCTAATGTCTGTACTCCAAGGAAGCGTGTCTCTGTTACTGATGTACTGCGTGGATGACTGATGGCGTAGATCCAAAGTTAACTAGGCGTTCTCTTTAAAGGCGATTTATGATATTAAATTTGGGCAAAGAGGAATTTCCTGCATAATCTTTAGAGACAGCTGTATTACATTTTATGATTTCTCTGGCATTTATGCAGAGTTACAGAAATACAGTTAAAAGGCTTTAAATTTTTCCAGGTCAGTATTCTGATTGCATGTCCAGCTACTCATTTTCTAATAAATGGGATCTCAGTAGAAAAAAATGTATGGGCTGTACAACCTTCACTCCTTCACCTTCCTACCTTTGAATCTGCAGTTTCCTTAGATGCCTCCATGAAGTATCTACAGCTGGTTCATCAGAGATTTGACATATCCAGTGTCACGTAGAATGGGTGTGTGTATGGGAGCTAGGAAGCAAGTCTTCCTCTGAACTTGCTCCATCTCTTATTTTCTTTCATAGCTCTTAGAAGAGGATCTTTCTGTTCTTAATCTTTGTCTGTGGAGAGAGAGTCTCGCTTTCTCACTTATGCTGCCATACCTATCTGAGGTGCTTTTCCCAAATCCTAGCCATAGGTTGCTCCCTGTCTTTATCTTGCCTGAAGTTTGGCCCTTTCACTTTCAGCTGTCTCCACAGAGTGTTGGTGGTAGTCTGTGTAACAAGCAATTAGGTTATGAAAAAAGTAGATATTAAAAGAAGGCCATGTTTAAAGTTGAAAAGAACTGTAGAAAAGAAGAAAAAAAAATATTGTTACAATGAGAAAAAGTGAACAGTTCCAGAGAATCAAGGTCATTGTTTAGGAAGGGCATCTTAAATTAAATTAACAGCTGGATTATTTGGTAAGAAATCAGAGCATCATTTAGGTTGGAAAAGACCTTTAAGATCATTGAGTCCAACTGTTAACCTAGCACTGCCAAGTCCACCACTAAACCACGTCCCTAAGCACCACATCTACCCGTCTTTGAAATACCTCCAGGAATGGGGACTCAACCACTTCCCTGGGCAGCCTCTTCCAGTGCTTGACTGCCCTTTCAGGGAAGACATTTTTCCTAGTACCCAATCTGAACCTCCCCTGGCACAACTTGAGGCCATTTCCTCCCGTCCTATCGCTTGTGACTTGGGAGAAGAGACCGACCCCCGCCTGGCTCCAGCCTCCTTTCAGGCAGTTGTAGAGAGTGATAAAGTCTCCCCTCAGCCTCCTCTTCTCCAGCCTAAACAACCCCAGCTCCCTCAGCCGCTCCTCACAGGACTTGTGCTCCAGACCCTTCACCAGCTTTGTTGCCCGTCTCTGGACACGCTCCAGCACCTCGATGTCCTTCTTGTAGTGAGGGGCCCAAAACTGAGCACAGGACTCGAGGTGCGGCCTCACCAGTGCTGAGTACAGGGGGGGCGAACACTTCCCTGGTCCTGCTGGCCGCAATATGTGCTGTTTATTTTAAAACAAGAGGGACAAAGGCATTCTTTACCTCATTAGTGCTGCAGGATGTCCTATACAAGCATAATTACACTTTGCAAAAAGGCTAGGGAGACCACACAGGAAGGGTATTGAAGAACTGGAAAAGGTACAGGAGACACTAAGAATGATAAAAGATCAAAAGTTGTTATTTATGGACAAAGTACAGGCTGCTGCTTTTTTTTTTTTTTTTTTTTTAAGAAGAGTGAAACTGCAGCCACTAAGAGATGTACACAATTCTCAGGGATATCAAAAGGTTAATGACAAAACTCATTCAGACCATTGCAAGCTGACTAACAGGAGAGTTGATAATAAATTCGGAGAAAGCAGTGGTAATCCAGAGTTTTACAATACAGAATAGGGAAATGCTGTCTGTAACGTGTGGGTCTCCACCATCAATACCCCATCTTCTGTCTCGCCTCCACAGGCTGAACTGCATTGCGGCTTCTGGATTTCAGGAATGTGACTCCTGTCCTTGACCTCGTCGGCAGATAAATACAACATGCCCCTTACTGCTGAGTGGTTCGGGAAGAATTTCAGCCAGACAAGAGAGGGGAGATAAAGGAAAGACAGGTGAGGTTGTTTTTCATCCGCTCTTTTTGAACCAGCCGGCTTGACTTTACCTACAAGGCTTTGGGCAGTGGAATAGGGCAGGGAGTGCCTAGTGCCTCTGGGGTGGCATAATGAAGGTGGTCACAGGAGAGCAAAGGGGCTGTGACATGAGGCTGCTACCCAGGGAAGAGGCCTTTTGGTTACCCCTTCTGGCACAGAGCCTGGGCAGGAGGCACTGGCTGCCTGGCTGAAGCACAGCAGGGTCTCACCACATACAAGGGCTCCAGCCACCGCAGGAGAACGGGAGAACAAAGAATCCATAAAAAAAAGAGGTGCTGGTGAGTTAACCCAGCCCCAGTCTCTGCAGATTACCCTTGGCAGCAGAGCTCATGTGAGCTTGCTCTCTGGGGGGCAGGCTCTGGATTAGGAGGTTTAAGAGGGTGGGTGCCCGTACACAGCTCGGTGCCTTGGGCTGGGACCTGGCCCGGGCTAGGAACGCTGCGCAGGTAAGCTGGTCAGCAGGTAAGTACTAAAATGGCCTGCCTGCCTCAGCCCACACCAGTGTTAACAAAACACGAGCCCACCAGAGCGCATCCTAAAGTCTACTTCTTTTGCTGGTAAGGCAAGAACAAATTGTGATGTTTTTATGCCTCGTGCCTTAAGCGCAGCTGGGAGCATTGCTGAAATTATATGCTGTCGTTACAGGCTATGATAGTAACCGGGCTATCTGATTCTGCAACGTGGGAATTGCCTTTTCTCAGCTGCCAGTCTCAAAGTCAAGCTTTCATTGCACAAATAAAATGGGGTATTCCACCGCCCCCAAAATTTTTGCCACTATATAGCAGAGGGAATATTCTAAACATTTTTCCCTCCAATACAGAATGGCTGTTGGGTGTCATCAGATCATGTGAAAAGACAGCTGAGTGGAATTTTTCCAGCAACAAACAAGAAACAAAAGAAGGGAGGATTAAAAAATATATATATTTTGTTGCTGCATACATTTTTATGATTTGTTACATATATTTTTTTTAATTACTGTTGGGATGTGAAGAAACAAAGAAAAAGCAGACAAGCGTGCTGCCACAGAACTTGGTGAGCATTACTTGTTGTAGAACTGAATTTTAAGGCATCGCACATCAGTTAGTGACATGCATTGGGGACCAGGAGGATGGTACTTTACCTGGATCTACTGAGGTCAGTGCAAATTCTCCACTCCCTTTGTTAACATGGGATCAAACTTCTGATGTGATCTAGAAATACAAGAAAGTTAAAAATGTAGCAGGTGGAGGTAACCTCATGTGCATAGCCCACTGCCTCAAAAAGCTGAATGCTCTTGCAAATTTGACATAATCCAATTAGTTGATTTCCTCAGTGACATTTCTGCAGGCTCATATACAGAAGGACAGGGAAACTGAGATTTATAATGATAGCTATTTCTAGCAAAGGTCATTTCTTTATTGGTGAACAACCTGTCCTTAGTCATGCTGATGACGAGGTGCTGAAGGATAAGGGAGAGGCTGTATAGCTTTAAAGCTTAACAGGGAATAACAGAAATAGAGCATAGATCATCTTTCTACTTGGACCAGGAAGCTTGCATCTACCACCCATCGGGCCAAAGCCAGGGAGCAGGAGTCAAAGTCCAGGAAAAAAAATTACTGGGATTTCTGTGGAGATTGTGAGGGAGGCTGGATATTTAATTGTCACCATAGGGGGGAAAAAGGGAGCCACAGAACACAAGCATGTATTTTTGGATAATAAGGGTATCCTTGGTGGAACCAGCTGCTTATAAAGAACCGTGTCAGGGTGCTCTGGGGACTCCCCGGTCTGCCCTGCCAGCTTCCCAGTTTGAGCAGCTCTCAGCATCCTGCTCCATGCCATTTCCAGAATGACAAAGATGAGGGCATGCTCAAATATACAGAAATACACTTCCTCAGCTTTCCTTCCTCAGGCAAGGAAGGCAGCAGTTTTGACAGGAATATGGTTTAATAGATTGTATCATACATATTATATATCTTTAAAAAATAAACCAGCATCTGCCTATTCATCACATGGCTATTTTTCCTGCTTGCAGAAGGGAAGATCTTTGACACTGTACATAAAATGATGCATCGTTGTTTTCATGATCAGGAGGACCCTTCTGGGGGTCATGTGAGAGTTGTTCATTCAGCTATTGACCTTAACAATGAGTACTGGGCACTTTGGTGTAACCAGCTTTGCTTGTTTTCACCATCAAGCTCATAATATTGGATTAAGTAAAAACGTGACTGTTTCCTTCGATTTTGGCTCAGATCCTGGACTGTGTTCTATAGCTGAGCTATGGTTCTGCTGGATCACTGGCACAAATCAGGCTTACAGCTGGCAAGACCAGTCAAGAGGTCTTTTCAATATGGCAATGAAGTCAACATGGGGGTTCCTCCCTGATCCATCAGAATGCTCTCACCAGGGGAAAGGGTATGAGGTTCTTCGTCCATGCCCTTGCTAATCCCTTTTTGCCAATTATTGGGTCCTTTGGGCTGTGAGCTGCCAGCAGAAGTCACAAGGGCTTTTGCGTTGGTCTGGTCCAGGACTCAGTCCAGTAACCTGAGAACGCTGCGGTGGGTGGCCTCTAGTTTCCAATCTGCAGCTGAAGATCTTGCCCTTCTTTCCAGAGTAATTGCTCACACCCTTTGAAATCTCCTAAAGCTTTCCCCAAAACTGCAAGAGCTGAGGATTGCTGCTCTTAAAAACTGTGAAATAAACAGGTAATGTGTAGGATAATTGCGTGTGTTACAATTCTCACCATGCAACGAAGGAAAAAAGCAGCCTTATGCTGTGTACTTCTTAGGCCTGGTGTAACTTGAATCCAAAAGCTATGAAGGAAATGGAAAATGTTAATAAATAATGATGTTTGAAACACAAGTCACTGAACAAACTACCAGACCTTCTGCGTTTATTCTACAGGACAGAAAATGACTATCTCAGTTTGAGGAAAATAAAATCTTGGCCAAAGATATGTCTCAGGAATTAGCCTGGATGCTGCATGGTATTCAGAAGATAAATCGGGGCACCTTACAGATTGATTCTTGGTAATAGATACAGAATAAAGACAAATTTTGAAATAAAATCAGTACAACTGACTACTTGACATTTCCCTGGTATGAAGAGCCAAGGATTTCCTCAGGGCCACTGGAATTTTAAATTACCTTGTTTGATCCGCTTTACAGCTGCCAGATTTCCATCTGGTATTTTCCAAGTCAGAACCAAGCATATGTGTGCTCCAGACTGCGCGTTCTCAGTCTGATGTGTTCTGGAAATCCTGGCCTCATTTCCTAAATCCTAAGCAGGTGATCTCCACTTGAAAAAACAGCAATGTCTCCCTCAAGTGTGTTGGAATTACTCTGTGTGCGCAGACCAGCTGCAAAACTGGGACAGAAATCTTAGATGAATGTGCAAAATCTTCAAATTGTAACTTCAAAAATATTCAGGAAAAAAAAGAACATTTCTGAGAAAATCCGTATGAGTAGTACAACTGTCTTTCACATTCCAGTGTAACACTTTAAGAAGGAAAATCACTGCCTCTTCCAGGACAGCTCCAAATAGGTAGAAAATGCATGCCCTCTGGCAGCTCGGGTAAGTAAATCTGTCTTGAGAGAAGGCAAAGGAATGAAGACGAACACATTATAAGCAAAGGGCTGACCTTTTTAATAGCCCAAATATTCACCCTCTCCAAAGTAACTTAGTTCAGCTTAGGCCTGTGGCCATCTGCACAGTCATTCTTTCTCTCCTTTCACTCCAGCCACTGAATGCTGGCAGCCTCTGCGATATGCCAGCACAGAGAGAGGCAGCTTAGGGAAGAGGAGGAAAAGACTGGGATAAGGAGCTTCCCAGTCCATGGATCAGGCTTGGACTCCATTTGGTTTGTCATGGCAAAGAAGACAGAGGACTGCAAAGCCCCGAGGCTTCAATTTCACAGCTGCTCTCAGACCTCCACTGCATTATCTTTCTTATTTCCCTCTGCTTCCACTTGATAGCTGGCTTAGTTTCTTACTTGCTTGGCTGATGGGTTTAGGATTAGCTGCCACAGCATCTCACACAACCATGTTACCCTGACTCCGGAATCCACTTGTTGCAAACAGCGCTTTGGCATCTAAGACTTAAGGCACCTGTGTGGGTGTAAGGAGAGGCTTCAGAAGGCAAGCGGGCAAAAAGCTGTGTGGCGTTTTCTCTCTGAACCAGAATAAGCCACCATTTCATTTTAGATTAATGCTGGAAGCAAGGCCTTACATCTGGCTCCTGATACCCCCTTAATGGCATGGCACTGTAGGAGAAGTGTTCAGCCAGCGGGGTTGCCTCCCACAGGGATCACCCACCTCCTTGCTCCCTTCTCCCCCGCAGACACTTTTACATAAAACTGTGCAGAACATCCAAACTCCAATGTCTGGGTGAAGTTCACAGAGAACATAACCAAGTTAAATCAGCAAAGAAATATCGCCCTGCTTGTGTTATTTAATATCATATTTCATTTCCATCCGCTTCCCAGCCCCACAAGACCTCCGGAGCACCTCCAGCACCAGGCCCTGTGCTGCAGAATGTGGGTCAGGCTTGGCGCCGGACCGACCCCGCCTCAGGGCCGGGCCCCGCCGCCGCTGCCGTCCCTCGACGTGGTCCTCCCTCCCCTCCCGCCGCCTCCTCCCGCGGCGGCTCCCTCCCCTCCGCCGCCCCGCGCCCACCGGCCAGGCGGCGCCTGGGGCTCCCTCCTCGGCTCCCCCCGCCCCCCCCCCCGGCGGCGCAGCCCGCGCCCGCCGCTCCCCGGCCCTCGGACGGCGGCGGCGGCGGCTCCCGGCGGCCGCTGCCCGCCTCCCCTGACAGCCCGCTCCCGGCGCCACGCCCACCCCGCGGCTTTAGGAAGCGCCAATCGCCGGACGCTTTTGTGCTGACGGGCGGCCGCAGTCACCTATCGAGTAGCGCCTCCTTACAAGTAACCCCGCCTCCTAGGGCGCTTCGACCAATCAGAAAAAACTGAGTTGGGGGCGGGAGAAGAGGGCCTGCGAGCTCCCTCTTCCCTCACTACCTCCCTCTCTCCGTTGCGCGAGGATCGCCCCGTTCGCCCGCAGGTGATTGACACGCGGCGGCAGCCAATGGGCTGCGGAGGGCGCGCGGCGGGGCCAATGGCGCGGCGGGGGCGGGCTGCGCCGGGCGGCGGGGGCGGGGGGAGCGGCGGGCTGGGGTGAGGCGAGGCGCAGCGCCGGCAGGAGTGCGATGGTGGTGGCGTGAGGCGCGGCGCGACCCGGGCTGGCTGCCCGGCCGGCGGGGCGAGGGGAGGAGAAGCGGCGTGTGCCTGGTGCTCGCCATGAGGCTGCAGGAGGACGGGGACAGCCTCAGGGCGCTGCCGCCGGTGGGGCTGCCGCAGTAATGGGCAGCGGCAGCGCTGCCTCTCGCCTGCCGTGTGGTGCCAGCGCCCGCGCCCGCCCGGCGGGGACCGCCCGTGAGGAGCCGGGGGCAGGTGAGTGCCGCGGCACGGAGGGAGCCGTCCGCGCTGCCCCGCGTCCGTCCCCCTCCCGCTCCCCCCGGCCGCCTCTCCTTCCCCCCTTGCTCCCCGCCGTTGGCGTTTTAATTTTTAAACCCCAACGGCTCCTGGCCAACGGCTGCGGGGGGGCGGGGGGCGCTGCTCCGGCGGGCTGGGCGCTGAGGTGACAGGGGCTGGTGCGGCGGAGCGGGGCGCTCCTCTCCGTGGGGCTGGTGGGGACGGCCCCCTTCGCGGGGACATTCCTGGACCCCAGGTTGCCTCCTTGCCACCTTTGATGCCATCCTACCCTGCCTTCTCGCCAGGTGCGGCCACCTTTTGCTTCACCGTGTTCCTAATGGAGAGGCTTTTTCCTCCGCAGCCAGCAGAGATGCTGCTTTCCTGTGGAGGGAGAAGACCGATCTGGGTTTCTCCTCTGCCTTTTCACCTCCCCGACGAGCGTTTCTCAGTTCAGGATGGAGAGGCATTTCCATTTCAATATGATGCAGGGAGGAAGATGGGGAATCCTGGGCAGCCAGGGCTCAGGAAATGCCCCTTCCTCTTTCATCATCCTCCTCGCCCTGGCACAGGCATTTAAGTAGTAACACTCCCTTGCCGGCTTCTTGGCTGTTCCTTCTCCTTGGAAAGAGAAATGGGAGCGGGAGGTGTGTGTGTGTGAGAGAAAAGAACTGTTACACCTTTTGTCATCAAGACAAAGAACTTGTCTTCATCTCCCTGTGTCCCTCCCTCTGGGTGCATATTGGCAGTACCTCAGCCACTTTGTATTGCTTCCCGGAGATGCTTCATAAGGATTCGGTGTGGCCCTGACCTGCCCTTTTTTGTTGTTGTTGCCAATTATGATGGTGCTGATAAAAGGACATGTTGATATGTTTCCAAATAGACTCGTGGTTTGCATTCCTGAAATTGCTGCAGCATTCTTATTTATTTATTTAATTGGAGGAGGGGGATGACAACAGGAAGGGGAGATGTTTTTGTGGTTTATTGTAGTTGTTTGAAAGGTACGAGATCACGTGCAATTGCAGCACTGTAGTATGTAGTGTATTAACCAATGCTTTCTCCCCCTGTCTTGTCTTCCAGTCCTGCAGTCTCCGCATCATCTACACTGTGAGGAATGATGATTCCATGAGAGAACTTCCTTTCCATTACCTGTCTGCTCCTATTGCATGCTGCTCCTGGCCAGTGATGAGCCATTCAGCTAGACTGGGATTTACCATGAGGAAGGGAGAGGCAGAATATGAATTGTAGACATCCCATCAAGTTCCTCGTGCACTGTTTTTACTGTGTCTGTATATAAATCTGCTAGTACCGAGCACACACACTCTTAAACCTACATTGGTGTTTCCAGAGTTGCTACTGTGTAAGAGGACTGGTATTTCTCACCATCATGGCTTCAGTTTGGAAAAGACTGCAGCGTGTTGGGAAACATGCATCCAAGTTCCAGTTTGTGGCCTCTTACCAGGAATTGATGGTCGAGTGCACCAAAAAATGGTAAGAAGTGGCTCCTGTTGCTGCACAAATGGTGGAGTACGTTGCTGGTGCTGAAATGGGAACGATGTTGCTCATTTTGTATTGTTTGGTGCGTGTGCTTGGGGTCTTGCCTCCCCTCGCTTTCTCTTGCCTGCCCATTGCAGAAGCAGCTGCATGGGGTGCTTGTCTGTCTTGATGAGTGCTTGCTTTGCTGCATACTTATCTTGGACCTGTTGGTTTTGTTCTGTACTCTGATTTTCTTAGCTGGCATTGTTGTTATCATGCAGAGGACGGTGCATTTATTAGCTCGGCATCGGTGACTTAGTGGTATGGTTTTGGTTGTTGGTTTTCAGTTGTGGGTTTTTTTTTTTTTTTAAATATTTCCTAAGAGCTGTTTTCCAACTTCCAACTCAACTCTTTGTGCTGAGTGTTATCTGCTGACACTGTTGTTAGCTGGCTGAGGCATTTGAGATCAGTCCTGAAGATGGTGGTGTCTTAATGTGGGGTGGATACCCATTTTGATTTTGACTTTTTTTACTTGAAGATGTCTTGTCTCCTTTTCCTTGTTCCTTTCAATCTTTTAATGGGAAGAGGCAAGAGGCAGATCTTTGGCAATTGTCTTAAGGTATTTCTTTAGTCAGACAAGAATTTTGTGTAGTGGTGGTCCAGTTGGATGGCTTTGGAGCTGACTAGACAGCAGTTAACAGCTAATGGTATGGGTCTGGTGCATCTTCCTTCCTATGCAAAATAAGCTTAAATAAGTGTACTAGGGAAGACTAGAAGCAGCTTTTAAATAGTCGGGCAAAGATGTCCTTTGTACAAATACTTAAGTGCTGTTTTGTATGTTTGGAATATTGACGTTACTGACATAATTCCTTGCATTAGTGTGAGCCTGTAATGTCAGGGGACAAAGACAGTACTTTCCAGACCTCGTGGACTGAGATGTTCAAATTGCCTTGTAATAAACTGCAGCCTCCTTTCTAATACTTGGCCTTTCTTCTTGTTGGCAAGTTTGGCACTTGCATTGGCTGCTTTCACTGGTTATGAGTAATTGCCTCGACAAATTTAAATTCTATCTCTTGGAGTTGGAAATCTCTGTCAAGTATGCTGGAAGACTGCTTGCTGCTCTGTCTTAAAGGAACACTGTCAAGTTTAATTTTTTTTTTAACAAGTTATCTTCTTGCCTAAAATGTTTTGAAAGATTATTGAGAAACAGAATCGTTTTGGAAGTTGAACTTGCTTTCACAGAATAAACTACAAATAAAAACATTTTAAAAGTTGAAAGAGGCTGTTGTGATTATCTCATGGGATCTACTGTCTAGTTCAGGCCAAAGAGTTTTCCACAGCAATTTTGGTTTATCAGGTTTATTTCAGCAGTTGTGTATATTACTTTTTATGTTTTGTTTGCATAAACTAGCCGGTTTGGCTTTCATTTTCACTTTGATTTGCTCCTTGCTTGAGGATTTGCAGAATGCTTCAGCGCTAAAGTATGAATGCTGCAGGGGAATGTTCAGATTGGATCTGCAGCTAACTTTCACTTGATTTAAGAAAAAGTCACACACAAAAGTTCTCTTGTGAACAATCTTGTTATTTTAGAAACAATTAGCTTATTGTTTAATCATAAACTAGAGTGCCCACCTAGCAAAATGCCTGTGTGTGAAGTAATGAAACAGCATTTCAAAACCTCAGATATGCCACTGACTTTTTAAAAATAGGTTGTCTTTCTGAACCTTCATTTTATGTTCTTGAATTTAAATACAGGCAAGATCAGTGCTTGTGTTTGTTATGACGAAGCAACAGTATGGTGGTGAAATGTGGATGAATTCTAGGAAAAATAACAATAGGGAAAAAACATCACCCACGCAGTCATTTGATTTTAGGCTTTTCTATTCTGTTTCCTCTTGTTTGGAGAACCTTAACAAAAATGCTCTTTAAGCATGCAAGCTAAAATACGATATTTCTGCCATAAGTAGAACTATATGAAACAAAAGGATAAATATTTATACATTTTGAGAACCCTCAACTAAGTCTTTCCTTAACTTTGGAGAAGATGACAGTTTTGCATGTGCTGACAGAATCACTGCTTCCTCTATTTCTAAAGCTTGACTGAGTTTGGCCCATGTGAGAACAAAACAGAAGAAATGAACTCCATATGCTGTTCTTGCTGAAAGCACTCAATATATATTAAGTGTCAGCGCTGTAGTCTGTAGTTTGTTTGATCGAAATGTAGTAAGCAGTAAGTTATTTTAATGTACTGGCATTTTAACAATGCAGTGTTTCTGGAGGAAAATAATGCTCCATTCATATTTTAAAATAAATGACAATGCAGTCATGAACACACTTGAACTGAGATGTGTCTGTGAGCAAGGATTGTGCATGACCAAAACAGGCTGAGTGCCTGTCTGTGAACTGCTGTCTTCTGTTAGGTTTACGTTTGTCTAGCTCTTCAGAAAATGACTTGTGTTTTAGAATGTTTTTGTAACTGGTCGTGTGCAGTTTGCAACGTTGGGTGTATTTCTGGTTGGCTTTAATACTTTTTTGTCTCTTCTGGACTTGTATTGATTTGAATTTTTTTTAACCTAGTGTTCAAAATACCTCCTGCTCTTCTTTTCTGGGGTTATGCTGGCTGTGTGGGAAGTCACTACCACTCTGGTGTTGCTGCTTCACCCTTTAATAGGATTAGTTCTAGGTGCAGCAGCATTTGTCCAGCATAGGCTGAAACTCCCCTTCCTTGCTTTTTCTGTTCCCTATAATTTCTGATTCTTGTCCCTATTTAATCATTAAAGACAGCCACTCTCCGATGATTGCTTTTCATCAGTGGTGCATTTGGGGGGGACAGGTTGTGACGGAGTGTCCAGTATTGTCACTGTTTCATTAGAAAACCTTATTTTCAGGTAATTAACAGGACTGAGTTGCTTCTGTGGCATTCTGGCTGCTCCCGCTGACCCAGACCTAATTATTGTGGCTGCTCAGTACCTTTGAAAAATTGAGCAGTTGGTTCTTTAGAGCCTCTCATTAAAAATAAATAAATAAATGTAGTCTTGATCTTTAATATGGATTAGTGACTCCTGCTACTGTGAAAACGTCATGCTTTGCATTAATCATGTAAGTACTTGATTTTTTTTTTTTTTTTTTTTGAAAGGCGCTTGCTTGGCAGTGCTGGAGTGTGTCATCCTCCACTTACCCTTGGAATAAGCTGGGGCAGTGCAGGATTTTCCACCCAACCTCGCCAGTGAGCTGCAGTCCTGGCCTGGAAGGACTACGCGTGGTAGGAGAGCGTTAATTTAGTCCTTCTCCTCAGTGCAGAGCCATTGAATAAAACCAGAAATCAGTCGCATGCGTTTTGCTTAGGCTTCTACAAAACCAGGTGTATTTGCTGCTCTGTGCTGTCAGAGCAGACTGTTGCTGTGTGGGATAGAAGTGTGCTGGGCATTGCTGGCAGGTGTAATGCTGTGACTCGCGCAGGGGACCCAGTTCAGTTGCCTGAACGCCGGTGTCTAGCGCTGTTTGAGATGACTTTGTGTTTCCTGCCAGTTTGGAGGAGCCCAGGTCTCCTGTTGATCCTGTGTCAAGCCTGCCAGCCCGGCATGCATCTCTTGTGTAGCCTGGGGCTTCTCAGCTGTTGGAGGCCTCTGTTCAGGCGACTGAGTCAAGGCTTGTCTGAGGCACAGGCTCAGCAGAGGAGCCTCATAGGAGGAAAATGCTTTTTTTGGACCAGAAACCAGTTCCAGTACTCACACCTGAAGCTGTGATAGCTGTTTTACAGAGCTGCTGAAGCACCTAATGCTGAACGTGTGAGTTCTCTAGGATGGCTTTTATGCTTCCTTATTTTTGTGTGATATCTCCCAAGTCAGGGACCCAACAGGAGCTTCAAGTGTAGTATTGACTGGTTTCCACAGAGAATGGCCTAACCCTTACAGAGTTGAGGTTGCCAAGTTCCTAATATGATGTCCGTTAGATGCTTTTAGGAGCAAGATAGCTGCTTACCTAAATGTAGGTGCTAACTGCTTAAAAATGCTGGAAAAGAGTAAGCATAAGAAGGCTTTTCTACAGGATTTGCCATTCAGCAGTTGCTTTAGAGATAAAGAAATATGTTATTTTTTTTACAATGTTTGTAATACCCGTCATCTCCTATAGGAACTGCTTTGCTTTTAAATCCTGCTTAAAAATACAATAAGCCATGATGTTCTAAAAGGGTTAAACTTCTCTTGTATGGTGCCTTAACTGAAGACAGGCTTCATTTCCATGGGGCAATTCGCCTATTTTTGTATCAATTAGGTATGGTCTGAAGTAGGTTCTGTTTTTTCAAATATACATCTTTCTCTTTTGGAAATGAAGTAATGCTTAATCTTTTTTTTCCAAAAGGCTTTAGCCATCTGTTTTTCTCTTCTATTGTAGTTTCATAACTGGATGCTGCAGGAATTTTAAGATTTGGCATGCACTGTGCATGGGAGAGAAATGAGCTTTTTGAGATTCCACGGTTCACACCAGTCTGCTTGCCTTCTGGTTGCTGCTTTCCAGCAAACTCTTCAGTGCTGAAGGCCACTGAAAGAACTGGAGTTAACTGGTGTCTGTAGGAATCCTTGGGGGCTGCCTGTACCGAGTCAGGCTGTCAGATTGCTCAATTACTTTCCTTGCTTTGCATGGTTCTTAAGAGGGGATTTTGTGAGCACCTAATGCTTTTAATTATTAAGGATGACTGCATTGAAATGTGTGACAAAAAGAGATACAGTTACAGGTCAATTCAGAATCTCTTTGAGTTGGTTTTGCTGTGACCCGTGCTTCTTGTCGTGGGCTTGCTGTTCTGAGTTTTTGATGGGATTTGCATTTGCACCTTAGCCATGTAGGTATACCGTAACAAGTATAGCTTGTGCAAGGAAAGCATCATGCAATTTCTCCTGCTTTTTAGCTTCTTTTCTCCTTCTCAATTAAATTATACTTTGTCCTTACACTCTTCATTGAGATCTCTGATTCCACACCAAATAATCCCCATCTGTAAATACCTTTCAGCTTTTTCTTCTCCATTCATTTCCAGTTTTGACTGAGGACTTTTTGAGGGCTTAAATTGTTCATCAAACTTATTCTTTCCAAATAATCACCACCAGCTGCCTTACAGGTCAGCCTTGTCCGTCCCTTTCTTCCTACATTAAAACACACTTACTGTCCACATGCAAAAGCAGTTCTCCTCTGCCACCTTGCATCTCTTTCCTCTTTGTGTCTGAAAGAAATTCTTGATTTCAAAAATGTAAATCTGCTCCTTTGGGCTCTCTGCCTGACTTCTGTCAGGAGGTTGTCTACCAATCCTTACTCCTTAACACCAGCCTCCTGGCCCCTTTTATAGCCTTATGTCTGCTCCATGGACCACAAGTTGGGGATTTCTCATCAAAATTATTGGTTGCATATTGTGCAGTGAAGACATTTCAATAGGAGAGGTATGGTTGTATGTGATATCTTCCTTGCTGCTCGCTTTTTCAGATTGTCAGTGCTGCGTACTTATACCCATTTTCTATTTGCAGTGACTCTGAGAGTATTTGAAACTCTGTGTCCAGTTCCTAAAATACCTCATTGGTAGAAGCAGGCATGAAGTTTAGTATCTGTAAGGTAGAAAGATTTGGGTTTGTCATAAATACTTGTCCTGAATTTTATTTGTCTTTGAGAGACAGAATTCTTTACAGCAACTCCTTGACATAGTTTACTGTCCTAGTAGTAACAAAAATAATTGTCTGAAGCAGAAAAGATTAGGTTATATCCAAGTTGTAGACAAATCCATCTTAATGGTCTGGCATTCATTCATTTAAAGGGGTGATTATGTCTCCTTGAATAAATAAAATACACTAACTTATGTTCTAACATAGCTTTATTTTTTGAGAGAGAAACTGTGTGTGTGTAACTTCCTCACAGAGCTTTACAAATAAATAAAACCTGGCGCCGTGTTACTTGCATACAGTAAAGTATGTGAACTGTTCCTTTGAACCCAGTGGACTTGAGCTGGAATAAAGAATTTTTTTACAGGATTGGATCCCTGTGAATACCCTTTTCAGCTCTTTGTGTTATGAGGTTAAATAAAATGAAATATTATGACATTATGTAGGCCTCATCCAAGCTGAGTCTTCAGTCTCTTAGACTGCTCAGGCTGTATAGTGCCAGTCTGTTGCTTCAATTAGTTTTTAATTGGTTGGAGAGAGCCGAGATCCCTTTCACAGTTTAGTGTGAATAAGGAGAGGAGGAGGAGGAGGCTGGTAAGGTTGACTAAATCTGAGGAAACTCTTCGTATAAAACAAACCCTTCAGTTACTGTAGTAAAAGCATTCTGCTTGGGTGGCTTTCTGAGAATATGGGGTGGTGTTGTTTGTTTACTTCTAAAAGCTTTCCCACTTTGCTCTGAGGGGAGTGTGTGAAGTGTGTGTTTGTTTCCCTTGCCCCTCTCTCTCCTTTTTCTCCTTGGGGTAGAAGCTGGCCCTGGCAGGCTGTTTGCTGCCTTGCTGTGGGACACTCCCAAGCTGCCCTCTGCCCCAAGTCTGTCTTGCATGTCTTGGAGTGGACTCTGAAACACAGGAACTATGCAGCTGAACTTCTGTTCCTTATTTTAACATGTGCACACAGCAACAGGGTAAATAAAGCCATCCTTGTTTTCTTCCTCTTGTTGTCTTTATTTGAAAAATGTATTTCTGCAGCATACAGTTTATGTAAGTGCATCAGAGCCTCTCAGCTGGGAAGCTGTATGTTTTGGCAGTTGAGGTATAGGGTAGTTGTGGCTTTTGGCACCTGGAAAGGCATTGCAGGGACTTGAGGACTGTGGGTTAAGCATGAGCTAAAATTAGCAGAACCATAACTAACATTGCTGTTGTCCAAGGCTCTGACTCATGAGGCTTTCTGGATTCAAGAGTGGAGCTGAGATGTCACTGTCCCTTAGCAGTAGTTTTCCTCTGCCCTGAAGCAGAGGTAGGATGACAGTAAGGCTGCCTGGTGCGTTAGTGTTAGCTGCCATCAACTTCAGTTCAGATTTGTAAGGTGAGCATGAACTGCAGCAATTGAGGAGCGTATGCACCTCCCTTATGCTGCCCTGATGCAGTGGGGAGGAAAACCTGCCAAAGGGGTGAGATGAGCCACAGCTGCAGGCAAGAACATCTTAAAGTGCTTCAGCTAAATCACACACATCCTGAGTCAGTGCCCTGTGCTGTCACTGTAGGGCCTCCAAATGACAAGCTTTTGAGATGAATCAGAAGTGCAGGCCCTTCTGAACTATAGTTTCTAGCTGCCTGCAAACCTGTAAAGATGAGCAGTGCAGAAGTAATTCTCGTTTGCCTGTTGAGGTTCTCTTTGTAGTGGAGAGTCATTATTGGGGGTTCTTTTTTATTTCTGTGTTATTATTATTTAAGGAGACTTTCTTGAGGATTATTCCAAAGCTATGGTGAGGCTCTGCAGCTGCTAAACTGTCTGCAGCTGCTGAACTGTGATCTCTGTGGCTCTGTGTATTTATTTTAGCACAAACTGGTTTGGGGTTTTATTTCATGTGCACACTCAGTTCTGTGGGCTTTGTTTTGGGTGAGCTGCAGTATTGGAGCCTAACAGCACACTAGCAGATCTGACGATTGTTTTCTAATAGATCTATTTTGAAAAGTGACTTTGGTGCTGACCAAACATCATAAGGGCAAAATAATGTCTAGTTCCAGAGACAACTGAATTAAAACAATTGGGGGAGATTTAAGGCTCTATCATATCACATCAGTTTTGACTCCCATATTACCGTGGGCCACGTTACTACCACTCATTTCCTTGGTGCCATCTCCGCAAGCATCTGTAATGACCAGTCACCCTCCATGTTCACTGCCTCCTCTTTCTTTACCCAAGAAGTAATGTTTGCTTCCTTGCTGCTGTCTGATGGGTCAGAGTTGTCTGGGGCTGCTGGATGGGTGGCATTGGCTGTTGCAGTGGGAGATGTATGTTTTGATGGGTGTGCAGCTTTGCTGGGAACCTGTGTTCATCTCCACCTGTTGGGACAAGCCCCATCACCTTTCTTGTAGGCCAGGCAGACCAAAGACATTCCCTAAGTCAGCTCTGGGCTTTCCATTAGATGCATTGCTGCCTGATGCCCTAAGATGATAGCTGTCTTGAACTTTCTTCAGAGCTAAGACTAATGTGCTGATGCCTGTGCTTTTAAATCCAGTGTCATAAACTGACTTTCCCTCCCAGCTGTGCCTGGGAAGAGTATTTGCATAGCCAGTACTGTTAATATCAAAAGCCATATTAAACGATGTAATTGGAGAATCTGGACCATTGAATACTGTTGGCAGCACATTGTATGCTGCCACTCAGCATGCACTGTGAACTTCCTTTACTTTCAGTGACTGCTCATTAAGTAAACTCTGAATCCCTTTGTTTATGGCAGTACATAGGAGGAGATTTAAAAGAACAGAAAAGAGTTGTCAAAACAGCTTAATTCTCTTTTCCAGCAAAGATCTAACTCAGCAGCCTGTAAATTTCCAAACCAACCTGTTGCTGATTTATCTGTGGTTTATTAGCAGAGGACTTAACCTTGACAGCTCCTGGTAACACCTGACATGATTATAGCTCTGGAGTCACAGCTCTGGCCATGTTGGCAGGTGGGTGAGTCTGTTTGGCTGTTCTTAATTGCTTGGCTGTATTTTTCTTCTGGTTGTACCTACTGTCTCTTGGAAAACTGATTTAGTGGTTTGTCTCTTCCTGTAGGTAACCTGAGCAGTAGTTCTATAAAGCCGTGGAAAACTTTAAAGAGAACAAGATTTTTTTAAACTCCTTTTTCTCTTCAAGTGCAGATCTTAACTGGATAGAGTACTTGGAATAAATGTCTCTTAAGTCGAGTGAGTGAATATTCATAAAACTTCCCCTTGCATTCCTTTATCTTTGACATGTAAGAAAATTTTAAGAATAGGAAAGTCCTGACCCATTTTTCACCACTTCCTCTCATACCACAAAAGCAAAAGAATCTAGCACAGTGTTTCTTGGTTTTGAGGCATATTTGGGATGGTTCCTGTTCACTGTTAACACTTCTTAAAAGATCCTTTTTAAAAATACCTATGACAATGGTGTTTTCATCCCCCTTTTTTGGGATTTGTCTGTGTAGAAAAGGAATTTTGGGTTGTAGGCCTTGCTTTTGGTTTTTCATTTTCTTGCTAAAATTTGTTTACTTTCCTCCCTTTAGACGGCTGCTCTAAGCTCCAGTGTCTGCATACCCTTTCAGAATACCAAGACACAGGCAATCTTAAAACAGTAAAGGAATTATTTTTCTTTCCCATGGATTCCTTTTTTCATGTAGTAAATGGGATTTGATTTTTTTTTCCATTTTGAACTGAAAGATGACCAAGAGAAATCTTAACACCCTGAATTCTCATAGTGACTGATGTAATCGTCGGATTTTTTGACAAAGGATTGACAAAGTGTGTGATGACCCATACTGCTAGAATTGTAAACATCTAGTGCTTAAGACATGATGCCTCCTTTAGTCCGTAGCTGTAAGACTGTCCAGTGCAGCGGGGGGGAAGGCAACTCTTCTCTCCTGCCTCCACACTTCTCTTCCCTCTTTACTGGGGTAAATGCTCTGCCAGCTGAAGGTTAGCAGCTGTGCAACAGGGGAGTGCCAGAATATGGTAATATAGAGAACTTGGTAAAGGATGGTGTGAGGGGACTGCCCCTGACACGTCATCTGCTGCCTGTGGCAGCCTACTGTGCCATGCTGCCTCGTCAAAGCTTGTCATACCTCCACACCAACACTGCTGTCACTTTTGTAGAGAGCTAGGACAGCCCTTTTCTCTGGGCACATAACACTGTTGTGGTTGATGGGGCCGTGCTGTCAGTGGTTATGACAAGCTAGCTTGCTGTGGTGTTGCTTTTGAACCTTGGGCTTCTCCCTTGTTTTTCGCTTTACTTCATAGGGAAGAAGTTCTTGCGTGATGTTAAAATGTGTCTGAATTGTCCGTCTGGCCAGCAAATTCAGCGTTGCTTCAGAAAGTTTCAGCAGACAATTTCAACCAAAGCTTATGGGGGTGGAAACCTCCTGCTATTATTTCCATGGGTTTTGTGACAAAGGGCCTCTGGATAGAAGAGAGGAGTCTTGGTCAGACCCCATGGCTGCAGGTAAAAAGCCAGTAACTTTACCCTTTATTAAACACTGGAGAATCTGCAGGGGCAAAAGCTGCTGGCAGCCCGACCTCTTTCCCTCTGCCTGGAACTATGGGTTTGTTTCAGTCTGCACTTCCACGCAGCCCTTTGTGCAAGTGTATTTTTGGAGCAGGGAGCTGCTAGATACATTTCTGTGTTTCTCTGCTCCCCATCTGTTGCCATAACCGCCTCCTGCTCTAGCTGCCTCAGGAGAAGCTGTATCGCAAGGGAAAATGGCAGTAAAACCAGGCGTGTTACCTGTATTTTCAGTTTGCGGGTTACGTGGTCCTGGTGCTTGGTGTTGGTCTTACCCATCATCAGTAACTTCAGTACTGCTGATAGAGTGGCTAATGTTGATGTAGTGCCACTGCAGATGACCGTGCAGTCCCTTGTCTCCTTTCCTATTGCTGTACCAGGAAACAGGAATATGGAAATTCTTGCCTATAGATTCAGCCTTATTGCCTGGAGTGGACCCTAATAAAGTATTTACAATGCACAAAGTCTGCTTCCTCCTGGAAAAAAATATGCTGACTTCAGTAAATAAATTTATTTCAGACAAGTTTATTCTTAGGGAAGTAGAGCATGTACTGTAGGGGGAAGAATAATACTACTTCTTTTAGCAACAGCTGTTAAAAGGAGGGTGCTTGCTTGATTTGCAATTAATGATAAAGGCAATGAACTGTAATTTAAAAAAAGACAATATTCTTGAGCTACTTTTGACTATAGGAAGACTGCAATTTACCCTAACTTGTTTATGTCCACCTCATTGTGAGAACTGTCAGTAGCTCTTAAGGTTGACAAAACCCCATTAAGGCCCAGAGAAGCAGAAACCTGCTGCCTCGTTAGCCTCACAGAGTGAGTTTTCTCCCCTCCTCTTTCTTCTGTGCTGTGCCATAGGTGGGCACAGAGGAGACTCTGTTAGGTTTCCCTTGGGACGCCTTCTACAGGGGGTGTTTCTTGTTTGCTGCCCAAGGAAGCCTTTAAAAAATGGTTGCTCTTGCAGTTTTTAACATAGCATATTTGCTTGTTGCATTTCAGCGTTGCTCAGGGATAGGCAGGACCAGCAGTGAGGTGAGCTGAGCTGACAGGGAAGCAGGGGGAGTGAGGAGCAGAATGTGAGGCTTTTCTCCCTGCTTGAATGTCTTCTGGTCTGCCTGTATGGGATATACAAGGCAGATCCTGCTGGGTTTGGAGATACAGAAACAGTGACCTAAATACGAGCAACCCATGTGTGAAGCAAAAATAATTACTTTGGAGAACAGCCGTGGAGCCTTCTTGTATTTCTGCCGATGTCATCTCTTTGGTTAGCACGTGTTTTATTGTTTGGGTCTTAACTTCTTCTTATACTGAACATCCCTCTCAGCAAAAGAGAAGTTAAAAGCAGTGGGGAGAGGTTTCTGGAAGCACGCAACACATGACAGAGAAGTCTGTCACCTGTGCATAGTGTATACAAATATATAGTTCAAGATGCAGTGTGTATATATGAAATCAATGTATGTTGTTGAACCATCTTAAGAGGAGGGAAAGCCTGGATGCTGATGATGAGTAGCAGAAGGGGTGGCTGTTACTGGTAAAGGGCAAATCTTGTCCACCGTTGGTTATTCTGGGAGACACCCAGGTGTGCTGTGGGGCACGCGGGCTGAGCGGGACCAGAAATCTCACTTCTTTACAACCTCAAGCCATCTTGCTGGTAAACTAAGTAGCTTTGAAATAGTGAAGTATTTCGTGTTAGTGAAATGCTCAACATTGCAGTAAACCCCAGGCCTTTATTCTCCTACTGAATACAATTCCTTTCAGCTGTAATCAGATTTTTGTGTTTTATTCAGCCAGATGTTTACTGACCCAGGCCACATAAAATTCATATGACAAAATGTGCCCACTTTTAAAATGGGAACTTACTGTGTCATGTTGAGCTTTCAGACTTGATTTTTGCTGAACAAGCAATATGCACATATGTATACTTGGACCTCATCTATATGCAGCAGCTCCACTGTTTCACTGTGCCTTTGCAATCCATGTCATACAGCACCTATTCTTCCCTTGTAGGCAGGAGGCAGCAGTACAGACGTACATTATCTAGAGGCATTTTCATGGAAATAGCTGCACAGCCAGTTTAAGCACTTCTGTAGCAAAATGAAGTGCATTTATATTTCTGATTGTACCAGAACAACTATTCTAGTTTGGAGTAGCTTCTCGAATTGAAGTAGTTTTCTTGTCGCAAAAACTGTCCTGAGCAAGCCTTGATTATCAAAAATGTTGTTGTGCCTCTCTTTGAGTGACTGCGATAGTAACAATCATACTGTTAAAGAAGAAATCTAAATTTAAAATGTTTCAGGAATTCTTTTTGTGCTGAATGAAAACAAACCACATTATTTAAATATTTCTACCTTTAAGACACAGGTAGAAAAAGTGTGGCTATTAATATCACATGGTGTTAAAAAAATTGTGAATGCATTTGAAAGGGGTTCTTTCATTACGTTTTCTGTTCAAAGGAAGATTTATAGCTTTGTAAATAAAACTGCAGTATGTGTCTGGCCTTCCTCAATGTAATTTTACTTAGTTCAGATTGATGTCCTGATCTCTTCAGCCTGATGCATCCTTATATTGTCACTGTGTTTTATTTTCTTCACTGGATCTGTGGAAGTTGTTTTCCATGTTGGCATCACATGCCAGTTTCCAGGTGGTTGATGTGAAAAGGGTAGGAATAATGCAGCATACACAAAAAGAGTACTTATATGCTCTTACTGTTACAACAGCAGTCAGAAAATCCTGGTTCCACACTAGGATTTCTTTCAACTTCCCTTGTAACTGTAGACAAGCCATCTTTTCTATTACTCCCTAATTTGCGTGCACAAATCATCTTCCGTCAGCTTTCCTACAGTTTTACGTCCACAATTACTTATAAGTAGGATTTATGTCTCCTGTTAAAGGACAGAAGGTAGCAGCTCTCAGTTCAGTGGTACTGGCATAAAACAACTAAAAAGACACTTTGCTGTGTGGAAATAAATATCAAGTGCTGACAATTTCTCTGCGCAAAAATTCTGCAGCTGCACAGCTCCAGTATTAATCCAGTCTTGTAAGCTGGCTGTGTGATGGAGAAAAATGATCCCTATTTGATATCTCTGAAACCAAAATACAAAGAAATTGTGGAGAAGGTGCAAGAAACCCTCTCTGTACTGATAGGAATTGTATGAGTGCAGATTTATGATAGCAAGACACTGTGTGAGGAGGAAACTGCAAGTTATACCCTACAAACCAGAAAAAGAAAAAAAAAAAAAAGAAAAAGAGAGGGGGCATTTTTCTAACTCTAAGTCATGTTAATAATGAGGTAATTTGCAAGTGTGTTTGGTCATATGGGGTCAGACGGAAACTGTTGCAGGACCGGTGAAGCAGAGTACATGAGGAAAATGGAAAAGGTAATTCTGGAGGGGAAGTGACCACATGATCACTAATCTACAGTTACTGATGCAGGAGCTGAAGCAAGCTTTTTGTTGTGAGGAGGGATTTTTGCTTGTTTTCTATTTATTTTCCTTTGAGTGATAAGTAATTAAGATTATGTGTAATGGATAAATGCCAGCTTGAGGGGAAGGGAGTAATTTGTACTAGACTGTAAGTACATCCTTTCTGGATTGACGTTTCTAAAATATTTTATTCAGTGGTGGTGATATATTAGAAAATGACAATAACCATAAGGACCAAGCTCCTCTTCAGTAGAGGTGATGGATGCCTGAAGCATGGAATTGCAGTTAAAAGGCTACATGTTGATTACTCCAGTGTGAAAAGTTCAGGGGACCTAAGCTGTTTGTGTCAGATTCACTTGCAAATGGTTGTGACAGTCTGCCTGACAGTTCAAACTAAAGTGCTTTAAAAGAGGTGTTTATGTAGAAGCTATAGCACTAAATGAAGGAAGAGAACTTGTTAAGCTCTGTGAAGACTTTTGGGATTAAAGCTGGTAGGATGGAGCTCAGTTACAACTCCCAACAAAGCCGTGGCTGCACAGCAGGGTATAGGCTTATCATTACTGGGATATAATCAGAGCTGTTGGAATATTCTGCTTAAGCTTGTTGATTTCAATATATACATACACTGGCTGGATTAGAATTATCCTTTTTTTTTCTCTCTACATTGCTGCAGAATTTATTCTGTGATTTATTCTCTGCTTGGACTTTAGCTGATAGCTTTTTCTTTCATATCATATCCGCAAAATCAGTCCCAAAACCTAATGCTTGTGGAAGAAAACGTGAATATTGGGGGGAAAGTAACATTTTATTTCCTGTCCTTAAAAAATGCCAAGAATTCTCTGCAGAGCATTTGTTGCTATTATTTTACTTGTTTGTTGCTCCAGCATATCTGTCCTGTGACTTGCAATGTAAGAAGAGATAGGGTAGCTTATGAGACATTTGAAGTATTTATGAGGCTAAACTGCAAGAACCACTCTGAGTTTGGTCAGAGACAGATTAAACTCTTGGCTCTGACTCTCTTGAGAGAAGCAAACCTCCATCATCTGTTTCAGAATTGCCAGTCTGGTTTGTAGCTGATTCTTGAAGACCAGGATTGTACAGAAATCTGACGCTTCAAAGCTAGAAAACGTAGGCACCTGCTCTATCTCTGATGCCATTATTTATGTGATCAAGCTGGCCATGTGTTGTCTTTACCTTACAGATATTTTCTGTTTGATTGAACCTTTTTTCCTCCCTTTTGGATGTTCCAGCTGTAAGGTCCCTGGGTGCACATGATCGCTATTCATGTCTTAAGAAAGGTAAGAAGGGGATGGGAGAGTATGGCTGAGGAGAACAGGGAGCCTGCATCTGTCTCCAAATCCTGGGGACGTTTGGCCACGGAGAGGTTCATTTATGTTAGGTAAAGTGGGAAGTGTCCTATGCGAGAGCTTGTCTACACTTTGGCCCTCCTGGCCCCAACTTCTGCTCTGTTGCCTTCTGCCATCCTGTTGCTGAGGGACGTGCTTCATTTGTGGGATGGCAGAAAGCTGTCAGCCCCTTGGGAATAAGGGCTGCACAGGTTTGTCTGCTTGCCTCAGGGAAAAGCTGGTGGTGTGCGCCTGGACGTGTTGTTGGGGACGGGCCACATGCATCAGATGTGGCTCGGACACTCTGGATTTACTACGGGCCTTTACGGAAGGGTCTCGCAGCTGGGAGGCTGCACGTCGTGGAGACAGAGCACTTGTAGGAGGTGTCGGGCTATCTGTGTCAGTGGAAGCGCATCAGGTTCTGGCATATGCAGCTGCCACAGGGAATCCTGCCCTGCCCCTTTTGGGAGCTTAAAGGTTTCTTTGCATTGCTCCAGCGATGTGAGGTGATGTTACAGAAGCCAAATGTCTGACTCTAGTTTACACTTTGACTTCATAAATTTTCTCCAAAACACTTATTTTCATTGGCTTTGAAGTTTGAGGGTTTCAATGACCCAAAGCATCTTTGAACATTAACTGCATTGAAATGAACGAGTAAATTCACACCTCATTTGGTACTATATTGCTTGTCTGGCTGCAGAACAAACAAACCCAAACCCTGTATATGCTAAAACTGAGTGCTAGCTTTCAGCCAGAGCAGTGAGAAATAAGAGCCCTGACTCGCCTGCAATGAAAGGGGTTAAAGGCTTTAGTCTGCTAGGTCACCTGTCTGCCTTCGTCCAGGTCAGGTCCAACCGAGAGCTGCAGCGCCAAGGACAGAAGTCGTACTTCCTCCGGTGGACGGCTTTGGGGAAGAAAAGCTGTTGAGAAGGCGTTGGTACCGCGCGGGGTAATGTGTTAAACAGCAAGAGCTAGATATGCCAGTGCTCATCTGTCAAAGCCCAAGAGACAAGGTTAAATTAACAGATCAAGCTGAGATAAGTGTTTTGTGTAAGGTCTTGTCTATGCTCAGAAACTGGAAAAATTAAGGAGAGCTGACTTAAAGCATGAAGTGCATAAAAAAAGCCGTGCTGAACTCTCCTGTGAATGCGCTCATTCAGGAGATTTGCTCTTTACTGCAGTAGCCTGGTGATGGTAATTTTCCTGAGCGTTCCTCCGCAGGCCTGCCTGTTGTTTTGAAGTGCTCATACTGCTGGAGCGTGGGCGTGCACACGCGTGTGCAGTGCTGGCCCTGCCAAGGCTGATGTTCCATCTGAATGCTCCAGAAGTAAATAGTTAAAATTTTGCAGGCTTCAACTTTTGAGCCTTGTTTGTTTGAAAGATGAAAAGTGTATTCTATATCAAGTACGCTGAAATATGTGGAAAAATCTTATTTTGCAGAATCCAAGGAGTTTGTGTGCTCATGCATCTCTATTGTCCGTGTTGATGACTCTGCACATAAATGGTTTTCCCCCTCAGTGCTCTGTGTGAACTCTGCACAGCTAAAATTGATTCCCGTTCCCTTGGTGGTTAGTTTACACGATGGATTTTATTAATTAGACTTCTTTGACCCTAACTAGGCAAAGGTATTAAAACTCCAGTTTGAAATTTAATCGTTTACAGTAACTTATCTTCATTTCATTTACTGTAATACCCTTCTAAAAGCTTTAAATTAAAATTTTTCTTCCTGTTTATCCTCATTTAGTGCCAGATCCTGCAGCACTTAATCTGGTAGGAGGTTTTGGCCTTTCACTGTAAGGGAACCGTTCTTCACTTGGCACAGCTAGGTGTTGCAGTAAGTTTGAGAGGCTTTGTCTTTTACTTTGAGTAGGTGGCTCTCAGCACTTTGCAAGATTAAGAGTGTGTTTTGCGCTGGGAACCAGCCTAGCCTCCCTTTTTTATTCACCTTTATGCTTCCAAGGAGAACTGCTTTTCACACCAGACACATTTGCGTTTACAGATAAAAAATTTTTAAATTAGAGTAAAATTGAAATCTAGGGTGAGACAAAATTACTTAATCTTTTAAGCTCTGTGCTCTATGGGATAGAGGGGCTCTGTCTCTTTATCCCTTTGCCTCATTTAATGGTACAAGGCTGGAATCCAGCCTGCAAGACATCAAATCCACTTAATAAAAAATCTGGACAGCATCCAGGAGTCTCTTCTGTGGCTGCAGATGTTACTTTACAACTACCCCGTGCTAAGATCCATCAGCTAACTAAAGTAGCCATCAGGCTAAAACACAATCGGGCATTTCACTATAGGATGGAGAGGGTATGGGTGCTGTCTGTTTTAAGTTGATATAAAATACCAACCATGACAGCCAGGAAGAAGACAGAGGGCAGCACAGTAGCCAACGTAGAGACCAGGTTTAGTCTCCAGTTACAAACTTGGTGTGCGATGGGTAGCAAAAGGCCTCAACTTAAGACTGTGAAACAGTTGATAGTGGTGGTATCTATACGTCTTCATTGGGAACATAAGCAAGGAAAGGGCAGTGTTCGCTTTTAACAGTTTATATCTCAAAAAATTCTGTGGATGCAAAGGACTTTTTGCACCTTGAGGAGTGTCCTCCTATTGGATGTTAGTAACCAACTGTTAGCTTTTCAAAGGAGAGTAGGTACAGCTCGGTGTACTGAAAAAAGTGTGAAGGACCGCTACTCTTAGTTTCTTCTGTAGGGACGCTACAAAGGGCTGCAAAGGGCTGACCTAGCTCTGAGGGCTCTGTTTGTAGGAGTGTCTGACTTGAGGGAAAGCTAGATCAGGTTGTAACAGAAAAATATCATATAGGAATATTATTTAAAAAAAAAATAAAAACCACAAACAAACAAAAAAGCCTGGCTGGATGAAAGATGTAATTTCTTTGTGCGTTTTCAGCATCAGCATGAATTCAGCTATACTGTAGGTTCTGTATGTTTGCTTTTTTAAATCAAAATCCGTGCTTTAAAACAGTCATATTAAATATGCTATTAGTTTCCAGCTTAGCTGATCTTGAAATAATTAGTTACAATCTAGTTCAGATTGCTGTGGGGCATCTTACAAACAGCAGTTATTAGCAAAATCTGTTTAGGTCCTTAGTTGTTGGTGTTTTTAAGGTTTTTTTGACCTTGAAATAGAAATGTTTCATTTTGTTTCTGCAAATTAGGAAGTTTGGTATTTTCAAAATACTTTCCAATTTTTAAAAGCTGTAAGATCATTTTTTTATGTTTCAAAATAGAAATAGAGGTCTTCTAGTTAGGATTTTTTTTCTTTTGTGTTTTGTTTACCATATCCAGCCCCTAGTGTTGGCAGGAGGTTTTGCTGGGTCTCTTGAGTATCCATGAGTTAACATGCATTTTTTTCTCTTGGCCAATACTTGCTGCTGGATATGAGCCAGGGGTGTGACTTTGAGGGCATTAATTAAAAGGCTTGGTCAGTTTAACTTCCTAAAAATGGTACGAATTTTTAGACTTTAGGTGTACGATTCTAGGGGAAGAATTGGTGATCTATAAATAGAAATAGACAATGTTGCTTTTGAGGTTGACTTCAGTAATCAGAAGTGTTAACTTCTGTTTCAGGAGGCAGCTTGGAAGCAATGTAACAACTTAATTAAACAGATTGAGCAGGAAGAGGAGGAGTTGTTCTAATTTTGCAGTCTTTGGAACAGTTATTTAGCTGTAAATACTGATCAAATAATTTCACTTCTTATGGCCGTACCTCCATCTTAAAGCAACTCTTGAAAGGCCACCAACATGAAATGGGGCGTCTCATGGGAAATGATAGTGGCAGTTTCTAATGGCCTACGCCAGTTCCTTGGAAACCATACGCAAAAATTTTGTAACTCTGGTAAGTAATGTTTTTATTTCTTAACATGCAAGAAAATCATAGCTTTAATTTTGAAAACTATGCACGCATAGCGTACTGCTGCAAAATTTATGTTGCCTTATTCTCATTTTTTACATTTTCAAGGTCTCATTAAGCTTGGAGAGGATGAGGTCTGTAGAGGCTTTGGGGCTTTTTGTTTTGCTTAGTGTGCAAGTGTGAGATTTTGGTTGGGACCCAGGTTTAAATGCAAGGTTCCCATGTTTCTCTGTGGTGTTTTGATGCTGTGGCTGCTTCGGAGATTTCCAGTAGCTGGTGCATTACTGCAGTTGGTAAAATCTTCTAGTTTTGTGCCTCTGAAGGGTGGCAGAAAGGTGCATTACTTCCACTGGTGCCCTAGCTATTGAGAAGGGGAGGAGTGTTCCTGCTGGTAACAGGGCACTTTGCTGAAAGCAGGGGATTCACATAATCCTGTGGTTGGTCATACAGCCCAGGTGATGCCAGAATCAGAGCTGAGAAAGCAGTTCAAGATCTCATGTTTCAATGCCCTCCTTCCCCAAAAGTGAGTTCGTACTTCTTGATACCGTATCTATCGTGGCTGTGACTGAGAGCACCTGACAATGTTTGGTCTCCTGGGCAGAGGTGGGGAAGAGGGCTAGCACAGCATGTCACATTTTCACTTCCCCTCCTCCCCTTTTTTTCCTCTTTGTGATATTAATTTAGAAAAGCAAAAGGAGGCTGCTGACAGATGAGGAACCTTTAATTGGAGAGGTCATTGTGCATGGGCCAGCAGTGCCCATGTCTCAGAATAAATGCAGATTATTTTAGGGCTCAGTAAAATCATCGTTTAGAAAACTAAGTCTGAGTTTGTATGATACTAGCCCTTCCCCACTGCTCCCTGTATGGACACAGCATACCATAGATCTGCCCATTAGCTTACTAGATACTTGTGTTGCGCTACCCAGTGTTAGGCTACAGTCTTCTTTGGAGTGTAAATCAAGAGTTTGCACTGTCTTTATAGCTTCAAGTATATATTCAAGCTTTTCAAACTTGCAAGTTTTAAAGAGGCTGTGTGTCTTAGCACTCATTTGCTCTTTGTAGGTGTAGCCTTTTTAATTAAAAACACTAATTACTGTATAAGCATCTCGGTCCCATAATCCGGGCACCTGAGGTAGGTGATATGAACTTTCTCTTTAGAGAAACCCTACAAGCTGGTACCATTCTGCACTTGCTGCCCACTCAAAAACCTTTAGTGTATATATATATATATATATATATATATTTATATACATAGTATGTTCACAACTTCTGTGCATCTTCAAACGATTGAAGTTGCTTTGTGTAATCCAAAACATGGCTGTAAGAAACAAAAACAAACAAGAAAACCCTGTTGCCCTTGGTTTGGAAGGGAGCTTTGAAAGGCACATGGCGCCAGATTCTCCTACTCCTGCCCACGCTGAGCTGTAATTCCTTCAGGATGAGTCCATGGATTGCAAGGAGAGGAGGAGGACGGAGGCATTAACACGCTGTCTGAGACTTGCTTTGTCCAAGTCCTAACGTGGACATTGGAATTCCTGTGGAACAGCGCGTTGCAGCCTGTGGCTCGTGAATCTAAACCTTCATTCTTCTATCGGTGTGTGAATATGAAACTTGCCCAGGCAGTAAGAACAATGAAGTTCATCCTCTTCTTTAATTGCTATGCAGAATCTCTCTTAAATCTGTTATAGACAAATTAGAGGAAGAAGACTCTATTGTTAATAGTTCAGTTTTCTCGCACTGTGGTTTTGGTGAAAGATGCACGCTGTTCTGTTCTGCAGGAATTGCAGAAAAATAATTTTTTTTTCTCTACTGTTTCCAGATTGAAAAACAGAAGGGCCTTCTGTTTGAAAGCTATTTGGAAAAAAAAAAATGCAAAATGAAATAGGATCTGTTCTGTAAAGTGGTCTGATTAAAATTGACAATGGTGTGCCAAGAAGCTTCTTGCATATTTTTAGTACAGAAATATATTGTTTAATGTGGGCATTTGTTTTTGATGGGTTGAAGCTATGTTTCAGGCAGCGTTTGTCAGTCAGAGGTTTATTTTAGTTATGCTTTTTGCAGTTTTTATTGTGAGAAAACATCTAACATTTACACTTGTAGTACTTCAAAATAAGAAGGGATAACACACAGTAATTTAAGGTATCCTCAGTAATGCACATACATTGTTGTACAGAGATATTATCTTTGGTCTATAGGTAGAGGTATAGATTGGTCATGGAGCATGACTAAAATCAAAGGGAGGGTTGATGCTGCTCAGTGTCTGTCTTAAAATTTTCTGCAGGCTGTATAGTCAGTGAGGACAGGAGCTGGAATTTGAATTCAAAATTCCTGGTTTACTTGCTCAAGTTTGCTAAAACTGTTTCCCTGGTTCTTGTTACTGATCTGTTTTATTGTTTTACACCACAATGAACACGGACATTCATGAAGAGAAGGGCTGATAGTGCTAATCACTTGTGTCTGCTTAAGGAAGTGCGGGATGTGGAGGCTGGGCGCACGGAGGTCTGCATTCAACACTTGGGTTTCATAGCAGATAGATGGTCTAGCACTTCACCTTCTTAAACCAGCTTTCAAATGCACTGTTGCATATGAGGTGAAAATGAGTTTGATTTCTAACGAGTTTGTGTTTATTCACTTGGCAGTTCTCCGGCCCCAGCTCTGCAGGGAAGAGGATCAGAATAGCGAGTTCACCGCAGGTCAGGACCGGGCGGACTGTGCAAGCAGGTTTGCGTAGTGCCTGCTCTTGCCATGCGCTGCTCAGGAGGGGCAACCTACCAACTCTAAACTGAAAGCTTTTTTTTTAAAAACATTAATTCATTATTGTTAAAATGTAGAAGACTAAATATTCTGAAAAAAGAACATAAAAAGGAAAATCAGGCATCTGAGAAAGATCTGAGTCATGGTAGCCTCCTGTGAAGTTTTCACTATAAAACAACATGCTCTGCTTTTTCCATTTAAGGTTTGTCTGAATGGCTCCGTTAGCCTCTGCTCCTCCCCACGAGTTAGCCTGAGCCCCTGCTAGCCATGCACAAAAACCTGACCTGCGTTTAGTGGGGTTCTAAATCTCTGAACTTACTCGATTGGGGAGGTTGGCTTTACAAACAGGCTTTTAGGTGGCCTTAAGCAGCTCTTGTTTTCTGTAGGCATTGTTTGTTGTAGATTATAGGGAGGCATTTCTAAGCTCTGATGTGGTAGGATGTGTAGAGTAAACATGTGGACTATGCATTGCTGGAGTAAATGTCTGCCGGAGTAAACGGCTGCTTAAGGGGAGTGTCTATGATTATATGAGAGTGAGATAAGAGATCCACTTGGTCCTTCTGGTGCAGTACTCTTAACCCCTCCTTGGGACAAGCAAGGCTAAATTGGATCAGACAAAGAAAGCTTCTACATGGAGGGCAGCTGGATGTGACATACAGTTGAGAGACCAGTCAAGGCATCCTCCTGTTAATGCCAAGAGGATGTTAAAGAACACAATTCTGAAGGCTAAGGTCAGTTTGTGTATTCTGCAATATAAAATCCTGTTGCAAAAGCTTTAAGAAAGGATTTTACTAGATAGTCCTGTCAAGTTTGTTTTGCTCAAGATTCTTTGCTGCAATAACTCCTTGAAAAATGAAGCTGAATCTGTCCTTGTCACTTGTTCTGAATAATGGATGAACTTGGGCTTTGTTTAATCCAGCTCATTCTGCAAACTTCTTTTGTGTTTGGTTTAAGAAAACCAAGTCATCAGCAGTACATACTACGCATTCCACGCTCAGCCTCGCAAAGAGATGCTGTGCGGATTCAGTAGGTTTGCACTTTTGTAAAATAGTCATAGTGTCTTGCTTTGTCCCTTTTATTTTGTTTAAAGCAAGCAAAGCCAGGTTAGACCTTCTTTTGAAAAGCAAAGCAGAATCTTGAGACATAAGTCTTGTAGAAGCCAGTCTGTTTAGCTGCAGATCTATTAAGAAAACCTAAAATTCTGTTCACAAGGAAAATCCTGGTCTTTTGACAGCTTGCGTGGTCTTGAAAAAATATGTGGAGACCTCTGGTGGGAAGAAATGAAGGAGGAATTTTCTGTGTTAAGTGTAGAAAGTTAAGATGCGGAAGTGGAAGGATCTCAGCTATGGTGTCCTCTTGCTGTGCCTGTTTTAATGATTTCTCTTTTGAAATTTCCCAGCCTTGCTAAAACTACTGGATGGTTGCAGTGAGGGAAGAACAAGCTTTGTCTTATTTTAGGGGCTTGATGCATATTCTGCAATGAGTTAGGTTGGGAGACTGCTGTTTTGATTGAAATCATCTGACATGTTAATGCTGTGAGATGGTTCAGAAGTCTGTTCACAGGCCTTATGTGGGAGTTTGCAGTGAAGTGGGAGCAAACAGGCTAGGCCAGGTGAACACGTCAGCCATCCTACCTTAATTTACTGGTGGATGCTTCTTGGCATCTTGTTACATTGAAAAATGTCTGGGTACAAAGTGTTTTGAATACCCTTAACTTCCATGGTGGAAGGTGGAGAGGAAAACCTGAAACTCCTTCCTGAAATGCAAAGCTTCATCTTGTGATGTACTTCGTCTTATAATTAGCTCAGATGGGTTTTATCTGCATGGCATTTTATTTTCTTCTTCATGTTTCTGCCTTTTGCAATCAGTGCTGTACCTTCACTCAGCAAGAGGGCTCATTTGGCAAATGCATCAACACATGACATCATTCTTACCAGCATCTTTAGGCCTGTTTAAAGCATTGGTGGTGACTTGACTACACTTCCCGGAGTTGTAGGCAGCTGTGGAATTTCATTGATCATGACCAACAGGAAATTCTGAAGGAAAAAAACAGTACAGCTCGCAAAAGGCCACTGCTTGATTAGTTCCTTGGCTAATGGTAATACACGGCATAGTGTAGGTCCCAGTGCAGACGACCTCACTGCAAAGACAGCTTTTCAAAGTAATTATCTGTAAAATGAGGAAAAGTAACATTCATCCCAAATTAATGGTGGCGTAGAACCAATCACATTTATTTTTAAGAGACTGATAGAAAGCCTTGATAGCATTCCAGCAGTCATGTAGAAAGCTGTGTGCTGGTGGGGAGGGAGTATTGGTTCCTAATAAAAACCTTGCACGTCATGCTGGTATGCACAATGCAGAGGGGACAAAAGGTTATTTAAAAAAAAAATTCTTATCAGTAGTACATTAGTCCTCAAGTAATTATTTTTATCCTTCAATAGGTGCATCTGCATGCTATTGTGCTAAGACTGCTGCTTCTCTTGTTAATTATACTCTTTTAAGCTTGCTTCACAAGAGTAATCTAGCAGCCTGTAATAATTAATGCAGTTCAAATCAAACACAGTAAGAATAAAACAAGCTCAACAACAACAAAAAAGGCAAAAATTAAAAAAAAAAAAAAAAGGCAAACCCCAACACTTAGGCAATTAGATGCCAAAACAAACATACAGGCTGTAGTGGTCCATGTACATACAAAAAAGGTACCTTGTGCATTACAGGCATTTCAAGATTATTGGATGTTATTAAATGTAATGAGACCTTGTTACAAGCAAATACTGTTACCTATTTTCTCTCCTATCACCAAAGGGTTGTTAGTAATTGGTCTTGCCATTGGCTTCAGTGGCCATAATTAAAGTTAAGTGCATTTGCAATTCTTTCCAACAACAGATTCTAAACATAAGTCTTCTGTAGTTTTCTGTTATCGAGCGGTAAATTTGGTGAGAAACAGGTCCTGGTTAATGTTATCTGCTTCTGCTAGAAGGTTTACAAAGCAAGAGCTAACAGGAGACTCATACTTTTTATGTCCTTCTTTCGCAAATGATATTTGGAGAGTTCTGTAATCAAAATATTGTGCCAAATATTTCCTGGAATGATCAAACCAAACCCCAGCAGACCTTAAGTCTTGCACAACCTCCTTTTTAATCAGTGAAATTTGCTACATATAAAGGTGATGATCAGATGATGTAGTTTTTTCCAGTCTGTGGAATGTTTTTATTACTTTATTTAAAAATTGTGGATATGGCAAAGTCTGGTTCCAGTATTTTACCTTATTTTTTAAAAGTCAGTTCAATCAATGGGAGAACTGAAGATACCAGAATCATGGCTTCCATCTGACAGGAAAAGCAGGCATGGTTTTGAATTATAGATGTTCTATTAATCTGTATTTTAAATCTCATTTTAGTTACTTAGTATGCAGGGCAATGATGAAGCTCTTCTTCTGAGCCACAAACTTTGAAATCATAATTTTCCCTGCTTCTTTGCTGAGTAAGTTTCACTTGTAAATAATAAAATAAGTTTACTACTATAAATTGCCTTTCTTCAGGAACAGTTTCTTGTGAACCACACAAAAATGGGTAAATAGCAAATACAAGTTTATGGTAGGCTTTATAAAATACGATCTTTTGGATCCAGCCTGGATCCTTCAGTACCTGCTGCTGGGTCCCTGCCTTTCATGGTGGCAGCGTCTGATGCCCCAGTGCTGCTGGCTTCCTGCGGCTGGGAAGGGCTGCTGCTACTTTGGCGATGCTGCGTACTAGCACGTTGGGTGAAATGCAAAGCACCACCAAGGCAATCATGTTAGATTTTAGTACAGTATTAAATACTCCCACTGAAAGGTTGGTGGTGTGGAATTGTATTGATTGGAGCAATTACTTAGCATGGAGATGTAGCTGTTCAGCTAAAACCCGGTTCCTTCCCCTACCCCAACCCCATCTTAGAGTTAGCAGTGTGTTATTCCTTACCTTAAACTGGCTTATACTGGCTTTGCTGGAGCTGAATAAGTGACTATCTAAAAGCTGGTGGGTTTAAACAAATGAGAAATGTTGTTCATGCAGCACAGGAAATTAATTTTTAATTTTTTTTTTTTTTATAGCTGACCATTAGTATTTGTCCAGCTTGCACCATTGTGGATTTTGTATTTGGAATAATCTCAGAGTTTACAAAGTAAACTTACAAAGGATACAAAAACTGGTCTTCAGCCTAATTCTTCAGAAGGGATTTTATTTACTTTTATTGTTGGTTAATGAGCAGCCCAGGTTTATGATATTGAAGGAGGGGAGAAATCTGAAGTAGGAAATATTGCTTAAATGCTTTAAATGAGCAAACTGCATTATGTGGTTTTGGCCATTTCCTAGCACTGAGACATCACTAATAACCTTGAATGTAAATTTGCGGATTAAAATATGAGCTGGGCTTTTTCTTCTAGAAGTATATTGGCATAAAAGAGCGATGAACAGATTGTAGAAGAGAAGGTTGCTCTTGGCTTTGTTTGTAAAAGATTTCTATGGAGATATTTTTAAATTGTTGGATTTGTGACTTTCTTGAAGAAAATACCTTAGAAAAACTGCTGTTCTTTGTTTTGTTTCAGTTAAGCATGTGGCATGCTTAGTGGGGAACCTCATCCTTTGGGATATTATTTTTCTCTTCCCCTCTCTCCCTGCATTTTACTAAATTTTCTGTCTCCATATTGTGATGACCTTCCTTGTTTTGTTTTGGCAAAGTACATCTGGATGTGGATTTCTCTCATACTTGAAGCTGAAGGAGTGAAGTATGCTCAGTACTTAACAAAATAAATATACTGGTGAAAGAGCCTGGGGGAGCAAGTGCTGGTCATGCTCTTCCATCAGCGTGGCTCGGTCTTCTCAGTCCAAATTGAGACTCTAGCTGGCTTTTTCATGTTAGTGTATTTCTTTATATTCCTGGCAGAGGGAGTTCTTCAAAACTGGGAAATAAATCCACACTTGGTGATAACTCTGTGTGTGTGTGTGTATGTGATGTGGACGCAGCTCCTGCTGGGGAGCGGCATTGAAGCACCAGCTGTCTCTGACGACCTGTGTAAAGCCAAGCAAGCAATGGCATGGTTTAAAATGAAATGGAAGAATTAGAATTAAATGTAAGGTCAATTACCAACCTGAGACACACTCATACCAGTATCACAGGAGATGACTGTCATGTCTTACAGCCTATCTCTGATTTTTTTTCTTTTAATTTTATTTTTTTCTGTCCAGACTTGGAAGGATTTCTGCATCGAGGCTTGTCAATCCTTGACAATTGTTTTATGCTACTTAGTTTTTCAGAATAACTGTGTTGTGTCTACATATAGCCTCTTCTTTACTATTTTCTAGAAGTATCTGCATTGCAGGAATGCAGGTGTGGATTAATTCCTATTTTGAATTGACTTGCTTTGGCGCTGACACTGACACTCCTCCTGTTTCCTCACTTTGCTTTGCTGTCTGGCTTCTCTTGGCCCGTTTGTTTGCACACGTGTATAACTGTTCTTGGGCCAGCTCCATCAGGGCTGGCCTCTTGATTTAGATGTTGGCATCACATGGAGCTAGGTGTGCTGCTTCGCTTTTCCAGCTCGTGGCATGTTTCCTCCCTGGGGAGATGATCCAGTGCTGTTGTAAGAAAAAAAATCACTTGTGATGCCAAGATAGATAAGACAAGGTCAAAACAGACCTAGAGGGGCAAAGTGGCATCACCATTACCTGAGCTGGAGCTGCAGGAACGAAAGGGACCTAGGCAGGATCCTTCTTAGCCTCCCTCACAGGATCTCTGGAGACCTGAGTGCTCTTCTGATGAAAATTTGTGGAAATTTACTCTTGAAATCCACATGTTGGAATTCAACGTTTTCATGACCTACTAAGTATACCATGAAGAATGTCTTTTTGTCTCTTACGTGTTTCTGATAGCGGGTGTTCCTGTACACCTGAGCAGGCCAAGGCCACCACAAGTATAGTGGCTGCCTGCCCTGGCGAGAAGGAACAGGGAGGGGACGTGCTGCTGAGCACTCTGTCCCTTTAGGTGAGAGGGAGAAGAGGTGGAGAGCTGGTGGCAGCATGGACTTGTGCTCTTCCTGTTAACCTCTGCAGGCGTTGTCCTGCCTTTTCCTACTGAAGCTGCTATTTCTGTGACTCCCGGGACACAAAGTCCTGCTCTCGAAGGGAGGGTTGTCTTCAGAGTAGCCACTGGTACTGCAGAAATGCATCTTCTTTTTCCCTTTTTTTTTTTCTTTTTTTTCTTCCCTAACTCCCTCCCCCTTCCAATTTTGTCATTTTTTTGTGCTCAGAGGCAAGCTCAGGATTGAATGAGTCAAGGTTAAATTAAACTTGGTTCACGAGCTAGTTTCTGAAATGAGAATAAGTCAGCTTTAAAGTGCAAAGTGAAATAACTCCAGAAAAAATTGTTTATTGTAGGCATGGGTTTGGATTGCTTTGCTTCAAGGAAATTGCTTGGGGGTGTTTTTTTTTCCTGGTGACACAAACACAGCTCCCATCAAAGTGAAGGGAGGTGTGTGCCAACAGATGAGAACCCAAGACCAAGTGAGCAAAGAGCTTTTGAAGTACAACAGGATGACCTCATTACCAAGCAAGATTTTGCAGGAGAAGCTGCAAGCAGAGCCAACCTACGGTTTAGGCCACCTAAACAAGCCATAAGAATGAATTTACACAGTTTAAAATGCAGTAGATTATTTCACTCTCAATTTATTCCAACCTGGAAATTAAGGGATATATTAAAGGAGTAAGGTGCAATACAGAATAGCAAATAAAAGCCGGTGTCCTCATTTCCTTCATAGGACCTGCCTTTAACTCTATTTTTCAGGGGAACTTTAGTTCTGGTGGGTTTTAAATGTGAATCATAGGTGATGTAGTTTTACTGCAGCCTGCAGAAATGATGAACAGCTTCATGGGAAGGTATATAATATGGTAGCCAGCACTTCAGTGCTTAAAAAGAACTCTCAGACTATTAAACCAGTTGGGTTTTCATTTGAAAAGTTAGTTATGAAGTAGATACAGTCTCCCTGTGATGAAATACTAGGATAGCAGTGTGAACACTGCTTTTTTTTTTTTTTATTCAGAATACTTGTGTGGATTATTTCAGGTGCATCTTTTAAAGAACGCTTTGAGCGCATTGTAGCTTCACTTATACTTGGTAACATCCTTTCCCTGCCCCCCCCGGCCCCGATTTTTTTTTTTTTTTTTTAACATGAGACAGGTTTTGCCATTGGCTTTAGAAATGCAAGGATTCTTACCACTAGTGTCTCAAAATTCTGAGTAGCAAGTTGTTTTCCAGGCAGAGTCACAGCTTTAGCACTTTTAAGTGGAGATGTGTATTCCATTGAAAATCATTTGCAGATGGATATGCAGTCAGGCTTGCTGGTGGGAGTTGGGTCATCAGCCAGGAAACAAAGCTGGAACGGAGGGTCAGGAGTCTCCGGAAGAGGGGTCGTGGGTCTGGAAGTGGGACCAGAAGTGTGGTCATACGATGGGAAGTGTATCATGGGCCAAAAAAAAAAAAAAAGCCTGGAAGTTAGGTCAATATCAAAAATCGCTTGGAGACAACTGTAAAACTAATAAGGTAGAAGTAATAGGGCTGTAACTATTAACCAAGAAATAAAACTTAAGAAATTTAAAGAGAAAATAATTTGTACTGGAAGTGTCCTTTATTGAGGTTTCCACCCACGTTCATTAGAAATACCAAATAAAGAGTTGCTTGGAGAGCTGTACTGAATTTCAGCATGCTTGTCCTGAGTGAAAGTTGAGGAAGTGCTGATTTATCTGTCTGTGGTCATCCAAGGAGATTTTGAGGAGTAATACAGGACTCGATTCTCTTTTTGTTTGAGGTATTCAAATAGGGGGAAAAAAAAAATCGTTTGAGGGTGAAAAAGTGAAATTGAAATTGCCTGTTTTCTTCGCTACTTAGCAGTACCTTTTCAATATGTCCTGCTTTGAAATTCAAACTAGAGTTTGCAATGATGTTTATTTTGCATACTGGATTGTTTTCAAGGGGTCTTTATAGAGGCTGGATCCTGTTCTCTGCCCTATGGAAGAGTTTCTGCTCAGGTGCGCTGCTGGCTCTGGGGAGATGCCCACAGGCGAGGAGACCAGGAGGAGAAGGATGACATTAGTGTGCAGACTGGCGGACAGCCTTTTTCTAAAAATACAGCATTATTTTTCCTGTTAAATGACTGATGCTGAGAGTGGTTTTTAGCTGAGCTATTTTTAAGAGATAATGTATCCGCTAAGGCTGTCATTATGTATTGCAAGAGTTTTAATATAAACTGTTTACATATTGATCTTGTAAATTAAGCTGTTTCTTCCTTATCTTCAACAGGCAGCCAGATAAACTAGTGGTGGTTTGGACAAGAAGAAGCCGAAGAAAATCCTCTAAGGTTAGTTGGTTGCTTAATAAGTCCCTACTTCAGTCACAAGAAGGGTCAGCTGTTTGAGGGACTGGTTTCTTGAGTGTGGGAAGCAGCCAAATAAATGAGAAATATTTTAATTGTTTTTCTTTTCTTTTTAACTCAGTTTAGCCGTAAAGTTCAGAATAAGCTGCTGTTGATGTCAACGCTAATTTATGGAAACACTTAACTCTGATTTCAGCTTCGGTTAACTGTATCATCAGTTCAATTTTAGTTATTAATTGCTAGACCTAATTAGAAAGGAGAATCTGTTTCACTACTAGAAGTGTATTAAACATAATAAAAAAAGTAATAAAGAATCTGACATCACGGCAATAGGGAGATAAAGTCTGAATAAGAGGCTATTTTACAACTAGAAAATACTACAAATCAAAAAGAATAAATGCAGGCTCTTTCAGCCAGTAGTGTATATTTAAATTTTAACATTTTACTTCCACGAACACTGTGAGGAAGCATGTGAATTTGTACTTAATGGCTAATGACTTGGTAGCCTGAGGAAAGGGAAGCTCCAAGTGAAGTTTGTCCAGTATTTGGGCATTCATAAAGTTTGTCTTGCATGCGGTTGGATTTTTTGATGTGTAAAAGTTTGCAAGCAGAGTAGCCCTCTCTTCTGTGAGCTTCACCTTACTTTTCTTCCTGCAGTAAGAAATCTGAAAGCCTTATGAGATTACTGTCTCTTTGTTAAATGGTGCTCAGTTTGTCTAGACTGCTGTATTTTACTGCTCTGACAGTAAGATGCAGTTAGCCTCCGTGGAGCCTCCTTTGGGTCTGGGGTGAAGGGAAAGGTGAGACAGTCTGGGTGTGTGGCTTGGTTTCCATAGAAAATGAAGCTTAGAAACAAATGGCAAGCATTTCTAAACCTCTGCAGTGTCTCATATGACAATGTCTTGTGTGGTATTGTATTATTGACTAATAAGAGTAAAATCTTTTGTCAATCCTAGCAGTCAGTTGTTGTTGCCCAGGGAGGTGGGGAGCCTATTTCATGCGTACAGCAGGCAAGCAAAGGCCTTTGAACACTGGTCGTATTGTAGGATTTCTTACCATGTGTCCTCTGGTGTAGGGCTGTCCCCCATCTGTCCAAAAGCTTGAGAAGGGCAACACGAATGAGCTGGGGAAAAGAAATGTCCTAACCACTGGGCAGGTGTGCAGGGGGAAGGAGTGTGTGCTGGTTTACTCCCTTCCTAGGAGCGTCTCCTCTTCAAGATAACTCATTCCCTTGCTCATTCCCTCTCCCCACAGCTGTTGCCTCTTGCCCTGGTCGGGCTTATGGCAAGTGGTCTTGTCTAGAGGGGAAGTTTTGGAACTCAGCCTTGTAATAATTCTTTAACACTTCAGGTAAATAGAGATGGTCTATGCTCCTTTTTTTGGTGTATGCATGTAACTCAAAATGATACTTCCAGGAACTCTGGGATGGTGGAGAGAGGGCACCCACGATAGAGAAGATATCTTGAAGTAACTATATATTGAAGAACTTAAACGTTTAGAAAATGTGATATACAGTTTCCTACCCTACTCAGGAGAGACTTCTGGGTTTTTTTTACTGGTACTCCTCTTTTTCTGACTTCTTTTTGTGATTGTCATGCATATTTGCTGTATTTTGTCTTTGAGGTCTAAGCTATTCTAAGCTGTTTTATCTAAACAGTGGTTACTGACTGAAAGTGACTGCACAACCAAATGCCTACTCCAGTGTGTGCATCCTAAATTCTCCTTTAGGGTATGAAAACCCAAAGGTGTTACTTGGTGAGTAAACAAGGGTGTGAACTTGTGTTGTGACGGCAGAGGTCCTCCCACTGTAAGAGAAGATCAGGTTCACGACCACCTGAGGAACCTGAATGTACATAAGTCTATGGCTCCCAATGAGATGCATCCCAGAGTCCTGAGGGAATTGGCTGATGTAGTTGCTAAGCCACTCTCCATGATATTTGAAAAGTCATGGCAGTCAGGGGACTGGAAAAAGGGAAACATTGCACCCATTTTTAAAAAGGGTAGAAAGGAGGACCCTGGGAACTACCGACCTGCCAGCCTCACCTCTGTGCCTGGGAAGATCATGGAACAGATCCTCCTAGAAGCTATGCTAAGGCACATGGAGGGCAGGGAGGTGATTTGAGACAGGCAGCACGGCTTCACCAAGGGCAAGTCCTGCCTGACCAACCTAGTGGCCTTCCATGATGGAGTGACTGCATCACCAGATGAGGGAAGAGCTACGGATGTCATCTATCTGGACTTCTGTAAGGCCTTTGACACGGTCCTCCACAACATCCTTCTCTCTAAATTGGAAGGATACGGATTGGATGGGCAGACTGTTTGGTGGATAGCAAACTGGCTGGATGGTCGCATCCAGAGGGTAGTGGTCAATGGCTCGATGTCCAGATGGAGATAAGCGATGAGTGGTGCCCCTCAGGGGCCCGTACAGGGGCCAGTGCTGTTTAATATCTTCATCAGTGACATAGCCAGCGGGATCGAGTGCACCCTCAGCAAGTTTGCAGATGACACTAAGCTGAGTGGTGCAGTTGACACGCCTGAGGGACGGGATGCCATCCAGAGGGACCTGGACAGGCTCGAGAAATGGGCGTGTGAAACTCATGAGATTCAACAAGGACAAGTGCAAGGTCCTGCACCTGGGTCGGGGCAATCCCCAGTATCAATACAGGCTGGGGGATGAAGGGATTGAGAGCAGCCCTGAGGAGAAGGACTTGGGGATACTGGGGGATGAAAAGCTGGATGTGAGCCGGCAATGTGCTCTCGCAGCCCAGAAAGCCAACCATATCCTGGGCTGCATCAAAAGAAGCGTGGCCAGCAGGTCGAGGGAGGTGATTCTGCCCCTCTCCTCCACTCTGGTGAGACCCCACCTGGAGTGCTGTGTCCAGCTCTGGGGGGTCCTCAGCACAGGAAGGACATGGACCTGTTGGAGTGGGTCCAGAGGAGGGCCACAAAAATGATCAGAGGGCTGGAACACCTCTGCTCTGAGGAAAGGCTGAAAGAGCTGGGGTTGTTCAGCCTGGAGAAGAGAAGGCTGTGGGGAGACCTTATTGCAGCCTTTCAGTACTTAAAGGGGGCTTATAAGAAAGATGGGGACAAACTTTTTAGCAATAGCGATAGGACAAGGGGTAATGGTTTTAAACTAAAAGAGGGTAGATTCAGACTGGACATAAGGAAGAAATTTTTCACGATGAGGGTGGTGAAACACTGGAACAGGTTGCCCAGAGAGGTGGTAGATGCCCCGTCCTTGGAAACATTCAAGGCCAGGTTGGACGGGGCCCTGAGCAACGTGATCTAGTTGTAGATGTCCCTGCCAATTGCAGGGGTATAGACGAGATGACCTTTAAAGGTCCCTTCCATCCCAACGCATTCTGTGATTCTATGAACTTAGTCTGGCACTTTTTCCAGGATAACGGCTCCTGTTCTATGTTCATACTCTTCATCAAAGCCAGTCAGACTATTCCTCTTTCATTGAAGGATAAACTAGCTCAAGTTACCTTGAATTTATAGCATCATGTATTATATCTAGGCAGTAACTGCTGATGTATGGTGTCTGTTGTGGCTTGCCTTATGATAACCTTTCTATTTTAGTTTTGTTTAATTTCTGTAGAACAGAGAGAGAAAAGATAATATAGAACAGTAAATTCAATACTTACGCAGGCACTGTAATGCTAAAAAGCTTGGTGAAAAGCAAGGTGTTTGTCCATGAATGACTGGTTTCTTGAGATTCAGAATATGTTCAGAAACAGAAGCCCTAACAAAAGTCCAGTAGGGGCTTTGTGAAGTGGTGGGTTTCTGCCTGTGGTGTTATGGGCACGATGCCATAGACTCCAGTGGCAACATTTCACTGAGGCAAGAGGATTTTCTGACACTAGCTCAGCTTTTTGGGCTTGAAGTTTTTTCGGCTGGGCCATAAAGTTCCAGGATATGTCCTCCCATGAGTGTCCTCTCTTTTGGTCACCAGGCAGTAGAAGCAACTCTTGGATAAACTGGCAGGTTTACCTGACACTCAGAAAAGTGTTTTGCTAACTAATTAACTCATGCTTACTAAGATCCCACAAAGGTACTTTGAAAGAGGCTGAGTGGCCCTGAGGCCTGGGCAGAGGATAGAGTTAATTTTAAAGCTTAGGTGGTTGATATGATTTGAGCTGTTTGGATCTAAAACTGTAGATCAGTAAATGTTCTTGATCTCTTAGTCATTCTGCCAGTAAAATACTTTATTCAACATATTTGTTTCATCTAATTGCTTTCTTGGAAGCAAGTCAAATGAATATTTCCTCTTATTTTATTTTTGAGGGACACTGGGCTCAGTGAGAACAAAGCATTAATCATTTTCTATGTTTTTCATCTTCTTTGAGAAGGAGGAGGAGAGGGATGAGGTCTTGCCTTACTGTAAAGATGTTGTAAAGACTTCTTTGGAGGTTATGATTATTTTTCAGATAGTTAGGGATAGTGAGGGATATCCCTATGTTAGTTCACAGACTCACAGAATGGTTGAGGTTGGAAGAGATCTCTGAAGGTCATCTGGTCCAACCCCTCCGCTTAAGAAGGGCCAGCTAAAGGTGGTTCCTCAGGACTGTGTCCAGATGGCTTTTGAATATCTCCAAGGTGGGAGACTCCACAAGCTCTCAGGGCAACTTGTGCCAGTGCTTGGTCACCCTCACAGTGAAAAAGTGTTTCCTGATGTTCAGAGGGAACCTCCTGTTTCACTTTGTGCCGACTGCCTCTTGCCCTGTCACTGGGCACCACTGAGGAGAGCCTGACTCTGTCTTCTTTGCATCCTCCCTTCAGGTATTCATATACATCTATAAGATCCTCCCCAAGCCTCCTCTTCCAGGCCAAACAGTCCCAGCTCTCTCAGCTTTTCCTCCTATGAGAGACGATCCAGTCCCTTAAACATTTTCATGACCCTTTGCTGGACTCTCTCCGGTACCTCCATGTCTCTCTTGTACTGGGAAAGTACAAGAGATATGTCATCAAAAAATGTGGTACAACTTGGAAGATGGTATGATGGTGCTATGGACGTATACTGAAACTGGCCCGCTTAACTAGTGTAATCTTAAGATACCATTGAGCTAAAAGCTGAGTTCTTGATGTCCTTTGAAGCCCTTATTTTTGTGGTTTTCTATGATTTTGATATATCTTCTGTCCCACATACTTTCTTTCCAAGTAAACTACTAGAGTGGTCCCTCAATTAGAAGAAATCATGGGAGACAGAATGCGCAGGAGTCTGAACATTTTAGTTGCTACTGTGGGAAACATAGGATAGGAGCTGTAGGTACATTAAATTATAGTAAGTTTTAAAGTGTTGCAAATGAACAGCAACAACCATTTAGAAAGAGGATTGAAATGGCAGTCTGATGGATAGATACCAGACCATAAATGTATCCAGCACTTACTGACCTTAATGCAGGTTTAAGTTACTTACAGCTCTATTCTGGGATCCCCTCTTTCTGGGCAAGTCTGATTTTGATGCTTTTAAAGAGGCATGTCAAGACAAGATGGCTCCATATAGCTGGGCATCTTCATTGTGCGTGCCAGGAGTTTACAGAAGATGGTGATTTGCAGTTTTCCTATATTTGGCAGAATTACTGAGCAATCCTAGAACCAAAAAGAACTTTCAGCTTTGGCAGGGGAGGGGGAAGTCACCAATCTGCTGGTGCAAACGTTGTCTTTCTTCAAAATCAGGTAGGTGGGGCTTGCCACAACTTTTCAAACCTCATTTAGATGGTTACCAGCCTCCATAGTTTACAGAAGGTGGAGCTGGAAGCAGTGGGCTTGCTTAACTCTCCCTCTTTGGTACCCAGTCGCACTGGTGTGTTGCTCCCAGGTTTTCAGGCCCTGGGCTTTTGGACTTGCCTTTTTTTTTTTTTTTTTTTTTTTAAGTAGGGGAGGAAGGTCTTTGTTCCAGTGTAGAACAAGGGAAAAATGTGTTGTAAATGTTTACCTTCATTTCACTGACATTCTCTCGCATTTCCAGGCTTTGAACTAAGAAATTTCAATTTGAAAAGAGATGCTGCCATGATGTCAAGGAGGTACTTTGTGCTATTCCTGTGAACACATACGGGCTTAGAGTTGAATTATACACCTCTGAAGAATCAAATTTGCACTTGCTTCTGAGAGCCTGACAAAATTATTCTTCAAAGATCCTTTTTGTATTAAAGCTGACAGAAGGTGCTTTGCCTGTGATTTCAGCACTTCTGCGGCAGGTTTATTGAAAGCTGTTTAAACAGAGGAAAAGGAGCAAGGTTGGGAACAGGGAAAGGACTTTAACACTAAGAGCAGAGCCAAGTGAAGCAGAGGGACAGGGAGTAAAAAGGATCCCTTGTTGTCCACAACAGCAGCCCGCCCAGCCTTTTGTAAGGATATGCCACCAATAAAGCAGCAGTTTCGTCACCTGTTTTGCTGTCCTTGTCAATCTGTTGCCTTTTCTGGCTATTTCATTGCCTAGTGCCAGCCCTGCTTGTCACTACCAGCTCCTTCACTGTTACAAAGGCATGTTGTGACTCTGACGTGCCGATGACTGGGACCAGCGCAGTTCGGTAATTGCCCTCCTGGGGCTTCTGGGTTTATCAGTAAAGTAAAGAAATCATGTTGGGTTGCAAATGCAAGAGGTCAAAATTATGATGAGTCATTCTAATGGTCTGTGCGTACCCTTTTAGGCATACGATATAGTCCTTAATAAGGCAACTGCAAATTGTTTTCCTACAGCATTGCCACCTTCTTAAGCAGACAGTGGTTAGGGAGAGCATGAGGACTCAGTGGTGAGCAAAACTGCTTCATCGGTAAAGAAGTTGGAGGGTGTTTGTTAAAGAAGGTATAGGTCATGAACAGAAAAGACTGTCTCGCTGTTATGTGGTTAAATGCTGCCTTAGTGAATTCAGTTTTGTCCCATCCTCATCTACAAAGTTCCTGACTGAGGCTAGATAGAGTATTAAAGCGAGATTTGATGTATCTTTCCATTTAGTGGGGGTCTGGGGCATGGGGACTGACTTGCAGCGGTGTGGAGCAGCCATCATTGCACTTGAAGTGAAAAAAGTCTGCTTTGGAAAACAAAAGAAAAGGTTGTTTCATGCTTAATCCCTATAAAGTAAGGTCCTAGCTGATTTAAGCAGACCATGCAAAATTAGTGGAAACTGGCTATTCTTTCACTGCCTGTACATTTGGGACCATAATACCCTTCTTTTTTCTAGGGATCCCATAAAGTTAAATTTTGGTGGCGTTCTGAGGGGCAGTGATGGAAGTCCCAGAAAACTATGACAAAAATGAATCTGCTTTCAGCTCACTTCCACATCCTGTCTTAAACAGCTTTCTTGCTCTTGACAATCATCAGTTTTGTGCCAGAGCATATGCTGTAGGTTGGACAATGTCATTCACGGCCCTACTCTATTTATAGGGTATTTCAGCAACCTGTCCTGTAGCTCCTGTTTCCTGATTTAAAAGAGCTTTCACGCTACGTCGTCTCCTCTCATTTTCCACTGGCAGAAAAAGGGAGGAGTTGAGTTTCTCCTTGAAATGCAACAGAGCATCTCTGCTTTGCTTTTCTTTCCAGGCCATGGCTCTCGTCCCTCGGATTAAGGAGATGAATCCGGCAAGGGGAGCGCTGTGGGTGAGGCACCCGCTGCCAGTGGTCACTTCTGCTTGGCTGCTTCTCTCGCCTTGGCTTCAGAGACAAGGGGAGATGACTAGTGAAGGAGATGAGGAAAAAAATGGGCCTAGAAGGTGCAACCCAGTGGGAAATTGAGTTAGAAGTGAGGATTAGGGTGAAAATGAACTATGCAGACGCAGCGCCTCACCTTGGCTGAGCCCTGACAGCAGTTGCCTGTCTGGAAGTGTTGGCAATTCTGCTGCACAGAGGTGGCCTGATCCAGCTCATACATCAAAGTCAAGGCTTATAATTTGGGAGTTGAAAAGGTTTTTTGATGTAGGCCAGATGTAACTTCAAGAAACTGCAACACAGAGGTCCCTGACATGAGAAATACTGTGTTAGAATAACACTCTCCATATTAATTTTAAATTATCGTCTTTGTTAGCCCTTCCTCTGTGTTTTCCCCCCTTTGCTTTCCCATTTCCTTTTCTCCTTCCCAACAACCCAGATGTAGTTTTGATGTTATCTTTTTCTGTCATGCTGTTTGTGTGGTACAGTGTTTATTTTTCAAAGCCAAAGGAGGATTTAATAACATTCAGCTGATCACAGAACAGCTTTGCTCTAAAAGCTCATTAGCTAGGGCTTTTCTCCTGGTTGTTGCTTTCAGTGACATGCCTGTCACAGTGACAGAAAATCATATATATCTGTGTGTGTGTTTATTGTGTTTCACTAACTCTCCTAGTGGGAGGCAATGCTGATAAAGGGCTTGAAGTAAAGCTTTGCCTGCACCAGTGAATGCTCATTTTCTAGGTGTTTTTTTTTTTTTTTCTTTTTTTTATAAATGGAACAAGTGATCCTCAACTGAGCAGGCTGTCAGTGCCTGGACCTTGGACATCGAAAGTTTGACATAATTGTCAGTATTGGCCAAAACCAGCAGGAAAGTGCAGGTTCCAGACACGCCATGAGCTCTTACTAGTTTTGTGAAAATTGGTATCTGGAAAGAGGATGGAGTGCCCCTATGGAGGAGAGGTTGATTTATCTTACAAGATGCTACATGAGGACAGGCTAGCTGGCAGGTGAGCGGGCGCCTGGCTCTGGATCGCTGCCTTGTGCCTGCTGAATATCCCTATCAGGCAAGCTGAGAATGATGTGGGGGACTGGGGGTCCTGTGGAAGGGAGACTGGAGCTCGAGCGCCTGTGGTAGGGATGACAACTACTGTGCTGTGTTTTGCTGCTCACAAAACATATCTTTCTTATAAAGTATGCTTGCGGAGTAAAGCTGTGAAGTGTTGTTTGCTCAGTTATTCAGAAATTCATCCAGGCCTCCTTTAGAATAATGAGATTAGGCTGAAATTTGTGGAGTTAAAAATAGTAGAAATTGGGTTCTTTCAAGTTGCTCTTTTTTTAAATTCATTTCTTCAGATGCCCCAAGTCATGTTATTTAAGTTTACTCTGAAAGCACAAAGCATAGAAACTTACTGAAATTTTTAATCTAATTAGGCATCTTTGGAAGCTGGGGTTTTAAGCAGAACACCAAAGATGAAAAAACTTGTGATAAAACCACAGGAGAGCTGGCAACATTTGGCAAGAAAATAAAAATAACGGGATGGAAATGAGCATGGTGTGCACATGTAGCTGCAGAGGCAGGTAGGGCTCTCTTCTCTGGTGGCTGTGCAGGCTGGATTCTGCCAGCAGCTTCCCCATTCCTCAGCGTCACATCTCTTCCCAACTCCTGTGTCTCTCCCTTCGTCGTCCTTCTCCTTGCCCCTACTGCCTTAGCAGTTATTGTCACCTGTAGTTAATCTGCAGGCTTCTGCTTTGTGAGGATTGAGGGATTAGAGTAAGAGCGAGTGTACTGGAGGTGTCTGGGATACTGTGGGCTCTGGTGAAAGCCCAGCTGAACGCAAGAGGGCTCATGAAGCAGCAGGCATGTGTGATGGGGCTGTCAGATACGAACCTGGCGTCCGGAGTACACGCCGCTTACAGTACAGAGCGGCAGAGGGTTATTGCCTCTATGTGATTGAATGGGACTGTTTCACCATCTTTGTCTTTCCCACCTTGGTATAGCAAAGTCATGTTTAAAGTTGCCCAGGTTACCTTAGGGTACCTGAGAACCTCAGGCACAAGTCCTACTAACCTTACCATAGCAAAAATTTCTTCTAATAGGCAGTCTTCATCTGAAGTTTTGAGTGTTGGAAGGAGTATAAAACTGCAATGAGTGATGCTCTAGAATTAAAAAAAAGAAAAAAAGCCCAGTTAATGGGCTTCAGATAACAGTAAATAGATTGTATATTCTTTCCTGATAAAACTTCCACAGATCTTTAATGACCCCTATGCTGCTCAGCAGTCACTTGTGCATCAGCATCCCTCCCTCATTTCTCTTACAGCATCACAAAATGGATTGAGCTTGGAAAAAAGCATACTTATTCTGAAACAGAAATGCTTACACATGGTGTTATTCAGGACTAGCTATTAAAATGTAAATACAGACCATACATCAATCCAAATTGATCCTCAAAGGTAGAGAAGTTCTCAGTCTATTTTAGCGTGTTTTTATCATTATCTTTTCTAGGTATAGGTACCCCAGCATATTCATTCTTAAGAATTTAAATGTTTTAGTAGCATTTAATCTGTATTATAAATAATTTTTTTTCTTAAATAAAAATGTCTTTTTGCTCTATTTAGGTCTAAACATGGTTAAGCCTGCACTATGTGCTGTACTTATCAAGTATTCTTTAAATGAAAGCATTCCCTCATTTGGATAAAACCGAAATAAAGCTCAGCTTGCTACAGAAGCTCTGGCCTTACAGCCTTGATTTTTGCAAGGCTCTGAGTGTCCTGACCTGTGCTATGTACTTAAAAAAACAGAGTTTAGGACCTTGTGAGGAACAGCTTTAGTTCAGTGGGAAAAAATGCCTGCTAGTGGTCTGGGTTTCCTTACTCTCATTCTTAATTATGTCCTCTATAGTGTTCAGCAGAGTCATAGGTTTAAGAAAGCAGCCTTTCTGGAGTCAGTGACATGTTAATTCTACCTACACACGCTGGGTCCCGTGGGAGTTGAGTCAGCATTTTTATAATGGCTTTAAGACAACTGTTTCTTTTCTTCCTTTAGGCTCATAGCTGGCAGCCTGGAATCAAGAACCCATACCGCGGGGTAGTGGTATGGCCAGTTCCTGAAAATGTTGAAATTACTGTGACGCTCTTTAAGGTATGTTTTTTTTAAAAGCATAATCTTTCCTGTTTCATGAACAACATATGAAAAATTCTGTTTGGAAATGTCAGATTATAATCACAAAGGTCTAATCTTGCTGGGTTTAAGTTGTTAACTGCACAACCTTATGTCCCCAGCTTAAATCCTGGAGAGAAGGATGGTCTGTTCCCTGCCAAAGCTTACTTTTGTAGTTTAGTTAACACACTGAAATATCCCATTGAGCTGATTATGTCTAGTCATTGGCATAGAATTTAGTGCGTGTGTAACTGCGCACGTAGTACATGTGTAATGGCTTGGCACGGGTTATAGTCTGGTTGGTTTTCTTTAAATACTGTAAGCCAGAAGTTGTCAAAGCACAGCCATTTCTAGACTTCCTTGTTCAGTTGCAGTGCAGTGACCCTATTTCTTATGCTATTGACTAGGAAACAGAATCCAGCTTTTAATTTCATAGTATTTAGTATGCCACACAAACATGACAGTACTTACATGATTGCAATCGTAGGAGTGGATGTGGAGTATTGGAGTAGTGCAGGGAATTATAAGATTTTAGGGGGATTTTTTTTTTTTTAGGAACTGCATTTGTTCTATTAAAAAAAGAAGCTTATTTGTGTGGCTGTGAAGCAGGAGGAGAAATTGATGGTTATGCTAGAACTTATTTCCCAAATATCATTGGGGAAAGTCCTTTCTACATAAAGATAAGCAATGCAGCTTTGCATGTGTGACAGCGTAGGAGGCTGACCGGGAGGCTGGTGATTTCTAGGATTTTCATTCCATTAGTTCTTTCTTGTTCTTTACCCTGGTGTCTCCAGCTACACTCTGGTTGTTCTTATCTATAATTGCTCCCTTTACAGCTTAGGGCAACAGTAACATACTTTTTTCTAATTAGTAATATTTATATTTCTTTGTCCTGGGGACTTCTCTGAATAACTGCTTAGAAGTGGCTTCTAGTTACCCTTAGAATGTGAATTTATTACTTGGTTCATTAAGCCTAAAAAGAGGGTTTCTCCCTTCTTTTTTTTTTTTTTTTCTTTTGTCCTTGGGATCACCAATAAACAGAAGCTTCCCAGGTTGCCAGTGATGGTAACTATCATAAATTTGTCTCTCTTCTTAGCAGACACATAGTCTTCAACTGAGGTTCAAAAGTTCACTAGCAAAAATTGTTTGCTTCTGCATGCTTCAAGGGCCTCTACTTGTATTGAGAAGTTTAGCACCATTATGTGACTACGCTGCGTGTCTGTATAATCTGAATATGGTTATGTAAAGCAGTAAATGTTACTTAATATTTTTAACATTTAAAGTGAAACAGAAATATACACAATTCTTGACTGTGTATGTGATAACATGTTACATGAAGAATGAGAAATTAAGTTTCTTTTGGGTGCAGCTCTGTCATGCTTTGGAGTAAAAGTGATTCCCAGCCTTCTCCTGCCATCCCACACTACCTTTTTATTCCTACCTGCACCACTTCAGGGCTATATTTTGTAGTACAGCACAACAAACTTGTAGTTGTGCCAGTGAAAGTGAGTGTGAGGGTGAGGACCAGATAGTGAGGAGAGAGAAGGGCCTCTGGAGCTGGTGTTAGGTATTACTACAGCCTTAATTTTACACAGCACTGTGACTCTGCAGGCAGATCTGTTCACTGGGCTGCCTCCTCCACTCCCTAAAAATGAGCCTGCCCATCGCAAGGGTTGCTCTGGGAGGAGAGGGAGGAGCGTGAATAACACCAGAGGCCGTGCCTTCAGGGAACTGGACACACTGATCTCTAGGGGAACGAGCACAGGCTTTCATAATCGAAATACTGAGATGATGCAAAAAGCATCATATTGTCAGGCAGCTTTTATGTAAATCTGCTCTAATTGATCCTCTGGCTCCTCCAACAAGAGTGCTTGTAAGTGGCCAAAACCACCTTTTTCTCTATAAGGATATGCAGGTGTGGTACAGAGCGGCACTTTTTGAGCAAGTTGGGTAGTTGTCGTGGTTTAACCCCAGCCAGCAACTAAGCACCACGCAGCCGCTCGCTCACTCCCCTCCGGTGGGATGGGGGAGAGAATTGGAAGGGTAAAAGGGAGAGAACTCGTGGGTTGAGATAAGAACAGTTTAATAATTGAAGTAAAATAAAAGAGAACAGTTAAAGACGTAAAGCAAAAGCTGCGCATGCAAACAAAGCAAAACAAGGAATTAATTCGCTACTTCCCATGGGCAGGCGGGTGTTCGGCCATCCCCAGGAAGCAGGGCTCCATCACGCGTAACGGTTACTTGGGAAGACAAATGCCATCACGCCAGATGTCCCCCCCTTCCTTCTTCTTCCCCCAGCTTATATACTGAGCATGACGTCATATGGTATGGAATAGCCCTTTGGCCAGTCTGGGTCAGCGCCCCTGGCTGGGCTCCCTCCCAGCCCCCCCGTGCACCGGGCAGAGCACGGGAAGCTGAAAAGTCCTTGACCAATGTAAGGGCTACTTAGCAACTATTTAGTGGTACTTAGCATCGACATTGTTCTCATCCTAAACCCAAAGCACAGCCCCATACCAGCTACCAAGAAGAAAATTAACTCTATCCCAGCTGAAACCAGGACAGTAGTGCAGCAGGAGCACTGTATCTGTGTGAGATCAGCAGCCTGCTGGGATGAATGTGCTGCGAGTGATATGTGATTGCAGGCAGAATACGGCGGTAGCGCAGTTTACGCTGTGCCCAGTCCTCTGATGGCTCTGTTGGCTCAGTGCTATAGCGGCACTTCAGCTGTAGCGTGGGGTATGTTGTAACACCCAGAGAGCGGGCGTGTGTGTAGCTGGTGCATTCTGGGCAAAGATGGTCAAAAAGAACTAGCTATTTTTTGCACAGCTGATGCATTGGCTGGTCAGTGCTGGAGTAGTGGAAAGGGAAGTATGTAATAGCACACTGCAGCAGCCTTTTTGGGAGCTGACTTACAACTCAGGTATTTATACTGTTCCTTCCTCTGGAAGCAGGGAGGAGAAAACAATGAAAGCTCAGAAAAAGAGACAGTTCATCTTGCAGTTCTGTAAAAGTCCCTTTAGGAGCCACTCCCCTGTGAAGTGCTGAACGGTTGGCACTTTGCAGTGAGTACACTTAGCGTGGCTGTGTTGTTTAACCAACAGTAGTTGTCCTCTTTCATTACAACCCAAAACGCTAAGGGAAGCTGCTGACTCCATGTCCACACTGGCAGAGCCCACTGATGGGAGCAGGTTGCTCTGACAGAGCTTTGTAGCAATCACAGATAACAAATTAGCACGGTGGTGCTGTTTGAAATAGAAGTGCAGGGAAGGGAAAGAGCAGACTCCAGAACAGACAGCTACGTGTTTTGGGAAATGATTCACACAGTAGTGGCTGTGCATTTGTAAGTGGCTGTTGAAATGTGTTGCTGGTAGGATTAGGAGATAAGTCAAGGTTCCAAGTGCTGATGAGAATGTTAAGAATATCCTCTCCAGTAGTCACCCCTGGACACTTGAGAGCTGGCTAGCAAAGTGCCTGTGATCAGTCAACAGACGAGATATTTTGCATTATCTGCACATCCCTATTTTGGGTGTTAGCTTGTTTCCAACAATGTATTTGTAATTCTTAGGCAAGCAGAGCTAAATAGTGAAGAGACTATAACCTTTATTTAGAAAACTTTCATTTCAAATAAATAAAACTTTTTGTCTCACTTCACTTAATTCTGGGCTGCTGGTAAGATTTCATAATGCTCTGGAGTCATGTGGGGAAAGCATCAAATAGATATATTGATTCACCTTCCCGTAACTAGCTGTAGCTCCTGCCCATCCAGCCAGTTGAAGTGCTAATTACATAAAAAGTTCCATCTGTTCTGAAAGTTTAACTTCTTCCTTTGCCTAGCTCTGCATTGATGTTTGGTTACCCCTTGGGTTTTTCAACCAAAATGGGGAGAAAGAAACAGTGTGAAACAATAAGCCCATTGTGCATTTTAAGTCCATGATTTGTAGTGCTTTCATGGAAAGATCCACAAATGCCAGAAAAGCTAGCTGAATTCCCATTTTTCATTGTTTCCAGGGTTGTACTCTAGAAGTTCATTTTCAGAGTCCCTGCATTAGCAAGGTTTAACCACCATATATGAAAGCTTGTACACTTTTCCGTGGGTTTATGTGCAAACACATACCTGTATCAACTGAGAGAGATTTTAAATGAGAAATTTTCACTGCCAAGCAAGCCCAGTGCTTTTAGCAAAGCTAAGTGAACATCGATTGTACTATGAGGATTTAAATTGCAACATCATTATTTTCTAGCTTAAAAGCAAAATGAACTTCCCAACCAAAAATGTTTGTTCTTCTGGAGTAAGCATGGACTTTGCTTCATTGGATTACGAAGAACACTTGTATTGTCAGTAATATGCATGGTTTATCACACCAATGTACTATTACAACAACAGGGAAGATGACCAGCTCTTCATTCCAAAGTTTGAAAAAGACATTTTTAAAGGCACAGCTTTCTAAGCACACAAAAAATGATTTATGAGTAAAATTAGAATAAAATAGATGATAAAAGGAGACATGTTGTTGAAAGTATTCCTGTCCCCATAGGTCTCTTGGAATAAATCCCATGTCATCTTTCTTGAAAGCCTGAGTCAATCGTGCTTTGATTATAGTGCAGTAACTGGCCGTGCACTAGCAGGAACACTGCAGCAGAGTCAGTACATTGTCTCGGGGAAGGAAATAAAAAACAAACAAACAAACAAAACCCCTCCAGTAAAGCCATTTTCCAGAAGCAAGGAACAAATCCAGGTTCAGAACATACTTGTTTCAGTTTAGGAGAGACCAGTGGCCTGACTGCACACTATGGAGAATATTCCATAGGAGGGAAAAACAGCCCTGTAGACAAGACAAGATGTTGTGTGTCAGATATAAAAATCATAAACTCAGAGAAGTGAACACATTTGCACACTAAAAAATTAAATATCCCAGGTTAGTGTGGGAACTAATTGTAAAAAATATATTTAAAAAAAAAAGTCAATCCTTGTTGCCTTTCTAGCCCAGAGGCTTTACAAGACAGTGTGAGCTGTTGTGAGCTTAGTGTGGTGATGTACAGGGAGAGTTCTGCCAGTCTTCTCAGAGCTCCCTGCTTTCTGGAAGCTCAACAAAAGCTGACCAGATCTGTATGTGATTTTTCTAGACTAATCAGACCTCTGTAAGCAGCACTGAAAGCGACAAGAATTGGGTCAAATTTTGAGTCTTCTGCAGCTTCAAACAGCCAAGTACAAAAGCTAAGGACAGATGCTGGAGTACCCGGAGCATCTGCTATAGGTCACTGGTGGAGGAAGATCACAAACCCTGTCATCATTTGATCTGATTCAATATGACAGTCCTTAAGCAGTTATTCCCCAAGAAGAAAGACTGAAGATTAAGGCTGGTATGAAGTGATCTAATTGAAAGGCAAGCTTCAAAAGCCAGGAAAGCTTAGGGAGGAGGCATGGGGAAGGAAGGGAGGAAGGGACTAACAGTCTGAAGATCTTCCCCACCTGCTCTAGCTGCTGATTAGGAGAAGGACCAGTCCCTTGTCTGCTGATATGTCTTTCATTCCTATTACAAGAGATACAGAAATAACTCTGAAAATAACCTAAACTGTTGGAGAAGGGTTACCTTTCTTCAGTCGTCTGAACCACCTTATACACTGCAGAAAGGATCTAGTCCTTGACAAAGCTGCTTGCAGAATGGGCTGATGACGGACTGATCAACAAAGAACAGAAAAATGTGACAGACACAGTCCTTGTTGCTCTTCCCTTGCCTGAGCCCAGAAGAGTTGTCTGTTCAGGTAGTTGGCACGTGGATGGGCAGAATGGGGTCACAGAAAGAAGCTGATGGGTGGGAATGCAGAGAAAGGTTTGTAGGACTGAGCTTGTTGAGGGCCAGCATATCACTAGGAAAGGAGTTAACACAGTTCCTGGGAAAATGCGAGATGGGCTAGGTTTTCGCTGGTGGACCAAAGCGCTCTACTGATCTTGAGAGTTGGAGAAAAGATTATCTGAGAGTCTCACTGTAGGAGAACCGTAAGATGAAGTCCTGTCCTTTGCACAGTTCCCTACTATTGGCTTCTCACCTGAGCGTTACTTTTGAACACTAAAGTCATCTTACCAGAAAAAAAAAAAAAGAAAAGAAAGGAAAGAGGGTAGGGGAAAAAAAGAAGGCTCTAAAACTTAGTTGAAGATACTGAAAAGGAGTGTTGTACTGAGAGGCGAATGCATCTGCAGAGAGAAACAGGAAAATGGGGCCTATCTCTTGATATAAAGAATGATGATTCTCTTTTACACAATAAAATGAGGAGGAGCAACAAGCCATTTAATCCATTTGCCCAAACACTCAGGTTTCAATTCAAGGTAAAACCATAATGAATGTTGGATAGGGTGTAGTTCTGCATCTGTGGTATGTTGGTAAAGAAAATGAGCATTATAAAAAAAAAAAAAAATGGCCCTTGCCAGCTCCCTTTGTGTTACAGCAAGGTATGAGGCAGTTTAAGGCGGAGAAAAATACTGGAGACAATTTGTTCCTTGAGATTTTTAGGTAATTTTCATTATCATTTGCTTTCAGGAAGGAGGATGGGAATGAGGTCTGTCTATAATTCTTGTCTTTAGGTGTTTCCAGCTGTGCATTTTCAGTGATTACTTGTATCTGCTTGCAGGTAAGGTCAGGTTTTGTGTGCTGTGTTATCAGGGAGCGCTTCCATATAGAGAACATTTCAAAGGCTGCTATAACCGTTACTCCTAGGGTTGTACTTCTTTGCAGTGGCATTTTTTTTTCCTAAAGAGTAGTCAGCTACATAGTCCTCAAAGTTTGCTAAATTCATTGCATGAGTTTTATGTGGGAAACGTATGGAGAATACGGGTTAGCCAGTGAGAGAAGTATGTGTTGTTATGTTTTTTTGTTGGTATGTACCCTCTTCAAAATAAGGTGAAAGATTAGCCAGATTTATAGAAACGTCACTTTTTATGGAGACCACGCATGGAAATTTTAGCCCAGAGGGTGAAAAGGTGGTTGCAATAGAAACTGTTGTAACTATAATCATACAAGTATCTGTTAATGCTGACCACGTAATAAAGTTGTAAGTTAGCTAGAAATAGGACTATGCATGCTGCTCCCTGGGCTTTAATAAAAGCATTTTAGTGAGAAGAGTGAAGCCACTTATGTATCTGTTGCAAGGAAATGCTGAGGCTTATGTGTATAAGCGTATTCAGGGTTTTCTGTTTCTATAGGCATTTTAAGACTAACAAGAAATGTGGCTTTTTAAAAAAAAAATCCAGATTTGTCTTTAAATCTGAAATATCTTACACATATGCAAAGTGTCCATATCTTAGCATATTTCTTACTCTCCCAACTTTTGGTAAGGCTGTTCATTAGAGAAGTCCTTGAAACTTTTAATTTTTATTTTTTATTCTGGATAGTTGGTAGGGAGTTTGGCGGTAATACACTCGCGTTTCTTTTTCAAAAGTGTTCACAACTCACTTTCAAGCATGCTAAAATGTTGAATATTAAGAAGTCTTTTCATTATACAGCATTATTTTGCGCTATCAGATTATCAGAAATACTCAGCAGAGCACCTGATTCTGTAGCCTTCAGAGGTGTGAATCAGTTTTATTGCCATTAATAGAAGAGTGTTGGTTTTCTCTATAGATTATTGCCTTGCATGAACAAAACAACGATTGTTTTGTTTGCTACATGGGATAAAATACTGGGCCCTGACTTTGCAAGCAGTTTTAGGTAAACCTGCAAGCTTGCATTAATAGCTTTTGGGGGAGTTATGAAAAAAATTGAGCAGGATGAAATATTTAAGAGTTTAGTCACTTATTATGGAGCAGCTTATTAAAACATAAAGTGATTAATGATCCCATTAAATCTCATTATGTCATTTTATGCTGTATCAAAGGAAGCAATTAAACAAAAAGGTAATTGCCCCGGGTTAACTCTTGAAAATGATAAGTGTTTAATAGCTGGATTACAGAAAATTATATCTTTAGAATTTATATAGAGTACAGCAAACCAGCAGGTATCGTGCACTTCATTTACATAATGCAGAATTCCACAGACCTGATTAATATGATGGAAATATAATTACATAATCTGATATTTACAAGTACATTAATTGGAACACAGAGATACCTGAGTATAATTTTGTATGTATCTACTTGCCCTTCTGTCCTTATGGTTAACGGTACAGTATGTTTTTTACCCTCATTTGTAATATTTAAATTATTCTGATTTTTAAAAGAATTCTAAAAAGATTTATTCATATATCAAAATAAATCATCAGTTTTGACATAAGTTTCTAGTAACATTTTTTTCATTGAAACTACATTCCATTGTTAGAGTAATGCATTTAAAAATGCCTATTGCATATGACAGCTGCGGTTGTAGCTGTTAAATACATAGCTAATGACGGTGCCAGCAGTATGACATGTGGTTGAGTTTCCTCCATGAGCACATCGATGCCCAGCAGGACTCCTCCTGCAAGGAGAGCCAGTGTTTTACAGGGGGACTGCAGAGCAGTGAACCCACTTTGCTGGATTTTGTAGAAGGGACTGCAGTGGAGGAGACAGGATGATATCCTCTTAGAAATGTTATTGTCGTTCATTCAAAGAGGATGTTTATTTAAGAGCACACTTTCCAAGTTTTTTTGTGCGCTGGAAAAAGAAAAAAATAATTCTTTTTGCTGGTTGTTTACATTGTAAGCTTGTTACTTACAAAATATTTTATTTTGTGTATTTGATGAGAACTGGTTAAAGGAATCATTTGTAGTACTGCGATACAGTACCTCTACTCACTGTGTGTCTGACTTCAAGGCAAAACTAAGTGAAACAAGGATGGTTAAAGCAAACACTAAGATAAGGTGAGTTGAAAAGATTGAATGTGAGGCTTGTAGCATTCTGGAAAGAAAGGAAAGATGGTACTAATGGAGATAAACAAAGTAGAAGCAAAATATCTTGATCCATTTTGTTAATTTACAGCAGCAAGATGGAATTGTTGCAGTGCTTGGTGTAGTATCATGAGCAGGCTCCAAATAATAGCAAGAAAACTCTGCAGGTGCTGAGGGGTCTCATATGATGATGGCAAATGCTGATTATGGGGAAGTGACGTTTACCCACAAGTGTCTATAGCATGCAAGCATCAGAGGCAAAGGAGTAATTGAGTGGTTTCCTATAACTAGAAATAATAGGATAAAATTGAGGTATAGCAAAATTAGGCTTCGTGTCCGAAGAAAGCCTAAAGCCACATTGTCTTACTGTGAGAAGCTGTTTTGCAAGAGGAGTAGGAGTTATTTTGCTACGGTTGTTCAGAACTAGGATTGGGTGATAAATTAATGATATTTTTTTTAAGTATCTTTTTTAAGTAGGATCCTTGAGAGAGGAATGAAGAGGATGACTTAATGGCTCCACTGTTATCTTAATTTCAGACAACAACAATACAGACCACACCACCAGATAGAAAGCTCATTAAATTGGAAACAAATGCCAAATATATGAACCTTGTTGTTATTTATCTTTCTGTTGGTGCAAATGCTTTCTGATCCTCACGTGTGATGCAATGAAAATGTTGTGAAGTAAGGATAGGTATTTAAGAAATTTGCAGTGAAATAAGGTACTGTGCTGAAGCTGTGACTTTGGATCTCTGCTCGTGCTGATGGAGTCTGGGCATGAGAAGGTTGGGGTGATGCCTTCTCACACCAGCTGGGAGCAGTGGCTTCTTCCACTGTTCTCTGCAAGGTGTAGATTTGTTGTGTTTATTTGGGAGGTGGAACTTAAGAATTAAAGAGAGATTTATCTTTTTTTTTTTTTTTCCCCCCCCTCTGGATGAAAGGAAATAGAATTACAGGCCTTTATCAGAATCAACATCACGTGTGTATCTGTAGGAGTCCTTATTAAATCCTCACTGGCAGTTTTACCCCAACTTGCTTGTCATCTTATTGACATCCATTGAAGCCTACATCCTAGCTAAAATATTTCCCTCTGTCATCTTCAGTGGGTAAAAATATTTTTATGAGTATATGAAAATCTTGGCTGAGTTACAATTTATTGCACCCTGGATTATTTTTAGACTTAAGTTCTCTGGTTTGTTTTTCTAGGATCCCCATGCTGAAGAGTTTGAAGACAAAGAATGGACATTTGTCATAGAGAATGTAAGCTGGAATGTTGTTATGTTTTTTTTTATACATGTGAGACTTAATAATTTAAAAGATTAAAGGGTGTCCAAATGCTGAAAAAGGCTTGAGTAAAATTTGAGCTGCTGAACCACAGTAAAGCCTTGCTCCGTAGTAATAAAGGCTTATTAAAATACCTATTGTTATGTTACAATTAAAATACAGGAGAGGGGGGTACTATACTACACTGCTTAAATTCCTTCCCTATAAGCATCAGTCTTCCTTGCATTATTTTGCTATGAGCAATGGAGTAAACAAGTTCGAGCTGGGTTATGACTCATTGTTTTATGGGTTCTGACACATTATTTTTCTATGAGCAGGGGAGTGAACAAGTCAGACCTGGGTTATGACATCCGTACATCCCAAATGGCAGCACACCCTTCCCGGTTTTGAATGCCGCTCTTTAGCGAAGAGCACAGTTTCATCACCTGCATTTTATACGTGAGGAAATTGAGGCAGGGTGGAGAGGTGGGACCAGCCATGGTCACCTAAGCGAAGAGCAAGAGACTCATGGTGTGCACCCTGCTCCCTGAGATCCCAGTCTCACTCTCTCTGCCTGGGGGAGCCGTCGTGTGCACCCAGTGACAACCCAAAAGGGGGTTCCTGTGAATCTCTGACTCCTCTGAGTCAGGAGCTCCTAGAACTTCCCAGAGACCTGAGCTCAATGGCTGTACAAACAACATGCTTTGCCAAACAGCAGGGCTTGACATTGCATAGAGCAAGTACTTCACAAAGTACTTTTTTCCTTTCCCTTCTCTGCCTTGGGCTGCAGCTGCCGCTCTGGGGTTGCCTGGGCTGAAAAATGGGGGAGCTGCTTTACCTGGAGTTTCCTTGAAGAAGAAACTTCTTTTTGAAATGCATTTAAAAGGACTGTGGTATCAAGGACTGCTGGAGGGTAGGAAGGCCCTGCAGAGGGACCTGGACAGGCTGGATTGTTGGGCCGGGGCCAACTGTATGAGGTTCAACAAGGCCAAGTGCCGGGTCCTGCACTTCGGTCATAACAACCCCAGGCAACGCTACCGGCTTGGGGAGGAGTGGCTGGAAAGCAGCCTGGCTGAAAAGGACCTGGGGGTGTTGGTTGTCAGCTGCCTAAACATGAGCCAGCAATGTGCCCAGGTGGCCAAGAGGGCCAATGGCATCCTGGCTTGTATCAGGAATAGTGTGGCCAGCAGGACCAGGGAGGTGATAGTGCCCCTGTATTCGGCACTGGTGAGGCCGCACCTCGAGTACTGTGTTCAGTTTTGGGCCCCTCAATTCAAGAAGGACATTGAGGTGCTGGAGCATGTCCAGAGAAGGGCAACGAGGTTGGTGAAGGGTCTAGAGCACAAGTCTTATGAGGAGCGGCTGAGGGAGCTGGGGTTGTTTAGTCTGGAGAAGAGGAGGCTGAGGGGAGACCTTATTGCTCTCTACAACTACCTGAAAGGAGGTTGTAGCGAGGTGGGGGTCGATCTCTTCACCCCAGTAACAAGCGATAGGACGAGAGGAAATGGCCTCAAGCTGCGCCAGGGCAGGTTTAGGTTGGATATTAGGAAAAACTTCTTTACTGAAAGAGTGGTCAGGCACTGGAACAGGCTGCCCAGGGAAGGGGTTGAGTCCCCATCCCTGGAGGTATTTAAAAGACGCGTAGATGTGGTGCTTAGGGACATGGTTTAGTGGTGGACTTGGCAGTGGTAGGTTAACGGTTGGACATGATGATCCTAAGGGTCTTTTCCAACCTTAACAATTCTATGATTCTATGGTTCAAGATGATGTGCTTATCTCTCATTAATATAGTTTCATTATGGACTGGTTCTCAGTAACATGTTTTAATTTTTATTTATGTTGTTTTTAAACAAAAAAAATATTGCTCTTCTACTGAGTCATAGTAGTACCACACAGCACTGAAGTATGGGGAAGCAATGGAATGTGCATGTTATCTTTTTGGCCTAAAAATGCTGCTTTTTCTTTTTTGTCGATAACAGAAGTGATTTGGATGTCCAAATCAAGGTTTATTCTGATCGCCAGTGACTGAACATTTAAAAGGGCTGAAAGCAAAGTGGTTCATTTATACTTTTGTTTTCAAATGTCAAGTTTCTATTTTCATTTATGAGACTTAGAAACACAAAACACAGTTTAGTTACTGTTTCCTGGAGTTTCCTTTTCTTTCTCACTTGGTTTATTTTAATCAGGGAAGTCTCCATCACCAATTGTCACTGTGCAAGTAACTCTGGATAAAACAATGTCAGTGTATTTCTCAGCCAGCCCCCCTGGGTATAGTTGGATTTCCTGTGACGTTGCAGCAGATTTTTTTTCAGAAGTTTGTAGTGGGCATGTAGACTTCATGTCCTGCTTTATAACACATTGCCTTTTTTCACATGTCATCTTATGATATACAGAGGTGGCAGTAGTACATCTGCTGCATGCTGTTCTCGCTCTCTGCCTCAAATCCTCTCTGAGCTGCAGTAATGCTTGCAGGGTGGCAGGTGGCTTCGGTTGCTGTGCCCCAAAACGTGGCCTCTGCCGAAAGAAATGGAGACGGTTCCAGTATGTATCAGTGACGGAGTAATCTTTTGTTATGTGCAAACTTACTCTTTACAACCTCAGATATGCCATTAGTTCATCCCACAAGAACTGCCAAATAGTCATTGGTAGGTAGATGTTTATCCTTGGACTAGAGGATATATAAATATTATCCTCAGAATAATAAATTTAATAAATAGTTTTACTGCAAAAAATAGAGAGCTAAAGCAACTATAAAACTGGTTGCTTTCAATTTACTCTTTTTATTTTTCTTTTTTTAAGATGAAACACTACTGAAAGATGTAGATACTGCCAAAAAAATCTGGTCTGCAAATATACTTCAAGAGATGGAGAAACTCTTTTCCAAGAGTAACAGCTCCACTTAGTGGTGGATGAAAATATGTTCATCTGTTCGAGCAAGTAACAAATGATCTAATGGCTGGTTGACATTTCAGAGCGCAAAACATCTGCTTGTTAAAAATCCGGGAGCTGGGGAGGCAGGAGGTTGATCCCCTTCCTCCCTAAATTGTCAACATTTACCCCTTTCAGGCTTAATGTATCGTTTTCAAGGAACACATTTATCATCAAACCTGACAAAGCCAGGTCACCTTTGGGAAGCACGGGGACATTTACAGTCCTTTGGGGGCTTTTCCTTTTTGTCAAAGTATGTTCTCTGTCCTCAGAGGCTGCACGGTTTCCCTTCCTCCTTGGTTAGCAACACTCAGAATGCAAAATAATGAAGCCTGAAAAGTTTATGGACGTTCTTTCATTATGAAGCAATCTGAATTCTGCTAAAAACATTTCTTTTTGAGCTTTTTTTTATTACTATTAAAAGTCAGTCTCCAAAATCATTTTGTAATTCTTCGGTATGACTGAGCAAAGATCTGCCTCTGCTGGCAGATGCTACCAAATTCAAAACAAGATTATTCTGGACTTTCAGAGGAAATTTAAGTAGCGGAGAGGTGATTTGTGCAAGATAACCATGCTGTAAATGAAAGTGAAGCAAGATATTTGTTTTGGTTTTTTGTTTGGTTTTTTTTGTCCTTGTTTTGAGTTTGTAGTTTTTTGTGGTTTTGGGGGGGGGGTGTTGGTTTTTTTTGTGGGTTTTTGTTTGTTTGTTTTTTTAATCCTGCAAATACGTGCACTTTGTGATCCATCCATCACCTTGGTTATTGTAGGACTTTTTTTGTAACTGTATTTTTAATGTCTTAGTCACTCTGTATTTATATTCTAGTAAGCGAACCTTTGTCATCTACTGTCTGTCTAATCCATAAATAATTTGATCATAGCACAGTTTCTTAATATTTAAATGCTGATATTAATTTTCCATTAGCCTCCTCCATGTCTTTATCTTCTTCACAGCTGGGCTCTTTGTGTATTTACTGCTAACTTTCTTGTCTCTAATTTCATCTTTGTTTAACCACAATCTGTGTATTTGATTATCTGGTTTTTCTTCATGAGTCAGTTCTTGGAGTTGTCTTGTTTTTTGTGCTTTTCTGAATAATAATATCGGATGTTCAGATTGGCTGTTGCAAGTTGGAGAGCAAGAAATTCATAGCTAAGAATAAGACTTACCCATCTGTGGGTAATAGGCTTTCAAAATCTTACAGATTGGCGTTAGTTTATTTTGCCTGTTCAGTTTAGAGAACAAGGACTAGTTGCCTTCCATCTAAAAATATAAGCCACTTCCTCTAGTAAGTGATTTTTCTCTCTCATTGGTCCTACAGGTAATATGAACATGTGCTGCTTCCACACTTGGTTCCTTTCCCTGTCTGAGCTCCAACTTCCAGTGTTAATTTTTTCAGCGTTAACTTCCGATTTCTCTTATGAATTGCTTTCTTGGGGTTTTTGGTGTACCAGTGCTCAACAAAGAGCTTCCGTGTGGCAAGAGACTCTATAGGTACCCGGGAAAACTCTCAAACAGCATTAATGCCTCCATCAAACTTTCTGCGGGGTTTCTATGCTCTCCTATTTGAGTAAAAGAACACTGCATGTTTCTAAATACATCTTTGTCTTCCAGCAGTAAAATAGTTTTCAAGTGAAGTGGCCTGTGCTGGGGCAATCGTTAAGTGTCCCCTCAGAGGCGCCAGGAGGATGGCAGCTGATGAGTTTTAGTCAACTTGAAATGAAGACTGCATCTCTAAAAAGAGTTCAGCTGACCTGAAGTTTGGGCTATGTTTCTTGATCTCTGCAGATTGTCTAGCTAATGGAAGAAGAAAGGGACAGGAGGGAAGAGTGGAGGTTTAAATTGGTCCAAATATGTTGACGCTTTCACTGGCTCTATGTACAAGAATTTTGTCTTAAATAAAGGTAGCTGAAGTGAGGGAAAAATGTGATTTTGCTTCCTAGCATGCTCAAAGCATGGAAAAGCACATAAGAACATCCACTGAGGATGGACTATCACATTTGCCTGTTTGCTGACAGCTTTGTAGACAGCTGCCTCCTACCTTCTTAAATGAAATCGAAAAATTCATAGGATGTTTTCAGAGGGTAAAAGATTTGGTTTATGAAACAACTTTTCCACCTTTTTGTGAAAAATGTTTTTTGAGACCAGATTTGTATCTCTAATACCTAATAAATGGCATACTAATATATTCCAAGGTTCATTGTAGGCTTCTCCATCTTCCCTCCTGTGCCTTGTGTTTCACCTTTGTGGTGAGCGAGCCCTTTCCAGTAGCATCGATGTAATCAAGGCACTGGCAGTCATCGCTGTATCCCTGATACTAACCATATTCCTCTTTTTACGTGGCAGGCCTATTAAAACGTGGTCTTTGTTTACAACAGTAGAGGACATCCCAGACCTACTAATTTGGCAGATGAATGGAGAAAAATGCCCTACCTGTTTTTTGAAGCTTTGCTCATAGATTCATCTAGGCTGGGGCTGGAGGCAGCCTCACCTGGCCTGGCCTGTTGCCTCAAGGCAGCATCATTCCAGGCAAACACTTGCCTAAACTGTTTTAAAAACTTTAAGATGGGGCCCCTGCAGCATCTCCAGGCAGCCTGTTCCACTGCTCCATTGTCCTTGCTGTTGGGAATCGTTCTGGCCTGGATCTCTGTTGGTACAGTTTAAGGCTGCTATTTCTTGTCTTACCAATTACAGCTATGGAGAACAGATTCTGCTTTCCCTGTGGCTGGAGGCTCCCTCCTTTCTTCTCATTTCTGACTAATCAACCACAATAATGTGATAGTGGTTACACGTGGGATTTCATTTCCCTTTATTGCATTAGCAGATCATTAGCATCTCTTTCTAAGGACTCATTTGTGTGAGTGAGCATTCAGTGTCCTGCTCCGCTCGTGCTGCCCATTGCTTTCAGGGACTAGCAGCGCTCAGCTCTGCCTGCATACTATCACCTGCCTGGTGGAGCATTGCCCTGAATTTCCAGGCTGTTCTTGTATTGAGATCTTGGAAACTGAACTCGTTTCCGCATCTGTCCTTTCTAGAGAGTCTTCCAAAATGTTTTGATGTCCCTTTTTAGACCACTGTTTACTAATAGTGCCTTTTTGAATTTTAAGGTAATGAATGGTGAAGAAAAACCATGCCAACCTTTCAAGTCTGACAGTGATTTATTGTCAGATTTACATCCTTCTGAGAGACATCCATGCTTCCAGTCATTTTTTTATATCTTAACCAATAAGGGTATTCTAAGTGGTTTCTCCAGGAAAATACGTCCAATGAAGCTGCTGAACTGAGAAAAAAAAGAGTTGAGTGATTGCTGTACACGCTAGCCTACAGCACACAGTTATAAAGAATAATAAGTTTAAGCTGAAAAACGAGATCTGTCTTTTCCTTTTGTCTATTGCTCTTGTGTAACTTCAGGAACCCTAACCCAAAAAGAGCTCTGAACTGGCCTCCGCTCAAATGTGGGGAAAGCCTCAAAATGAAACAAACATTAGAAAACGTTACAGAACATTTGATGTAATCTAGTTTCATTTTATTGGTACAGGTGTATTGTTTTTTGGTTTTGTGTCCCATCCCCTCCGTGTGTGTGTCGTCCCCATGTCCCATCCCATCATCCCCCCCCCGTAATTCTGTATCACAGTTGCATATGATTATTTCTCATTTTGAATGCCCTAAATCATGTTATATCACTCACAGGTTTGGTGAGATTATTTCTCTTTCCTAAAATGCCCATCTGTTATTTTTAGGCATGACAACACAAATAAAGGTGATAAATAATGTGAAAGTGGTGGGAAAGAAGAGAGCAGGTGGATGTGATGTAGAAATGAATTTGTTTCTAGTCTGAAAGGTGACTGATTTTAAATGTGATACAATAAAATGAGGTATTAGCAAGAAGTTAAGTTTTCATCAGATACAGCTCTGAATATGTTGTTTTTCCAAATGAGGCTTTTCAAGAAATAGCAGCTCATTTGAATTTGAACAGTAATTAGCCCAGAATTTTGGTAAAATCAGACTTCTATACTGGATGTTTAAATCCCTTTTACTACAGCAGTGCTGTGACATTAACTTCGCAAGAGCAAGTTTTGCTTTACATCAGAATAAAAGCCCAAGTCTCAATGTCAAATCTTCCCACCTGTTTCTGGAAATACATGTTGGGAGGCAAATGCCAGCGTAGCATAGTGAATTGAAATTCTCAGTACTGTCAACACCGTTTGCAGAAGGAACCTGGGGGAAAAGACTGGCATACGAAATAAGCTGATTCCTTATTTGCTGATCAGTTGCCATACAAGAATTTGTTACAAAATCTTGGCTATCTCTTCTAGTGCATCTTTGTAGCATGCGGGAGCTTAAGTTGAAATTGGCTATTTGCTTTATTTAAGAAAAAGTAATCATAAAAGCTCTATCGTTCGTTTTGTATTTTCTGCTTGAAATAAATTTTTGCTTAAAATAAGAACCGACTAGGCTAGCCTTTTTCTGAATTAAATGTCTACATTTAATACATTTAGAATAGGAAGCTCATAGTTCAGACATGCTTTCCTGGTCCTTTAATACCCCTGTCATATTCTGCTGTATGTGATTATGTGAACTGTGACTGTCTGTGTAAATTAGGCTGCGTATTCTGGTCTAGATATAGCTAGGAATTAAATGCTGCTTTGTCAGCCATCTCACTCTTGCTCTGCTTTAAATGTAATAGAGAATCAGAAAACTTGCTTTACTTCTAGTTTTTGCTTCCAGTAAATATTTAGCACTTTGTTCTAGTGCAGTGATCTCCAAGATTAGGTTTTTGGATCAAAACTTGTGGAAATCATCATCTTGTTTGGCTGCTCTGGCTCTGAAGGAAACAGGGTAGGAAATCTTTTAGGAGGCCTGATCCTGTGTTTTTTCAGTAACACATTGCTGTTTCTTGTGCGCGCCACGATGGCGTTTCTGTGCAATTTTAACTAAAAGTAGAACAAAATCAGAGGCAGGGTCTTGGCTTTGGTGAGGAATGGGAGAGGGGCCTGAGCACAAAGCAAATTACCCTGGTTTAGGGTAGATGTCCAGGAGTGGGTGAGTCTCCTGTCTGTCCACACCGACCCTATGGGGGTCACTTACTTAAACAACCCTTAGATTAGGCACCTTCTCTGAAAATTACAGAAGGATAACAGAAGTGGATTGCACGCTTGAGTTCTGCTGGAGAAATTTTATATCAAATGCTATAGGACAAGTAAGTTACCACCTGTATTTCATGCAAGTGTTACGTGAGCAAAGCATGAAAGACGGTGGGGGGGTTATGAGTGTTTTCCCCCCTGTATGGCACAGCACACAGAGAGGAGAGGCACCTGCGGTCCTGGATTGAGGTAGGCATCATGGGGGCAAGTGCTGTATAAGCTTTTCTGAACAGCTCTGTCCATTCATTTATATTCTGATCCGCAGCCACCCCTGTATCCCCAAGCAAAGCCTGCTAGTTGCTTCAAATCATGTTCAGTCATGCCGTGCTGCTGTCTGCAATGGCCATTTTACTTTTGACCAAAACAAGACTGTGCCCAGATCACCTGAAATTAGGGCCACCGCTAATCCTTTCTATCTTTAAAATGTAATAATCTATTAAACCAGAGCTGTGAGATGACAAAAATCTTATCTAAATGAGAATTTTAGATGAATTGTTGAAAGAACTTTTAATATCTAATTAACTTTTTACACTTTTAATACCTTATTTATCTTGAATCAGTAAAATAGAATATGAAATGTGAGTCCATCCAACTCTTCTCTACTGTGTTTTTTCAAAAGTAGTTATAAAATTTTCTTTCGTTATTTGATCTTTATCTCCCAAATGAAATGCAGTGCCCAAACTGTCCTTTAAATAATGTTGTTTCTGATGCTGTGTTAATAACTGCACTAAGTGGATCTGTATCAAATATAATTTGGCAGATGATATGGCAATTTTGAAAACTATATCACAGCATTCCAGTTTCAAATTTTCTAAAAAAGGAGACATCTTATTTTCTGATATTTATGCTACAATTACACGAGAGTGTCTTGCAAATGGAAGATGGAGACAGGAGGCTGCTGGGCATTGGGCAGAACAGCCTGGGTATTGGGCTCCAGCTTTATAAGCTCAGTACGTGCAATACACTGTAACAATTACAATGGAAGGAGTTTGATGACATATAATTTATATGGTTATAGTAAAGTACAACTGTTTTCTAAATTGCTAGAACCATTTTGTTTAGGTTTTGGGGAGGGTTATTTCCTGCCAGAAGAACGTGTCTCCTAGAGATGAGTGTACTGTGCAAGACAGCTGATCAGAGTTGCTATCAGTGGTATTCTTTGCCAGCTGGAGGGAGGAGCTGATAAACAAGGCAGACAGCTTTGGAAATGAACATCTAATACTACATTAGGCATGTTTAAAACCAGCAGTGTGTTTCAGCCACTCTTAGCATATGTTTATTCATAGAAAATCAGCAGTAAAATATACTTGCCAGCGCACACAAGAGACAGAGTCTGCATGAGGTCGTATCTCTTTCAGACATCAAATACAGAAGAGTGTCTTGGTAATTGTTTTACAGTGGGGTTCTAATCATACTCTAGGTGTAAGCTGAGCCAAGCAACTTGCCTTTTAATAGAAAAGTATTTGCTTTTAAGCTTGTTCAGCTTGCCACTTTTTTTTCTGGTTTTGTGTCAGAGTGTGTTTTTACATTTACATACAGTCACGGTTATGTGTTTGCTCTCGATGGAGTTCAGAATATCATTATGTAAAATGCCACTGTCTGGGGCAACATTATGATGGATAAATCTCATTTTTGACCTGGTAGCTGTACGGTGTTAAAACAGCATATGTTGCAGCCATGTAGTACAAAATATTCAGTGTGGAAAATGGAAAAAACGGCACCGCATTTAATGAAAAATATTTTTGACATAAGTCACCTTCAAAGGCAGATAATCTGGGAGTCCAATTGAATATGTTGGTTGATTTGAGATAATACCTTGCAATTGCATGTGCTCAAGGTACAGAAATATGTGTCAAAAAAGAATTAAAATATCCATTATTGTGTAAAATGTAGCTCTGCATTAAGTAACTGGATAGGATTGTACATGGAAGCAGTTGTAATTTAACTCAGAGCATATTATTTAAGAGTAGTTGCTGACAGCTGACAGAAAAAATAAAAGTTCTGGCTTCTTGAAAACCTTTGTTATTAGGAAAAACCATCTGGCAGTATAATAGCACCGAGTGTTATTGCCTTCAGCCTCTTATCTTTGGTTGTTAGCTGTCTTAATAGAGTTTAATATAATGGAAATTAATTGACCTCCATAACTTAATTGATGCCATTTCATGCAGTTTTTTTCCCTCCCAGCATATTCTTCATTCTCAATTGATACTGCACTGTCACATTGTTTTTTTCCCATGAAGTTTCTCATTTCTTGTTGTTTTGTATTATCTGTATTTGGGTCGAATTGCTTCTTGAATCTCGACAGGCAGCATAAATGAACTTTTTCTGGTTTAGTTTAGGTGTGGTGGCAACCTGAGACTAGGCTGGAAAGATTGCCTGAATAAAATGCCATTGAATAAAGTGCCATAAAACGATATCTTGTAGCTGTTCAATATCTTCTGTCATTCCACATATTAGCATAAATATAAGATTAAACTGCATTTCTGCCAAATTCGTGACCCATACAAAGTTGCAACCCTGAGCTCAAAGATTGCTATTCTGAGCACAGTGGTCTATACTTAAGCAATGTTTCTTACGTTTTCCAGTGGCTTGAAAAATAAAATGTAATAATATACCAAACATGATGAATTTAAAGCCTGAAGATGATACAGTTGTGTGTTATGTTGTGCTGTTAAATAGTAATATTTCTGCTTCTGGTGTGTTTTCTGTAGACCAGAGCTGAGAACTAACTGGACTGTCCTTACTGGGAGTGTAGCAGGTTGGCAGAATGGCAGGCTGAGAATCATGGACGCCATGCTCTATAAGTTTATTTTAATATCCTGTGGTGCACTGCCCGAAATAGGAAACTGCCAGGTCTGGCTCCGAGGGCTTTGCTTGCTATAAATAAACAAACTTATTAGTTTTCAGAGATTTTCTTTAAAGGCTCTCAGTTTTGGCATGTAGTTTTAATGATTTATACCATAAGAGCATTTTGCTCAGCAAGGGGTAAGATGTGGGAAACTCTCTAAAGGTTTGCTCCTTAAAGCAAAAAAACTTCCACAAAACAGTTACCAGTTGCAGGAAGGCATAGCACAAAAATCAAAGAACACATACAATATTTGTACAATGCTGAAAATTACGTGAAGAATTATTTCTCTTAATTTTGTTTGTAAAGTAGATCCTGAAATGGAAATTAATTATACTTGCATTTTTTCTGATGAAGAGTGAGAAGTTACTTGGAATGAGAGATTTGTCAGTGCTTTCCATGTTGAAGGGCTAAATAAATTCAGAAAAGAATAAAAGAAGAACACAGACATTAACTGCCATTAAAATGTCTCTGACGAAATCTTAGACCTTTTCACCTCCCTTCCCCACCCCCAGGTTGGCGTCCCCGTCCCCCCCCCCCCCCCCCCCCAACACTATTTGGGTATTCTCTGTCCTTTAATATACCTTTCCCTGAAAATGAGAAGCACAAGACCCAAGAAATAGCTAATGTTGCTGCATAAGGAACTGTTGTCTGCAACAGAAAGGTGAGGCCGAGGGAAACTGTACGGTCGGGTAATGTGGGCAGCAGGGAAAACAGGAGCAGAAAGCATGAGCTGTAGCTGGGCCAAAGTGGAGTAAGAGCGAGGGAAACGCTCTCGTAGAAGTAGCTGCAGTAAGAGCCAGAACCCTGAATGACGGAGGCATCGGGTGCTTGTTTCCAGGGACAGCCACAGGAAGGAGCATGATGAGTTAGGGGGGATTTTGTCTATATATTTGTCAATGAAAGGACCAAAATGGAATATTTGGAAAATAACCCTAAAAAAATCTGTCAGCAAAGAATTAGTATAAAGTTTATGTGCTTGTTGTTCCATGAATCATCTGTATAAATCTTCCCCATAATTAGTTTTAATTCATATTATATAACTTTAATTATATGTTATAACCAAAGAAACTCATTTATTAGGAAGGATTTGAGGTATTAAATAAATAGTCTGCATAAATAACTAGTAGGGACGCTGTTGAGGAAGGGTATTATCTCAAAGGATATTTGAGATCTATGGAATAATTTGGGTGTTTCACCTGGACTTGGTTGAAATAGTTCTGGCTTTAATGCAGCCTACTCCATCACTACCTCTGCTTCCCTTTTCTGCAGTCTCCCTTTCGGATGAAGCAGCCCTCTCCTGCTTCATGGAAACCAAGCTCTTTTTTTTGGTGTTATTTCTGTAACTCATACGTATTGTACAATACTTTGGGAAGTAGCTTAGCATCTTTTCAGTTTGTTCTTGGTAATGTCTTAATGTTTTTTTTCCTACCTCTAGTTCAGTCTTTGGAAGTTTGCGTACAGGTTTCCTGTGAAGGGTCTGTATTGCAGAATCGGGAACTTGGCTGACCTACTGAAGTGAGCAAGTGTAAGGGGGAACGTGGGAAGCGTGAAGTCGGTTATGAGGGAGAACATGGGGACTTTTAAGGGCTGACCTCTTTCTGCATTACAGATTCCAGTTGTCTTTGGTCCACCACACACGAGTGCTGCTTTGCAGTTGATGAAAATTCATTATTGGTCTTAACACATGTGCATTGTAACTGTACGCTTCCTCAGAGCGGCTGTGGTAGGCATCCCAAATTATGAGTGGTTGCCTGAGCTGGCGGCAGGTTGTGTGGACAGACCAGATGTGGGAACATTGCTGCTAGTTTTTGGGCAGATGGGAAGAATTTGGACCTCATTTACCTTGAGCATTTCTTGAGTGTGGACATTTCTTTGTCACTACCACAGGAAAAATATGGTTGAAGTTACGTCCTTGAAAAGTCAGCGGTTGTGCTGGTGTGGTCATGGCTGTTCAGCTTCTTATACTTTGGAGCCAAACCCTTTCAGAAATGAAGAGAATCATGTCTATCTTCATCAGTTACATTCGAATCACATTTTTTTGATGTTTTCTTTGCAAGTGCAAGCTTGAAGGTGTTATTTTAAGTGACAGCTGAGTTTCTGGAAGTCACAGTGTGGATGGTCATGATTTGGTGAGAGACAACTGGGTAGCCTTCAGTCTCATCTCATCCCCCCAAGCAAAACTCCTCTGTGTTCTATGGCACGTGCAAAACTTTCTTCCTACAGCAGCAAAGTTGCCACAGTTTTTAGAAATGCACCATTCTTTTTCATTGGAAAAATCTGTCTCAGTACACTAGAAAGTGGTTTTAGGTTTGATTTTTTGTTGGTTGGTTTTTACCTGACAGGCAAAGGTGAGTTGGAGTTACGGGCTGTGTTTTAGAGCTGATAGTATATGGATTAGAAGAAAATGGTTAAATATGAAATGGGTTTTGGCTATGGAGTATTTCATCTGGGAAAGCCAGTTGTTTGGGTCAGATTGAATGCCTGTGCTGGAGAATGATCTGTCAAGTCATCTTTACTTCAAATTGCTGAGTAATGCCAAAGATACTCATTACTACCATTGCAGGGAAGAGCTCTCACAGTATCTTCCAATTCAGTATGAGTATATATTAACAAGTAATCTGTAACTCAGTTTGATTTGAAACTGGGTGTGGTGGCACAAGTAATTGTATTTATTCTCCCCGTCCTCTGTGAAACCCCCACCCTGCAGCACGCTTCTTGTCCCATTGCTAGTTGGGAGGCTTTTCAGAGGTTATTAAGGCTCTGCTTAACTTGTCCTCTGATGCGCAGTGATGAGTAGCTGAGCATGCAACGGCCGAAACAATCCTGGAGCCTGCTGACCCATACGGTGAGAGACGGAGATGTCTCCTGCATGGTGGTGCGAGCTGTTAGGCTGAGCTTTAGAATTTAAAAGGAAGGAAATGAAATTGTGTGGGACCACCATCTCTCAGCATCTGAATTTTTCTGAAAACTTTAAGTTATGGCAGCGTTTAATCCACCCTGTGTAGTGTCTCCTGGTGAAACCCCTTGCAGAACACTAACTTTGCATAATGCTGGTAGTGTGCTACAACCACTTGATGGCACCCTTTGATTTGGTACATACCTCATTAGCCCTAACATAGTGCAGTGTAGCTGTAGTATTTGTAATGGAATAACACGTAAGAACTAAAGACTGCAAGGTATCTGGTTAATGTAGAGATGAAATGAATGAAACAGCAAGGCTAAGCTTTCCTGACCCTTCATGAGAGAATAGATGAAAAAAGGAATAATAAGCTATTGTGCCGAAGGGAGATGATGAAATTCAAGATCCACACACATAATCTCTGGCTCAGCCTCTGAAATGTTAATCCCTGGGTAGAATTATTTGAGCTGTAGATTGCAATTTATCATCAAAATGGCACTGTGTCAAACAATACTTCTTGTATGTGTGATGTTTAGAACTATCCAATTTTAATATAAAATGGTTCACAGAGCACTGGCTAACATTTAAGTAGCAACTCGTTAAGCTCAGGATGTTTTTGCTCGTTTCTGTAGACCCGTGGTAATCGTGTAGAGTTATATTCCATAGATCACTCTTAGGGTCTTTTACTAGCCATATAGTAAGTTTTAGGGAGTGATCTGTTTTGAGCTGAGCAGTGACAGGTGATGGGACTGCTTGATAGTAATTTTAACACAAAGTGGTCCGGGATGTTTATTTTGAGGTGCTCAGTTAATTTTTACAACGAAGAAATCTGCCAAAAATTTGCTGATGGCTCAAAAATCCCCAGGAGTTGAGATTAATGTTTTGCTAAGTTGTGCGAACAACTATTTTGAGGTCACAAAAAATATTTTCTCATTATGGTTTACAAGCTGGAACGCCGTTCGGGTTTTTCTTTCCTTGCTTTTAAAGTATGCCAGTAGAGGGAGTAGAAAAATTACCATCCCAGTAAGGATAAAATATTCCACACTAAAATTCAACCCTTTCTCCTTTAGAAATCTTACTATTTCATACTGTAGTCTGTTACTGAACGTAAAAGATCCAGTACCTTGAGAAAATGGAATTAGGAGAAGATAAACACAGCCCAGATAGTTTCTGAAATGTAGGCATGTGTGAAACAGCATAATTATTAGAGAAGAATATTTAAATCCAAAGATATATTTAGAAATATGAATTGCACTTTTTTCCCCTAGTACTTATGGCTTGTTTGAAAGTCACCATGTAATTTTATTGCTACAGCAAAACTCAACGTGTTTTAGTGCATGCTAATAAATTCATTTCTTTGCATTTATTTTTAAAAGTGGCCTCTCTCTAAAGGTACAATATAAATTGTGTGAGGCATTTGCAAATACGGAATACTCAAAAATAGGGGGTTTTGTTGCAAGTCTTGCATTTTTTGCTTGAGAAAGGTGAGAGACTGAAGGAGGAGAAGGGAGGAAGCGGAGTGTAAACCCTGCCAGCCTGGCAAATTCATAATGCCTCTATAGAAGTTGTTTCAGAAGGCACTGAGATTTGAAGCGGAAACTATTTGGTGATCTTCCCGTGTTTAAAAAGTCTCTTTCAGCGTGGTGGTAATTAAAGTCTCCTCTAAAAATATGCCAGTATCAACAAGAGATTTTGACAGTCTTTGGCGTGTTTGGTTAGCAGGTATATACCCAGCGTTTCGGAATCGTAGGCCTGACTGAGCAGTCATGATGGCTGTGAACTGAACTATGAAGGAGACATTTGTCTTGGAGTGGGACCTTTTGTGTTAATCCTTCCAACCTTTATATCGTAGCATTTCGTGATGGTATTTAGTCAACGAATAATGTGTATTGTGCACTTGTGATCCCTCTCCATCAGAAATGAGCGTCTGTGTGGAATAAGTATCAGTGTTAGATAAGAATTATTATTTTATATTTTTCCTGCACTGTGGCCTTTTCTTCCTCGGAGGCTGGCACCTTAGTAGCACATGTAGTTTCTAGATTAATATTTATAAGTGGATACTCGGGAGATGAACATGATTACATTGAGTGTGCAGCTGTTTATTTGTGCATGCGGTTGTTTTCTGTGCACCCTAGATAAACATGTTATCAGAGTATATCTGAGCACAGATATTCATGGCTTAAAATTACACATACCAGTGAAGCTTCACCACTGTCTGCCCAGCCCAAATACACTAGGCACAGAGTATATAAGCGCCGTCACCAGAGTTTTGCTGCTTTAGAAAAGGTATTTTTCTCCTCTGACTGCCATTTGCATGTCTCTGTGGTGTGAGTTGCTACATCAGATCGCTGTTTCTGTTTTTTGCTGCTGCATCAGCCTTGGTATTTTAGCTGTTCGGGCTTGCACTCGCTTCCTTGCTGATGTTCTGTCTCCTTGTTAATTCTGTGTGTTACACTGAAAACAGGCATGCTTTCAGAAAATCTGTCTCGGACAAAATTACACAAAGGCATATTTTTGTGCTAATTTGTATTACATGGTTAAAGGTTTTTCAACTTAAAACCAGTCATCCCTTAATTGAGTCTATGGCTGTGGGTTTTTTTGGTTAAAAATATGTTCAAAACTACTACATGTTTACTAGAATCAAGAAAGTTATGTTTCATTCTTTCACACTGCTATGAAAGATAAAACTTGTGTTTGATAAATGGGAAGTTCAAATTTGGTTTAGTAATAACCTTTATACCAGGTATTTTGACCCCTGAATTATGTATGAATTCGAGGATCAGATTTGATCAACTCAGTAACACTAAGCTATTTAAGTGTTTGTTTAAACGTCCATTACATATGAGACACTTGATTAAAGTTCTTGTGTCCCATTTTGCAGCATGGTGGTAATTAAACAAACATAAAATTTGTCTTTAAAACAGAAATTATACAGAAGCGAGTCACAACAAATCTTGATAGTGTTGTTTTGTGTTCTGGCTGGAAATGGTATGAAGTTGTCTGTTAAAGAGCAGCTTTTAAATGTATCCACGATGTGGACATGGATTTCACTGTCAAGCTTTTAAAAATTATTTTCTTCTAAGTAAAGATTTTGAATTGCTGTACATAAAAAGAACAAAAAGGGTTTTTAGCTTCTTGTCTCTGATTTTTTTTTAAAGTAATTCTACTGTATTTTAGAGCTGCAAATAGGGGAAAAAAAACCCACATGTTTGTGTACATTGCCTGTGGATTTTTTTACTGAAGCAAAGCTAATGGCTGTAAAGCAAACTTTGTTCTGAGCTTACTGTGATATCAGGCTTCTATATTTCTTTATAAGGAGTGTACTAAAAATAAATAGTGGTAATCACTCTGTTATGATTTTAACTTTGAGTTTATCTTTCGAAGCAAACCCAAGTTTAAGTGCCCAACCAAATTTTGACTTGACAACATCAAACCCAAACAGATTTTTGTTGTGCACATTGTGAGCTTCTGCATTCCCGAGCTAATTGAATGTAGTGTCGCGCAGAATTGTAGCATTTGCTGGTGAACCTGGACAGACAATAATAATTACTACATTGAAGCTTGTTTTCTGTGCAGTTGAAGCACAACAGTGTACCCTTGGTTTTGTTTAGGATAGATCTGGATTAATGCTGGCTTGCAATTATTACTCACAGGGCATTATCATTTCAGATCTGTGCATCTACTTTTAAGGTACGCCAATTGCTGTAATTAATTAAAGTGCTGCAGATGCTGCTGGTTAAGCCAATTTAAAGAACAGAGCGTGAATTTCCAGTTATGTGAGCTAGATAATGATAATGCCTTAACGTGGTAGTCGCTCTTGTGAGCCAATTACCGCTCTAGATAGCTGAAGCAGGTCTGTGGTTCACTGTCTCTGCCTTCGTCCGTTCTGAGAATACATGTCTCCTTTTTATGCCTTTTACTGCTGAGTAATCTTAGTTTTCCTCCCTGGTTGTGGGGTGGTCTGACTGACAGCTTTTACTCTTAATAAGCTTAGAGGTAATAATCCAAGTCCTGTAGGTCACATGTACAATATGCCTTTTAGTTTCATTTTTTCCTGCTCTAGTTTTGCCAAAACGTCAGGCTCCCTGTACTATTATATGAGTGCTATTGCTAACTACCTGGAACTGAAGCACTACTTTCTGATTATTGATTAATGCAGATGTCTTGTAAGTGGTTTTTATGTTACAATAATTACGAGAGGAAGTCTGCTTATGGTTGTTGTTTTTTTTTTCTTTTTCATTTCCTTTTATTGTGGAATGTTTTTAAGTATGGATGAATCAAATATTAAGTTAATTAACATTGAGATTTCTTTTCAGTTCCATAAGTTAGGTTAACTTCACAGCTAAGAAGTAGAGAAGAAAATATTTTCATTAGAGAGACTCTGTATTTATTAATTTATTCTTGTATTTGTTTTAGATGGTAACATGATATGTTAATAAATAAAGCATTAGCAATGTCTTTGCTTTTTGTACACATGTGAACTTGTTTCTAGGGGAGCTTTAGAAATGTTGACAGTACTTGTGCCTGTAACACTCCAGGAATGTTCCTGACATAGCTGGAATGTGGAGAATAACATATTTTAAAAGAAAGTATAGAAACTGATTATTTGAAACTGATATTTACTTTGTAACACATACTTTTGTGAATTATAATTTGTGCAAGTCTAATAATAATATATGTATGTATTATAAATAAATGGGAAGCTATATAACGTGACATACTTGCTGTTTGACTTGCCAATGCCCAATTTCAAGTTTCAGGCGTAGATTAGGGAGACTGTGCCATGAAATGTTTCTGTATTTTTGGAGTCAGCTATATGATTGTGTCAGGTATATTCAAGTAGGGCTAATAACATACTAATAACCTCAGGAGTGGCACCCCCTTAAGACCGTGGAGTGGCTGAACCTTAAGAAAATGAGTGCAGCCGAGTTCATATGCAAAATAGGGAGAGAGTGGAATTTTCCTAGAATCAGAGCAGAGAGAACAGGTTTTCGTCCTGGATCTGTAAACATAAAGCCTTAAAGATTTGGGAGGGCTCAGAGAACCTGGTGTAGATGCACGGAGAATGGGCCTGGGAGGGAAACAGGGGAACATTGTTTTCTAGTGGTTGAAGCTTGGGCCCAGACAGAGATGGAGGAGGAAATTGTCTGCAGAGGAGAAAGAGTCCATAATTTCTGAGATGGAGTGGAAGAGAACAGAGTGCACTACTTGGATGTCTCTGGCCTCATTCCAGAGAGTGGAAATAAAGATAAGAAAGTGCATGTGAGCATTTATCGCTTTGCCCTTTTGTGTGCTCTTATATGACCTGAAGCAAGGAAAAAAATGTTTTTGGGGAACCTTTAAAAAAAAAAAAAATCTTTGTTTCACTTCAGCTATCCCTTATCTGCAAGGACGGGTTGCTGAATACACACAGGCTGGAACGGGAAGAGTGAATCTCCATAAAATACTGGGGAGCCTGAAAATGCAACCACATGTGATGACTGAACCAGTCTGTTTGCTGCTGTCAAAACAGGTGTTTTCTTGCTCCTTCCTCTCTGCTCCTCACTTTGTGCTGCTGCCCCTTCAGTCCACCAATGCTGGTGGTCACCTGGCCTTTGGAGAGCTCAGTCATGTCCCTGACCCAACCGAAAATGTTGTGGGTTTGGTTTTTTTTTTTTTTTTTCTGGATGAGTTTTCTGCTGGTTTAGTAAGAGGAACTGGGTTATGAAAGAAGAGCCAGCAAAGTCCCAGGGCTGGTGTGAGGCAGGAGCATGGGGCTGGAAAAGTGGGATGCAGGTAGGAGGTGAGTTAGGATTCAAACACCATCTGATCAGCCGCAGCATCAGGTAGGAGTTGTTACCTTGTGCTTCTGCTCTGGATGAGGGAGATGAGGAGAAATGGGTGTTTCTGGGAGCCTTTGTGCTTCTCATGCCCTGCAGGAGCTCGCAAGTTGCATTGCAGCACAGCTGCTCCAGATTGGCCTGGTTGCCTTTCTGGCCCTTTCTTGCCCAACCTGCAGTGTATTAGCGCTGGAGGGACCTTCCTCCAGACGGGTCTTGGGTGCTTCAGACAGCTGCCAGCTAACAACCACGTCCCTTCACGGGGAGCAGAGACCTGCTGCTCAGAGACTGTGCAGTAGCCTGCTTGGATCAAAACCAGCTTTCCATCTTCTCCTCTCATCCAGTGCTGTGGTATTTCAGGGGTGCCCCAAGAAATCACCTTCTTCTGTGTGGAGCACTAGCCATCCTTTCTAAACCCAACTTGCATCAAATTTTCCTTAGTTTGGGCTGTTTGCTGCCTCACGTTATGGTAGGGCTCTCTCTCCTTGGTAGTACGATGAAAACCCTAAGTTCATGCTTTGTTTTTGGCGATGTTTAAGAAAGACTTATTTCTGTGACACAGAGATGTTAGCGGAGGTATTATTAAGGTGCGATACCATCAATCTTTGTTGGAAATGTAGAAAAGAATGAGGCCACATTGCCTGGATGAGATTTGTGGCTTAGAAACCATTGTGGCCAGACCTCCTCCTAACCTGAGTAAGAGCTGCACTTACTGCTATATGGTTACACTAAAAATAAATCCCCTCTTGCAAAAGTATGCATAATACTCTGTGTGTGTGTGCGCGCGCGCATTTGTTTTCATGTGCCATAAACCCTGAGATAGAATCTCCTGTTTTATAAGGGCTAATAATTTGTTCCCAGATTTAACAAGGTGCTTAATCGCATGGCTTTCTTTAACTTGATTTAATTACAAGTCAATCATATGGTTGAAGTCAGGCATGCGCTTAAATACCTTCCTGAACTGAAGTGCATCCTTTTTGGTGTCGCTATATCACTGTGTTTAATGGACATGGAGGATTTATGGGCCTTATAGATGAGTGTTTATGCACGTGTTATCCTGTCGTAGCTGGAGTCAGTAACAGCAGATCATGGCCAAACTCTCAGTTACAACTGGCTATAAGTTTCTATAAGACTTCTCCAATACATCTTCATTTTCATTATATTTTTCATGTAATAGCAGAAGAATCCTGTAATTATGATTTGCTGCCTGTCCTACTTAGTTTTGCAGTCTTTTTTTTTTAATAAGTTTTATAATGCAAGTTATGTTTAAAGAAATCAAATTGTGGGGCAGAATTTGAAAATTCCTTTTTATTATGTTAAATATGCAATAATTATTGCTGTTTGTTATGACTGCAGCAGATTGCTTTGGGACATAAAGCTCTTACTGCCCAGTACTTGGTGAGAAGGAAAAAAAAAAAGGTGTATTAAGTTTTTTGCAATTAAAAATCTGGAAAAACTTGTTTAAGAAAATGTTAGCCCAAGAACACGCATCTTTTGTCAGTATAATATGCAGCCCTGAACACGACTCTTTTTATCAACAGTACAGTGTTTCATATTTAATCAACATAAAATGAAGTGCTTCCCTCACATGAATGTAACACAGATCAAGTCTCAGCCAAAGCAAATAAAAGAATGAATGCTTTGTTAATCATCCATAACTAATTTGTGCATACACAGAAAAAAATGAAATCTGTTTTTGACAAGACCTTTTTCATAGAAGCAGCAAGGGAGAATTGAACATGTAATGTGCATTAGTAATAGTGAATAGCAATGGGGAGATCTGAGATGTTTGCCTGGGATGACTTCTATTTCTTGATAGTAACAGCATTTAACAGAAACCCAAGATAAGAGAAGGGAGGATATTTTTTAAGTTGTTTGCCAAAATATAAGATGACAAACCTGTGCTGATGCAGACATGGATGGGTTCTTGTATGCCTTGCCATATATTCATAAGTATTGCAGGGAACTGCCACATATCTCTGTGACAAACTCAGCTAATAGATAATACACAGTGAAGAAAATGTTAAATGCATTGCTTCTTTGCACAGGGAATATGATTGTGTTGCTCTAGTGACAGTGTGGTTATGGTTGACAGAGCAGCTTCATTACAAGCCCCTGTTTTCAGGCTATTGCAGCTTTAAAAAAAAAAAAAAGGCACCCATCGGACTGAAATTTTTTATGCTTGTCAGCCTTGAGGTGAATTTTACTTTAAGTGCAAAGTTAGAAGAAATCCATATAGCTGTTTCCCTGATGAAAACCAGTTTGGAGGGATGGATAGGCTTTTAAAAAGTTGAGGTTTATATTTATTGCAAAGCTGCATTTTGGAATGCTTTGCGTTTGTCCTTGCTGCTAAAATGTAGATTATGTTGTTTATAAAAATATATATATAAAATAAGTAACTACACCTCCACCTTACACTATTCTCAATTTTGTGTGTGCATAGGGTGTGACAGCTGAGATGTCTTACATGCATGAGCATGCCCCTATTCTAGCTTCACGCAGATCTTAATTTTCAGCTACCTCCCTTTTACCCTAGTTATATACCTACCCTTTGCCCCCTGCTTCTTCCAGCATACGTCAGATTCAAATCGCACGTCAGCGGTACAGCATTGGCTAGATCCATTGATTCAATATCTTTTTTTCTTCCTTTGCTCTGTAGAGGGGAATGCTGCACACAGGAACCATCACTTGCAAACCACACTGCTCTTAGATAATAGCCTGGAGTAGATTTGCATATTAAGGTTGTCTCACAGAGTTTTTGTCCCTGATAGTGAGCTGCAGGTTTGGATAAAAGAAATAGTAATAAAGTGTCACGGGCAAGAGAACTGTGTGTTTGTATGAAGACACTCTCTTGAAGAGCCAGCTCTTCCAGAGTGAATTTTGTGGTTGGTATCACGGCCACAGAGCTGTAAGAGTTACAGTGGTTTTGCAACGTGTCCTCCAGGGTGGTAGCTGGGAAATACAGTGAGAGAGAAGGAGAGAGAGAGGGAGGAGCACCAGCAGGTCCAATAATTTCTCTGTATTTTGGGGGACTTCACCAACTGTGTTATATCCTCTTGGGATTATGTATTTTGGTGGTTTTGGCACATGCTTAAAGTGAAGTTGTGAGCAAGAGGGAAGAGAATAAAAAAAGCACGATCATGAATTTAATAATGGAGATACATTGGTGCTCCAATAATAACTAAGACGTTCACTCCAAATAACATCATGCTGGGTTTTTTTTAAGTGGCCTTTTAGCCTAAATCTAAGATATTACCAGTATGATAAATAATTTTACCCAGGGGCTCTGGTTCTGACAAGGAGAACGGTCGCTGCGTGAGCGTTACTGCTCAGCACACAGCCATCAGGCATTACAGACCATACATCCATTCATTCTGTGCTTTTCAAGCAAAGGTCCAGCTTTCAGTACAGAAACAATATAACATCAGAGTCATAAAATCTTCACTTGACAATATTAAGAGCTTTTCTGTGTCATAAGTCTGGCAAATTTTATGTCATTTAATGTCGTGCGTTCACTCTATGGAAGTTATCCTCAGATAATAACAACTGGTTGATGATACACTGGTATCTTACAATACCCATTTAAACAGGCTTTATCTATGCTAGATAATTAAGTCTAGACAACGTTATACGCCATCTTAAAATATAATATTTTCTGGAAAGGTGAATGAAAGTATATAAACGTCACTGGAACAGTTAATCGTTTGACCTCGTTTCTTCTTTAATGAGTGTTACCTCAAACTTGCTTACTTGTTGGAGATTACAAAGGAGCTGAATGATGTGTTTACATTTGCGACACTGTTTAAATAATCCGGAGTTAATTCTGGGGTCTCTATCATGTGTGTCTTCCTGCATGGCATTTGTTTCCTCAGCAGAAGGCTTGCAGGTAGGCATGACCTGATGTACAGAGCTATAGACCTTTCAATGACTGTTCTTAATATTATATTGAACTCATATTAAATATTGACTGCTGAGCTTGAGGTATTATTTCAAATCCACCTTTTTAATGTCAAAGATTCTGGGTCTTTGTCTTGAAGTGACACCAACAGAGAGTAAGCAAATGTAGAGCCTAGAATGGAAAATGAAGCTGTAAGCAACAGAAGGGCTTTTCACATCTGAAACCAATAATAAATAGATAGCTAGTTTACCTGCTTTTTAAAAAAACATTTGTTTTTCCACTAAAGACTGTCAGGGGACACTAACTGGACATCTCTCTTGTGTAACTATTTGAAGGTTCAGGGATGCTTCTGCATAGAGCAGGTGAGCAATAGAGTGAATCGTAAAAATGGAGCCTTCCTGCCAGGCAAATTAGAGCTAAAGTGCCAGGCACTGGTAGGTGAGCTTAAATCTAGATTTTATAACAGGTATTGCCTATTATTTAAAAACAAAAGCAAAAACCAGAAAACAACCTCTGAGACCCTTTAGTCAGTACATGGAAAAAATGTGGAGTTGTAAGTTGCTGAGCAGTAAATAAAGTCGTGGGTATCAAGTCAACTCCACTATCCTCCCCCTGGAAGGAAGAGGTCTCACATAATAGGTGTTTCTTACTCCGGTTTCAGCTAAAAATTTAGGAACCAACTTTATCATCTGCTGTTTCTCTCTTTCTAGCATTAGGTAAATTATCTGTATTTCTACTTTGTTTTGAAGCTAACGCTACGGAAATACTATACAGTTATGCAATGAACTCTTCAGAAGCAGGGAGAAAAATAAACCCAAACCAGGAGGAATACTGTTCGGAAGTGCCCAGCCAAAGCGGAGCATGGGAGTTGCTCACAGAGATGGACAGCATGCTGTGGAGGATCCGGCTCAGCAGCACAAAGCTCCCAGAAAATGAAAGACACTTATTTTCTGCCAAACTGCCAGCCCTGCATGCAGCACCTTTCCCAACAGCTAGCCTCACCTGCCATTTATCAGCAGCAGCTTAAGCCCAGACTTCTTTAAATCTGCTCCTTTGAGAGCAAAGGTTTGAGGCTTTAAAGAGCCAGTTCGTAATAACGAGTTTCTCTCCCAGCTTTGGCCAAGCCTCCGTGAGCTTGTGTCCCATGTCCATGGTAAAATTAAAATTCTGTACAGGAGTTACAGTAGGACTTACACGTATAGTCTTTGCTGTCTAAAAAAATTACTTAATCTGAATGGCTTTTGCTTACTAGTGATTTACGTAGTAATACACACAGACTTGCACATAGCTGCACCATGTACCTTAGCAGGCCCAGGGGAGGCGGTCATGTAACTGGCTGCTACAGCATTTGGGGCCAGGGAAGGGATAGACAGTCCCTACCATGCAATGATCCCAACAGGAGAGAGCAAATGGCTGCAAAAGGGAAGAAAAATACCAGACAACATTAGGACATTAGCGAGCTCATCATGTTGTGACCTAGGCGTTGCAGGAAAGGATGTGAATCTTGTCACTGCCAAGTGATACAGGATAGTCAAGTATTCCAGGGCTCCTGAGTAGTACCACACAAGCTCTATCTCTGCAAACACAAGCAAAAATTCATGTACTTTACAAAGCTACAGTAATGTTTACATAGAGCATAAGGACAGAAAGAGTTTAGCAGATGACTGAAGGCATCTAACAGTAAATTTAAACCTGTCATTAATGGAAAAAGAGACACTTGCACAGCATCTCCAGAGGAAGCGATCTGAAAAAGCAAGGAGGAAAAAGGCTACAGCTACTGGAGCAAATGTTCCTCAGCATCAGTTATCAATCTCATTGCATCCTTCTGTGCGAGAGTGTTCAGGAAGTGTTCCTGTTTTACTGAACAGGAGAAAGCAATGAAGACTTTTAAAATGGACACTTAAAGCAGTTATCCACATCCTTTGCAAGGTTGAGTATTTCAGGGTTCAATAGTTCTCTGCTACTTATTAAAATTGTCCAGCTCACCTGTAAACTTTTTTCTATTGCCCTTAGTAAGCATCAAGCCCACTTTAGAAGGAGATACCTGTCTCATACACATGGTCTGTTAATTAATTGCTTGACTAAAATTTTGGTCGGGCACATTTTCTGCCATCTGTCCAGTAGCTGTCTAAGAAGCTTAATAGTATTTTTGTTAGCAAAACAGGACCTCCAAATTTTCTTGGTGGTAGTTTGCATAGTGTAGTTGAATTACTTCACTTTATTAGGTATCATTTCACTTTCTAAACTTCCTACCTGATGTTAATCTCTGGAGATTTCCAGAGACTGTGAATGCAAAGGATTAGTCTGTGAAGATGAATGGTCTGTTGTTACCCACAGCAGGTTACGTGAGCATACCCACAGGTATGATTTTTGGTCAGAAAGAATTATTCACTGCATACCTCAGCCTCTCAGGGTGCTAGTGAAGTCTCATGGGGCTATCCTAAAAGCAGACCGTAAGAAGACAGTAGCTGTAGTAGGATATTGTATTTTCTTTTTGCTTACTGAAAGTATTGTCTCCCCTGGTGCTGAGTAAGAAAGTGTGTTATGCTTCTAATGTAACGATTCATTAATTTATTTGTGCTATAAAAAACATCATGTTGGTGTTGTTGAAGTGGCCTTTTAGCCTAAACCTAAGATATTACTAATATGATAAATAATTTGACCCAGTCTGGCAAGGACAGTGGTCACTTTGTGAGCATCACAAATAAATATATAAAATAAAATCAAGTGTAGCTGTTTCAACACTTAGATATTTTTAATTTCCTTCCTAGTCCTCATGTCTAGGGCTCAGACTTTTCTGGTATGTGCAGAATTTTTTAAACATTAAATTCTCCATTCAAATGCATCATAATTCTTAATAATGTTCTGGATACCTTGAACCATTATTTGCTTTTAAACAAGTTTTCAGCACAGATCGTGCTGCCTGCATTCGGTCCTCCAAATCTCCCATCCGACTGTCTAAATTATTTTAACTGACATAGTTTCTAATTTACTCTCTCCAGTTGAGAGAGCTCCCTGTAGCTTGTCTATTTTAGCATTTAATTGCTGTATACTCTCACAAATTAAATTCTGTAGTGATCCATTTTGCTCTGCCGGTGAAGCAGTGATCTTTTCATCTAAGCAAGATGGTGCTTGCAACTCAGCCGGCAGGGCTGGCATCCAGCGTCGGGAGAGGGGGAACTTTCCGATTTCCTCTCCTGCCGTGTGTGGTGGCTGGAGGGACCGTGGGGTTTGTGCCAGAGGACAGCTTTCCTTCAAAACGTTCTCCATTTAATTCTGAAGCAAAAGGAAAGTGAAATCCTCAAAACTTGTTCCTCTCAATGGGTTTTTATAGCTAGAAAAATTGCTTCGTCTAATTATTTTATGCCCAAGTATGCAGAAGAACGCTCCTCTTTAAAATCTGCATATCTTTGTGGGCTTTTTAGCATTCGCTTTTATAAAACGTGAAAAGGCAGCCTCTAAAAATATGATGCTGTACGTCTTCCTTTTCTGGGAGAAAGATAGTCAAAACTCATTGTTTCTTTTGACAAAATAACAATATCCAATTAGGAAACTTGTTGTCTTCCCCAGTTAGGTCTTTTTTGGATAATGTTTGTTTATATATTTCTATTAGGGAGGGAGAGGGACCATTTAGTATCTAAATAATTAAGAAGTATAGTACTTTTTGATCTAGTTTCTGCTGAATGGAAATATTTTACTGTGTTTTCTCAATATGTGTGTGGAGGACAGTTGAGTCTCAGGGAATTAAAGACTGCGGTGCAGCAGGGGTTGAAGGTCTGTATAGGCAAGCTGAGTTCAGGTATGGAGAGGTAAAATATATTCTACTGTTTTCTGTGGACGGACTCTTTCCCCAGCCCAAATAACCCAGAGGAATGTACCCCATGAACAAAATTTGTCCAAGATTTTGATTCTGTGTGACTCTAGAAATGTAAAGCTAGTTTAACAGAAAATGCAAAGCTGTTTCTTATTTATTTGTGCTTCTTATATTAACCTTGAAGAAGACTTACCAGGCAGTTGGCAATTACAGGACACAAGGTCATTAAAAATACATTTTTAAGGAAAGAAGGATGCATTAAATTTGCATTATTGCATTATTTGGGTCTCCTTTAAACTAAGAGTCTGAGTTCAAACCTTTCATATGGAGGTGTTAATCTTTTTACTTGCTTCATTCAGAAGAGAGTTGGGCACTGTTTGATAGTAGGATGTGACCGTCTGTCATCTGTGATCATCATCATCTGAGTAAAAATGGGCTGTTTGTTTTGCATGCATGGTACAGATTATCTGGTCTCAGTTCCTTTATTAAAGTATTTTAGTCCTTTGCCATGAAAGGTCTGCTTTAGTAGGGAAAAGTGGGGATGATTCCTAGAAAAGGCTAGTGCATTCTAGCTTTGCGTCACATTATTCTCCTTGTAGAAAAAGATCAGGCTATGTGGATCCTTTGCATCAGGCAGATCTTTATGTAAGGGTGGCACTTACTATGTAGTAACTTTTGAGATGTCTGACACCACTTGGAGCCATGAATATTGTGGAAGAGAATGATGTGAGGTTGCAGTATTGAAAAGACAGACATTTGTGTGGTAAGTGAGTCTTGTCCTGTAGCTGTGACCGTAAATCAAGGTTCATTGGTTTCATTTGAACTGATTGCTGTTTGGCCAGTGTTAATTTGCCCTTCTCTCCCCCAAAATTTGTAATATGATGGTAGTTTGAGAGCTTGTGGAAGTAACTTAAAATGCTGTAGAGGGATAGTTTTGGGAACTGCTCCTTGAAAACCCATCTATAGCTATTTAAATCCCTGCTTGCAGTGTATGTCTGTGTATGTACTATAGGTCTTCTGGCTTTGACAGAGCTCAGTGCAGGGTGCTCCCACGCAGTGAGAGCTCATTCCAGCCTGGCTCTGCACTACTTGCAGCTATGTGGCTTCTGATTAACTTGAAAAAGAACAGGATTTTGTCTCTCTCTGGGATAGGTTCCAGCTGACTTGCATGTTGCATTCATATATCCTCGCTAGCTCCTAAACCATGTGTCCTGATGCCATGTTAAAGGCCAGAAGTTGGTTAGAAACAGCCACATCAGTAATGGCACCAGCAAGTTGCACCTCTGCTGGTATCTGAGATGACAATGTTTTTCAAGTCTGTACAAACACATACAGTGTGCTTAGAAATTGGGAACTACCTAAATTCATTACTACTAATACTCTTCTATACTAAAAAGGAATGCAACTTCTATTAATGTATGTGGTATTGCTTGCTCTGCATATTTCGTTGTTTGAATTCAGAATTCGAAGTACTCCAGGTTATTAGGAAGTCTTTATTTTCTATATTCATTTTTCTTTTGCTAGCTTTGAGCGCGCACTCTCTCTCTCCCTCCCGATTTTTAGTATTTTGCCAGATTTCCTAAAGTACCAGGATACACAAGTGTCAACCAGCTGGTCGGCATAGTGCAGAGCCAGGCACGCGCCACATCCTGCCACCTCCCCAGCTGCGAACAGCTGATACAGCTTGGTGCAGTGCACAGATAGGGTTATTTCACCCAAAATATGGTGTATGCTAGGGACATTTCAAGGGACTAAGGGGAGTAGGAGGAGGAGTGTGTCAAGGGGGATGGAGCCGCTTGCGAGAGAAAGGCATAAAAGTTTAGAATACAAAAGCAGAAATTCCCCAGCACAGCAGAGTATTCTGGAGAAGTATTGCTATATGTTTGCATGTGGTTTTCACTCTTCTTTAAGTAAATTATAATGATCGCTTTGTCAACGATATGCTTTGTAAATAATATACAGGTTTCTCAGAGCTTTTGGTTGGCCCAGCACAGCCATTATTCTGTTATTCAAGAAGATAGGCTTCAGTAGTTTCTGCTAACATACCAACTAGTTCTTTTTAAATCATTTATTGGTGTTTTCTAAAAGAATTCCTTTCTTTCTGGTATGCTGCTTCTCTTGCTAGAACTATACAGTAGCAAACATGAAACAACAACAAAAGATTGTTAACCAGTATTCCACGTATTATCTTATGAACCAAAGAGTGCCCATTCTCAAACACGGTAGTATGTTTGAGCTGGAAGATACCCTAGAGGTTATTTATGTTTCACCCATATTGTAGGTTATCTTCTATCTTTCCATAATATTCAAAATATCGTAATTGATTTTATTTGCATAATGCATTGTCTTTCTTTAGAAAGTAAAGAGTTTCCAAATTACTGTTATTTTACAGAATGAACTCCATCTTGATAGTTAAGTGTGGTAACGTATTTTGTCACCTCTCTATTATCACATGGATTGTTTCCCTCTTGTGATTTCAAAATTGACTTTTCCATGCACCCTTTCACAAAACGTGATGTGGCAACTCTGGCAGTCACATATATGTGAAACACCTGGAGGGATAATTGAGCCTTATGCATTTTAAACTTTGATTATATAGTTAAAATCAGAGAAGTTGAGCAATTAAGATTTGCACTGGGATTCCTTCTTTACCTTCCACAAAACTCCATGTGCTCATATGAGACACAAGTAACACCAGATCAGACTTTAACTATTAAATGGATGTTATATATGTAGTAGCTTACCAAAGCCTGCTTCTGTTTGAAATAACTCATTCCAGCCTACTGCTGAAGCTGTTCCTGTATACACTACTCATAGGTATTTCTCTTGGATTATTTTGTCTCTGCTGATTAAAAATGATTTATTCTGCACAAAAATTTCTCTGTGGTTCTGGGGTAGCTCAGATTGTATTATACAAAGCATGTAGGGTTTTTTTGAAGAAAATGTTACAGCCTTCGTAAGAAGTGGTTATTAGCATGTTCTGACATTTAAAAACAATTTTTTAAAAGTTGGTTGTATGTCAGAGTAGAAAACATAATATATCATGAAATCAGTCATGGACCTAAGCACCTTAAGAATATCCTTTTCAGGGGCAAAAAAAGAAGTTTCTCCTCTCTACTTGTATAGCTAAAACCATGTAAGGCCAAGCTTATAAAGCTTAAAAGGAGAAAACATTGCAACACTTCTAACACAATTTTCTGGGAGAGTAGGAGGATGTACTTAAACTCGCATGTTAAGGAAAATAAAACTTGTACGATCAGAGACTATTTTTGTTTGGGTTTTTTTCTTATTTTTTAATACGATAAATTTACAAATTTGGATTTTTATAGGCAGTTGGAACCTGAAAAGTCAACTTCTGTCTTTGGCCCACAAAAAGATTATGAAATTAATTCCTTTCTCAGAAAGACTGAACTTGATTGCCAAATATGTCTTATTATTCACAGCACCTCAGGATATTTAGTGCTAAGAGAATCTTCTTGCACATGGTTGGCTTCTCCCTTTGTACTGGCACACACCTGCCTGTGCTCTTGTCTCCCTCCTCTTCTATGCCAGCTACCCCTAGCAGATTTCACAAGGAATTGCTGATGGTGATCTTCACTGGGAGAACTTCACCTCTTCCTGATTCAGGTCTCTTATTCACTCTCTGATCTAGATAATCCGAAGCTGCAAATGGCAAGATGATCATTTTTACAATAAATAGATATTAAGTGAAAATGTAATTCCACATCATTCCAAAATTCTCCTGCCTTGGTGTCCACGACCAGCATTTGGATGCTTGCAAGTTTAATGCTCTGTCCTTCACTTCAGATTCACCATTGGGTTTGCTTTGCTTGTTCGCTTTGACTTTTTTAGTAAAATGACCTTGATAAAGACAACATGCACCTCAGTTGTGTTATCAGATAAGATGGTGTGTTTGTAACAAGAGAAAGTAGCTCTGCCCTCAAATACACCTTCTGTTTCTCGGAGTCACTGAAGCGTATTTGTGTTCCCTATGATACCTCGCAGGGACCTCGTGGGAGGTGTGTGCGTTGCTCTCGTAGCATAGGGTGTAACAGGTGAGCCAGCACTGAGAAGGCATTGGTAGCTGCACAAGGAAGTAATCTAAGTGTTAAATTGGGGATGTTTACAGCTGCAGGGAAGTGATTTTCATAGTCACTGCGAAGAATACATCAGAACACGGGCATGGTGTAGCTGATCAGAGGTTCATCTGGAAGGCTGCAAGCAAGTACCCATGTTCATGATTTGTTCCCTATGCCTGTTTCTCACTGGGTGTAGATATACCTGGTCTTCTTTCGGGTGTTTTCATTGATGAAGGGGAGTGAGGACAAGACAACAGACAGGCATCTTCTTTAAAAAGGAAAAAAAAATCTGAGCTTTTTTTTTAAAGGAAAACCTAATTGCATCATTTGGGAATAGTGAACAAATGAAGAGTCTTTCCACGTATCTGCGTTACGTTGCTAACTATCATTTCAGTAAGAATAACACTGGAGCCATAATATGGATTTTAAAACCAGCTAGGGTATAACTGGTTTTTGTCTGCAAGCATAAGCTTATCCCAACCAATTCGAAGAGTCAAGTCCAAAGTGTGACAAATGTTTTCTAGTCATTATAGCCCATGGGTGGAATATTTTCCTTTGGCCTGACTGCAGGTGAGGGCATATGCAAGTTAGAATCGTTGAGCCATCAAACAGTCCAGCCTGAAAGGGATCTGGAAAGATCGTCTGGAAATTCATGGGAACGGGAGCTTAGATGAGATTCTCTAGCACCCTGGCCAGTCGCATCTTGAAAACCTCCTGCAATGGGGACTCTACCACATCCCTAGGGAGGTTGTTCCAGGGATTGATTGTTCTCGCTGTAAAAAATGTCTTGTCTTATATTGACACCTCTCCGGTATATTGACACCTTATATTGAAACCTCTCCAGGTGCAACCTGTACCCAGTGCCCCTTGTCTTCTCCATGTGGCTCCAAGTTACTTTGTAATCTCTGGTTGCTCCTTTTCTTTTTGGCAGAAAAGCACATGCACCAGAATTGGCAAGTAGTTTTTACCATGCCAGTTGCATAAATGTTTGCACACCACATTATGTATGCCAGTTTTCTCTAAAGATACTTAAAAAAAGTAACTAGAAGAGGTTTAAGCAAACTTCCTTTCTATTCACCTTGACCACCATTTTCACACCATAATGTGAATATTGAAAATTTAGCTTTACGAAACAAGTTGCTGTTAAGATGCAAACTGCTTCCCTACATTTACCTGGTGAACACGCTAAAAAGAAGTGCCACGTCTCTTACGTTGCTTTCTGAACAGGCGCCGCAGTGAATCTTGCGTTTGGTATAATGAGTTGTAATGTTTAGTTATGCTAAAGGTACGGTGCAATAACAGATTATTGTTGTTCATATCTGTGTAATAATTGAAACTCCCTGATCATACTTTCCATTTTACACATTGTCAGAACCTTGGACCTTAATCTCACTCTTTGATTGACAGTCGTGGCCAGGGAAAGAGCACTCGTATTGTTTGTGATAGTCGCATCTGTTCAATTTGATTCAGTTGAGAGTATTTGCATATTCTTAAGTATTTCTTCTGAGAGGGCCTAAATCCTTCTCAAGTGTTTGATGCATTTTTGAAATTCATTCATAAGGTATCTACATGCACTAATAGTTCTGTATAATATTGCTGTGCATAATCTGACAGATAAGGCTAGTTTTTTAAACAAGGTATTCTTTGGGGATGACATATTACATTCTGACTTATTCTACTGGGCAGAAATGTCAAGTACTTTGAAAAAAGATGCTTGAATGTTTTGGTTGAATTAGTATTCTTTATTCAACACAAATTGTCAACTGCAGTAAAATGTAGTCTTATTGTGAGAACATTTTTCAAAAGAGTTAACAGCAGGGCTTTTTTGTTTTATTTTTGTTACTGGAGCTTTATTGCATATTCCTTTGATGCTGATGCTGATATTAGATGGAACAAGAGAGTAGATTCTTAGGTGCATTTTAGATTAATTTGTCTGAATTGTTAAACTGTGAGCACCACCTTTATTTTGAAATACAACTTAGGCTTTTATCATTCTCTTTCTTGCTTTTTATTTTTTTTCCCTTGCAAAATTTTTATCAATGTTTTTGGAAGCATTGTCAATCTTAATTTCAGAAACCTATCACTCCTAATAGTACATGTACAACACTAGTGAGAAGTACCATTGCTTTGAAAAATATTCAGGCATTATATTTGAGCATTGAACACAGATAGCAGTTCAACATATTAACTTGATGACCTCATACCGTTACGTAAAGAAATAGATTCGTAATTGAAACTGATATCTTCCATAGGTTGGAAGTCCTAGTCCAGGACTATCCAAGTTTGGACAAAACTAGTCCAGGTTGCTATCAGAAGAAATGGAGATATATTCCCGCTTGCTTAAACGGATGTGTGCTGTGGATGCTACTATAAGCTCAAGCCCTTAAAGACCGAGGTTCTCATATGGAAGACCACTAATCACAATGAATAACCTTTCTTTTTTTTTTTCCATTGCACTAAGCAGGTGTTCAAAGAGCTACCATTAGTGGCTGACCTAGTTTAAGAAATGGGTTTCTGTCTCTAGAAGGGACCATAGCAACCCCTGCTGCCTGCGTACTTGCAAAAAGAACAATGCAGATTTAATAAGTGTATGTTTTGTTTTATGCACACGAAGATTTTAGTGTAACAGCACCTTTTATGTTTGTTTTGGCTTTCCTTTGCTTTCAGGAATCTCCTTCTGGACGCAGAAAAGCGCTTGCCACCAGCAGCATCAACATGAAGCAATATGCAAGCCCCATGCCTACACAGACAGATGTCAAGTTAAAATTCAAGCCTTTGTCTAAGAAAGTGGTATCTGCCACACTACAGTTCTCTTTATCTTGTATTTTCCTGAGGGAAGGAAAAGCCACGTAAGTTGGGTTTTTTTGGGGGTTTTGTTTTTTTTTTTTTTAACCAGATAGCCTTTGTGTTGCTTTTCAAAGAATTCTTTGGATAAAGAGCTCTTTCTGTATAGAATGACAGAATTTAAGAATATCCTTCAGCATACCTATCATTCCTGCCATACTTGGTTTCTTAGCTGAGTAAAAGTCATTTCTTACTCTGTTTTTAGTCTTGTGTTCTTCAGAGACAAATGGTTTATCCTCTACCATTATAGACATTTTAAATAACAGCAGCTTAAAAATATCTACAGGTTTGAAATCAGCAGGAGTGTACGTTTGTGTGCATGTGTGTGTTCATCCAACAATGCCCTTAGCAGACTGAGAGGGAAATGTGAGAAGGAGAACTTATTTCTATTTCACCTATTTATATTTCACAAAGAATGAAAGAAGGACAAAGCCAATTGTCAGGTGAGAGAGGGTGGAGTCAGAAGTAAGATTGTGGATTGAACACAAGACCATTGTGTGAAAAGAGTTCAGTTGGGCACTGATTACCACTCCCCCTACTTACTCACCTGATTCTGTCCCTTATTTCAACAGCCTTTGGAAGGCAGAGGATACAGATTATTTTTGCAGATCCTATAACCTCTCCTGCAAATTCTGTCAGATTCACGATGTCAGATGTTAACAACTTCTTGTGGCTGGAGAATGGATCATTTGTCACCCATCCTGTTTTGCTTTTCCTTTCTGTCTCTAGAATATGGGAGTGAGAATCATAGAATTATAGTATCATTTAGGTTGGAAAAGACCTTTAAGATCGAGTCCAACCGTAAACCTAGCACTGCCAAGTCCACCACTAAACCATGTCCCTAAGCACCACATCTACCCATCTTTTAAATACCTCCAGGGATGGGGACTCAGCCACTTCCCTGGGCAGCCTGTTCCAGTGCCTGACTACCCTTTCGGTGATGAAATTTTTCCTAATATCCAACCTAAACCTCCCCTGGTGCAACTTGAGGCCGTTTCCTTTCATCCTATCCCTTGTTACTTGGGAGAAGAGACCAACCTCCACCTCGCTACAGCCTCCTTTCAGGTAGTTGTAGAGAGCGATAAGGTCTCCCCCGAGTCTCCTTTTCTCCAGGCTAAACAACCCCAGTTTCCTCAGTCGCTCCTCACAGGACTTGTGCTCCAGACCCTTCACCAGCTTCGTTGCCCTTCTCTGGACATGCTCCAGCACCTCGATGTCCTTCTTGTAGTGAGGGGCCCAAAACTGAGCACAGGACTCGAGGTGCGGCCTCACCAGCCGAGTACTGGGTGGCGATCACTTCCCTGGTCCTGCTGGCCGCACTATTCCTGATACAAATAGCAGAACAAAAAGGGGTAGATGGGGAAACTACTGCCCTAGAGGTTCTTTTACCTCTTTTTAAATTTCTTTTTCCCCCCAAGAGACTAACAGTTTACTTCTAGCTTTCAGTATTCTGAATGCACTTGTAGACATTGCCCGCTGCGATACAAGTGCCCCAGAACTGTTGCATGAACAGCTTTCCAGGCTGCCATGTTAAGGCATACATTTTGACACAAAAAGGCTTTTTGTCTGCATGCTTTGAAAGCCACAGATGCATTAATTACTATTAATTACTATTACTGTTTCCCTTCTCTGATTAACCTGTTGTGAACCAAATTTTGACCTGCCATATAAGAATGAGATTTTGAAGTATTTAGCTGTGGTTTAACATGGTATTGCAGCTGAAAATGGGAATGAAAAAGTCAGTATCTGATAACTACCTAATTTTTTTGGAACAACCAACATCCATGAACTATACAGTAAATCGCTATGCTAGGCTCTTAGTGCTTTTTGAGGCCATAATTTGTAAAAGCTGATCCATTTAGGATCACATATACCTTCTTCTCAGTGAAATTGATAGGTTTCAGACTGAGAACTGTAAGTCAAGTGGACTGTAAGTTAACAACAGGGCTTTAATATTGCCCTGAACCAGGGACTTGAAAAAAAAAAAATAAGCTGCTGTTTGTGAAAGCATTGATTTCCGGTATTTGTAAATAGAGATTGTCCTACTAGTCAAAATAAGAGGGAGAATTCAGATGTCACATACATGAACATGCAAGAAAAGGTAGCTAGGCCAAGGTTTATTTACATCTCTTACAAGCTGTAGTAGTTCCATAAAGTGAGATTTACTTTTAATTTTATTTTATGCACTTTATAAAGAAAATACTGCAGCCTGTTGCTGTGCAGTACCAAAAATCATCTTATTTCTGAAACACAGAAAAAAATATTATAAAATATGAATACAGAAAGGACAGTAAAAATAAAGAGTACTTTGGAGACCTTTTAATTTCTAAACTTTACACGAACAAGTGATTTACAAGATCTGAGTGCTAACTGCTCCCAGCTTTTTGTCTTCAGTGCATAAAAGAGCCTGGCCATCAATGCCACTATAGGGTGCTACATTTTCTCCCCTGTGCTTAAAGAGTTGATTTAACCTATTGGTTATCAAAACAGAAAGATGAAACCTTGAGAATTTTGCATGAACGGAAAGGTCTTTCTGACTTCTTGATAGGTACTTATTTTATGTTTATTAATACTTCTTATATTGTAGAAGTACTTAGTTGTCCTACGTAATCGCGGGTTCTGTAATGCTGATTACTTTGAATGCACAGAGTAGCAAATGATTGCCCCAAACAACTTCTGATTTTAACAACATGTTAAATCACTGAGTTTAATCCCATGTTTTAAGTGCCTCTGTGTTTCTGTGCAGATGTGAGGCATGATTAGTATGTCTTTTTTTATTCCTACAAGTGGTACCTTTAAAATAATTTGTATAGTTTTCTTGGCATTGTTAGGCCCAAAATCTGTGCATCTGGTTTTATCATGGTCAACTTCAAAGAATATAGAATAATTCAGGTTGGAAGGGACCTGTACAACCTCTCTGGGCAACCCATCCCACCGCTTGTTGATGACTGTTCCAACTTTTTTCTCACATCAGATCAGAATCTCTCTGGTTTCAATCTGTGTTCACTGTCTGTCATCCTCCTGCCTTGCACCACTGGCTTCTCAGCAACGTCCTCATAGGTGCTGGCAGGCTGCTGCTAGGTCCTCCCGAAGCCATCTCTTCTCCAGGCTCGACAAGTCCATTTCCCTCAGCCAGTCTTCGTAGGGCAAGTGCTCCAGCCCCCAGCTATCTCAGTGGCCCTCTGCTGACCTTGCTCCAGTTTATCAGCACCTTTTCCTGTACTGTGGGACCCAACACTGGGTGAAGTACCCTAGATGCATGCAGTCCAATGAACTCCAAGTAAATGGGGGTCATTACATCCCTCAGTCTGCTGCTTGTGGTCCTGCTTTAATGTGTCTCAGGATGCTGTTTGCCCCCTTTGGCTGCCAGGGCATGGTGCTGGCTCTCCTTGAGCTTGCTCACCACCAAGATCCCCAGACTGTTTTCAGCAGAGGTGCTTCCTAGCCAGGCAATGCCCAGTCTGTTTTATTGTAAGGAGCTAAAAAAAAAAATTGATTAACCATCTCTACTGAAATGGTTTTAAAAGAAAATGGGTAAGACTGCTGTTGCTTCAAGAATGGCATAAGGTACTTCAGAAATCTTTTTTTTTTTTTTTTTTAATGAAACAAATGTAGAATATCCATTTCTCTGAATCTTTGCCTGCTGTCATCTTTTCATCAAACATATATTTGATATGAAAGGTACAGTTATGTGAAAGAGATATATATATGAGATACAGTCAAATAAGAATTTAAATTGGCCGTTGCTATATAATGGGTTTTTATCTTGTTAATGAATTCAGATGTTTAGAAATGGGATTTTAATTTCTGCAACAGTGTCAGGAGTTCTGAATGAATGTAGTGATAGGTGTCACATGCAGCATATGGACAATAGGTCTGACCAAGCAATTCACTTCAACCAAAGAAGACCAGATAAGTGTTTACTAGCATTTCTGGGCTGGTTTAAAATTTTGAGAAGCAGTTGTTAAATTGGCTCTTAATGCACGGCAGGACTGTTTTTACCCTTTAGAATTTTGTTAGAAAGAAAACTTTCCCTTCAGAAATTAATATACATGAGTGTATTCATTTTGTTCTTTCACTATATTCAAGATCAGATCTGAGATCAGAGACCTCCCTGAAGAAAAGAAAGCATAAAAATATTTAAAGGATTTTTAATAATGCAGCAGTATCAGATGTGGTATTAACAGACTGCATTTTAATGCCTGGTTTGAAATTTGTTATTTAGGGATGAAGACATGCAAAGCCTGGCTAGTTTGATGAGTATGAAACAAGCTGATATTGGAAATCTAGATGATTTTGAGGAAGACAATGAAGAAGATGAAGAAAACAGAGTGAATCAAGAGGAAAAGGCTGCAAAAATTACAGGTTGGTTTTGTCACACAGATAGTAAAATAGAGTTCCCTTTGCTAATTGCCAGCATGTTCCATGGATTTTATCCTTATGCTATATTTGTATTTAATTTTAAACAATCCAAACCAAAACAAAATTAGGATATTTCGGTTGAAGAGGGACCCATCCATAACTCAACAAAGTTTAATATTTGTGAATTTAAGAGCATTGATGTGTGTGTGTGTGTCCTGTTTTTAGGAGAGAATACACTAAGTAGGTAGCATTTTAGGGAAGCAAAGAACCAGTGTGAACAGAGGAGTAAAAAGATGGAGGGAAGGGGTCAGCAAGCGAGAAGACAAGCGGAGGAGCTGAAGTGAAATAATGAAGACAGTTTGTGAGAATAACTGCGAAATGAGTTGTGCCATGGCTGGGTGCTGAGGTTCTGCTCAATAACATGGTAATTCCAGGCAGCATACTTCTGCCTTTTGGTTGGGGGTGTCTTGTGGAAATGAAATCAGGAGCCTGTTAAAGGACTTTAACAGAATTTGATAGCAAGGTTGTTTGAAGTGAGATAGCATAACCTGCATTTGAATTGCTTACTGGTGAAAATGCTTAGTGTGTCCAGGATAGCTGAACTAATTGATGCAAGTCAGCTCAGGATGTGATGATGTTAAATTGTTGGTGGAGATCATTATGTAGTACTGCTCCAGATGAGTTCTGCAGGACCTCTTAGTGTGAAAGAATCAGGAAAAGACAAATGAACTTCTGGTGCCAGCCTTCAAGCCTACCAGTGCTCTTTAAAAATGTCTGTTGAAATAATGGGATGCTTCCCTAAGGTGGGGAAGAGCATCCCAAGCAGAGAAGTGAATTGTCAAATATGTTCTTGAAAATCCTGAGGAAAGTTGGTTCGGTGTTACGAAACATTAGTTAAATCTCTTCTTTTTGAGCTTTCATTGCAATTGAAAGGTTCAGCCTGAAGCAGTTATTACTTAGTTATATTTAGTGTTGTGAAAGGATGCAAATATGTTTTCTCCATGCTTTACATATTTAATTAAAGATTTTGTACCCCAACTAAATCTCTACTTATGCTGTATGTGTCTGGCACAGACCAGATTGGAAAGTCCAGAATGAAATATTTGAGAGACAAAGATAATGTACTCTTGGTCAGGGAGTGGAGAAATACCGGTCTGGTCACACTGAAATCATTCTACAAGGTCTTCCTCTCCTTTACCAGTGTAACCAGAATTATTCAGGTGCATGTCAGAACACCAAACAAAACCTGACATATTCACCAGGGCATCTGATAATCACAGAGAAGACAAGGGCACATAAAGGAGAGTCTACATAAAGTCTATATAAACTATTGTGCAGACGTGTTTTATTAAGATACGCCTAGATAAAGCACTGAGGACTGCTATGGAAAACTCACGTGCAGGACAGTAGTTGAAAAGCAGCAGATCTTGCTCCTCAACTTTATTGATTTTGCAGCATTCAGCATCTAAACAAGCCAACAAATGATTCCTGAACAAGCAAAAAGCTGATGTAGATCAGTCTAGTCTGTCCACTGTCCTTCGGCTATGTAGTGAACATCCCTGGAGATAGATGGGGAGGGGTGAGCTGTCTGATGTGCAACACAAGGTCCTAGCTTGAGTTCTTTTAGAGGCATTTCAGCTGTTCCATCTCTTGTTGTAAAGGCCAAAATTATCTCTTCTAGGCAAACATTACAATACCTACTTGAAAGGCAGAAGCAATAAATTCTGAACTACACTATATCTGCTCCTTGTTCAGCCTGTTCTGATACTGTTTTCTAATGATACAAGATGGGAGGGTTGGGTTGGGTTTTTTGTAGATGCATCATTAAGGAAACCTGAGGGGGCAAAAGGTCAGCCTTGGACTTTTTCTTCTTGTGTTGGCTACAACAGCTGAGTTGCTTTGTTAGCCTGACTAACTTTGCCCTCATTAGACAAGGAGAGGGATGAGAGGGATGTTGAAGGAGAATGAGTGCGTGTAGTTTCCCAAGCAAATGGGAGAACATAAAACATAGGACAGTAAGTAAACATTAATAAATAAAATGTAAAGGATCTATTTCAACATGTGTTCAAGACTGATTTCATTGGCAGTTGGAGTGACTCCTGTAATAAATATAATGAATGGGAAAAACTAATAAAACACAAGGAGAAGAGCTGAGGAACCAAGGGAGAAAGAGGTAGGAATCATTGCAGAAAAACAGGAAGAAATATAGAAAGAAGGAAATTGAACAAAACTGATGTAATGAAGTACTCTCTTGAAAATTTCTTTCAAAAATAATTGTGTTCACAGAATCCCATAAAGTTAATTGAGGAAGTTATATAACCCTTTTGAAAGCTTGCTGCTCCCAACATTTTCTCATCTGTTGCTGTGTTAGGGTGTTGGCAGCCGAGCAAGCTGGAATGCCTTCACTGACTCAGAGTGCCCTGCGGCAAATCACTTTGCCTCAGTGTGCCTGTTTTCCCAACTGTAAAATGGGGATACTGGCTGTAACTCCTTCACAGGAGTGATGGGAGAATTACATGGTTAATGTTTGTAAGCGAGCTTTGAAAAAGTAAAGTGCAAGTAGTAAAGCAGAAGGGATTATTATCTTACTTCTGACTCAAGGTCTTCTCACAGAAACGTTGGATGACTTGATGACTGAAATGTTGTCATTCTCAAGCCACAGCTACAGGAGCTGCCGCAAATCTTTATCACAGACACTGTTCCTTTTTGCAACGTACAAAAGTTCATCAATTTTTTTACTGGGCCCAAAGTTACAGTTTTATAGATGAATAAATATATCCACCACTAGGAGAACAAGAGACCTGCTGAATGGGGCTGTAGATGGTGCAGGTGAGTTAGGAAATGCTGCTTCTCTTCCTTGATGTGTTGCCTAACCTTGGGTAAGTATCTGTGCCTCTGTTTCTTCAGCTATGAAATAAGTGGTGCAATACTGACCTGCCTCAAAAGCACTGTGGAATTTGGTGTGGTCACCATGCGAGCTGTTGCCATACAACTGACCTTAATATCAAACTGAAAGATGTTTTCCATTCAAAGCACCACTTTAATTTTAAAAAAATCTCCCTCCATCTCAGACTTTTCCCCTTCCTTCCCAATATTTCTTGTTTAAATTTTACATATGTAAAAGCTGTATCTCCACCTACCTGTTCTGTTTTATGTGAACTTGAAAATTATGTTTGTAGCCATGAAATAAGTTTCAAATATTTTGCTTCTACACTATTAATATAGATGAATTTAAACCGCCCAGAATTATCCTGTCCTTAGTCTTCATTTGAAGACAAGGCATCCTAGCGTACTTGAAGAAATGTGGCTCATAACTCACAAACTTAGGATAGTAATAAATACACTGCTTCTCTTAATGTTTTAATTGATACTTAAAGCCTCATACTGAAGTTAATTGTTGCCTCCTGCTCCATCTGCACAGGAGCACGATGGCTGTCCTGGCGCGCCACATGGACTCAGCAACGTGCCCATGTGCTACCTGTTGCAGGAGTCTGAATCCCAGTATACTTCAAGAGCAGGCTTTTGGAGAGCAGTATGTGTAACCCTTTCTTGCCATTTGCAAAACCATACCTCCCATGTCAACTTCTGATACCTTTAATCTTCTTTGTCAGTAGCACCGAGCTGCTTAAAAAAAAAAAAAAAAAAAAGAGCAAGAGAGAAGAATGAAAAAAAAAAACCCCAGTGATTTATATGACATACTTGTAGAACAAGCTAATATACGTTTGTAGATAATGAGATTTATAAAAGATAATATAGGACATAAATCTCCAACCTACCATTTCCACACTCCAAAATATGACATAAACCATTTAATATTGTAATGAGAAACATTGTAGTGCATACGAGTGTTTAGGTTGGCAGATGGGACCAGGTGATTCAGACCACATCAAAGAATTCCCTCTTTTTAAAGCTCTGAACTTAATTTGTTATTTTCTGACAATAAAAATAGAATTGTAATTGTTTTGGGTTTTTTTTTCACATGTTGGCATAATAAATTATAAATCATGTCAGCATCTCAGCCTGTTTTAAACTTATAATTCGTTTGTACTAGTGTTTTATAAGGTGAACTCTGTTTTATTTGAGTAGATCAAGGTATTTTCATTGTGTAGCTTGAGTCTTAAAAATTCCCAGAAGATAATATTATATTGTTCAGATCTCTAAGGTGCATATATGATTTTATACTCAGGAAGTGAAGAGTTTTGGGGCAATTTTGGTGTTACTTTTCAGGACAATAGTCTTGTTTGTTGGAGCTAAAAATAAGGAAGTGAGGATGGTGAAATTAACTCTGTGTAGATAGATATAAATGTAATCCCATCTAAGTAGATTTCTGCTTTAAGGTCAAGAACAGTTAGGAGGTGTGGTAAAGGGGAATTCTGCTGTGGCTTTGTCATGGTCAGCATAGATTTTGTCCAATAGATACTGGCAGAATAGATCATTTCACTTGGTAGTTTGCAGATTGGCGTATCTTCGCAAAGCAGCTTAAATTTGGAAAAGAAGTTTTTAACCACATGACCGAAATATTTTCAGGTTCTCAACTCTGCTTTTGGCTTCAGGTTATTTATGCTGTCTGTGAAGGCATGAAATTAAAAGTTGTGTCAGTGTGTCAGCTGGGGAAGGTGTTGCCCTGTGAAAAAGCCCGAGTCCCCTCTGCTGAAGAAGTTCTGGGTGGCTGTGGGCACCAACATGAGTTGGGACAGTCACAATACTACTCAGTTTTCACTTCAGTCCAATATCTTGCTCCTTGTAACTAGTTCCTAGAACGAAGATTACTGTAGGAGAGTCAGTGACAAACGTTTGCTTTCCCAAACAAAAGCCATATGAGAAAAAGTCAGGTTCAAAACCTGACTTTAGTGAACTAAAAGCGTTATGAAGAAGTAACTTCTTGTGTACACAAGAAATTGAAGTTTAAAAGAAATCCAAGAATGATTGGCATGAGAAGTGTGCAGTAAAGGCATCTACGTAGCTTTAACTTCACTGGTGACACCAGAAGACATCATCCGTTTATTTCATTGGGAAAAGACAGGAGATGAAAAAACCTGTCAGAGGGGCAATGATATTCAACAAACAGGATCACCTCTGCTGCACAGGTTTCTCCTGCCTGTTTGTCAGCTGAAAGGACGAGGAAGGCTTTCCCCTCTCCACAGAAACCTATGCTTGAGGTCTTTCAGAGATGCCCCAGGCTCAATCCCCATTACTACAGAAACTGCGTTTGTCAGATGCTGTGGAGAGGACTGCTTTAGTGGGGGATCAGAGGGAAATTTTTCCCCTTGGGGCAGAAGCCACTAAGACCTAGTTGGTTTTTGTTTCTTTCTTTCCTTCCAGAATTATGGAGGCATCAACGTCTTGGCTAGAATTAAACATTCATACATTTTAAAAATTATTAGTTCATGGCGATTCAGAGCTCTCCACTATGGATAGAAGGTGAAATAGGATTTTACCAAGCAGTAAGGTGTTACTTGCATAGCATTACAGTGGCAAATTCAACTAATATATATGTTCAGCATGCATTCTCATAGCACAATACTGGTCCTATCTTTTAGAACTATTAAATAAATTCAACTTGTTGTAGGTCAGAATTTAATGGTGACTGATTGTAAATGTTAAGTAATCAGAGTGTGTGTGTATAAATAAATAAACTATATAAAATGCATGTGTATGTATTCATTTTCTGTAGCCTTAAGGGTTTGGGAGGGAGGTAAATTGTTCTGGGGCTGGTTTGTGTTGATTGACAATGGTTTAAAATTCAGATTTTCTTCATGAGCAGGAAAAGTTTTTAAATTATATCTAATGCATCTAAGTTTTGAACTGATGTGTGTACTCATCCTCGTAAAACTAATTACTGTTGCTAACACCAGGAATCCAGCAAGGTTTTGTTTATGTCTCTTAACTGGGTTTCCTGTTAAATTATCACTGAAACACCGACACAGGTGCTTTACTGTAGGTATATCATTGTAAGGACTCGTTCTAAATGTATTCTTTCAGTTAACTCTGAGTGTTTTCTCTTTTACCCTCTCTCTCCCTCACTCACTCACTCTCTTTCTAGTAACAGTGTTAGTTCCACTTCTGTGTCATTAAATGCCCTTGCCTTACATTTGTCTTGACTGGCTTCTATTTACAGAAATTGTAAACCAGTTGAATGCTCTGAGCAGCTTAGATGAAGATCAAGATGACTGCATAAAGCGAGCAAATATGCCTTCAGCTAAATCAGCCAGTTCCTCTGAAGGTCTATGAGCTTTCCTCCTTTCTTTCTGTTTCTGATTGTCTGTATTTACTGTGACCTGTTACCTTTTGACTCCTGCTTGTATTTGGCTGTCAGTTTTATCTCTGTGCTTCCACCCAGCATGACTCTCAGTAATTTGTAGTGCTTCCAACAGGTAACAACACTACAGAGAAAGAGCCTACGTCCTCTACAGCTCTGTTGTCATCTGATAATGAACAAGAAAGAAAAAAATTACAAAAAAACCCCTCAGACTCCAAGCCTAAAACATTAGTTGTGCAGTCAATAACACTTGACCTCTCTAACTTGAGAAAATGTCCCCTCTCTGATTTTACGTGCATGTTACATCCAAAACTTAAAATTTCCTGCCGATAGTTAACGTGTATGTGAACAACCGAAAAGAAATTGCTGTAGTTAGCTAGTCAGATGTTCTGCAACATTTATTTAATGAAGATAATAGAAGGTTTTCTTAGTAGTCATTTCTGTTATGTAATGTTGTGATCAGCGAAGAGAAGTTTAATTCATTTCACTATTTTTTTTTCCTCCTTTGTTGGTGTACTACTGAAGTGCATTAGCTTAGTTGTGCAATTCGTGCCATACCCTGGTGCAGTGTTTCGAGGGACTGTTGGTACGGGGTGTTTTTGAGCTTGAAATATGTTAGATGAACAGTTTGTGTCAATATTAAAAGAATATTCCAACCTGTTTTTAGAGCTTATCAATAAGCTTAATTTTCTGGACGAAGAGGAGCAAGACCTGGCCAACTCCAGTATGAACCCTTTTGGTGATCCTGACACAGCAGAATTAAATCCATTTGGAGACCCTGATGTAGAAGGTAATAGATTTTTATTACATAATTCATTGTTAATTGCAAATGCTTAATGAAACATGATTTTTTTTTTTGTAAGGCTACAAATGAAAAATGTTATTTTGATTAAGTACAATTATTGCATGAAGTACTGAGGTAGCAATAGCAGTGACCCAGTTGTCACTGGAAAATTAATTTATCCTTTGAGTCACATCCTTATGTGTATTTGCCACTGGGGGCTACCAGCAAAGAGTTGAACTAAGACTTTTAGACCTTTAGGTGTGTTACTAGTACTCACCTCATCTGGTATAAATGAGCAACACATACTATCAAGCGCCTCTGTTCCACATGGCTGCTGGTTTATATCAGAACTTCCTTTACTGCAATCTTCACTGCATCACAGCTATCCTTCGTTAGCACAATCCTCATTATTATAATTTAATTGTATCTCTTTCATTCTTCTTTTTTTTGCTTTTATGGCTTCCTCATTTAAGCCTTCTAGCATCCCGTCTTACACCATGTGGTAGGTGTTAATCCCCTTTCCAGACTGACATGCCCGTTCTTGTTCTGTTTGAGTGAGAAATACAACCTCTGTAAGTTTTTAATCTGATAAGGCTTGAGGCATAAGGCCAGAAAGGAGCACCAAGACAGCAGGCATCTCTGCTGTCCTTAACTCCATGTCCAGATATGCAGGCTTCCATCTGCTGCCATCAAAAAAAAAAAAAAAAAAAGGGTATATGACTTTCTTAGTTTGCAGCTGCTTGAAATGCCAATCCATAGTTAATTCCCAAGTTTGAAGCTGTACTCAGCCTTTCCTGTTCAAAGCTCCAAGACTTTTCTTCCCACAGAAAATAGCAAGGAGCATTTGCCACCTTTGACCAAACCCCAGGAGCCACTCTGTAGTGGCTGTGGAAAAGAACCACACTGACCAGGGGCAGCCCAGGGTACAACCATGGGATTTCTAATGCCAGGTCGAATGAGGATGCATTTCTGAGCTGCAGTTTCTACCTGTGGTTACTCTCTTTCTCTGGACAAGCTCAATGTTTACTCACAACGTGGCTTTTGTGCTGTCTGAGTCCACAGAGGCCAATGTGGGTGGTGATCTAAGTCCTGTCATACTTTGGCTGTTGTGTAGTCTCACAGCTTGTATTTCTCAAACAGGGACACTGCACTATCAGAAGATAGTATTTGGCCATTGAAGCCATAAAGCCACTATCCCAGGCCCCTTCTCCCTCCTATAAAGTTGTCACGTGTTTCTAGAGCTGCAGAAGTGAGTTGCTTCAGCTTTGTAGCTACCAGTATATATGGCTTAGGTTCTGGTGTCTCGATCTTTGGCTTCATTTCATCTGTTCCTCGGCTGTGAATTCCCTTAGGATCATGGAAGGAGGCAGAATAACCAGGGATAAAAAACACCTATTCTCATCCATATAGTTGCCCATACACAACTTGCTCTAAGTTGTGTATGCTCTAAGACAGCCTATATTCCGTTCTTCCTTCTCTGCTCTAGAAAGAAGAGCTCCCTTCTCCCTGGAGAGAACTGTACAAGTCCCATCCTATGTAAACTGCTGTTTTCCAAACCCAGCTTTTCTTTCCTTTCCAGAGGGAACCTGCACTGGCAGAAGGCAGCAGGTCTTCTGACCACAAAATATGGGGACTAAGAATCGATTCCTTCTCATCTCAGGGACAGGGAGTTATAAACTGGTGGTGTTTCTTAGTGCTGGAGTAGCTTAACACCTCATGTCAAGTTCCCTATGAGCAGCCTGCAGCCAAGGCTCCAGCCTGCTTATGTTCCCAAAAGACTCCCAATATATGAGGCATGTTTTTTCAGTCAATTCTGGTGCCTTTGGTGGCATCTAGCCTTTACTGCCATCCTCAGTCACAGTCATGACACTTCTCCGTTCCTCTGGGTCTGTTCTGTGTACTTGGACAGTCTCAGGGCTCAGACTGTTGGGTCCACAAAGAAGTCCCATCTATATGGCTGTGGGCAGCAATGCTGAGCTGTTGGGTGTGTGTGTACCAAATATTCCTCCCACACATTGTCGCCATCATCCAGCAGTCAATGTACAACAACATGACAGTGATTTTGATAAACAGGGTGTCACTGGATTCTTCCTACTGTGTCATAAGGTGTTTTTTATTTGGGAGGGATGGAGCTTCTGTCAGGTTCGTGTGACAGGAGTATGTCTGCCTGGAGCACTGAACCAAGTGGAAGATCTAGACATTTCAGGCTGTCAGACAAAGAGTGGGACATCTGGTGTGGCATTTTTAAAGCTTTTACTTTACGATTAGTGGCTCCCCAGGAATTCTTCTAGTCACCTCAGACATCTCTGAGAAGTGTTGGCTCATCTGCTCCAGAGGTGTCTTCTCCCTATAATGGGCACTGGTTGTGTTCATCTTCCCTTGCTTGGCCTTCTTGACATGTGTCTTTCCTCCAGTCCTCTTCCCTCACAGAAAGTTGAGGAGGAAAAAAAGGTGCTGAGACAAATTAGTTAAGACAGTTCTGGTCTTCAGCAACAACAGGAATCTGCTATGTATGTCTGTGGCTAATTGGATCAGTACCTCTACATGGGGTGCACCTAGACCTTACCATTTTAGGGAGATTTCCCTTTCTACATTTTGAAGCTACACAATATTGAGTCTGTTCTTACCCTGTCGCTCTACTGCAGAATGCTGCCCTGTTTGTTTCCCATTTGGCTGCAGGTATATTCCCTCATGGTTTAGGACATTTCTTCTACTCTGAGATCTCAGTGGAACTTTCATTGCTGCCATCTGTTTTTAGGAAGCTCTTTGAGACTATGCCTGTTTGTTTGCTTTTGTGTCCTTAAGTGAATGTGACCTTTTTGGTGGCCACCCCAGGAGCTTGGGAGCATGACAGAGGTTCAGGAGTTTAAGGCAGACTTTCTCCTACAGGCTTAAAGAGTCACATTACCTGTTTCACTTGTCTTGTGATCTGCTTAAATCAAGAGATTAACCTTTTATGCGTGCTGGGATGAAGTATTTTTCTGCTTGCTACATGTTAGTCTGCTTTATCTTTTTATCTGGACAAGGCAAAATGTTGAATTTACTTTGTTCAGAGTCTTTCCGTAGAATTTGTTACTTAATTTCCCCAAGATGTGAAGAGCAGCCATCTGGAGCCTCCTTTCCTGAGTACTTTGCCATCAGACGCTAGGAGGCATGATGTGCCATTTGGCAGAGATATTCTAGGGATATTCCTAACAAGCCCGTAACCTGTGGTGCTTAGTGAGAGAGTGCTTAGAGCCACCCAGGGTATGAATATGTATGTATTGACAATCACTCCAAGAGAAAGGAGGATTACTTGCCAGTAGATACTTGTTTCCTAGACAGATATTTCTTGTACCTGTTCACAAACCAGCTACTTTCCCTCTATCTTCCTGATCCCATAATCACCTAACCCTAGGAATGCAGGGTGGAGAGAAACTAAAGGCAGGAGTGCTCCCAGCATCCATGTGCACACTGTGGGTGCAGTGCATGACAGAGGGTCATCAGCAAGCTGTCTCTGGATGCTGCTGTGGTTTAAAAAGTCCTTAGTGTAAATGATCTTATAAGCACAGTGGAGTGAATGTGCATATGAACAACTTGCCTCAAAAAAATCTTCAGCTGTGTTTCTTGGTTGACATGTCAAATTGAGGCTTATTCCCTCTGTATCTAGTAGGTCAGCTAACATTAGAAATCTGGAAAATCAGAAATAATCTCTTTGAACAGTATATCTCTACAGCTTTATACTAGACAATATGTAGGTGATCGTATGAAGACTGCCTTTTGGATTGTCTTCTAGTCACGTTACAACAGAACTCTAAATTCAGTTAGTTTTTGTGCAAAATATTTTACCTGGGGAAGTCAACATATACAACAAATGCCAACAGAAAACAACAACACACTTTCGGTGCTCCAGATATTTTTTTAATGAGGTGGAGAATGCAAATTTTGAAGTTGTATGTGTCCAATACAAGTTTCCTGCAATACGCCTGAGACACGAGAGTAACTATTTGCTGGCACTGCCTCCCCCTTTCGTTTAAAACAGCATTTACTTTACCAAAGTGTTTCTTTACCTTGTGTGTAGTCTTCTGAGCTCCCTGCAGCATGTATTACACTGCAAATGAAAACAGTGCTACAATGCAGTACCAAACCCCAGAATCCTTCTAGGATAGTCCTAAGGAGAGCAGTACAAGAACCAATATAGAGGAAAACGTCCCTTCTCCTTATATTTCTTAATGAAATGTAATGTGTTGCCGGTATTAATAAAAGTAATAGAAAATCATCAGTGCCATAGGGATGCCAGTCATCATGCTTTCTAGAAGTACTGGGAAGTTAGATTTTTATTCTGTGCTGTTTTTTACGCTGCTCACATCACCATTGTGACTGTGTGCCTGCCAGTAGTGCAGTAAATGGCATAACTAAGTATCTTTCACATGTGGCTTGTTCTTTCATCCTCTGCCAAGGGGAAAGTGGTATGTGTAATGTTTTGGTGGGGGTTTTGTTTGGTTTTAAGGGATGTGTCACAATATGTTTGTGTTACAAAAGGCAAGTGGGTTGAAGGGCAGGGTGATTTTTGGAGATCCTCTGGGAACTAGAAGGCTGATTGTGCAGATAGGTAGTGCCAGAGTGATTACTATGATGAGCAGTCTTTCTCAGTGGAGTCAGGGCAGGTAATGTTTCCAGAATCTGGCACAAGAGCAGCTGGTGCTTCTGCTGTAGTAATACTTCTACCTCTCCTCTCGTCACTCCTACCCCTGTGGCTTTATTACTTAACCATGCAAAATTATTGTGCGTTTGACCCTTGGAGTGCCAAACTGCAAGCGTCTCTTTCTTTCTATTTTTTTTTGTATATCAGTGTAGAGAACTGCAATTAAAAAAATTGGTTCCAGTAGAAGCTGGAGTCCTGTGTTTTCAGCTGTGATTAATGATTGGGGCGAAGCAGGGGAATCTGTGTTGATTCCTTAGTGTAAAATCAGCTTGGAGAGGGAAATAAGCCCCTTTTAAGCTGTTGTATGTTCAGCCATGCAAAATGCACTTCCCAACACCATTAGGTCCGTTAAAAAATACGAGTGTCTTTGTTACAGAGAAGGTAACAGCGGCTGCAGCTTTAAGAGCAGCATTGTTGAGTCACTGTCTTAGCAATTTAATTTGTTATAGAGAGGCTCACGAAGTGATGACTAACACTTGACATAAAAACTAGTCCTAAATGGTTTCTGAGACCCCTGAGACCCAGGGAAATAGCCTGGTTGGGTTCAGGTGGGGACCCTCCCTCCTGTGGGGACATTGAAGGAAACAGAGGCGGAAAAAAAAAATAGTATCTTGGATGACATGAGGAGAGAGAATGAGCAACCAAGTTAGTGGGTTCTAGTTGAGCCCCCACAAAATTCTGCCTATAAAAGTTACTTGAAAACGATACTTGTAGAAGCTCTTTTAATTTTAGCTTGTGTGTAGGATTTTGTGAAATCTTTTAATTAATAATGAGCCAGAGGTCTCTGAGTGCTGATCTGCAATGCTCTGCATCTAAGGCCAAACCTGTAGTTACTGTTGATCCAATGAACAAGAGAAAGAGTTTTGTCCTAGTTAGGGTTACAGCACTTGATTCATAGTGTTGAAATATGAAGAACTGCAAAAAAAGTTTGCATCGCCCCTTAAAATTATCAGATTTAAACAAGCATTTAACTCGTCATTTCCAGGAGACACTTAAAAGCAAATGAAAAATAAAAGCTTACAGTGTAGTTTTAAGAGATTGTTTCCCTGAATGTTTTTAACTTTGGGAAATATTACTGGCATTCCTTCTAGTAATATTTGTTTGAATACTGCTTGTTGAGTTATCAGTAAGTTTTGCTCAGATATGATAATGTGTATTTATCAACAGATTCATGTGCAGGTGCAGTGATCTATCATGTGGAGTTTCAGAAGCAGGTTTTCATAGCTGTGCACTCTCTTGATAAAATATTTTAAGATTTGAGTGAAGTTTAAAGTAGCAAAAATTTTGGTTAAAACATCATCAAGAAGTTGCACAATTTGAACAAGACATACATCAGTTATTTTTCTGCATTTCATTAGGTTACTTCTGCTTTTTGTATGAAACTGTCTTTTGAGGGCAGATCTCAAAAGCGTTTCTGCTTGTTCATCAAATCACTAAATGCATGGTTAACATTTCAGTAGTATTCTGACTACCATGAGCTTCCAGTCACACATATCTATGCAGTAAGGGTGGGATTTGGCTCACCTGATTTTAGACATTAACAGTTTGAACATATACCTGTAAGCTTTGACTGTAAAGGGTCTAGCTCAGCTGCAGATACCCACACTGAGGACATCTCAGGGCAAGCAGGGTGAAGCTTTTCCTTGCCATGACCACCTGCACTGGACACTAGAGTGATGTAAGTAGGCCAGTGTAAAACCTCTTTTCCAGTTTTAGCTTAAAATAAATGAAAAAAAAGAATTTAAAATGCTGGGCTCTGCTCTGATGTGTTTCATCTGTAATGCTGTCAAAGGATTCTTGCTTGATTTGATCATATTTGTGTTTTTAAGAACTTCTGCCTTGAATGATTTCCTTTTCCTTGTCAGTTAAACTCTAGACCTTCAATATTATTTTATTGTGACTTTCCCTGAAACATCTTTCTTTATAAGGTTGCAGGCTTATGAACAAATCACGTGTAAACTAGGGTGTGAGCTTAATACACATCACGTACTGTGCAGTAACTACCCTTTCTCCCAGGATAAGTGCCCAGTAGTTTATTCCCTTTTATTAAGGGATAAGCATGTTGTATTTACTTGTGGGTAGGAGCGAACACATACACTACAGCTGACATACTGCAAATGCACACCCTGATTTATCCTGCAGTAGTTTGTCTAGATGTCCATCTCCTAAGGCACAGCTGAAATGTTGCTTTATGACATTCAGGTGAGGCTTAACCAGTTTAAACAGTAACAGAACCTCTTTTTTAGGTTTAGCTAAGACTATTATTGCAACCTTGATTATTTGGTTTTTTTACTGTTAGTCATGAGGATTTTGATTAATTCTTTTTAGAACACATTTTGATAGTGTAAAGACTGACCATTAAGCATAATAATGACTCACTGTGATCTCACTTTACCTTCATCTCATCCCATTTCAGTGCAGTGTCTGGTTTATACTTCTCAGTCTTTTTTACTCTAGTTTTTGACTTGAAACAGTGTTAGCTGCGTTCTGAAATTGAAGTTAAATATAAAAACTTATGAGATACATAAGAGGTAGATGTGTACTGTATATGTTGCTTCTTTAATGCTAAGTTGGACCAGGTTGCTGAGGGACTAAGAAACTGCAAACCTCACCTGGAATTAAAGGAATTTTTAAAATTGATTTTCTGAATAATCACCATAGCAAAATCCCACAGGCACAAGCACTGTGTGTAGTCATAAGTGTGTCTACCAGTTAAAACCTACAGCATTGCCTGGCAAATTTTATTTTGTTTCACCCAGCTGAAGTCACTCTCAATCTCAGATGAGTGATTTATCTCCTGAGGGTCCACATTGGGCTTAAGTAAGATTTTGATTAATTTATTCTGTTATTCCAGCCATACGCATTTGATTTCTATTTTCTGACCGTAGAGAAATGATCCATCACTTCAGAAACAGGCCCTTAGAAATAGTGTAGAAGACAATATGATAACATAGTCTTTGAGGTTCAAATGTGAAGAACCAAGAAAAGCAGCACTAGAAATGTGAGGTTTTTCCTAAAATGAAATCTTTCCAGTCCCTGGTAGGTTTCAGTTGTTCTGAGAAGGACTAAAGCCTTTCCTGCTCCAAGCCTTTGCCCTGGTCTAATGACTGGTGACCACTCCAATGCATAGATGGGTGAAGCTGCTACCTGCATCTGGGGACCATATTCCTGTCCAACTAGGAGAGGCACTTGTTCAAACTGTAGATTATAGTCAGTCACACCACATGGGGTAGGGCTTTCTGTCACCTTGGGCTGTGCTGGTGGCTGGGGACAGGGTGAACTGGAAGTTTACTGGCAGAGTAGAGAGCACTCACATTTTCTAGCAATTCACCAGGATTAGCAACTTCAGTACATCATCCATCCAAAACCTAGTAACGACAACGCTGTTTCTTTCGCTGCCCCTTCCCTTTGTTAGTTGTGTGACTAGTGCTTTTGTCGTCCCGAATATTTGTTTAGTGACAAACACACTTGGAACTCAATCTTTTTATTTTTTAGAGCTTTGCTACAAATAACTGAGAGTTTTTCTTTTAAAGCTAAAAGGTATGCTTTATTCAATTTAGTGGTTGAGTCCCTGTCCCTGGAGGTATTTAAAAGACGTGTAGATGTGGTGCTTAGGGACATGGTTTAGTGGCGGACTTGGCAGTGCTAGGCTAACGGTTGGACTTGATGATCTTAAAGGTCTTTTCCAACCTAAACGATTCTATGATTCTGTGATCTGAAAAAGAAACACTTTTCGTTAAGAATAATGTGGGAGTGGTTACTGAAAATCAGGTTTTAATGACACTACATTGAAGATCCTATTTGCATAGATTTTGAAAATATATCAAATCCAATATTGAACTGAGCTTCTGATCATCTGGTGCTGCGGGAAGAGTAAGATTAGCACTACTAAGTGTCTTTGTAAGAAATGTTGTATTGCTGTATGGGGATTTGTATTATTCAATATCCAGCAGCCATTCACTTTTGTGTAATGTTCTTTCTGTAGTGTCTGTTACTCCAAAGAACTGCATGCAGCTCCAGGTTGCTAATAACTTTTTGTTGTACAGCCCAAATAATAGATGAGTAATTTGATTATCTGTCTCTTTAGGGTTAATTTAAATTCATTTTTACTGTGAGACTAGGTATTGTTACCAGGAACAGTTAGCAGTGAAAATATGTATGTTTTGAAATGTAATTACTGGTCATACCTAATAACTGATTTTTAGTTCAGTCACTTTAAGAAATGAAAAGACCGCCTACTTACTATCACCATTTTTAATATCCAGTAAAAGTAATTTTATTCCAAAATACAGGATATCTTTTTTCTTTATTAAAAGCTCAAATAAATAATTAAGAACATTTTGTTAGGATACAGATTGGCTAATAGCTTGGGAAAACGTTTTAAAAATCTGTTGCAATACCATTTATATGACAAATAAGAAAATTAATAACTAATTAGGTTGAAAGAGCTTCAGTAAGTGAGAAAATGAAACCTATTCAATATACTCTAGATGAAATGACCATTTGAAAGACCTATTTTTGAATAAACAAGGTTACTCTGTAAATAAATAAAGCATGAAAATTCATCTAAGGCTAGGACTTTGTTTTGAGAGTTAAGAAGCAGACCTTATCATAAGCCTTCAAAATATAAAGATCTGATAAAATTGTTTCAATTTTTTTAATGTTAAATCTGTTTAATGATTTTTTGTTATTTGGTAGAACCAGACCCTGAAATAGCTTCATCTTCAAAGCCAGAAGAAAGTTTCTATGCTGACAATTACAATCCCTTCAAGGACGAAGATGCCCCAGAGTACTTGAACCCATTTGATGAGCCAGATCCTGAGCCTGAAACGTTTGTAACTGTAAGAGATTCTCCTCCACAACCTGCAAAAAGGAAAAATGTCAGACCGGTGGATATGAGCAAATACCTCTATGCAGATACCTCTAAAGCTGAAGAGGAAGAGCTAGATGAGTAAGTATGATTCTTCATCTTTCAGCAGCTTTGGAAGCATTAGTGGGATCCCTGGCTTAATCTTGAGGTGTATTGGGTTCAACCATGGTGATCCTTAATCACCTCCTTAGGACAGACTGATCCTTAGGCAGCTCAGCAGCAGGAAATACCATACCCCCAAGTCATGCTATTCAGCTGAACATGATCAGTTAGGAAACTTTTCTTTGCCTCATTGATAACAAATTACTTGATAAGGAACAAGTCTGTGTACCTTTTTGGCACTTCATGCCCTGACAATTGCAAATGAGCCAAAAATTAAGGAGCAGCAGAGCTTGGTCCTTCCTGTCCTTTTTGCCATTATTTTTACTACATAAAATAATAATTTTTGTTAATGATAATGGAGAGTTTGTATTATATTGGTGCAGTATGTAAAAAGGAAGAGTGTTTTGCAGTCTGCATAGCACATTTTTGAGAGTCTCATAAAACTGAATCTCTATATGGGAAAGATAATACCATATGTCCTTTCTTAGGTTGTTTCTTTTATCATAACCACACATTAAACTTTTATAAACTCACACTGACTGCCTTGTGTTATAGTATAGAAACCTAACAAGGAGTGAGAGCTTTTGGCAATAGCTGTGCAGCTTGGGACGTTTGATGGTCCTTGTTTGTGGTCATTAGTCACCAACCATGCTACTCATGAGACAGTTTATGGTGTTTACGTGCGAGCAATTTTACAGGCAACAACTATAATTAGCATTTAGTTTTACATTATTTAATGAGATTTATCATGGCATGACATTTGCATTGCTTTCATATTTAATATTAATACAGGTGTCATATCATCATCTTTATATTTCTCTGTTTATAGCTGTGTTCTAGGAAATTGAAGGATTCCCATGCACTCTAATAGAAATGTATAAAGGACCCTGCAGGGTTTTTTCCTTTTAAAGCTCTGTGGCCATGGATTTGTTATTGTTGTTGTTTTTTCTGTGGGGAAAAAAAAAAAAAAAAGGGGCATGTCTGTGCCAGCTCCATTCATCAGGGCACTGCCTGAACAAACAGCACTGGCTGCTGTGTCTTCAGAGCACAGTCTGATCACACTGTTGACAGTCACACCAGGCATCCCTGATCATTCACTGATCACCAGAATCTGCAGGGAGGAAAAATATGTATACTTTATATCCGCAAAGATATGGGTATAGAGGATGGCAAAGACTGAGGAGAAGAGCAGAAAGAGCAAAAGCTGCATGGATGGGCAAGTGAAGAATTTCCTCTGTTTTTTTCACCCTAAGCAAACCTGTGCCAAATGGGCTTGCAGCAGTGTTGTAACAGGCAGCCTTGTTTTTTCTGTGTACTGGACTGTAAATTTCTCTAGCCCTTTGTTTACAACAGCTGCCTTCTTATTTTAATCACCCCATTTGCTTTATTCCTTTTTTTCTTTTTTCAAGGATAAAAATAAACTCCCCATAGGTGGATTCTACTTGAAGATAAATCTGATCTCTGTTTTCATTATAAAAGCAATGTCCCACGGAAAGATGGAAGGATAAGGAGTCAAAAAGCACTGTAAAATAGTTTTGTGTGTCTTTTACATAAGTTTTTTTTTATGTCCTGCCCCCCAAAGTAGCTTCCTCTTCACATTTTCCTCCCAGGGTACAGGAGCGCCATGTCATTGAAAAAGATGTGGAGACCGTTTGTTAAATGTATTGGGTAGAAGTGCGGCAAGGAGAACCTTAGAATCTTTATACTGAAACACGCTGGAGGAATAAGTGTAATAATAAAACTCCAGTCTAGGAATGCAGGACTTGTGATACTAACTCACACCTACAAGCACTATTATGCCTTACCTCATGTCATTAGTTTTCAAATAGTTCAGCAGAAAGTTTCTGCTAAGGTATGGTACGGTGAGTATCAAAGGAAAGATTTTCATGGGCAGCGCCAGTTGGTAGTTTTTGAGTGCTCTAAATCATGAGGGTTTATGTCCAGATGTGTATTGTTTGTTATCTAATGTGAATATTGATGCTTTTATTATCTACATAAGTGGCTAATCTTCTTCCAAATCCTATTAAAGTCTAAGGTTCAGTGTCAATTTGTGGCAGAGGGTTCCACAAAAACCCAAGATCTTATATGAAATGTGTTTCCTTTTATTGATTGTAAATGAGTTACCTTTCCAATCCCATACCCTATCTCTTCTGCTGGCTTATCAAAACAGCAATTGGATTTATCTGCCATAAACAGTTGCTGTGTTGTGTATCTCTAGCATGTTCACCATTACTTGTCACTTGTCTGAGTTAAATGGTGCTAACTTTTTCAATCTCTCTTCATACAGAAGTCTCTTCATCTCTCTAATCATTTTCACCGCACGTCTCTGGACCCTGTTATTTCTTCTGCTATTTATCTATTTTAAGATGTGTTGACTTGGCCTGAGCAGTGTATTCAAGACAAGGCTGAACAACTGAGTCATGTCACGGCATTAGAAAACTTTGCATATTATTTTCAACCTCTCTCCTAACATCTTGTCTTTCAATTTCTTTTTTTGTTTTGTTTTGAGTAGTTTTTAATCATCTTTGACTACTGCTGGTCTGTTGCTTTCCCCAGAAGTGGTTTTGAACCTGATAGATGGAAGGCATGAGAAATAGAAGGCTCCTGAAAGACATTGACTGTCGCTCAGGAAATACAATGTATTTTTATCCCTGCATCTTAAACGTTTCATTGGAGTTCACTTAATGCACCACTTGGCATTTTCCTCTTGTATTTTGTGTGAAATGCAATGATGTGTCGTGGAAACATGGACACATCAGTTAGCGTCAGGACCCTTGTCCCACTCCACTCTGGCGGATCCCTAGTTCTGATTCTGGCCTCAGAGCTTACACAAAGTGCCCCAAGAGCTGAACTCTGACTCCAGTTTTGTAACAGACTCTCGCTGTAATCTTGGAAAAGGTACTTGAACTCACTGCACCTCTGTGAAGGATTTACCTTAGGTAATTGACTTAATTGAAATATTTCACTAATGGTTGTGAAGATAACATACGATTTCACAACACACCTAAGCAAAGCATAGGCACAAGCATAAGCATAATGAGGCGTTGCATGGTAGAGAGGGACTTAGATGATCCAGTACGTACATTCTGCTGTAAAACTACACTCTCAAAATATACTTCCTCTGGCTAAATTCTCATAACTAGGTAGAGCTAAGGAACCCATTTTCCTTTTGTTAGTTTGGGAATTTGAATGTTAGTGTAAAATTCTGCTTTTGCCTTTTTGAATTTTATACATTAAAATCAAAATGGTAGGTGGCTACCTGTTAATAAAGGACAGCACACCTTGCTAAGTTAAGTTTAATTATTTGAAAATAGCATAGCTCACAACTACTTAAAGTATAATGCTTTCAACCTTAGTACTTCTGATTGGTAATACTGCCCGATCTTTTAACCCTGCCACATTGACAGCTTTGTTTTTCTTCCTCAATAAAATGTTAATTTTTTTTTCAGTTAACCAGTAACGCTGGTCAAAATAATTTTTAAATTGGTCAGAATAAAACTTGCTTTCAGATATTCTTTGGCTCTGTGGCTTCTTATCTCATTAATCATTGCATGGCTTAGAATAATGCTGTCTAATTGGAAACAGTATCGAGTCGCCATCTATTGAAGCTGCCTGTTGCACAAGAAGCCACAAGCCACCACACTGCCAGTGACAGCTTAATGCCAGGTAGTTTGTCAGGTTTGGTTTTTTTAATTTTTGTGGTGGACAGTCTAGTATCTGTTTAGGCAAATCATATTGTGTGGATCAATTAAATATCTTCACAGAAGCAAAAAGTATGGGATCTGACCTCAGAAAAGTGCCTTAATATTTTTCAGCTAAGGCTTTTTTCAGCCACACTTTTCCTATGCTTAGTTTCTTGTATAGCCATGTGGAAGCCATTGGACCAAACTCTGCTACATATATCAGACCCCCATGACCTCAAAATTTATAGCCTCTTTGGGCAAGAACTGGTTTTTTTTCTATATTAATATTTCAAAAATCTTTCTCAATATTTTTAAGACCCGTTAAAAGGGGTGCAGAGGGGAAGGTGGAAAGTAGTGTGTGTGTGTGTGTGTACTGCCCGTACTATGACCAAAATGTGAGGGTTTAGTCTGACTTTCAAGCAAGTTCTTCTCTAGGAAAAAAAGGCAGTCACTTGTCTCCTTATAGTACTTCCTTCTGGTGGGTGCAGTAGGGTACAATTCTTCAAGATTACGCATGCAGCGCAGACAATTCTGGAGCATAAAAATTCAAAAGGTGGTTCTTCCAAACTTTTTTACTCTCATCGGTAAGGTGTTTTCCTTTTTTTTCCTCGCACCAAATTTATTTTAACACCTTATGAATACACCTTTCTAATTCCAAGTACGCAGAGGTAAATTACTTTCCTGCCAAACATACTATGTCTGTTGGCTGTTCAGAAGGCTAACTTGTTGAACTAAAGAAAACCATGTGCTCTCCTGTAGAATGCATTGTTCTTCAGCCTTTACCTCTTTTATCTTCATTTTCACCTCCCTTTGAACTTTCTGGTGTCTGAAGACAGCTGAGCTGGGCTGTCAGCTAAATTAGAGCTACTGACAGCTAGGTGCATTCTCCACTCCAGCCTGAATACCCTCCTTTTTCTACTGCCTCCCGTGGAAAACACCCATCCATTTCTATTTAACTCGTTATTTTGATGTTGCCTTTATTTTTGATTGCACTGGTGGCTTTGTGCTTGATGAGCAGCAAAGTGGGAACACCTGAAAGTTGCCTTCAGTCACACGATGAGTTATTTTAGTGTTAGTCTTTCCTTTTGCTTCAGTATCTGGATTTAGATCTCTTTCTCTATAACAAGCAGCGGCAGATTCTCAGAAAGGTCTGGAGATTTTATGCCTGGTCTTCACTTACGTGCTTCAGTAAACTTTGCCTTTCAGAAGTAGACTTATTTTCTGTGGTGTGGATTATCAGTTGCTTGCTTTTTCTCAGTGAAAAGAGGATGATGGTAAACTGCATTAAAATAAATTCTAAAAATCAGTCCATGAGACTGAAAGATATTTTCATGCTAAAAGTACACAAAACTGAGAAAAATTTGGTGTGGTGTGAAAGGAAACTGGATGAACAGTTGGTTTATTGCTTGTGCCCAAATTTTGCTGTTGTGGTTGTTTAAAAACAGTGTGTACTAGCTCATGACTCTTACCCTGAGAGGAAATTTATAAGTGGATCTAGCTAGGTAGGCTCTTGTCTAATGCTGTGTGCATTATTGTTTCCATCTAGAGTTGAATTCAAGGGACTGAGGTTATTTGTTGTGATTAGTTACACTTTATATAACTGTATGTAGATAGATCTTCGGGAATTGCAGTGGCTTAGTTACATAAACATAGTTTGAGATATATGATAAATATATCTTGCAGGGAAAGTATGGATTAGAAAGGAATGAATTAACGTGGCAGTTTCCATCCAGTTTTGGATTGCAAAATATGAAAAGCAAAGATTATCAATAAAATAATCCAGTGCAAAGAAGGTTCCCGTAAGTATCCTTAGCAGGATACAAAATTGCTGTTTTTTCTAAGTGCGTAGTAGAAGCCATTATTTGATGTATTATTGATTTGTACTTGATGTATCAAACTAATAGATAAAATTTGGAAATGCTGTGGAAGTATTTCCTTAGGGTGGAACAAATGCGGAGCTGGAACATGAACACCAGAGTTAAGAAGAATAATTCTTTGGACTGCATCCACTTGGTGGAAGATGTTTACTGGGTTTCTTAAACGAGGTTTAGTTATAAAAAGCACTTTCAAAATAGGCAGATGATGGCTACTGGTATCTGTAGAGAGGTGTACACAAGTCAGCTGTGGTTTTCTTACACTGTTCTCTTATCCAAGGAGTGTTCTTGAAACGATGTGGTGCTTGTATGCTGCAGAGTTTAAAATACACTCGATGTGGATTGTGTACCTATGGAGGCCAAAATTTTCAGACTTGGACAGCCAAGAGTGAGGCCTCTAAAGCCATGTTGAAGCATGTGTGTAAAAGTGGCCTAATTCTTAACTCTGTTCTGATGAAGCATTCTTAATTCAAATATTAAACAGCCAGCAACTTCACTTAAATTTGTTGGTATTGAGCTTGTCTGTGAATCAGATCACTCTTTGACAGATAGCTAAGTATAATTGAAGAGTTAGCTTTATGTAATTGATAAAACTTCTGTAATTTAGAGGACTTTATAAAATTTATGAAAATCCTAACCTAATGCAGTTTTAACTGTTGTAATTCACTTTTCAGTCATATGAAAAAGTAGTATCTAAAAGCACATGAAGGCAAAACATATTCTTATGTGGGATAATAAAAGCATTTTAGTCACTGGCTTCTCAAAACAGGTCTTATTTTTGGTTTTAATTCCAAGGAGATATATGTTTCCCTTCTTTTAATTAGATCAAATCCATTTTATGAACCAAAATCAAGCCCTGCTTTAATTAAAGTTGCTCCGCTGCAAGAACCAGAAAAGAAGATGAAAAGAAAGGCTCCTGAACCACCAAACCTCTTGCCAAAGACAGAGACAGGCGTGAGTGACAACATGTCAGCTATTCCTGCATCGAGGGAGCTTTCTTCTTCTCCTAAGGTAGGGGTTTTTTATACCAAAATTTTGTCTTTGTTATTAACAGTACCTTTATGTGTATTGTAGACATCCTATTTATTTCTGCAGGCCATCTTAAAAGCTTTGCTTATACTTAATAAGGTGTTGGCTCATCTCTGTTCACTTGCTGGTTCATAGAGAGAGAGCAGCAGTAGGAGCTTGTATTTTTTCTTTAAGGATTTAATGACAGCAACTGCAGTTTCAAAGAAAAGAGTCTTCTAGTAACAAATTATAGAATTATAGAATCATTTAGGTTGGAAAAGACCTTTAAGATCATTGAGTCCAACCATAATTGAATAAATTGTCCAACTCTGCTGAGAATACCGATTTTAGGTTTTAATTCTTATTCTAATGGAGTCCCTTTCATTTGCAATTCCACATTTCATGTTACGATTCAATTCAATGTTACAGGACAGCTGGATATGCCATCGAGAAGGGAGAAAATCATGTTGAACAATACTTTGTCTTGATCTATTGTCATGCTGCTAAGCCTTGCCCCTGTTGAAGAGTCTGACTCCACATTTCTGTTATAAATCTGGGTTTTAAGAGCTTAGTACTGGATACTGTTTATTTGTATTGGGATTTATATATGTCCAATTCCATAGGTATGTCAAAGTAATTTTAAAAAAAAAAAAGACAGTCTACTTTAAATCAGATTAACTGTTTATTAGGAACGTCCAGACTAAGCATACTTATATATGCACATACATCTGTGTTTGTCAAGGGAAAATATGAGTTAACTTCTGTTGAAGTGGGCAATGTGCGGTGTAGGTGTTCTAGGATTACAACAGCTAACTTCTGTTGGTGTGAATTTAAACTCCAGTGTTTCAGCAGTTAGCACCACTTGTGCTTTTTCAAACAAAATAAGCATTTAATAGTTAATGGGCCCTTCTTAAAAATGAATTTGATACGTGCTGACTGCTTGTTTTGAAGGGTAGGAAGATGAGGACAGAAGGCTTCCCTTCCAGCACTTCTCTCCCAATTTATGTATATTATCATCTGTTTTGCCTCGTATTGGAGCTGCTGTACTTTAAGAATTGGATGAAACTACTTGTCATACCTATCATTTCATTGCTTAATTACTCATCCAGATTGCTGACATGTCCTTGTCCCCCAGGCGCTGATCTTGCTGTCATTTTACCACTCAGTCAGGGTAAAGAGTATGAGACCAAAAATCTAATCTGTGTCTGCTCAGAGCAAAACAAAACAACATAGTAAGGCCACAAGCACAATTCACAAGTTGCTCTTAATATGCAAAACCACAACCAGGGAAATATTAAATGAGAGCATAGCAGTTTTATAATGTGCTGAGATGGGGTTCGATCCTGTTGGCTGGAGTTCCTGTATGAAAAATATTGCACGTTATTTGATTTCTGGTGGAGTCTGGCCCTCGGGTCAAAGCAAAGTGGCCAAAGTAAAGCATTTTGGTACTACCAGGCAGAGAAGAGACATCTGTGGAGGAGATTTTATCAGCTCACTTGATGGAGGTTGTGCCCCCATTGCTCATTGTTTGAGAGGCTTTTTTACAGGTCTGCATCCAAGGAAATACATCTCTCTGCTTTATCATTGTGCTGAAATAATGTATTACTGCTGGGTTCGCTGTCGTTGTTGTTGTCTACCCCAGACTAAGTTTTAGATTGTATGAAAGCTGGAATTGATTAAGAAAAGATACAGGACTGAAATCGCTGAGAAGACCGTGTTGTTATGAACACAGTCAGGTAGTTCCTACTCTTATGCAGGGTATCAGTTCCCAAATATTTTGGTGCCTGCTTGCTTGCAGCCCACCTCTTTGCCACTGATGCTGAGGCACAGCTGAGATCAGCAAAGGTCCAAGTACTGAAACTTTGATATTCATTAGGGCCATGGGGAAATGGAGCTGTATGCTGGCCTTCTCTGGTACAGAAAGCTTTAAATTTTTTACAGGATTCTGGAGGATACAAGACCATTAGGGAAGGCTCCAAAGCAGATGCGGTGTCGTGGTTTATTATATTACAGCTAGAGTGGAAAGTTTCGCTGACTAGGTGTGTTAAAATATTGTACGGTCACTTGCAATTCAGAAAGCTTTCTGTAAGCACAGTCTTTTTTCTGTGCTTGAATTGTTTTGCTCTAAGGTGAAAAGAAAATTAAACAATTTCCTCACACCATAGTACAAAATAGTGCCCAGGTAGGACTTGGACTGTTGGCACAAATAACTTGTTTGTTTATTACTCAATAATAGTGACAATGTTTAGCAACTCTGAAAAAACTCCCATCAAAAGGTATAGGCACTATGCAAACATGAACTTAGCGCACGCCCTTAGGTAGGGGGAATAGTCCCATGGAGGTAAACTTAGGTAAAGGGACGTTAAATAATGTATCTTACTCAGTGTTTTGTCCAAGTTTGCTGTGCACAGAAAGCCTCTGCTACAACTCTGACCAGAACCTAAGTGTCCTGACATGTTCAATTCCCTGTCTTGGTTGTTTTCATAGGAAACGGCTGCAGAGCAGAAATGCTAATCTTTAGATTACACAAACACAGCATTAATATTAGAACTTTAGAGTTTAAGGAAAAGGACTCCAAAAATGCTTCTGCAAATCTTTGACAGAGTATTTGGAGCTCATTTTTCATTCACATGCTAATGGTGGTCCTCACATTTGCTGAACAGAAAAAATACAAATGCTGCTATTAACATCTATATGTCAGCAAGTTTATTAGGTGGAAATTGCTCCTGAAAGATTGTTTGACACATGACAGATTCCTGCTCAAGATACAGGTTCCAAATACTTCAAATTATGTTACCCTATGAAAAAAACATTTAGATGTTGAAAACAGTGATGAAGTTCCTAGGAATTTAAATCCAAATTTAAAAATAGGGCAAGAAAGGTTGATATTTTCCAAGTATACACCCAAAAATCAAATCCCTAGGGTACGGCTGGACACCAGAATGGCTTCATTCAGTGTTCAGCTGCAATGAGCCTTCTGGCATTGGCATCCAGAGAATAGGAGCACTTCCACAGAAGTGCAATTGTGTTTGCTGTTGAAACATCATAGCCTGAATCCAGCGTTTTACCATTACCCAAGTAGTGGTGGAAGGTGTTTCTTGCCTGAGGGATATCTGTCTTCCCACACATGATTTTTGTGTGTGTGTGTGTGTGTGCATATTTTCTTAATTTCTAACAGCAGTGTCTGCAGTAATGAAAGAGAAGAATAAAGCAATGAATTTTTAGCAGTCAGCAGTCTTGGACATGTCTCATTTGAGAACAGACTTAAGCTAATGCATTTAAGTGAATTGCAAAAGGCCTTCTTTTAAGAGAGTTCTATGGTTTTTTAACAGCTGACTACTATTTCTAGATTTTCCTGGAATCATATCCACAATTACTTACCCCTGTTACTCCTGACACCACAAAAATCAAACTCCTTCTAGTTCCTTTGTTCAGAGATGTATGTTGTACCAGATAATCCTGCGTAAAAGTTTCATGTAAAACTAGGCAGAAAGTTCCAGAAAGCATCTTCTGATCTGGTGGTATCTAGCATCATGCCTGGTATCCCCAGGATAAAGAGGGTACTCCAGGGTGGAGTCATGAGTTGGTATCAACTTTTGAGATCTCAGTGACCAGTGAAGATAGACTATGAGACTAATACATAGACATCAACTTTAATAGCCATGAAAATGGTAGAACTAGAGTCTGAAGCAAAGACTAGATCTCACTGGGAGACCGACATAAAAACTTACTGCCCAGACAGTTACACATGATCGTTGGTAAGAAAGACAAGTGATGATACCAAATATGGACAGTATTTAACTTTTATTTTTGTGTGGAAATGATTGTTCTCAACCATATGGTGTACATGTGCCTGAAGCAGTTACAAACGTAACAGTGTCTCTCACTACTGCAGGGCTTGCCTTTAGCCTCTTTCCTCGCCAAAGACATTGCCTCACTTGGTGTCCCCTTACCATTCCTTATCAAATTTCAGATGTGAGAAAAGAGTGGAAACAAGGCTGTTTCTGCCTGCTCCAAACTGAGGGTTTTAGTCTATGTGAGGTTGGCTGAGCTCATGAGCACTAGTGATTTAGAGTCTTGCCCCTTTCATATTAATTCTGCACAGGGGACACTTCTTTAGCTGCTGTAAGATCATCCCAGCTGCTGTCGTCTCTGTGGCCATTTCCAACATACCTCTGTCTGCGCATTGTTCACTTTGTTCATAGAGAGGTTGAGGTGGGAAGGGTCCTCTGGAGCTCATCTGGGCCAACCCCCCTGCTCAAGCAGGGCCACTTAGAGCAAGTTGCCCAGGACCATGTCCAGACAGCTTCTGAATATCTCCAATATTCACCTGATCTTTTTCAAATGTTGGCCTTGCACTGCTTCCCTGAGCAATCAGTTAGCTATAGTAGCAAACCCTTTCCAAGCCTTTTTAATGTCTTCGCTTTGAGCAGGCCCTTTTGATCACTCGGAGATCCCCATGTCACCTGTATTGGTGAGGAAGGGGCAGTTATCTGTCATAGGTAAGGCAGGGTCTAGCTCTCCATGAAGGGTCCAGCCAGCTCTTGGCCCCATAGTATTAGCTCAGTATTTGCCATATCTGGGTTTGGAGGAGTATCTTAATTCTCTCCTGTCTTCTTTCCATGTCTCCTCTAAACTAATCTAAGTCATCAGAGAGAGGTTAAAAATGCAAAGTCTGAAAGCCTGGAATTATCCCACAGTTAATCATCTCAAATGGCTTGAAGACTGTGGTGTGGTGGCTCTATTTAGGTGAGTCTGACAAACAAACTGCAGAGCTGTAATTCTCTTCAGTCATCAACCTGCTACAGTGCTGTCAACCCCAGCTGAAGCCTTGTTGGGCTTGTTACCATCATGCGTGTGTTACTGTTCTTGACATGGTTTGGGTAACCAGGTTCTGCCTTTCGCAGAGGTAATGGAGACTTCAAATTTCTTCCACTTGTTGTTGACTTTGTGGAAAAAAAATGAACAAAGTTCAGGCTCAAAAAATGGTATCAGACCAGTGCCTAGCATGCATATCAGTGACCATCATTGCTTTAGCTGATTAAAAAATGCACATACCAACTTCAACTGGCTGAAATCTCAGCCAGTCTCGATATCTCTTATCTTCCCTGCATTATGTTGAGTTTACTGGAAATAAGATCCAGGTATCAGTTCCAGAGTCAGCAACTGTGTCCTGTAGTAAAAAGCTGAAGTCATGTGTCTCTGCACAATCATGGATTTTATTGCTTTTGTGAGAATGAGGGGGCAGGAATGCTACTGCATTTGTGTGGGAGGTGAAGAATTATTTACTAGGGAATAGGAGGAAACAGATAATCACCCTCAACCATAGAGTTATTTTTAAGTGTTAAAAGAAAATAGCTCCTGCACTGGATTGGCATTACTCATTCACTCTCTGGAAGGATAGCATATGCCCTTCCCTTCAGGAAACCATTCTCAGAAAGGCTTTTCCTATTATGTAGTAGTTTCAGTTTGTTGCCAGACTGCAACCAAGGCCTGGACCTTGCTGATGGCTCATGATTCCATTGGGTTTCTGGATACTGCAGTTGCCATTAACCTACTGAAAGTCAACAGGTATGGTATGTTTGGTGGCTCCAGCTTGGTTTCACATCCTTTCTCCAGTCTTCAGGGTCTGGAAACCTGTGTTCATTAGACATATGCTTTACAGAGTGGCTACTTGCAGGTGCATTGGACTAGTTGTCAGCCTGGGCTTTGGTAGCTCACAGATATCTCCATCTCACAGCTTCCTACTGGGCTACCTGGAATGTCTCAGTAAATGAAACTCTTGCACTTCAGTCTTGGCAATAGGTGTTTCTCTGACAATACATGATTATGTGAACAGACGTGGAATTGATATCAGACCACAGGATGCTTTTTGAACCTGTCCTTGGTTTTTGAGTTGTACCTAGCAACTGATAAAAGTATATAGCACCAGTACAGGATGATAAGTAAGCTTAAGTCTGTCATATTAACGTATACGCCATTCTCACCTTTATGAAGGTCACAGTGTTGCTGATAGTCATGAAAGCATAGGCACTGATTTTGTTGCTTGTAGACAAGAGCTTGTGATGGCCTTTTACATTGGCAGAAAAGGAGAATACACATTCACATAACAGTTCAAAGCCAATAATAACATTTCTGTTTGTCACTGTCATTGGTTAAGCTCTCTCTTTCTTAAAGCAAAATGAATTGTTTTGCATGCCCAGTGATAATCTGCTCTCTCATGCCAGGCAAGCTAGCTGGTTTAAGCTCTAATGAAACATATTTACAGGAAACATGTAATAAGAAATACAGAATCCTATTTCTGCATGACATGCAATAACCCACCTCCATTCAGTATCCTTTGCAATCCGTTATGTATCTGCAATGCTTCTGTTTAGTGGAAGTTCAGTGGAAGAGTAGGGAAGTAACATTCAGTATAGTACTAGGCAAAACTTTCCAAGATCTCAGAGATGCTATAGTCTCCAGTTGCTCACTTTTTCCACTTCTATGTACCTCAGCATTATCAACCTTATATGACTGAACAGTAGGAAGATATCATCTTAAAACACAGATGCAGTAATGCAGCCAAGTGAGAAACGACATTAAACTTCAAACGGTAGATGAAGATCACACATTGTCTCTTGGTATCAAAAGTGTCTCAGTAGTCCATTCACATAAGGACTTCCTGGCTCTCTGGAACATTTTCTTTAATGATTTTGCTCCTTTCCAGCTTCACGTTAGCTGCAAAGGCATTGTGCAGCTCATTTGCATGAGATCTTTGTCACTTCCTATGCAGATAGATAGTTCATCAAGCCCAAGGAAGACTTGGGAGGTAGTGGACAGAATTTTAAGATATCTACTGTTATGAACTTGTGCAAAAAAGGCACTCCGAGAAAATCTGCCTTTGCGTACAGCCCTAAGACATTTTATCTTTTAATAGGAAGAAAGACAAGCCACACACATAATGTGAACAGAGAGATAGTGAGATAATCATATTGAAGCACAGACAATTCATTAAACTTGCAGCTTTTCAAGTGTTAAGTAATAAAAGAGGCCCCCTATTTTATACAATACTTAAGCAATTTCTTATTACTGTTTGCCTGAGTTTTAAATAGTGTTTATCAACTGGACTAGCCATGTGCTTTTTCTGTGTTCCTTACTGTTAACCTGTGTTCGGACATAAAGCAACCTCGTTAGAATACGTGCTAGAATAAGGAGTGAACTGTTCGCTTCCAAATGCAAGTGCAGTATTTTTCCATTTTGCTGAAGGTATGGGCTAAAGAGTATCTTCCTCTTTTCCTCAACTAATGCATGCTTCAGGGTTTGGATTTACTCCATTGCGTTCGGTCCCTATCCTGACTTCTCACGTTCCTGCCTTCCCTGCCCCACCTTGTGCCAGCGCCGACTGTGAGTTATGTGAGTACCAGGAGCACAACACTGACACAGGAACACCACAGGACAGTGCCTTTCAGTGGCAGCACAGTCATCATTCGGCTGGGAAATGTATTGTTAGTGTCTCGGCAGTATGCTGGTTTGGGGTATTTGTTGCTTGCAGCAGCTGCAGGTTCTAATGATCCAACAGTACTTAGGCTAGTGCTGCCAGGAAGCAGCCTGTTAAAATTGGAAATGCAGCCTTAGGAGAGTCTTCTAAATGTCTTTCATGGTTTAACTTTCCATCTGTTCACATTTGCAGCATAATATTTTTTTTTCAATTTCTTTAATCATCCAAGTTCCTACGTAGTAAATGTAGCTACTCTGTAGCTAGTCAGTATAAGGAAATTAAACTCTTATTCTCTCTTTTTACTGGTTTTGTGCAAGTGAAATGATTTGTTAATGAAGGGGCCGCTGTTTATGCAGATGGAAGTAAGGATGCAGTATGTCATTGCAAATTATCAGATAGCTAATTATTACAACTTCTAGGTACTGTTTCTTATATTTCTGTTTCATTGGTTCATTCCATTTTCATTGGAATGTTCACTAATTTCTCTGTAAATGGGAAAAGCATTTTATATACATGCACATGCATATACCAGTAATTTTTAAACTAAAATTATCTAATGTCTTATCTGTAGGCCATATTTGTTTAAAAAAAAAAAAAATACTGTTGAAGGCAGAGAATCTTAAAATTAGTACAGTCCCAGGATTTGAAACTCAACTGCAAGTGTGGGCTTCTAAAAAGTGACTTTTACAAAAGTACAAATTGCATCTTTCTAGGGAAAATGGGCATTCATTCCATGGTGGTTTTCAGTCTGCTTTTTGTCTTGGAACCATGGTGATTGGAGATGACTGCATCCCTCTCTAGCACTAAAACCAGGACAAACAATAGAACAAATACAAGTGCATATTGAGGAGAAAATTTAGTGTTTCAATAATACGCAGGAGCAGTAAGCAGTTTTATTGATTGCTTATGTGAGTAAGAGTTCCCAGGACTGGCCCTTAGTAAAATGGATCCTCTTTTGAGATTGAGTCACCCAATGGCCTCAGATAACCTTATTCCTAGAGATGTCTGGTTCTCTGCCTTGGCTATAAAAGAGCTTAGATAAGTTAGACTTGGCCAACTAATTGATAAGCATTTAAAGTTGGTGAGATTAATTGTCCCTGAATATTTTCAGACTCTTGTGTGTATGACCTAAAGAATAGACCCATGATTGGACAGGAAAAATGGGAAGATGTTGCAAAAGCTCTTTCTCCCTTCAACATGCAGGCATGACTGTGCATAGGAGACATGGATATAGAGTAGGAGCATTGATGGACAGAGTTATTCAGCAAAATGGAGATCCCTTGCTTTGCTCTACATATTTAATTAGAGATTTTGTAAAAACTGGCACAAGAAGTGGTGTGTAACATTTGATAACCTATCCACAAGCAGTCACAAAAGAGACCAGCAGAAGGGACAACTTCTTACTATCCATTAGGACCCAAAGGAGTAGGTCAGATACTGTGCGGAAGTGTTTGAGATTCATGCTTTTATGAGTAGGTTTTTGCCTATGAGTGATCTCCTTAGGCTACCAAAGTGATAAATTCTTTCTTAGTTGGACATTGCTTGTTTTGCCTGTGTGGTTTTACTGTAGCAGTTGTCAGTGTTAATAAGGTACCAGGTTTTGCAGCCTTTCTTGATTCCCTCCTTCTCCTTGCAGGTGGCTCTATGAATGTAAATTGGTGGAGGGTGGTGTCTGTTGTCTTCATATTATTCCCATGATTGGTGCAACAGGAGTCAGTTTTTAGACATCGACAGTGTAGATGAAACCAAGACCTTTGCTGTTCTATCTGCTGCTTTCTGCCATTCCGATTGAAGTATTTTGTGCCCATTTTCTAGCAACAAGCCAGTTGAACTACTGTCAAAAAGATTTAGGTGCTGTTCTATAGCCACAGTACCTCCAGGAGAGGTGCTTCCTTCAGAATTTGAGGTTTAAACCAGGTAAGTCAATAATTTACCCACATGTTCCTGTTGTGGGAGTTATGCACAGGTTTGGAGGCAGAACCTCCTTCCAGCCTGAGCCCCTTGCTTCTCACCTTATCTCATTTCAAAGCATGCGCAGCAAGAAGCAAGAGTGTTACCTAGATGGAAGCACATCATCACATGCAGGTCTTTCTGCAGAGCTCGTGACTCATGCAGCACTGTATGTATATATTGTTATGCAGGGAAGTAGTCCAGGTTGTGTGCTGCTTGAGACAAGGGCCAGCAGAAAGGCACTGCTTTTTCTGACAATTAAGCAACTGAATGCTGTCCAGGAGCAGTGAATATTATCCTTTCCTCTGTCATGAATTTGTTATGTGGTGCTAAGCTAATCTCTTGAACCAGATTTTGGACTGTGGTGGTTTAAGTTTCCACCTTGATGCAACCATGATAAATTAGCAGAGATAGCTCTGCTATCTATCTTGGCTTGACTCAAGCGCCATGCAGCGGAAAGAGAGCTGTTTCGTGGCACATGAAGTATCATAAAACAAGCAGTTCTCTGTAAGGTCAGGTCTTAGGTGGCTCAGATTGAGGACTCAAAAGCAATGGCTTCCGGTAATTTGGAGTTGGGTTTTTTGTGGACCTCACTTTTTCTTTGGTTAAATGGACTGCTAACTCACAAGGATGTCTGGAAGATTAAATGTTTAATCTTCTAGATTAAAATACCATGAAGATGAACACTGTAGAAGAGCCCTTTGATGAGATTAATGATACTGTGTTCAGTTCAAGGTCCAGGGAGTGTGCAGCAGATGAGGCATGAGGACAAACAACTAATAATTCAGAAAAATAGGAATACTGGGTAGTCCTATTCAGTGAGATTGTTCATTGAGTGCTCTCCATGAGGGAGAACTCTAGGGGAAGAAGTACACTCAAAGATTGTATCATAATGCAAATATACAAAGGGTACTAATTAACATCGAATATGTAACCATAATTTTGTAATATCCCAACTTCTGAACACTTGATTTGGCAACTTTAAGTGCTACTACTTAAGTGTTTCACTGTTTCTTCTTTAGATCCTTATTAGTAGTGGGGATGCAGATAACAGGTCTCCAGGGCTGTCCTAGAAAAATCTTTTTCATTGCAAATTAATATACATCATTCGCAGGATGATAAATGCTTGGATCCTTCTGCCATTTTCATAATTGCTCTTTAAGGTATTTCTGCATTATTGCTGCGGTGTAGCTCCTACTGAAATGGATGGAAACATTGTCAGTGCCTGCAGCAGTTCTGGGTTGCACCAGTTAGCACTTCTGCAAAATGTCTGGGCAAATAAGGTTTGGTAATTTAACCAGTGTTATGACATTCAAAGCCTCCCTTTTCATATTTTTATATTTCACTTACATTTACAAATTACAGTACTCAGATTTGTCGTCATAAAATTTTACTTCACTTCTTGTGGAAAAATATGCTCTTTAGGTGTGTAATGGCAGTATTTTTATATGCTTTATTTCATCTTGGAAGTTTGAAACTGTGCCCCGTTCTGTGAGAAGAACATCCATCTCTGGTGGAAACTGCAAAAGCCAACAGGCATAGAGGGTATTGTGTGACGAAGTAAAGGGGAATATTGTTGCTATGTGCCATTACAATGCCAGCACCATTGGATGTAGGCAAACTGTAACAAAAAAATACTCCATTCGTATTTTATTCAAAAAATGACACTAATACTAGAATTTCTTTAATGTTTCTCATGTAAATATATGTGATGCTTTATATAAACCTTTCAGTTGCCTTGAATGAAGTGCCCAACAGTCTGTCTTACCAACAAGTGCGAGGTTGGTGAAATAAGACGTATGTCCTGATCCAGGAACTGCTTCAGGGCTGCTGAGGTCAGAGGAGAGATGGCCTTTGGATGGTGGGAGTACCCCCGCTGCTTTTTCTGGGCTGTAGTGTCCTACGTGAGGAGGGGCATTGAATACTTTGAGTCCTAGAAGAGAGAGAGATGGGGAGAGCGAAAGCAGGGGATCTCCGGAGGGAGAGCAGGGAGTGTGAGCTGGGCTCTGCATTGACTTTGGGACAAGTGTTTTGTTGCACCCATTTCTGCGGGTGGACGCTGGTCTCCTCATGGAGGTGCCAAAGTTATTTGCCTGAAATCTGTCCTTTAAATATCCCTAAGGTGGATAAATGCAAGGAAGAAGTTAGGAGCTGCCCAGAGCATTAAAGTTTCTGGAGCGCTGCGGTTCCTAAATGTCAACGCTTTCATGGCACTGTTTAGATTCTCTCACAGAGGACAAGCCGGATTAGGCACAAACACCGCTGGTCAGGCGAGGCGGCTGTGGCCTGCTGAAGCGTTTGGAAAAAAAACACATTATGTTAGCTCAAAGTGAGATCTGGGCTAGCTTCTGGGATATGTAATCTGAAAATCCTTATCTGTGATGAAGGCCTTTTATTTTATTTTCTTTAAGTTATTTGCCTTCGCTCCTATGGCAGAAGGGAGCCGGGAGGAGGCAGGCAGACGGTGCAGGGCTGAGGGCTCCTGGCATAGGTACCGGGGGACAACCACCCTCCTGCCATTCATGTTAACCTTTTCAAAGGACGTGGAGGGCTTTGATTCGCATGCTTGGCTTCACAGACTATTACTCTTTGGTTCAAGCTTTGCTCTTTAAAAGGTAGAAGAAAGAAGGAACGCTTCTCCTCTTGTAAGATATTTTTTTAAACTACCATCAAAACAAAAATCCTCAAAATCTTTGCAACAAAAACCTGATAAAACCTATCCTTTTTCTGTAGAGTTTTTACACCTTATTATCAGGCTCCTTAACAAGAGCCACACAAGCAGAGTACCAGACAGCTTTTAAATTGAAAACTTGATTTTTTCCAATGTTCCCTCAAACCTAATGAGGAGCTAAATGCAATTTAAATAAGCTGATGTTACGGTAGTGTTTAACTTTTAGTGTAGTGTTTAACTTACATCGAGCTTTATTGTGGGGCTGGTTTAGATAGTTAAAGTCTTGGGTGCGCTGTGTGCCATCTGGGGCCCTCAGCAAAGCGCTCTGTGAAGGAACGAGACTAACAATAGCCTGTTTTCTCCGCTTGCCTGAAGGGTGGGTTTGGTTCATCGTGGTTGGCAAGCACCTCAAATTGGAAATAAGTGTGCATGAATAAATATTCCTTTTCTTCTGTCATGATGAGTTATGGACATATTAAAAAATAATTATCTTCCCTTCATAAATCAGTCTGATAGTTAACTTTGGTTTGGTTACTAATTCACTGTTGCTGCTAATCTTTCTTTGGTTTGGGTCAGATACTTAAGCATAGGAATAAATCACAGGTCTGAGCCAGAATGCCCTTTTTTTTTTTTTTTTTTTTTTTTTTTGTTGCTGGGGAATAAAAATGAGTCTAAAACCAAAATAGACGGCTTTTGTGAGCAAATCTATGGTACGGTGATGGCCCTAAAATGAGGTGTTTGTATTAGCTGTTCTACCCTGCTTTGTAAAAGTATTTTTCGACAGAATTTTGCCTCATTTATTTAAAATAGCGATCATTGTTAGTTTTAGATGGGCCGATTAATTAAATAGATTTGTGAAGATAGATAGGGGGAAGCCATATATGCCGACCATGCTAAGCCATGCTAAGCCCTAGGGCATGTGAAATATTATCGATGTATGTTGTACGCATACTCACTAGCAAATATGAGTTAAGTGCAAATCTTTTTAAGGAGAGAGAATCAAGCCAGTTAGAAGGAAATCGTATTCCTGAGTTGCTAGAAGAAATATGTTGCCAATTCATATTGCAACACAGCTATGAGGACTAGAAGCTGCGTAATAAACCAAGTACTACTGAGATAGTGCCGGCACACTAGCTGCATGTTCTACAACAGCATTTTTTAGCCATGTTCAACAGTGTGCTTGCTATCGCTCCTCCATTTGTTGAATTCAGGATGACCTTTGCATGAATAAAGTCAAATAGGATTAAGGCAGGAATTTTCAACAATGGGAAAGAGCAACAGATGTAGCCGACTTTGAACGTGGGAGGATTGTTGATGCACGGTTGCCTAAAGGGAGTGTCAGTGGTGACAAAAAAAAAGGGGGAAACCCAACAATTTCCTAAAAAATTAACCGCATAAAAGAAAAGAAAATAAATAGAAAACAATCCAAAGGAACTGAGTGATCCCAGGTTTTACTGAAGTCAAGCTGCCTGTATGTTTTTTTGACTCACTGCCTCTTTTTAAATATTTTTTTTCCTACTCTTTCAGAATAACTATCTGTTCACTGTGACTATCACTATATGAGCTATCTGAGGGTCTTGTGTGGTGTAACATAGTTTAGATTCACATTTTTTACTGAGTTATTTTAAAGTACATAAATGGAATGTAGGGAAAAAGAAGATGATGTTTCTCTGGAGAATTAGCCATTTGAATACAAAACTCAGAACCTGCTAATATTTTTCATTGGATTTATCCTACACACAAGCGTATAGATGGATCTCAAATGCATTCAGTGCAAGCACTCTATATAGAGGCTGTTCTAGAAAGGAAAAAAAAAAGGTTAAAAACACAATTAAAGCGAGAACTCTTTCTGATATATCTTAAGTAGTTTTATATTTTATGTGCCTGTTAGATAATCTGAATTTGTTTTCATCTCAATAAAAAATAGAACATGGATATGGGTTTTTTTGGTAGATTTAGAGAACATTTTTGTACATTATGAAAGTATACGATTACCTTTTTTAAATACAACCAATTCTTTGAAACTCATTTGGTTTCATTATTGACAAGAGCTGTTTTGCAGTTTAGTATATAGTTGTGTTAATCCCTAAATGATACTTCATAGTTTGTAGTAATGAATAATGCACAAATTTTAAACATAGTTCATATGTATAATTCAGCCAAATCAGCATGCATGGGAAAAGCTTTTAAAGTGTGAATGAAATCATGTGCTCTAGCTCAGTGAAAGGGCTTTAAAGGAGCTAGCTAGAAACTAAGGTAATTAAGGAAATCATATTGTAAACATTATGAAAAATATCGGTGAGCTTAATATATTAGGAGTTCAACTGTAATATTGAAGAGCTTGATTAAACACCCGTTGATTAAATGCCCGCATTATACTTTAAAGAGAGCTATAATGTTGAGAGGGCAGTCTCTCTCTGTAGAAAAATCATTTGGATTCAGAGGATGTAGCATGGTAAAACATCTTCTAATACAGCTTATCCTGCCTCTTCCCATGCGCCTTTAGAGCAGAACTTGATGAGGCAAGCTGTGGGCTACCCACTGCCACTGTAAACTCGGGAGTTGTAACACATCACCCTTCCCCAAAAAAGGGGTCTTTCAACAGACTTTTTTTTTTAAAAAAAAAAAAGTCGTCATCTGGTATTGAATATCTTGAAGAACACAGCTCTAGGTGCTGGAGGCTTCATTAGTAGTTTTTGTTACTTTAGTGAAGATGCTGTGGTGTTTAATTTTGAGACTAGAAACAACTTCATATGCATGCCTGGCATCTTTAGCACCAAGAGCACATAACTCTGCTGTTTGAATTGAGTGGATTTGTGCCCACTGTGGCTGTAGAACGTAGTCTTTATTTTCTGTGGGTTCGCAGACATTGTCCTACGCATTAAGCTCACAAATGTGTACATAACTGCTGGCTGTGACTGTGCACGCACAGTTGTGTGAAAGGCTGTCATATTCACAAGAGCAAAAACTTAGAAATATATTTTGAAATAACAGTTTGATGGTTGCAATTAGATGCCTGGCTTTTTTTAGGAGTTCATGAGACTTAATGGAGAGTCCACTGAAGGCAGGAAGAAGTTGAAGTCCTTTAGTTGCTCCTGAATCAAGTTCCTGGGCAGTGAAATCTTTTCAACCCAAGTTTCCATCCATGAGTATGAACTGAGGCAGGTTAGAGCAGTTTCTAGTTCCTTAGTTGTCTTTTGTATCTCTGAAGGGCAATCCACAAGAGTGCAGTGTCTTTTTCTTTGGTGGGCCAGTGAAAAATCTCCATTCTCCCTCACTTCATCAACACCTCTGAGGCAAGGACCTGTGATCTTCTTAAAGCCTTTGCAAGGGTCATGTTTCCTAGCTTGCTTCAGTGCGAATTGTTCTTTGCAATCCAACTCAGCCAATCAAGCTTTAAAAGTATCCTAAAATGTTACACCATCTGAAATAATTACAAGTAAAACTAGTGTTATATTTTTATGTTCTTAATTTTGTTTCCGATTAGCTGCCTTGTATTTTATGCTTCTGGAGTGTAACGAAAGTAATTCATTGACAGTGTGTGTATATTTTCTTTGTGTTTGTGTGTATACATAGGTATATACAAACTTAGATATTAGTATATTGGTTACTATAATACATATGGTTATTTCTTACATACAAAAGTATATAACAAATGTACCTTTATTATCTGCGTGCAAACTTTCTAAAAAGTGAACTCACATAGTAATTTGATACAGATGGCTTAGCAGGTCATGGTTAAAGTGTTTTGTCCTAGAATCTGCTTAATTACTCAGCCATATTAAATAACACTGTGACCCCTTTTCATGAAGTTGCCAAAGTGCTCTCAAGAACTCCACGAAAAGCTTTGTTTTTATCACTTGAAAGTAATGCTGAAGAATTGATGCATTTCTAAAGTGCCCATATGGCACTCTGTACTATTGGTAGGTAGTTTGTTGTGATTTTCATTGACAGCAATGATTCAGTAACACAATGTGACTTTATCCTTTGTTTCGAGACGTGGGTGTGTAGACCAGAACCCAATCAATAGGCTTAAGTATAAAACTATAGCAAAGAAAATATTCTTTCAATGCTCAAATTCTTGTAACTGTAACTGCAACCCTTCTATTGTACTTAAAATGCTAATGGAATATTACCATTATTATTTAAAAAAAAAGGGGGGGGGGAAGTGCTTTTGAGGGGTTTCCAAGGGAAGGAGTTTTCTCTGCAAATGCATGTAACTGTTTTTACATTTATTTCTAGCAACAATATTAGGCTTTTACAAAAAATAGTTTGGGGTTTTTGCCTACTAAAATTAGGTTTTATTTTAGCACAATATCTTTTTATATTTACTATTGTTTTCAAATGTAGAACTAGAATGTGAGATAGGTATGAGTAATAGGGAATAACCAGAAAATACTTCCAATGAGAGCTTCCAGGTTGCTGGAATTTTCTTCTATTTCTGGTCTCCATGGACATACACTTGGTTGATTTAAAAACACAATCTGTCTTTTTTGCAAGTGTTTAAAGAGTCTGAGAACCCATACAACACGTAGGACATTAAGTGGTTTGCTTCAGAGCACTTTCATCTTTTTCAAAAGAATGTTTTCTTCCTTTTTTGGAGGAAGCAAGTGCTATGACTGGTCCCCAAACAAATATATTGCTCCAGATTTTGAGTTCTGTGCATATTTTTTGTGCACAGGTGACACATAATTTGCCCACCATCACCACTTGTCTCACTTTCACTGTGTCTGAGACAGTTGTGTGACCAATATTTCATGCCCAATACAGGGAAAAAGAGTAAACAAAGACCATGCAATGCATCATTTGAGCATCTGTTTTCTGACCGCGTTTTAGCAATTTCACATCCTTAAACTCCTGAACGTTGTCCCTGCTGCTTTTGGCAAGAGTGACAGGCTCTGTGTGGAGCCCCGTCCAGGTGGAAAAGGCATATCTGCTTGGGAACTATTTGAGAAATAGATTAGCTTTTTTTAGAAAATATATATTTTAAATGGAATATTTTCATATTTATTGAGTAAAAATGGGGTCAAATGGCAGGTCAAATCCTACTCTAATTTTCTGTTTTGTCCTTTTCAAGTTAGAGGATTCTTTTAAAAACTGATTGGTGAGTTTGGCCGTGAGTTTTAGGTTTAGACTCTGTAAGAATGTCCCTTTTGACCTCTTTTTGTAGTGAAGTTACTTACAACTGTGTTGCTTGTGTCTGATTTAGGACATAAGAGATCTCTGGAGTTTTCCATAGTGTGTGGGCAGAGATAGCAACCCCTAAGGCCAGCGTGGAGCACCTAGGTCAGACTTCTGCTTTGAAGAGTCTTCTAAACAACCTGTCTCTATGGACTGCAGAAGAGGTCTTGGGAGACCAATCCTCTCTACTTAAACTCCGCTTTTGAAAGTCCAGTGCCCTCCTCTTCCCCACGCAAACTCACAGGAGGCATTGAAAAGCTTAAAATGCAGCATAGCTGTGAAACAGTAGCAGCACTTACACTGCCGAGGTTTTGTAAATAGGAGATAGTAAAAATAGTTTCAGAATGACTTTTAAGTATTTACGTATGGTAGAAAAAACTTGTGTGAATGTAACTCATTGAGAAACTACACTGTGACTAAAGGAGCATGCACACTATGTATTTATCAATACATCGTTCTCCCACTAGCACCTCTATTTGAGTAGTCTGTAAATTTTATTGCAACTGTAGGCAGAACTGCTCTTTGAACTCCTGTGCAACTTTAAAGGTATGGTGGATCTTAGTCAAGTGATGTCACTATACTTCACATGACTTCCTAGTCATGTCTTGGATTATCGTTCTGCTGCAAAGTGCTGCCTAGCAATCTGCAAAACCCATGTTTTTAAGATGATGGATCCTACAGAGCACTTTAAATAATTTTTAGAAGCTCATCTAACTTGGAAATAATACTCAATATTAGAACAAACTTTGTAGATTCCACTGGAAGCTTATTTAGAGCAGTATCAACAAAGTATAAAATACGTTGGCTTTTATACATTTATCAAAGTTTAGAAATTACAGCTAGTTTGCTGTGTTACCAAAGCTCTTCCTTACTTATGCTTTTTCTTCTCTTTATTGTTCCCATTTCAAAGATTGTCATAATCATTTAATCTCTCATTATGCAATTAGATATGTTGCTACACATTTATTAGCAAACTTACTGTCAAACTAGTAGTAATGCTCTAATTTACACTTCCCAAAGCATGGAAATTCCTCTGTAGGAACGAAGGCTCCCTTCTTTTCCCTCCTCCACCTATCCTTAGGTGCCTGTGCAGTGAGAAGTATTGCAGGAGGCTGAGATGTGTGAATGATAAGCGCTGTACACGTTGCAACACCTGGGCGTGATCAGACTTGTTAAAGATGATGGACAAGGCTTGAGACTGAGTTTTCTGCATTTGTACTGGCTGAAATTTTTCCCCCTGTAGCTCCTTGGGGTTCTCTGATAAATCTCATCTCATCCCCCAGCCCAAGGGAGAGCTATCGATACCTTCCCCCACGGCCCCTTCTAATAGCACTGGTACTACTGGTTGGGAGACTGAAGTCTTCTGGTGCAGTCTTTCCATCTAGGCGTTTACCAGTCCTGTCTGCAGACGAATATGTGGAACAGCTCATGAACAGCTCACACCAGAAGCATGTTAAGTGTTGCACCATCATGGGACCAATTGAGAGCCTTTCTTTCAAGAGCACTTAATTTTATTTAACCCAACCATGTAAATGAAGACCAAAGGACACCTAAAAATGTAACACTTCCTTCCATTTATAACCTGTCAGCTCAAAGGCATAAAGTCTCGTAAGGATCTTAATCCAGTGATGTCATCTGTCTTGTCACTATGGAGTTAGTGACAGTTAATGCATGGATTAATGATTCGAATAGTGTTGAAAATCCAATGAATCATGAATCCGTATCTCTGATACTGCCTTAGAAATAGCAGCTCTAAACAATCAGAAGCCCCCATAGAGTTGTCTGTTCAGGAAAACCTATCGGGCTATCATCTGTATACAGTACTCACGAGTATTATGCTCGTTACATATATAATAGTATATGCTGAAAACCCTGTCAAGTTCCTCATGTTACCATATTGTAGCAGTACTACTTTTCTCTCTCAGCAGCTTGGAATATTTTCTCTATTTATGACCTGCAAAATTTGTTCCTTGAAGTCAAAATCAGCAATTTGTCTCAAAGCTTTTAATATTACAATATTTACCATGTAATATTTTGCTCAAAATGTTTAATTTTTATTTATCTGACAATATATTTTTTTACTTTAAGGAATTTAAACCAGAAAAAAAAAAAGCTGCTGAACAAATTCTGTAGTTACAAATGTTAAGCTAATTTTTAAAATGTTGTTGCAAATCCTATATTGTATTAAGAAAAAAAAAAAGCTATCTCTGAGGACAATGTACTAATATTTCATTCAGAATTTTATGAAGTAGATCCTGGGGATAATTCAGGAGTTTTACATGTGTAAAAAATGAAACGCAGAAGGACTGACTGCTGTGTATTGCTGTAACACCCGTAGCACATGGCTAACGCCCAATTACTGCATGCTTAGACTTGGACGGTAATTACAATTGAGCTGTAAAATATTTTGACAGTTTCCAACTGTTGCGTGGTTATTAGCCAGGCATCATATGGGAATACAGTATAGTAATTTGATCGGTTTTATATCACGACCTGCTTAAATAGGGACTTTCAAAATAAACGTGTAGCGTAAAGTGTTAATCAACAGCAATATTTAATTATTAGCAGCTTTTCTTGACTTCTGCGGGAGAGAATTCCTCTTTCCCAAAGATTTTGATTTCTTAAATGAGACTTGCCGTACCTTTATGCTTCAGGTTTTCATTTACAAGCTTTTACTTGTTGAGTGCTAAAAGCATAACCACACCAAATTTAATTTGTAGCATGAAAATTGTGTGTAGTTTTCAAGAGGATAGATTTGCCAGTGTTGAAGGTAGAAATGCTTGTGCTAATTATGTATCATAAAACAAAAAGGGTATTTTCATTTAACATGTATTTCTCCTTTTAGCTGCACAAGTCCTAGCAATTAGCAAATTTGGATAGTGTAAAAATTCCTGGAAAAATATATGCTAAACCAAGTAGCACTTGAATTGCTATTGCTTTTACATGTATTTTTATTTTGAAATGAAACTAATAAAGCAAAAATATTCAAACTACATGCAAATTAAGCTCCAGATTGTGCCAGTCTTATGTTCATTAAGCTATTGAATCCTAGAGTAGTGGCTATTATTCCATGGGGGTTATTCACAGAATAAGGTACTATTCAATGAGGTAAAGATAGCAGTCTGCCTTCACACTGCTTAAATAATGCTTGTTCCGTTTGGCAACTAAACCAAGAATGTTCGAGTCTGCCATTCCTTAATTTTTCACTTGCTTTGTTTATTTAATAATACTTTTTGGTTTTATATGTTGTTTATGAATGGTGTTTGTGAGTGAAACATTCTGTTTATGTATATAAGAATTTTGCAAGTGTTATCACCTTGTTTTTTCTTTTTTTAAAAAAAAAAAGAGAAGAAAAAAAAAGCCTAAAGTAATTCTGTTTTCCCAGTTCACTCTGCTTGTGATATCTCTGCTGTGACTGAGAGCTGAATCCAGCCGATTCGGTTACCAGTGTTACTTACATCTTACTCTTTGCCTAAATACCTAATTTCACCCAACTGTAATTGGGTGGTTTCTTTTGCTGACTCTTGTCCTGGGTTTGACCTGAACTCTTACCTTGCGCATGAAATAACCTTTCTAATGTATCCTAGATTTTAAAGTGTCTTTATGATTTTCTGCAGAGATGCGCTGAATGGGAGAGAGCCTTCCTCTCTGCTAGTGTACATAAGGAGCAGTTGGAGTGGTGGGCTTATACTTCTTCAATAGCCAGTCTCCTACACAACTAAAAGATAAAAGACATACTCTGTACAGTTACTCATTTGGAGAGTTGTGCTAGTGGTTATTGAACTTTTTGTGTATTCAGATAGCTATGTGCCAGGAAAAAAGCAAAATATACTGTGCTTTGCAAGGAAATCTGATTAACACGAGTGAATCAGTGCATGAGTTGCTTATGAAACAAATAATATTGGGACCCCAACCTCAGGCTTACTTTTTAAAATGGGAAGGCTTTTTTTTTTGGTGGGTGATGAGAGCTGAGAGGCCAGTGTGAGGTGTTCTCGGTGGGAAACAGGAGTTTGTTGGCTTGCTTCTCTGCTGCTGGAGGGCAGAGGGGAGCTCTGCCGGACTCCTGCTTACTGAGGGCAGCAGCCTGTGCCAGCTGTGTCCTTCCCCTGTAAGACCTGGAGTTAAGAAACACGGAGGAGGTAGGTCTGAAACACATCTTAAAAGATCACTTGGTCCTTCTGCTTGCCCAAAGGCAAGTTCAGCTTTACAAAATGAAAGATTTCTTCAACCTGTTGTTAAAGACCTTCAATAATGAAGCATCCACGGCTTTATAAGGCAGTCTGAGTGCTTCATTATACTGTCTTATAGATTGCTCCTGCTAATGTCAGACCTGTTGCAATTAAGGCCTGTAACTTCATTTTGGTAAACACTGGCATGGGGGACAAAGGGTTTTCTTTCTTTTTCAGAATTTTGCATGCGTGAAGACTTACCACGTTCCTTTCCTTTATAATTGTTTCTTAACATAAGTAACCTAAATCTACTCCAACTTTCTTCATGGTCTGTTTTTTCCCCTGATCTTTCTTTGGGCTCACCTTCCTTACACTGCGTCGTGCAAAACCGAACAATAAAATTTCTGCTGCGGCTTTATTGATGCTGAGTGGAGTGGGAGAGGCAGTACATGTCTTGCAAGCTTTATTCCTGTCTGTACATCTCAATATGATGTTTGTCTTTTTCACAACAACCTGATGTTGTTGACTTATGTTCAGCTTGAATAGACTGTTTCCCCCACATCCTTTTGTGAAGAACTGTTACCTAACCAGTTCTTCCTCATCCTGCATTTATGTAAATGCTTACTCCTTCCTGTGTTGCACTTGTACCTATTGAATTTCATCCTGTTTTCTTCAGACCTTTTCTCATTTTTATACGGTTGGAGTTCTCCTAGTGTGTTTGAAGTCCATCCCAGCTTCATGTCTATTGTATCATCCACCTTCCTAATTCAGACTTTCAACACTGAACCAAGAAATACTCTTGCAGAACCCTTTTAATGCATAATTCCACGAATCATTTAAAACTAGTCTTAGATATAGTTTTTCAGCCTGTTTTGCACCTATGCCATGTGAGTCTCATTAAGGCTCCATTTTCTGTGCTTCCTTATGAGATCATCTTGAGAGACAATGAAAAGAGCTTAACTACAATCATAATACATTTTCTGCTGCTTCTCCCCTCCCCTGCCTGCTTCCCTCTTATAGAAGAAACTTGGACCGGTTGTCATGGTTTGTTGATGACAAATTAGTATTTGTTGCTTGTCTCCTTTTTAACTTTCACGTGCTAAGAAGCAACTTAATTATTTGTTCCACCTCTTTCGTTAGTTTGTCTGCATTCTTCTGATTCGTCTTTTTTTATGCTCTTAAAGACTAGAAGGGAATGTAGTCTTTTCCTGCTCTTCTAATATCTTGCCCATCATCTTCAAGTTTTCAAACTGGCCGTTAATTTCAGATGTTGTTTCATATTGGTTCTTCCAGTACCCTAGGATTACATTAAATGTGTTCAGCTGATCTGAAAGCTTGTCTAAGCTGTTTCCACACCTGGCTGAAATCTGACCTTTTTGTGTCTCATATTAGTAATGCTAGTCTCCAACTTGCATCTGACTTGTAGAATAAAGACTGATGAAGAAAAAAGAAAGGCATTAAGCATTTCAGATGTCTTCCCATCATCTATGGATAGCCCCTCCTTACCACTGAGTGGTGAAACAGTATTTTTATTAATCTCCATGTTGTGCTTGTTTGCATAGAGTGGGCTGCTGATGCAGTAGTTTATCAAGGCTAAAAGACACTTGTTTCCATTAAATTCACATTCATCTATAGCTATCCTAAGGAGCTTTCTTGAGAATAGCCATATTTATGCCTGATCTAAGCTCAGGGACGCCAGTACCTCATGCAAGATTGTAGAATATACTTATTTTATTTCCACCCTCAGTTAAGAAGTGTCCTCTGGACTTCAGAGGCACCACATCAGGTTCTGTGCCATCAATACCAGGCTTAAAAATACCGAGTGCTCTAAACCCCTACACACAGAGATTGTTTTCCTTTGTTAGTGTAATACCTGCACAAATCTGGCATCTGTATTATGCTCTCAAGTACTTAAAACAAAGATTTCTCATAGGCAGAGACTAACACTTCCATAAATCTGCCTGCGGCTGTGCATTAACACAAATCATGCAGTATATTTACAAAATAGGTATCTATAAAGTTCTATGGAGCAATGTCACCTTAATGATACAACATCAGAAGGTTGCCTGAAAAAACAATGTCTGTTGAAATGTTCAGAAGAATGGGAGAATAACTTGAGTTTATTTAATGGCTAATGTCAAAAGAAATTCCTGCAAAAGCAACAAGAGTTCACTGTTTTTAGGAAGAATTGGCAGTGACTCTCATTTTTAGTTTGCCTTGTGCTTTCTTTTAGAAGAGATTCTTGTGACCCTTTTCTGACAAGCTCTAACACTTCCATTGTTTGCTGCAGGCCTTTGAAATGTGGCAGAGATAGCCTTGGGCCCAGGGAGGTGCGTTTTGCTAGTTCAGTTCACATTTAACAAACTTAAAAGCTTTGAAAATTGCTATTCCTCATCTGTGGTTTAAGTTGCTTAATTCTGGCAACCTGCCCAAAACCCTTAACGTTCCCATCGTGGCAGAAAGCCAAGGATTGTGAACCGACAGCATCCTGGTAGCTCATCTGGGCTTCCAGCACAGATTACACGGGAGCAGAGACTTCAGCCCCCGTGCCACTGGAGCAACTGGAGAAAGGAAGGTGGACACAAGGAAATTGCCTGTTTTCTGAGAGCAGAAAAATGAGGCCCCATCCCTGCATGTGACCTGTTCATACTGTTATATTACAAATATATGTAATCATCAGAGAATGAACTCAGCATTCGCTTGTGCTTAATGGTATGAATTATAAACCTTTTCCTGTTTTTTTTTTAATTGAAAACATGTTGTTCAAGACAAAGATTATGCAACCTCAGGGAAAAGAAGCTAGACAAGCCTCAGCCAATCCTTTTATAATAGTTGAATCTGAGAAGGAGCTCGCTATGACTTTTTTTTTCTTGGCCATACTGACCATCAGGTGAAATTACTTGCACATAAGTAACCATTTCATTATCTTGTCTCAGATTTGTTTCTCCTTTACCAGCTCATTAACATAATCTTCTCCTTGCCATTAGCTAATAAATTTAGGGCTCCTCAACCTGGTGAGGCAGCTACTCTCACTCCTGTGCAGTACTGTTATTCTCTATTAAGAACATCCACGGGGGAGGTAGTTGTCTTGAAATAAACAGTCTGTCTTGTTCTTAATTAATTCCCATGGGCAGACAGACTCTGTGCCCTGTTGCCCAAGTGAGGAAATTGTCCGGTAGTTGATGTGTTGTGGCTTGTGGTTCTGAAGGTTTAGAGTTCAGTTCCTGAATACTTGGTTTTTTTTATCCTTTTAATCCCCAACAGTGAAAACCAAACCAAAACCCTAAAAGATTATGCTAAGAAAAAGTTACTTCATTACTAGACAAAGTAAAAACCGAAAGGAGGCTACCAGATAATTACAAAAATTACAAAATGAAGTACTTAGCAGTTATGAATTGCCAGATTTAAGGTAGCTTCTCTTACTGTAACCTCTCCCATCTTTGTGCACTATATGCCTGTAGGTTGTATACATGTACACATTTCAATTGTATGACTACGTACCATGATTTTCTGCTGGACCACTTCCTCAGTGCTTGGAGCAAAAGTAATGAGATCCTGTAATAGAAGAGGCAGCTGACTGTAGGGCTGCCATTTTATTTTTTCGTAGGAGTTGGAAGGTGTTTAACAGAGCATGGTCTCTTCGTTATGCCGGGTGAATGCCACAGAGAGCCTGGACAGAGCTCATGACATAGAACTGGTGTGCGACACTGAGCAAGCTACCCAGAGCAGTGTTTGAGGCTACAAATGATGTGTTCCCCTCTTTGGGATGGCCAGGTCTTAGACTTTATCTTAACTTGTCTAAGTCTGGAAGTTGGTTTTTGGTTATTCTGAGCACTGTCACCTGCCCCTGGAGTCAGGAGGAGTGCTTTGGTGGGATGCTGTGGATGGGTACACCAGATTCACATTAGGTAGCATCTTTGAGTTCTTGTGATAGTCAATACTGGCTCAGGCAAGTTATTTAATTCAGACTGTTTCCCTATTTGTAAAATACCAGTTGCGAGTCTCTTATCACGTCAATATATTCACTCACCCGTCACAAAGCGCCCTAATACTGTGTGATGGCTATCATGCCGGAGATCACAGGAAAGTTAAAATGCTACGTTTGATGCAGCATTTGCATCATACTGCTTAAATGAAGCTGAGTGCCATACACTGTAAGTTAAGGATAATAAATAATGAGCAACAACTTTTTGCCTTGAGCAGTGAGATAGGCACAATGTGAGAAGAAATGGGCAGTGATGATTAGAATAAAAAATACCATCATCATGTTTGTTTGTGGGGTTGGACAAGTAAAAGTTATGCGGATGAAACTAACTCAAGCACAACGGACTTGTTAAACCTTACAGGCGGGGAGCAGAAGTGGCGGCATGTTGAAGGACAACCATTGTGTATATGATTTAGCCATATACAGCACAAACTGTGTAAGCTTAGATGTGAGTCACGGAGGGAGAGTGGCAAACAGCAGGAAGTTGTGGCTGTGTAGGAGAGGGAAAACAGTAACGGGGTCTTGTGGTGTGTGTGCTTCTTGATGGCAGGTGTTAACTTCATCGGTTCTCCCTCGGGTCCAACATATTCGGTTAAACACAGCATCATACAGCTTATGACATAGGATCACATTGTCTGTCCACCTCCAACTAATAAAGTGAAAACATATTGAAAGGAGTAGCCCCCCCCAATTATTTTCAGAGGCAAATGAGGGTGGATTAAACCTTGCAAGAAATTGTTCCATTTGCCAGCATGTCACTCCGCTCCACAGTGCTGTGAGCAAATGGGTGCCTTTTGCAAATGGGTGTAATTTGGAAAACTGCAGAGGAGGAGAGCAGAATATCCAGGCAGCTTTGATGGCTTGCTTTTTCTTCCCAGATTGTGAGGGTCTGCCATTCCTGTTGTCTAGAAAGTTATGTTTGTTCCATATCCTGGCATTTTAGGTAGCATGTACATGCTCTAGCTGCTTTCCTTTCTTTTCCCAGTCATAGTTTGGAAAAGCTCTTTCCAGCCTCATGGCCACCAAAATATGTAACAGGCAACTGAAAACCCTTTAGAATGAAATAATTTCACCTACTTGACCAACAGCTAACTTGAGGCATGTCCCCAGGATTTCACCTTCCTCCTCACCTTGCCAGGCTCAAATATGAGAGCATCATGTCAGCTCAGGCAGATGTCTAAATGTTAAGGTTGTGATTGAACGTGGACTGGTTTGGTTGTGCTGAAATTAAACTTGTAAAATGATAAGCAATTAAAAGCTTATACCTAAGCCTTTTAAGATAAAAGTTTATATTTTGTTGCATATCCACATTAGCTGTAGGCACGATCAGAGGAGTGAGGAAGGCAAAGTTTTAAGATGCCTGATGCTGGAGAAACCTGGAGGTTACCTAAATACTTGTCATTAATCATATATGGGAAACAAATTCCGTGAATCTGTAACTTGTACCAGGCAACTGGGTTTTCAGATGTCCTTCATTTTTAGGGGCAGTAGGGACTAGAGACATTTCGTGTAATCATGCACCATGCCATGCAAACAGAGAGGAAAAAAGTTAAAGAATGTACTCCTAAACTGCTAAGTTTGTGTATCAGAGTAACAGGATAGCAGAACTCCTAACGTTTCTTTCCAGGAAATGCCTATTTTCTAATACCTGTGTGCACTTGCCTTACCAGAAGCAAAGAGCAATGCCACTTGTATTTTATTGTGTTACTGAAGCCATCATAATGTTATGGTGACCTGCTACTGAAAAAATAACTAACTGACCTAAATAAAGAACATCTCAGCACAGCTGGGTCATGTGAATGTTTTTTCCATCTTTGGAATAAAACAGAAAGCAGTTTTATTCTATCTTTGCAGAGTCTATTTCCATATTCTATATTGGTCCTGATACTAGTTAAAAATCAGCTTTTAACTTATGCCTGGACTGTTCCACAGCCCAGAATAAACAAAATTGAATGCACACTGGACATGTACAGACCTTGCCAAAGGTATAAATTTTATTCAGTGAGGCATATTCAATTTAGAATACTCCTGGGCTAAGCAATTCCTATGGGTGTAGAGCCTTGTGTTGTTAAAAAATAAAATTCTAGAGTAACATCTTGATGATATAAAATTGTCTATTTGACTGAAATGTATTTGGGTGTCTTGTTTGTATTGCACCTTTATATAATTTTTCAGACCACTCATTTCAGCAGAGTTTCCCAAACTTTTTCTGCATCTAGCCGCAAGCTGCACATTTTGCCCACCTAGATGTGTGTTACTTTCATTTACTTTATCTTGCATTTTAATGGTTTCACATTTTTCAGTGGGCCTAGACAGCACTGTAGTTTTGATAGGGGTAAGGGAAAATCCCTTATATTTTGCTCAGTCAAATAAGTAAGAGACCGTTGCCTGTACTTGCTTCTTGAGGAACAGAACTTGTTTGTTGATTGTTTCTAGGTCTTCCCTTTTCTGACTTTTAGCCCTATCTCAATCTCAGCTTCCTCTCCTCCTGCAGTTAATTACCATTCCTGGGTTGTTCTCTCAATTCCTTTCCTCTTTGGGGAGCTGTGTTCATTAATATAAAACTCAAACCACATAAGTCTTCCACCCAGATTCCCACAGCTGTTACGTACTTTTTTTCCTTACTCCTCTCAGCATCTTTCTCTTCCAGCCTTCAACACTGCTTCTTGCTCTCTTTAAGCTCCTCTACCCCCGTGCAACCTGTCAACAAGCTCTTGAGAGTTGCTCAAACTGACCCCCTACAATCTTCATTCTGGCTGCTCCCTGTGTCTCATACGAGGGCTTGGTTCATAGCCCCATGTTCCCATCACCAGTTTCCATCTTGATTTTCTTCTCCTCAGCGTTGGCCTATGTGTGTCAGAGGTGCAGCTCAACCCTCATTTTGCAAACCATCAGTGCACCTGGTGCTGTGTTCCTGAGAGCAGCAAAACAATTATTTAAATATTCTGAAATGTAGGGATGCAGCCTAATATTTAAAGCTATTCTCCTCTTGTTAACGTAGAGTAATGGTCTGATGGGATAATCTCCCAAGAGGAAAAATGCGTACACTATAAAACATATTGATTAAGCTTCCAGAACATGTAAAAGAAGAATAAAGTCAAGAGACTTCAGTGCTTCTGTTGACTGTGAAACAAAGACATCCTGAAGCTAGTGCTGACTCCAGCTGATAAATCCACCCACATGATGCTGCATCTAGATGTGAGCTAGCATGTGAGGGACCAGCTCTGGAACCTCTGCACTTGCTGTGCAGTTAATCCACAGCTGGATAAAAATCAGTTGCCTTAGATTCAGTAACCTGTTGATGAGTGAGCAGACCTGGCAATCTGTTGTGGATATCTCATGCTTTTTAGTGGCATTTCCAAACGAGTTCTCAGGGACTTTGGCTTTTGAACTCAAAAAGCCAAGTCATGACTGCTGTGTGGTTTAGAAGAATTGTGTAGTCAGTGCTTAAAAGAATTACGTAAGAAAAAGCTAATTAAATTTTCATTTCATTTGATGAGTTCCCACCAATCTTGTAAAGCAAATACATGCTAGAAATATGCTTTGGTAGTAATTGTGTTTGCACTGAACCTGTAACTAATATGTGTAACCTACAGGTATCGAAAGAAAATGTTTTTCATAATGATGCTTCATGAAAAAATCAAAACTAACATTTATTAACCCTTCTGAAGGGATGTCAAATATCCATGCACAATTCTGCCATTACGCATGTATCACTAGTGTGTCTTGAGTTGAATGCTTTTATCATAGATTAACAAAAGCTTTGACTCAGGTAGTGAATAAGAGCATAACATTATCGTAATATTAACTTCACCTTTATCCAAAAAACTTGGACTATTAAGTCTGGAAAGAAAGCCATATATAATTTCTGCTTTATCAGCTAGAGAAGAGAAGACTGTGTAAGTACATTATGCACATCCTAAATCTTGCATATTCTAGATAAAATACTTTTAGAAAATCTGAAGTAAATGGAAGGACAAACATGGAAAAAAAGCTTCAACTTAAGTATAGATTTTCAAGGAATTGTAATCTGGATTTTAAAAGTTGACAATTTGTAAATTAAATGCAAAATTCTGCTAAATTTATTGATTTAATAGCTTTGGATGTCCTTTTGTAAAACCTAGCTTTAAAATCAGTTACATCTTCAGTTTGTTAGATGTGTAATTAAGGCATTTGAATGGTAATATTGCCTAAGGCCATTTCAGAGTTAACCAGAAAGTATTTAGGTGGTGACTGGAACATGTAACATTTCTGTAGAGAGTTTCAGCAACAAGTATTAAGACTTTATAGTTGACATTTAATATATCTGGTAAGTAGTGCTCTATGGTTTGAAGAAGTAGCTCTTTGCTTTAAGAATTTGTTAAAATATCATTTTTTCCATATCTTGATAGTGCTATTTTAGTTATTTTCTCTCAGCAGTGTTATTTCCATATATATAATTTAGATAGTAAATGTATTTTAAGTAAGGTAGTACCTTAAATTTGGGGTCAGTGGTTAGTTACTGGGTTTTGCTTCAAGTTGTAAAAAAAGAGGAGAAAAACCTGATCTTAGTTACATCACTCTGAACCTGGAGTAACTGTCTGGCAGCTCCTAAGCAATATTTGTTTCTCTGATTAAAATCTGATGCATGGTGCAGAAAGTTTATCATTTATTGCTGCTTTTTCTTCCCTCTTTCGTATATTCCCGTTAAGATGTTAATTCAGCGTACTTAAAGATATTTGTCTAATCATTTACGGATTTGTTCATGCTGATTTGAACCGTTGACAGGATTAAAAAGAAAAAACAGAACACTTCTTAACAAGTTATTTTGTACATATGATCCAGTATTTAAAAAAATCTCAGCAAGGTATACATATTGCACTTTCTAAAGGAGCTGGCAGTGCTTCTATCTGATGATGAGGTAGGTGTGTTTATAAAACAACTTTCTAGGGCTGACTATCATGGTAAATGAAAAATTACTTTCCTGGTTCTATACATTTTCTTCCCCAGAAGCAGTGAAAACATAAATCAGTTGGTAGCTAGCAGCTAATTGCTTAGCACTGACATGGTTTAGTCAAGTGGGGGCATCGTTGGTCTTTCACAAGTAGGTAATATGGCCAAAAGGATTTACTCGTTAAACTTAAGTGGCTGTGATATAGTAAATTACTTGCTCAATTTTTATCTTAATTTGGGAACTCTCTAGCTATAAGGTGCATAAACAGCATGTTTGTTGTGTATATATGCTTTTAATTATATTACATTGAAAAAATAAGTGGGCTCAGTTCTTTCCCTGTAATTCAGACTTTGGATTTATGTCAGTCAAATTCTGTCTGTTTAATTACATCTAAGAAGTTTTTAAAGTGATTATATTTTTCTGGTGAAATGAGTGTGTATTTCTTGAAAACATCAGCTGCAATCAGTACATTCTCCACTGAATTTGAGAAACAGCGGACAGTCTGACAAACGCCAAATGCCTGAAATATTTTATTGCATTTTAATTCTTGGTTTGTGCTAACAAAAATGTTATTAAAAGTGTCAAAGTACCCTTTTGGGAAGTGGTCATTATTAGCTAATGATACTTGTCAGAAACCACCCTCTGATAATGATTTACTGCCCAAATTCCCTTTTCACGTAGAAAAACTAAAGCCTGGAAGAGGAAGCTCTTTGGGTATGGTTGGAAGTGGCTGTTTAGACACACTGTGCCGTAATTACCTTTATGCAGTCGTGTGCTTAAACAGGAAGAGTGCGGCCAAAAACTTTACGCTGGAGCCTGTATGAGAGGAATGCATTAATCATGTCGCAGATGCAGCGACTTTGATCCCCACGCCGCAATGGTAGATCGCAACTCGTGGTAAACTCTGCCCCTGCTATGCCTGGCTTTTGATCCAGTCGCAGTGTTATCTTCATTAAAAGCAAAAGGGCTTGTGGGGATGCTTTTCCATGGCCGCATTTTGGGAAATCTTTTCAAGGGTGTGTGCATCATGGGCTGTGCAGGACTATGCCTTAAGTATTTCAGCACGGTGTTTCCACTGGTACAATTCTTGGCCTGTTCTCCTATGTAGATCTGGAATCCTGTATATCTACATCCTTTGGAGACAAGTGCCAAGGGCGACGACTGGAGATAATAACTTGCGATTTGTGTCTTTTGCAAGTTACAGTCATTGTAAACTGACAGCTGTGAAGAACCTAAACTCACATCAAAGGATACAGATCATCTAGTTAGGTCAATTAATGTTAATTCTCATCTTCCATTAAATTCTTTTATCTTATTCTCTTTTTTCTTTTCTTTTCTTTTTTTTTTTTTTTTTTTCAGCCAAGCCCAATACCAAGTCCTGTTTTGGGGAGAAAGCCAAACGCTAGTCAGTCACTGCTTGTGTGGTGCAAAGAAGTTACAAAAAACTATAGGGGAGTGAAAATCACCAATTTTACTACATCGTGGAGAAACGGTTTATCCTTTTGTGCAATATTACATCACTTTAGACCAGACCTAATGTAAGTTGTATACTCTCTGTCTGTGTAAGCTAACCCTCCTAGAAATATGCAACATTTAAATTTATGTAAAAATCAAATCCCTGTTTGTTTCAGGTGTTGAACTGTTTTCACCCTTTTCTTTTAAGCAGGGAACCCTCCTTTCTAAGAAAACAGACTTATTAATGCTCAAACTTTATGACCTCTTTGCTCTCCCTTGTTGCATATACAATTGTTTCTCCCCTCTCTGTCATTTGTTTTTCTTCTTCTTAATCTTATACAAAGAACTGACTTCAAGATGATTATGAAAATTGTGCCGGTGTTGAAATGAGATGAGAGGAATAAGCCTGTAGCTCTTTGTATACTGACAAGGACGGATTACCTCCTGGTAAATTTGGTTGTCAAGGCTGGCCTCTAGTCCCTGCCTTAACTTCTTTTTTAGATGGAAAGCTTCAGGCAATGAAACATGTAATCAGTGTTTATTTATTTATTTATTTATTCCTTTAATTTTCCACACTATTAGTTTTGTTGATTGAATTGCTGTGAAATTGCTAGTTACTGTATGATATTATTGTATGTCAAATTTTTAGATTCAGTTTGTTTTAAAACTGCTGCTTTTATCAAATACTGTACATACCCACTGTGCCATTTTCCCCCTCAGTGACTACAAGTTCCTGAATCCTCAAGATATTAAAGAGAACAACAAAAAGGTAAGAACTGCCAGGAAAAAAAGGACATAGCTTCAATTTTGGCTTCACTGCAGGTTTTTATTAATTTTGGGAAAGTGCGGTTGTTTTGTAAGGTCATAACTGCGGCTCACAGAAGGTATTCAACCTCCCGCAGTTCAAATCGGATGCATTATTGACTCTAGTTTGTCATGGTCTTTAAGATTCACAACAAGTGCAAGGCTGGCATTAGACTTTAATATTTGTATGGTCTACATTAACTGTGAAAGAGGAGGAAAGGGCTGGCCAGCCTTCTGTGATCACTCCTCTCATTTTTCCAATCAGCCACATAATTAAAAAAAATGAAAAGCGTAATTGCTCTTGGTTTGTCGCGTGCAAGACTTCTCTTTCTGTTGCTTTAACGGGGCTCTGTGCGTCGTCGCAGTCGATGTTGCTTTGATGGTGATTTTTATATTTTTAAAGATGAAATTTTACGCCTACTTTTATACTGCGCAGCTGAGTGAAGTAGTGGATGCAACACGGAAAGTTTAGGATAAAAAGCGTTGAGTCAATACCTTGCAAATAAACCGAAATATTAGCAAAATCATTCATAGCATTGTGCTGAGCAGCTGTTTTAAACCACTCTTTGTACCTTTGTGATGCAAAGATGTAAAAAGTTTCTCTGGAAGATACAGGAACTCAGTTTGGGAATCACCAGAAGACTTTATTTCTGCTCACTATTTTAGACATGTTACAAACTTTGGTTGAGGCCTAGGGACATGTTTAGAAATTATAATTTTCATGTGAGTCACTGATAATAAAATTGTTCCTAAAGATCATCTGAAAATTGTTTTTAAGTAGCTGTCTTCTCAACGCTGTGATTTTATTTTTATACCGCTTTAAAAACACTAAATTTAATTGGGATGAAGGCATAAAAATATGCTTTGAATAAATGAATTAGGTTCAATATTATATAGCAAATATAACTAAAGAGTATTAGATTGTAGATATGTGGAATTTCTAAAAGCACTTTATTACAATTAATTTGTGTTTAAGGTAATTATATTTTAATGTTCCTGCACACCTATGTGTTAGCCAGGGAGTTACTTGTCTTTAAAATAGTACTTAAGTATTTTAAATAATGAAATATCTCTGAGCTGCTGTTATCTAATGAATGATTTGGCCAATGATATCTTTTTCATAATAATATGGGGTCTTACGATGACCTAAGTGGATTATCCGTGACATCACAGTGTTTTCTGTGACCATATGTTTTTATACTTCAAGTTTCGTTGAGCGTCTGGGCTAATTAAGACGGATTATAAAAAAGAAAGAATAGATTATTAATTAAAAATGCTAGCGGTACGATCAGTCATCTTTTCTTTATGAAACTGTGATGGCAAATGGTGAACTTTCTAGCCCGTCTTTCTAACAGGATATAGTTCCCAGGATTGAAGAAGTAATGATTGTTGTTATTGTGCAGTTTTTTTCTTTCATCACTTTGCAAGCCTTCGCCTGACAGCTACATTGAGTATCTCAGTTGCTTCCTGCAGATTTATTTCCTGGTCTCACACAGTTCTGCCTGATAACCCCGTGTGCCCTTGGTTGGAGTGAATGCAGCACGGGCAACAATGGCTGCCTATAAATTCCATGCAGATATGTAACACATTTGACAATGATTCCTCCTAACCAATTAAAATAACATCTATGGATGAATAGGACAATTTTCTTTGTCTGAAGCATCTCTTTTTCCCCCCCGCTCCCTCCCTCCCCCCCAGGAAGGGAGGTAAGACTGTGACCATAGATTAAAGATTAACCATAAGAGTATATCTTTTAGAAGTGCGTGACCTTGTTTGTATTTTAATAAAAAAAGAAAAAATCTTGAGACCACTATTTCGGTGCAATTACTGTGTGTAATGACACATTGAAATGCACTGTTACAAAAAGCACATCATAGGAGTTTCTTTATAACGCACCCTAGTCATTTGCCAAATTGGTGCTGCCACTGATGCTGAATAAAAAAGGGTATTTACCTGTGACATCTGATCTTGGCCAATATGTCAGTGTGTTACATAGTTGGGAAATGGTTGGAATACTGCCTGTGGTGCTTGTGCTGATGGATCCCAATTGATATCTGTCAATCAGCTTGTCAGTAAATTAAAAAAGAAAAAACTTCATCAGGAGATAGCTAAATAGGTTTAGTGCCCTGAATATACATATGTGTGTGTGTACATATTATAATTTTCTACAATATAATTATATCTCTTAAAAAAAAAAAACCAACAACAACAAGCAAAAAAAACCCCAAACAACTACTCCAGATTACATTAGCATCAGTCGAATTCAGATATATTTTTGGTGCTTTGTGCTCATTGCAAATTCAAATTTCTGTGTGGAACAAAAGAGAAACCAGGGTTATCTTTGAGAAAATTAAAAACACCACAGGGATACCTTCCCAGGTCATCCAAAGAGTTGTGGTTCTACTTAAATGTCGTATATATCTAGCTATCCATATAGCCTTCCCAATAACGTTAACCAACTAATTTTATTTGCTACGTCCATTTGATTATTAGTAAATAATAATGAAAAATGTGTTAAAATTACAGCATACTGGCAGTATAGTCCCTTATCAAGAATAGAAGTTTTTCATATTGCTAATAACATGTCCTGCACTTTAAAAATGTAAGCTACTAAACTACACTTGGCTGGAGCTTGGAGGGGATGAGAGGGCGAGAAGTGGAAGGGCACAACAGTATGGTTCTACTAATGAACTTCTGTTTTTAATTACTTTATTGTTTAGAGAAGCTTGTTTCATTTGAGGGATTATTGTGTGGAAATAGTAATGTATCTTCTGGATGTTCGATGGCACTTTCAATTTTTGTGATGCTTTTGGGGGGGGGCTTTTTTTCCCAGTTTTTGACCGTTTCTACTAATTCCTCAATACATTTTAACTCGGGTGATTGTCTTGACAAAATATTCCATTTTGCAAGGAAGGAATCCTTTTAAAGTATACATTTAAATAGAAGAATTTGGTATTACAGGGATAGCATTGAGTCAAAATGGAAAAAATTCCTTACCTTTAAGCTGACAGCCATATTTCTGTAACAGGCGTTCATGCTCGCTTCTACTATTTGATTCCATAAAATCATAAGTACATATTTAATTGTGCATGTAGGAGTTGCTTGTTGACCTTGGTAGGATCATGCAGGAGCATAGTTAAACATGCATATAAACATTTGCAAAATCAAGGCTTAGTTATGCCTCTGTTTAACAAAAAGTAATTTGACTTGGAAAATTTACTCTGTTAATGCCATGTTACAAGCTAGTTACAAACTAGTTAGAAACACTAGGCATTTATAAATATACTGGAATATCAAGAAGCTCCCAGCTTTTCTAGCAGTGAAGGAGAACCCATCCCACGCTGCTATATGGACACGTACAGAACATATGATTGCTATTTATAGAACTAATGCCTGTAAAACATTTGTGTGCCAATCTAGATCTCTAATGCACTTTAAAAGCAGAGAAGCAAGTATGTGTATTGTCCAGAATGAGAAGGAGAGGGGATAGGAAATAAGTATCTGGCATCAGTGGAAAACTATTATGTTTAGTTCCAAGCAGTAAAAAGTGATTGCAGCTGTCTCAGGAATATCCATCAGTCCAAATTCAATCCTTCTGCTGTAGCATTACCCATTCTAAGCAAGTGCCTTTCCTAACAATTCTGAAACACTGTCCCCACCTTCATTTTACAGACCCTGGGAGATATTCCTAGGATTTAGTTTTATTAGCATATAAATAAGAAATTAAGAGTATAAAAGAGTTCAGGTCAAGTCATGTCTATAGACTTTGGCTGCCATGGACTGCTAAGCCCATCCTTAGGTCCTTTCATTCTTCAGATGGTAACTCCCACTACCTTCAGTGTGGGGTAACAGGTTATTTATGCCACTAAATCAGCACTGACCCACTTAATCAAAGAACAAATCCTGGTGTTACCTTTGGTCCACAGGACAACACAGCTGGCTTGTTATGCTTTCATACCCAGCCTGTTTTCTGCTGGCATATGAGCATTCATCATTCCCGGTACCTGCCGTGGCTTAGGTGGCCCACCGAAATCCCTGCACTGCTCTCCTTTAACTCTCCTTTCCCTGTGCTCCTCATGTCTGTTCAGTTCCACCTCTCTTGTCTCCCTCTCTTCTGTATCCAGCCTGATCCTGCTCTTCCAGCTCTGTGTCCCAAGACCAGGTAAATGACAGCTGTCCCTCTTCAACCATCAGAGTTCTTTCCATTCCCTCCCACCCATCATTTTCCTGCTATTCTGCTCCATCTGGAGCTTTGTATCAGCAAATACAACATTCGTGTTTTCCACTGCTACTCCTAAATCTAAGCACAGCTCTGCTTTTATAAATGGCATAAAAATCTCTCATAATAAACCTTCCCAAGAAATGATACCCCACAAAGACCAGCAATGATTTTAGGCCAAATCATTTTGCACAGGGAGAGCCAGAAGGGCTTAAAAATAAATTATTCAGATAATTTCTATGTCTACATAAACTCTCTGAATCATTTGTTGTAGAGATGTAAAAATTACTTCACCAAAAATGCTTTGGCAAGTTATATCTGAGCATGAGGGGAAGCATAAAAAATTTCAGGCAGATAAATTTCAGCTCTCAGAAGCAGAGTTTGAGAAGTGGCTGAAATGAAAACTATTTGACCCTTAAGTAGGGAATGACTCCAGTACATTGTAATGGGAATGAGAGAGCCTCCTTTTCTCAGAGCAAGTAAAATAACCGGGTCTGCCAGGAGCCGGCCAGGCCAGACCCACATTCTAACTCACCGTTGAACGTTTACTAGTATGAAAACCAAGATAAAAAAATCATAATTGTTTTCTCCTTTCTTTCTTTCTCCCTCCCTTCTAAAACCATATAAATTAAGGAAATAGTGTAAAACTGGGGTAGAGTTGAAGCCAGCGATGTGTGTTATTGTTTCCTTGCGAAAGGACAGGTTCTCATCCATGTCTTAGATTTAGCATCCTTTTTTGTTCAAAACAGTGTAGAAACAACTGTGAACATTTTAGACCCCTTCAGAAGAGGGTGAAAAGGAGCTGTAGAATTACTGGGGGAGGAGAGGTCTGAGTGCTTTAACTGGGTGCATCTACGCTAACAGGAGGCCTTTTTAAAGGCTTCCTTGAAACACAATATTGTCTTCCAGGGTTAATCCAGGATAGTAATAATTAATTGTAAATTGAGAAACGGCTTTAATTCTTCAAAACTAGAAAAACCTGATGCACCAAGCCCACTCACTTAAAGGGCTAGCAGAAAGAAGACAATGTGGCCTCACAAAGTGGGAGGCTTACAAACTGTTTAGCTTTTAGAAATTAAAGTGAAGCAAGAATGAAATTCACTCTCTTATTCTGATAGATTTAGCATCAACAAATGTTTTTAAAAAGCATTTGTTTGCTGGATTAATATGATTTATGTTTTGTATCGAGTAATCTGTGGTGATGTTCTTTTTGGCTATCTGGACATAGTTTTTTCCGTCAACACAAATCACTGCAATTATATGACCAGTAGAAGGGAGAAGGTTGATCACCAGTGATAAAGCCCAAGATGGATTAGTGTTGTGTTTCTTCTATCTTTGTTCCTTATCTTAAAAAGCCATCCTTAGTTGCTTTTTTCTGGTCCAACTGCTTACACTTTTTTTATTTGCTTGTTTCCTGCTTCTTGAGTGAGAACCATTTAAGATATTGGTAGGTTTTCTCACTGCAAACAGAAAGGCTTTTAAGTTGCAGTTTCATAAACATCTTTTTACTCATGAAAGTGGCATCATTGTGAGTAACCAAGGATTTTATTTTAGTATGGTAGAATGTTAAAAATATTTAAAACAATGCCATTTGAGTGTCTTTACTGGTCATATTCTCTCAATTTGCATTGCTATGAAGATACCCTGCGAGAGATGTAGAAGCCATCGGGAAAAATCAATGAGTTCACATTGGATTGTGCAACAAAAAATAGTAACTACTGTACTACTGTAATGAAGCCAAAAGAATAATAAGTAATAGAGTTGAACCCATACGGTAATACTGGATATGTTTTAGGCTTGCTTATTTTGAGTGAAACTTCCACTTGCATTCTTCAAATGTTATGATATGTAAGAAACTGCCGCATTGTAATCTTCATTTTTTCTGTTTTTAAAGGCATACGATGGGTTTGCCAGTTTAGGAATATCGCGATTGCTGGAACCTTCTGACATGGTTTTATTAGCGATACCTGACAAACTGACTGTTATGACCTATCTCTATCAAATAAGGGCGCATTTCTGTGGCCAAGAATTGAACGTGGTTCAAATAGAGGAGAACAGTAGTAAAAGCACATATAAAGTGGGTAACTATGAAACGGACACAAACAGTTCTGTCGACCAGGAAAAATTCTACGCAGAGCTGAATGACCTGAACCGGGAGCCTGAGCTGCATCCTCCAGACAGTGCTTTGGCAGACTTTGCTTCTCAGGATGACTCTGTATTTGTAAATGACAGTGGCGTTGGCGAATCTGAGAGTGAGCATCAGACTCCTGATGACCATTTAAGCCCAAGTACAGCTTCCCCTTCTTCTCGCAGGACTCGAAGTGACACAGATCCACAAAAATCCCAGCAGAGCTCTGGAAGGACTTCTGCATCTGAAGACGTTGGGAAGTGTACCAGTACAGATACAACGCAAACGCAGCCTACATTGGGAAGGAAGAAATTGCTGATAGCTGACACTTTAGACTTGAGTGACTTGACACATGTCAGTGATCAAAAAGAGGACGTGTCTCCCACAGTTGCTTGTGAAGATAACGACAAGAAGAGACACCAGAGCTTAGACAGTACCATTGGTTTCTCAGAGCAAGAAAAGCTGGGACGTATAGGATCCACAGAGAGCACAAGAGCAGATCCTGGTTCACCTGTCACAAAGCCGAGTTTATCTCCTACTTCTAAGCTTGGATACTCCTATAATAAGGATACGGATCTTGCAAAGAAAGCGCATGCTTCTCCGAGGCAAACAGAATCTGATTCTGACAGCGACGCCAGAACAGCTTTAAATCATGCAGATCAAACTGCAAAAACAGTCCAGGTAAGAAATTTAAACTTTCTGTATGCCTGTGAGTCAGAATGGAGATGCTCTTCAAGTTCTTTCTCCATGTTTGTAATTTACACCATATCTTCAGTATAAATGCAAGGTGGGCGGTGTATTTTTATTGTTGGGCAATAAATACTTTGACTGAAAGTAGGTGATGCTGGAAAAGAGCCATTACATGAAAAATTCATTTATAGGAATTGTCCTACTGTTAATCTTTCCAATCTCTCTCCAATTAAAGAAAGTAATGTATTCTCAACCAGCTCAAAGAAGATGGTTTCAAGGCTTTTGCCACCTTTCTTCTGAGTATGGCATGCTGAAGCCCAAATTGGAAAAAGACTTATCAATTCGTTGGTCCATATTCAAAAAACGTAAAGTTTTGAATACTTTAAAATATACCAAACATATTTCCAAATCTTATCTGAGAAACCACATGGCCTTGTGAACATAGCCCACAATGGTGAGGCAGAAAGTCCAGAATATTAAGTTATGCTGTTCATTGAGTGGCCTCGAGCATGTTACTTAACGGCAATATAATTTCCCCTTCTATAAAGATAAAAAAGATATGCCCACCTACCTTGCAGATTTATTGTGAGGATGAAAGTTGAATATTATATAAATGCTGAGTATTATCAGTAAATAGTATCATCACAAAAATATGTAAAAAATGTTATCAGCCTTGTTTACAAAAATGCCAAAGCATGCTTATAATTTCACCCCTGTGAAGAGCTTTCTTGAGTTTTGGCTTTGTTCAGCTTTGTGCTATTAGCTCTCATAAGAAAAGAATATAGCCAGTCTTTTGGTAGTGTGGATTGCTTCAAATATTTTTACATTTTTTCCTAAGTAAGTGCCATAAAGATTCATTTCATTCATTTCATTGCAAGAGAAGCAGTCCATGGATGGGTGATAGTGGCCAAATATTAGTCCAATGGCCAGCTAATTTCTTTCCTTTAATTAGTGAAGTCTCATGAAGTTTCTCTTCCTCATCATATTTGTGTACTGGATGAGAAAGGAACGATTTGGCCCGTACAGAATAATAGAGCAGAATGAGACAGGATGTCTTCTCTACAAAGATTTTCATGTGCAAGGTGTAGTAGGCCAAGAAAATGGAAGAGATGACTTTAAAGATGGTTCTCTGTTGTTAATCTTCTGTGCGTTTGCACATGGTAATAAAATCTCACATATGAGCCTCAATCTTAACCTTGAACACTCAATTGATGGTTAGAGTCAAGCACCTCAATTTCCATGTGGTTGTTGCAGGAGCACAACCTGCAACATCTGTTCCAGCTCTGCCTCGTGTAAAGGCCTAGAGACGCATTTTCCCAGAGCCTTCAGAGCTGACCTTGACTAAGAAGTCAGCACTTGGGAGTATATATGTATGGGAGCTGCTCGTGTTGCCTATGCAGAAGCCCCCCTTCTGTTATTTCTACTCTGCTGTGTAATCAGTCATGTGTATGGAGAAGGGACTTTCTTGTGGATATTCATAAATGAAGTAGAAGCAAATATTTTTGCAGGTTTTTTGCCTTGTACCTGGCCTCTCCGTGTTCAATTTAAGTTATAAATGAGCGATACCCATATGAGTAGCCAACAAAGCGTTATATTTGCATACATATTAAAGTAAATATGTAAACACATAGCACATTTAACATAGCTTCCATGAAGCCAATTATTTTTTTTCCACAGTTGCAGTTTAAAAGCATTAAATGTTGATAGAAATTAAGTTTTAAGGGGAGGGGAGAGAAATCTTATTTACATTATAAAGGCCTACGACTTTTTTTTAATTTTACATTTTGATCATCTTTGCTTTTCATTTCTATAGAATGCTCTGTCACCTCATGAAGCTGTAATACATGCGACTCCTGACCTTTATTGTATAGGAAGGCTCCTGGCTATTAACTGCTGTATAAACAATAAGTACCCTGAGGCTGCCTTACTGTTAATTATATTTCTTTATTTTTAAGCAACGAATGTTGTCAAGACAGGAAGAACTTAAAGAACGAGCAAGAGTTCTGCTTGAGCAAGCAAGAAGAGATGCAGCTTTAAAGGCAGGGAATAAGCAGCTAACCAATACGATCATCCCACCCCGCAATAAGCAGCTGAATGATGTAAGAAATATTGGCCAGTATGGCAGTTTACATAGTTAAAATTTATTGTATGTGCATATGCTTTTGAGAGGGGCACGTCCTTGCAGAATATTTCTTTTCCACACTGAATTGCTCTGATGTGTCATGTACCCTTTAGTTCACTTTTAAAGCCTGTTTCTCCTGCTGTTACGGCCAACAGAAAGATGCCTTAGACTTCACTGGAAGCAGAGATCTGGGAGCACCTTCTTTGATTGGCACTACAGTTTCTAATGGCATGAAAAACTTGTTAACTTGTTACTTGTTAAATGATAGTGAAGTAATTTATGCTATTTTTGATTACTTCTCTTTTTTCAGTTAATGTAAATGCGTTCCCTGAGCCTGTGATGTCAGCTACTTGCTGCTTCATAAGTGTTATTGCAGTGAATGAAGCTGCTTGTGACAGTCTTTGTAAAAGAGTTGACGGAACAATTTCTTTTTATCACCAAAGTTGATTATGCTGGTGAGATGGGAAAGTGGAGATGGGGAATGAGCTCCAGTGTTGAAGCAGCTATGGTTGCACCTCCAGTGTCCTCCGTGGTGACCTGGAAGGATCTCTCTGGAGATGAAAGCTAATTAATTTTTATGCAAACCTTTGCAATGCGGGTTTTGTGATTCTAACTATTGGCATTAGAGACTGTACTGGCAACTGAGAATGTAAATGTAACTGCAAAATAATGATACAGAGAAAGGCTTGAATCTGTACTGATTCACATCTCTCAGAGCCCAGTCCTGCGGGGCAGATTCTGCTTTTTACATAAATGGGATCATACAGTCAAAAAATGAAGACAGTGATTTACATGTCTCATTTCATTCTCTTAACTGTCTTGAATCCATGCTGTACTTTTTTTTCGTAACAATTCTGCTCCCCAAACTGACACTTATTTTTTCTTCAAAATATATTCATATATGCAGACAAGTCTTATTTGTGTAATGATATCTAAGCAATTTTTTTATTGCTTTGTATTTAAGTTTTTCCTAGATAAGTGTATTTTAGTACAAATTTCACCTTGGATTTTTTAAAATTATTTTTTCATAAAGCAAATAGCATTAGAGGAGGGATGCTATAGGCAACTACTCAGGCAGGAACAACTGTAATTAAAGTTGCCCAACATTTTTTATTACAAGCTCCTATTTTCAAAGGTTTTACAACTTTGCTAGTATTTCATTGTTCGAGCTGAAATTTTCCCCATCAGCTCTCTGCCTCAGGGTAGTATTTATATATATATATTTTTTTTACTTCAAAAAAACCCCTTTTCAACTGTTTCTCTGTATTAGGTTGCATAAAGCATTGTTTTATCCATGTTAAAAAATGTCTTATGGGAAGAAGTTTCCATCCCCTTGAAAAATCTGTTCAAAACAATCAAAGTTGCATTAATAGCACAATCTCGTCAGAGAGCCTTGAAGTTCAGAAAAGTTGGTAAGTGTCAGTAAAAATTGTCTATATGGACACAGCACAGCAAGAGCATCTTTTACTGTTGCTCCCCTAAGGATCAGAGCCCATTCTGATGCAGATTGTAGTATTGGAAAGCAAAACTTTCTCTTTTAGGCTTAAACTCCTGCTGATGAAATCCAAACAGGAGGAAAAGGAGCCACCCCACTGGCATGCAGAGGAGAGGTGCCCTGGGTAGATGGAAAGGAGGTAGATGACAACGTGAAGTTAGACAGAAATACTGTGTCTAGGCCAAGAAAACCAGCTGAAGGATAGGAGATGGGGACAGAGTTTTCAGGGTGAGAGTCAGGATTGCATAGTTCAGGCAGCCGGATTTCCCATGGGACCTTCCTTCATTTGTTACAGAAGCTGAAAATGAGTGAGAGGCCTGCAGGAAAGGGAAAGGCAGTCTTTTAGGGCTGCTCTGCAGAGCCAAAGTTTCTTCCTGCCTCCATCAGAAGCTCTTTACAATGTTGGGAAGGTACCTTCAACCCAACATACTCAAGGTGGCAGATTCCTTGATTTCTGATTTCCAACCCAAGATTCTTGGGGACTGATTTCTGAAAGCTTGAATGCACCCAGCTGTAGCCAAGTCAAGGAAAACCGTGCTGTGAACAAATGGTCCTGGCCCCTCTGAAATCCTGGGTGCCCTGAGCAAACAGGTAATGGGCACTTTTGACTTGAGTTGACTGTAACCTAAGGATAACGAGAGCTCCTCAGCTCAGAAGGATGTTGTGGAGATGTAATTTGGAAACTCTTAGATATGATAGTGAAGAGTGCCACAGAAATGCTCTGGAAGCAATGAATAATTCTGTGTTCAGGGAAAAGTTGAAGTAGTGTATTTTAAACAAGGTGTAGGGCAGACAGTGTGTGATAAAGATAAAGTGAGATATTGAACAGTTGTTCATTCACTGAACACTGTCAGTCATGGCCACTGAAAAAGACAAGTATCCTGTAGGAAAATAAAGTTTGAGTTATGCAATTAAACACTATACGAAATGAGAAGCAATGCAAGGTTGTATAACAAGTGTAGTTTCGACATTTTCTAACTTTTGAGTGCTTGACGTACCAAGCTCGATATTCTCCTAATGCATTTCAGTGGGAAGCGTGCATTGTGAAAGGGGGGTGTCTTTAATGGAGGCTGGTATAGTATTCATATTTCACATATTATATAAAGTTGATATATAATAATATATTATATAGAGCAGTATATAACATATACATATGTTATACATGTTATACACATGTTATACATATGTTATATACATATCCATACACGTGTATGTTCTGAATGAGGACCATCGTGGTTTAACCGCAGCTGGCAACTAAGCACCACATAGCCGCTCGCTCACTCCCCCCCCCCCCCAGTGGGATGGGGGAGAGAATCGGAAAAGTGAAAGTGAGAAAACTCATGGGTTGAGATAAAGACAGTTTAATAGGTTAAGCAAAAGCCGTGCACGCGAGCAAAGCAAAGCAAGGAATTCATTCAGTGCTTGCCATCGGCAGGCAGGTGTTCAGCCATCTCCAGGAAAGCAGGGCTCCATCACGCATAATGGTTACTTGGGAAGACAAAATGCCGTCATGCTGAACGTCCCCCGCTTCCTCCTCCTTCCCTCAGCTTTACCTGCTGAGCATGACGTCATACGGTATGGAATATCCCTTTGGTCAGTTGGGGTCAGCTGTCCCAGCTGTGTCCCCTCCCAGCTTCTCGTGCCCCCCCAGCCTGCTCGCTGGTGGGGTGGGGTGAGAAGCAGAAAAGGCCTTGACTCTGTTTAAGTACTGCTCAGCAGTGACTATAAACATCCCTGTATTATCAACACTATTTTCAGTAAAAATCCAAAACATAGCTTCAAACTAGCTACTATGAAGAAAATTAACTCTATCCCAGCCAAAACCAGCACAGGGATGTATGTATGCATCAACCTATATAGATATAAGATAAAATACATTGATTTCAGTCTTTCTTTAATGTATTTGATATTCATGGAGAGGAGACTTTTCCATTTGATGTAGTTATGCCAGTTTACTACAGGTCATTGCATATTTGATTGTTAGAAAATACTACAGACTTATTTCTATTCCATGTTTTCTGGTCATTAAGGTTAATAATAAGAACTTGGACTCAAAGCAGTGTTGTATGTATCAGTGTGCAGTAACGTGTAGTAGTGTGTTATCCAAATGAGAGTTAGCATAATGAGAATCAGCATTTAGTAGTGGGGCTTGGACTAGGCTCTTTTTTGGGATGGATTGAGAGGGATTCAAAAGAAAATGGTTTAAAATAGGAAGATCTAATTTTAAATAAGAAGAATGTAAAGGCAGAGTCCAGTGCCAATGCTTTCAAAAGTAACACTTGAAGTTTGCAATTGCACTTTTTTTGATACCTTCATGGAAAGAGCTTTAGGCAGCCCAGTCTTTCAGACTGTGATCTGAAAATCAGTCACCCCAGCTAAGCTAAGCCTGTAGAGTCATTAGTTACTTTTGAAAATCTTGTCTCGTAGGCCTTGCTGTTACCACTTTACATTTGTCATATGAGAACTATGAATCACTGTTTTCTTAGTAAGCAAGTGAGAACAATATACAGTGCGTGGGGTTGTATTGCTGCTTGAGGTCAACAAAAGGGAGGAAATTTCCAAGTCTGTTCCATGGTCATAAATACAGGTTACTTCGTATGTGCTCGCCTGATTTGTTTTGGTAAAAGTATTTTTTGAAAAAAAAAAACAGTGTTCCTGAATCTCCTCTAAGCATAGAGCAAATACCTTAGACCTTCTTCAGCCTAAGCCTTACCTTTCCTCTGGTAGAACCAATATTGTGTTATTTTTTTCAGTAGTCATGTACTCTGGGCTTGCTCCCCCCCCCCCCGAATCTCTGTTGTCTCTTTATTGACCACTAACTGGCCTCTCATGAAGTATTGGCTGTTTTCCCTTGACATGTCCATTCTCTTGGCAGTTTACCCCTTTTTCTTGAGTCTTTTTTCTTGCTGCAATGTGCTTCCATCTTCTCATGTTTGTGCTCTGGGATTAGGCCCAAGTGAGTATTCTCACTTGCTTTACTTTTTCTTTTCTTTTTAACTCAGAAATTGGTGAAGTTGTGGGAGCAGAAGATTAAGGCACTGAATTTGCTTGTATACCTGTTAACTCAATCCCATTTTCCTCTGAATCACATATTTTTCATTGCATCCCAAGCCGTATCCTCTTCCCCTTCTTTACTTTGTGTCTTCTTTCCCGTCTCTCAGACTTTCAGCTGTCTGCCCTGGCCATTTCAGCTCCCCTTCTTCTCCTTTTTAACTTTTCTTTCTTAATACCCGTTCCTTTACGCTTTCTTCCCTTAGACATCTTCCCTCTGTGCCTTCCACCCCATCATCTTCCATTCCTGTTCAACCCACCTGATTTAGACCCGTCATTTTCTGCTTGCTTCCTCTATTTGTATCATATTAGCCCCTTTTCTTTTCTCCCATTTCTTCCCTAGTTGCAGCATGGTAGTTGTTTTTTCATTGTTAGGTCTGCTCATTTGCTCAGAAGCCTTCAATCTGCAAGCTGTATGCATGCCAGCCTGTATGGAGGTATGTAAGCCTGTAGGCAGGTATTTGAAGTCTAAGAAGAGACTGCATTGATCAGAAACTCCTTGAAAACGTGCTCATGGTGTCCTTAAAATTGATGCAGGCTTTTGGAGACTGGAAGAATTAGCTTAAGAGCTCTGTGAACAGACTTACTGATCCCCTCGTGGATCCCTTTCTCTATGGTAGATTTATAAACAGCTCAGCCTTTCTGCTTGCTTTCTCGATGTAGGTGTGTGCATGTAGTGACTCTTTTACGAGATGCTTCTGTCATTTCCAATCTGGTATAGCAGCTGTAATCACTTAGCTTTTAACCAGGAGAGCCTTTTTATTAGCTTACTCATTTTTATTTAACTTACCTTTTCTCATGATGAATATCACAGGGCTAGAAGGGACATATCTGCTCCCACCAGATGCTGTAAAATATCAACCTGTAGTGATGGTTGTTAGCAGCCGCAGCTTGGCTGGAATGAGATGTTGGAAAGGCAAGGAGACTGGAGCTGGTCTGTGCAACCTAACTGGCAAAGTGACAGGCTAGAGGGGACCACAACAAGTGGGAAATATTCAGGAGTCACAGAGCTAAAAGATCTTTCTAGCAGGGAACCCTCCCTTGCAGAATGTGGAGTAGAATCCGTAATTCTTGAATCTCAGCGTAATTCCTCTGTCAGCAAATATCTGCGAAGGCTGGTGGCAAAATGTTCATCTTATTCTCCTTTAATGACTGGTCCACATAAAGAATGGAAATTTACTGCAGCTGTTGTTACTCTGTAAATTCAAATGGCTATGGTTATGGAGTCAGCATGATTACAGAGAATGGAATTAGGAGTTAAGAAATGCACAGGCAACTTTAATTAACCTCCTTTGTGTATATCCATTATGATGCAGTCTTGTGATCACATACTATTTTTCTCAAAGCAATTGTGTCTCATTTAGCTCAGAGGATTGAGGTGATGTGGAAGACTGTTTGTCCAGAGGACCTCTGTCCTTTTGGTTGCAGAAATTGGAAGGTGTGCAGCAAACGAAGCAGGGATTGCAAGGAGCAAAAGGATGAGGTCACGGTTAAGGTGCTTGAAAGAATTAAATGTAATGCTGCCTTTGCCTCAGAGTTCCTGATCAGTACTGCTAAGTCTTTTGAACCAAACTTATTCCAAGTAGTCACTAATTGAGTATCCTTCCTTTCCGGATTGCCATTTGAGGCGAAGGTTTGATTTGCAGATGTATTGAGCATCCAGGTCTGTCAGGGAAATCAATTGGAGATGTGCTTGAGACACATAAAGGGCTGCATAAAGCTTAGCATACTGAAAAAAAAACCAGGTAATAGGCTTCCCAGAGTGAGCACCCAGTGTTAGACCCTTTTAACTGGATCTCTCCATCTCAGTTCTCATCCGAAGAACAGGGTAATAACACCACCACGGGGTGTTGTGAGAAGGGAATGTGATTAATGCTTTTGAGGCACTTTAAATACCGTAGTGATGAGCACTGTAGAAAAGCCCTCGAAGAAATTAATAATTCTGTCTACAGAGCAAGATTTCGATGTTGTGGAGTAAAGAATGGTGCTACATATTGATGGGCCTACATATTGAACAGTGAAAATAAACCAAAGTATTGAACACCACTGGGTAGAGCTCAGATCTGGGCTGAGTATCAGGGGATAGTAAAAGTAAAAGGTGGTGCCACAACAAGTCTCTATTCTAAAGGATACAGAGTGGGATGAAAATTAAGATTGTGCTCAGTAGTTTTACTTCCGGCATCTCCTAAATCGTGTGTCAAATTCTTTTAACTTGTTTTTGCAAGGTAGATAGCTTTAGCAGAGAACGCCGTATAGCATGGAGTTAATGAAGAATAGTGCTCATCTGGCAAAGGATGTGGTTTTCCTCCTAACATGGGCCACAGATTGTTCCTGAAGTTATCTGGGTTTTGCTTGAGCTAAGGATTCCTCCTTGGTGAATTTAGGTGCAGGACTGGGCCCCTCATACGGATTCGGCCAAAAATTTTGCTTATTTAGGATCTAGCATAAGTTCTGGGATTAGGAGTTCAATAGCATGATACCCAGAGGGAATCGCTCTGTCTTTTGCCTCTTGTGAAATAGGAAAATAGTAATTCTTTCTTCGCAGAAGCATTCCGAGGATGACTACACTAAAAATTGTGAGGGATTCCGTTTATACAATAAGTACTTAAAACCAACTTCCTATATAAACTGAAGGGGTGTTTTCAGAGAGCAATCCTGATGTTGCTGCTGTGCTTAAATGCAACTGTTGCTAGCCTGCTTTCTGCACAGAGGAAGATTTGGGTTTATGTATCTCTGCTACCATTATTTCATATCTATTCAAGTTGAATGACAGCTATAGCTGCCTAAATATAACAAAAAAAAAAAAAGTTTGAAAGAGCAGTGGGGTCGATGTTCAGCTTTTGTAGTAGAATTTGCAGATACGAAGTACCTCACCAAAAAGCTGTTGCCTCCAAACATGCAAACACCGTCTGTATACAGAGGGCAGCAGGAACGGGCTATGCCATGAGATTGTTTCTTTCTACTCAGAATATTGCTTTTTATTACTCCCTTGTTCAAAGGACTTGTTGCAGCTGTATCTAATTCATATTTAATAAGCTCTTTCTACTTCAGGTGTCAATCTGTTTTGCCCATTATTTTTCATTTTCATAAATATTTGAGTGCAAAATGGTAACTTTTTTTTGCATCCACAGTGGACTAGTGGAAATGGAAGTCTTTTTAGAAAAGCTTCAGAAAGTGACAAAATCTGAAGGGAGATAAGTTTGTATACTCCTACTTTAATTTGGTTGCATACATTTGCACAGATACGGGATATACCAACTGCAATAAAATAGAAATAAAGCTTTATTTTAAATGCTCAGAAAAAAGCTTTAATAAATGGTCCCATTTATTGATCATGTCCTGCAATAATCTGCTGCCCCTCTGAGCTAATAAGCTCCTAACGGTCCCGCTCTAATACATGACCAAAAAGTAAACTCCAGTCAACATGACCAGAAGTGATACAGAATGCAAATTCACAGTAGACAACAAAAATAGGATATTTCAATTTGATTGAAAGATGCCTTAAACTCAAGTTAGCATTGCAAGTATTCTTTGCTCCTATTTTAACAGATTCTTGAAAATGAGTACCGGATAGCTTTATTCCATGATTTTTATTTCTACATGAAACCAGAATCCCTACTTCTGTTGCATTAGGAAAGGCATCTAGCTCATCAGTGGATATTTTTTTTTTTTTGTAGTCTCCTCAGTTGGAAAATAAATGTCTGTGATTGAGGTGGTAATGTTAATTCGTTTAAGGAAACACTCCCAAGTTATTCCCATCTTGTTTTTCTTCAAAAACAAAGAGAGAAAAGCTGCTCTTTATTAATTAAACACCTAACATTAATTTATTGAGGTGTAGGACTTTGCAGATGGCAACCTTGGTCTTTTAATATTAATTGGAAAATATTGATTGAAAAAAGACTAGTCTGTCATGCTGATAATTGTGACCAGATTTAGATATGATCACTAGATCTTCCCAAGATTACAATGAAGCAGTTACCATCTAACTGGTCAAAAGATTGAACATTGTTTTGGTAATCCCTGAGCTTTGGTAACTTATTCCCTGTTGTTCATTTATATGTCTTGTCAGTATGCCACTATAAAGTGGTTAAATATGGTTTAAGCTGATAAGACTATGCTGTATAGTATTTACATTTCATGAGCATTCCAAGTTTTATAGCTGTTTTAACAATATACTTTTCTTTAAATGAAGGTTAGACCTGCTGACTGAACACTTCAAAACCACAACTGAACTGATATTTAGTTCTTTATAACGACGTGCTAAGGTTGAGATAGCCTGATCTCATTTCCTTGATGGCAAGAACAAACAAGTTGTTTTATTAAAGTTACTCAATACATGAAAAATAAAAATAATCTGTAACTTTCCAAGAAGGTTCTACATCTTTTGACTTCATATTTGATCTGTTTAAGCACTTTCTTCCTATGAAGTAGTGACATTTCACTGTACAAAAATACTGCTATAAACAACTCTGTGATGTAGCTGGGAAAATAAATCAATTAGTGCAAGTAAACTAATTTCTAAGAAAAATTAGTATGCACGGTCAGTTTTATACCAGGAGGGATTTAACAAATAAAGTGTAACCTTTGATAATGCAAGACAAATGTTATGCAGTTTGAGTTTTAGATATAAATGCTTTGAGATTCTCAGCTAAATTTTATTGCTGTTATTTTCATAAGCTATATCTATTTACATCACTTAAGCATCCAGCCTAAATATACAAATACTCGGTTATTTATTATGTGGATGTAAATTCAAGGTGCTGCATAGTCTGCAGCTGTAACATTAACTTGCATGCTCACAGAAAATAGGCTGTCAATTTATTAACTGAATTTTAAGATCGTCTGAACAACATTAGTTCAAAAACGTAAGCATCTTCTATCCATTTATAAATATTAGCCAAAAAAAAAAGGTCTCAGCATTTCAGAGCTCTCCCTTTGTGTACAAAGCGAGACCCGGTTTCTTAGCATCTGGAATGCTCTTTTTCTACCGCTGCTAATAACTGTGGACGTTTTCTGTGTGGATGTTCAGTACACGCTGTTGTGAATCCCAGGATGATATCGCCATTACTTAGAGCTGTATTTTGCATTGCCTATTCTGTTATTGCTCAGCATGCACAAGGGTAGAGTTAAAATCTTTATTCATTTCATTTAAAAATGTTTCTTTTGTTCTCCTTATCATGTTCTGGCTTTCCCAAGGATATATGCCTTGAACGAAAAGTCACATGTGCATTACTAATTGTGTGCCATTGTATTTACAGTTCCTAGTGGTGGCACTGTGAAGCTACTAATTCTTTTGCTTCACTTGATGTAAAATAATCTGAGTGTCTTTGATAGCAGTGAAACAGTATTAATTGTTTTGTACATTTCTTGGTCACTCTTCTTAGGTGGTCTTCATAATCTATTAGAACTTTCAGCCAGATTTTTGTAATGTCATGCCTCCAGCAGTGATTAAATTGGTAATTAATGAACAGTCCTTGGCAACATAAACCACATCCCGTTAATTTTCCCTTTTGAGTTTTTAGAAGTTGTCGTCTCTGTCAGAAAGCATTGCGCCACCTTGCTACGGCCCCTTGGCATGAAACCACAACGGCTTGATTTTTTGCAGCCATTAGTAGATCAGAGCAGTAATTTCACAGTATTTTGGTCAGGGTAATTATAGTACCAAGTACCGAGTAGAGTTGGGAATTCACACAAGAAGTCCAGAAATACCAGGTGAGCTTCCTTGTGTTCACTGGGACGTTATGATTAGTTTAATTGGGCTTTGTTTGATTTCAGCCGCAGAGACTCTTTGTGCCACGGCACTGCAACCACTTTCCACTTTAGTGTTTCTGACCTGCATTGACAGGAACTGGTGCAAAAATGAACTCTTTGAAGTGGGACTCTTTGGAGAGGGCAACTAAAAAAGGGGAAAAGTGATGTGTAAATAGTTTACTGTAGCAAAGCTCAAAACTGGACCGACCGCTCCACGTTTTGCGGGTGTTGTAATTCAAGTTCTTTTATATTTTCAGCTGGAACGGATAATATTTCTGCTACGTTCGTGCAAATGTTTGGTAAATTACTGCATTTAAAAACGCAACCTTTTTTTTTAATCGCTGGCTTTTATATAGCACCTGCTGTTCTACCTTCCTTTGAAGATACAGTCGTTTCTCCCACCAGAAATACTGCAAATCATCTCTTTAGTCCTGCAAACGAATCTGGGCGAATGCATTAATGAGACTGCAGCTGCACTTAGTAGTTCACATGTCACAAAATAGTAGGTAAAGGCATTCATACTTGAGTGACTGACTATAGGTGTAGCGGCCTTCAGCAGTACATTGTGCACGTTAAAGTTTAAATAGTCACTTGCCTGTTGGCTTCTGAATGAAAGGACTGTCACTGGTCACTTCTCCTGAAGCCTTAATGAAACCAAATAGTTTGCTACGAGTTTGGGCCTAACCATTGGGGTGTTTCATGCAGTCTTGTCAGTTGATGTTCATGAATTGACTTGAACGGAGATCAAAGTGTTTCTCAAAATGGAGAAGCGGGGAGAGAGACAGCTCCTTCAATTGCACCACAAGAGCTAATCAAGCCATCAGTTCTTTATGCACTCTGCGTGCCTTTAGAATTTAATACCCAATGGTTTGTCAGGACAAATTGAAATTCGGGGGTTGGGGGGGGGGTGTCCCTCTTCGGCTCGCTGCAAATAAAATATGCGCTTCATTCTTCTGGAGGCTCGTTTTGATAATTTTTATAATTTAATGTAAAACTGCAATGTTGATTAAATATTTGGGGTTGAAAAAAAAAGTTAAGGTAAAGGATTCAATGGGCATTATACGCCTTAGCGCTGATTAAAGATCCCGGTTTAAAGTGAAAGAGAAACTAAACTCAGCGTGGTTTTTTTGTTTCTTTGATTGCTAATGAACTTTTTTGCTGAAACATTTTAAATTGGATTCAGAAGATAGTTTTTTGAGTGTCAGTTAAAACAAAGTCATGTGAAAATGCCTCTCTCTCTCCCCTTCCCTCCCTCTCTCTCTTTTTAATTGATATGATTTAGGCAGAGGAAAATGGTAAGGGGGATTTTTCTATTGCAGAAGCAATTTTTAAGGGATTTAGTCTTATTTAGCCTGAAGGTCTTCACACTAATGAGAGCACTTAAGTTACGTCCAGGCGTTGATTAGACAGCTCATCTATCAACTGGAGCATGAGAATTTGTATTTTAGGTACCTTTTATACATTATAAATGTATATGCTTTTTTTTATTACTTTAGACTTTATTTTCCACAAATTTTTAATTACCTTCCTTCACATCCAAGGCGACTGTAATGCAGCTGACAGAGCACAAACGGTAACAAGGAAATACTCTACATTTGATGAGAAATAATATCGAAGCTGTATCTGTAGAAATTGGCATGGCGAATGCAAATTGCTACCCAGATACATTCCTTAAACCGCCACAAGCCCCCTTAAAGTCTAAATACATTTATTCAGGGAATGCGGAATTATATATATTAAAAAATGCTCACCCCCCCCCAAAAAAAATAATTGTGAACGCTGTCTCTACCTGTAGGGTTTTTTGCCGTGTTTAAAACACAATAGCATCTTAATTATTTTCTGAACCGTTCTGAAAAGTACAGCTTTTGTAACTTTTTGACATTTCAGGTTTAAAAAAAAAATTAAAACGTTGCCACCAGCTTGCACTATGAGCAGCCTGTAATAACAGTTAAAAAAGCTTTCTGAACTATTTGACAAGATTTCTTAGTGCTGAGGCCATATGCTGTAGCCTTTAAGCTATTTCTTCCTATCAGTTTCATTATCACCTGCCTCTGAGTCTCCAATATCATCAGTAAGCACATGCAGAATCATAATTATGCCATGTACAAGTTCTTTGATAACATGTACAGTTTTCTTCTTAATTCTTTATCAAATGCATTGATCGTGGCATGTGTGCATTGATCCAGGTCCACCATCTGGCTGTGTGTGATAAGCACAGTGGCATCTTTGCATTTCCACTGTCATTCATTGCGCTACAATTTGGCTGCAGGGGAGTAGTGGCTGGGATTAGCCCTGTTCTGCTACTTACTTGCATTTTAAGTTGACACCTCTACAGCGGCTCAGACCACATTACAAACTGAAACACATACGCACGACTTAGTGATGTGACACTCCTCAATAAGCTTACTCCACTAGCTACTCAACAATCTGTAATTGGATTTGTAGGAATAACAGCAAAAGATTTCCTAAGAATTGCTGGGGACAGAAGGTGAAGTTTTCTCATTATTGGCAAAAGGCTAGGTATAGATCCTAGGCGATTGGTATTTTCCATTAAAAACAAGCTGCCAGCAGTTTGCAGGACACTTTCAAAAAACCGCAGCAAAATAGGATCCAGGGAGGCATAGGGTTTGCACTTGTTCTATCCATTCCCATCACATGCAAGCAGACTGGCATCCCGCCACCCTCCCCTGAAAATTAAGAGGGGGGGGGGGGGGAACAACTTTCGGAGGCGCCCTGCAGCCTGCTCCGCTTTGTTCGGCTGGGAGTGAACCGGGAGCATTCCTCAGGAGGGCACGTCCTCCTCCCTCGGCGCGGGGTTGCCTGCCCGAGAAGGAAGCTTCCCAGGATGGCAGTCTGCAAGATGCTGCTCTCCAGCTTACGCATCCCATACACTTGCCAAAAGTCTTTGTTTCATAACGCCACTTTTTTTTTTTTTTTTAAATTATGAAGTCAGGTTTACACAAGAGAAAATCCCTTAAGTGGAGCTCAGCGAATGTTGACTCCTACAATGAGTAAGCAGCTTCTTTAACTTCTGTCTGTAACTCGGCTGTGTAAAGGCACAGAAAATACCATCTTTAGACTTATTGATCTCAGGTGGGACGTTATGCCCTGTCTGGATGATGGCATTATTTCAGATTATTTCTCAGCCTGCACACTTGAGACCTTGTTTGTGGGTAATGCCAATAGCATTGACAATCATGGTGACAGGCGTAACAAGCTTCTGGATCCCGACGCCTTAGGTGATTGTTGTCCTTAATTATACTTCCCAGATGAGGGAGAGCACAAACTTGCCTAAGCAGAGAAAATTCCAGGGAAGAAGTTAGCGGAGGGCTTTGTCGCTGCTTTTGGTTTAGACCGACTTTCTCGATGATCTTTCCCGGGAGCCCTGTCGGTAGGCAAGGCTGCCCTCGCATTGTTCACCGGGAGAGCGCCTCGCTCTTAGTATCGGTGCAGGCGAGCAAGAAGAGGAGGAAAACAGAAAGTGTATTTGGAATTAGGTATTTCAGCCTGTCCTTAAAACTTGCCGTAGAGCCCAGTGCAGTGTGAAATAGAAATGCTTGCCTTGATCGTCGCGTAGATGTGCAGCTCCTAAAGGGTTAAACGGGTTAAATCTTATTTATCTGAATAGAACTGCAGGGCTGTTTTGCAGAATGCTGTAGCACAAATACCTATGGTTCACTTTGACGTTACAATTTTTTTGTTGGTTTCTTTACTTTAAATACTTGAACTGTTAGACCTTTTACTTTTTTCTCTGAGAAAGATGTATTTGTACCAGATTAGAAAAGCTAAACTGTTTCTTTACATTGAATAATCAGCCTGTCATGACAAATCTATCTCCTTCTGCATGAGTAGGTGCCAGTTTGACTAGCTTCTTTTAGGCTCACACTGGGTTTTAAGCTGGATCCATGTGCATGACTGGCAGTGCATTTGTTGGGCCAGATCTAAGGAGCCAGAGAGCGTTCAGCTCCTTTTTGCCTACAAAAGAGCAGCCAGACAACCAGCAAGAGGCCTTGGATGTAGCACAAGGTGATACTTACTTAGTCAGCCATTCTTTTTTTCAAATATATGTATTTTTTTCATTCAGTAAACTAGGAGTTGCTCAATTTCAGAATGACGCAAGGAATTAAATTATCAATGGATTGTTTTTGTACAGCCAGCATTCTTCACACCAGAAATACTGTACCAAGTGAACTGTAGGTTTTCGAGAACAACATAGATTATGCTAAAAAAAGAAATAAAACTAAAAAATTGCTGGCTAACGTTTCTTTAAAAATACCTCCTAGGTTTAAGGAGATGTCTTCCATTTTACAGCCACACAACCCCATTTTAGTGTGAATTTGGGGGGCTTTTTTTTCTTAAAGGGGACAGCTTTGTTAAGACATTGTTTGTGCTTCTTCCAATTTTAGACTTTGGGCTACTTCTGTTTTCATTCTGTCCTGTCTCATTAATCCTTCAATGCCATAGATCGTAAGCCAATAGCTGCTTCTTTATGACAAGTGATTTAATACTTTTTGTGATATACATTCATGAAAAAATATTTTCAAGCTGCATACAGTTTATTGGTAGGAAGGTAACTGATGTAGACACCAGGCAGAAGGCAGAAAAATATCTAAGATGTTTATGTCTTTCTTTGCTGACCACTTCCTACGATCTGACTAGCCACAGAAATCCAAAGCCAATGCACTTTTGTTTATGTCGTGTTCCCTGCTTAGCAATTCATATTTTCCTCGCTACCTGTGTATTTTGAGCTGTTCTGAAACAGTAGTAGAGACCAAACATAAATGTGGTCCCCAGGGTGATCAAAGATTTAATCTGACCAGATGGGACAAACTTGAGAAAGATTTTGACTTTCCACTCTGTTTTGCAACAAGAAAGGCTGATTTTTTTTCTCCCGTCCTTTCTTTGTTAGAAAAGGCAGAGATCAGGCTATCCCCAGAGAAATGAGCAGGTGTGGCCATTTACAAGCATGTCTGGTTATATTATAAACCAACATAAGAAAAGTTTGAAATGGTTTGAAAAGATCTGCTAAACAGTTTTAATGTTTCATCCCAAATCCTATTTACTCAAACAAGAGCCGATCAAGGTCACAGTAAAACCCAGCCTGCCCAAACCTTTAAAGCTCGTGTAATTTTTTTTTATTATTATTTTTTTATTCTGTCTTCTCTACTAACTGAATAGGTACATTTTGGTAATCCTTGCCTCTGGACAAGCACAGAAGTCTTTTGCTTTCTGAATGGCTAATAACAGAGCCGTTCTTCCTGTCTAATGATGAAAGAGGTGGCAGTCAAGTTCTTTTTCTTAGATGTACTGTGCACTTGGGGCAGACCACGGACAATTTTGAAACCTACAGCTACCAGAATTGCTCCCCCTCATAGGTACAATTCTGCTTTAATTTTGTTGCTGTGGAGTATCACTAATTTACCACTTCCCACCCCACCCCCCAGTCTATGGACACGGTAAAGAATTTTCTTTTTAAACATCAAATAAATGCAGCTCATGGGGTTATATTTTTGTATAGGGAGAGGACAATATGTTCTCAGACTTCTGGTGTAAACTCAGTTTGGATCCTCCCAAAGTTCTGCCAATGGACGACTGAAAATCCCTGGCAGAGGTTTTGGTTTTCTTTTTTTTTTTTTTTTTTTTTTAAAATGCGAGAAGAATGCAGAATTTTTAGTGTTTTAAGGAGGTGGGGTTTATGGGGGTGGTTGGAGGTTTTTTTTCGCCCTGCAAGACTCCACCATTCTCAATATTTTATTGAGTTGGTCAGCTCTCAGCTTCTGCCACCACAGACCGACATTGCTGGCCAGGTGATGGTCTTGGAAACTGCCCCGCCACTGCTTCACATTTGAGTTCACCTTCCCAAATCCACAGCATCATTTTTGGCCAAAGTAATGTCAGTCACTGCCATCTGCGGCGAGTACAAAAAGGACCCCCTAATGGCAGCCATTTTTATTTGTTTCTTAAGATCCAAAGGCTGCTGAAAGAACAATTGGATAAAGTTGAGGATTGGAGAAGCTTGATTTTCTTGTTCCAGTGAAATGAAACTCCCGTCCTTTTTTTCTTCCCCTTCCCCTTAAAAGCCAGAGTCTGCTAGGGGGTTGTAGCTGTGTCAAAGCCGTTGGGATGCCACTGCTGATCACTTTAATTACTAGGACTAAGGAGGATAAAATTAAAAGTAGCACCATTGAAGCAGTGGAAGAAAGCTTGCCGAGATGTCGGTGAACTGTGAAATATAAAAATTGCATACCAATACATTTTTATAGGAGGGAAACAAGGAATTACATTACTTATTCTTGAAGAGTTTGTCCTTAAATGGTGAAGTTTTCCTCGCCGTGCATCTGCACGGCAGATCTTTAGACCATTACAAAGTAATTGGGGGAAAATAACAGAGCAAACTTTAATGTCTCTTTGGCATGTCAGGTTCATGTCAGAGGGTGAAAGATTTTACTGGGTTTTCTCTTCAACTCTACAGGAAAAAAAAATGGCTGTAGGTGTGTTTGCATGGTCCTTTCTTGGTGCAGAGCTTCTCTTCGTGTCTCTTTTTTTTTTTTTTTTTTAATATATCTATGTTCATGCCTCTGTACCTCTCCCGAGCACTTTCCTTTCCGAAATCTAGGGGAATGATTTGCTGTTTAATAATTGTTCTGCACCTCAAAACTTAATCTACCTACTTTTTCTGCTCTCGGTTTCATTGCTCCTTCCACCAGTGTTTCCTGTGCCAAGCTCAGTAACCGAGGATTCAAATACCTGAATTGAATTTAAGCAAGAATTAGGCTGTTTTTTCTCTTATCTGCCGGTGATGATTGGCTTAATCAGCACAAACACAAGCCACAATAATCTGTGTTTGCTTGGAGATCCCTGGGATGTTAATGACTATGCTAATAATTCAGGATACAAGTTCTCTTTCAGGAGGAGGGGAGAAAAGGAGAGGGGGGAGTCAGCATGCTCAGTTTAGGGCACATTTGTCACAAACGTGTAACTGGCCTTATTTTAAACTACGTTGGGCTATAGTAGATTAAATTGTTTGACGTTAAATCACATGGGAATCTTAATATAAATTTTGCACATTCCTTCTTAAAAGTCATTTAAATCAAACCCACGAGTTCCTGTATCCCAGGAATTACAAATAGTAGAGATTTGCGCAGTTTTATTTCATGTAAAATTCTATGTAATTTATGTTACTGAATATTGCGGGTTGAAATAAAATTGGTTGCTGTATCAGCTGGCTGGCTAGAAATTAAATTAAATTGATCTATTATAGTGCATAAGAGCAGGGAGGAAGCTTTCCAGTTGTCTTTCAGCTGTGTACTTTACCAAATAAGTTTTTGATAGAACTGTTGCTCTGTGCCTTCTGGGAAGTTAAAGGGTGAGAAAGCAAACAAAGCCAATGTGCCATCCCGCTGCCTCGCAGGGCCCAGGCAGAATTGTCTTTCCAGGGGAAGGACATTAGGAGAAAAGTAAATCAAGGCGATCTGATAGGGAATCAGGGTTCTGTCACTCAAGAGACAAGATATTGTGCTGTGTCCATATACTTTGTTTACTGTAGGGTTTTATGAGTTGTAACCTGCCCATGCAAGCTGTTAATGAGGCTAAATCTTGCTGCTTGAGGATTGAATTACAGCACACCTCTGGGCTAATGGTTATAAACAGAAAGTCCCATTAGGGCTGCATTCTGATTCAGTCATTTGCATTTTTTCTATTGTGCCGAGAACAATGCTGAGTAAATAGCTACAAACAAACAATTTACATGGAAATGGGCAAAATGTACCTAATTAGTATTTTGCGCTTGTTTTATTAATGATTGCTTAAACTAAATAGCACTTAGCAGCAGCTCTCACCAGCATCTGCAGGTGTGGGATGCTCAGTTTCTGGGTTGGTGGGAAGGCTGCCAGGACGGCTCTCCAATATTAGGCGGTTTGTTATGTTCCACTTAGTTCAGGTCAACTGCCTGTACCTGGGTTTTATCCTGGTCATTATGTCAATAATACAAACTTATTGGCAGATTTGACTTAAAGCCAAACGCTGACTTTGTTGTGCTTATGAGCATTTCTAATATTATGGGGAGGGAGAAAATAGTCCTAACTTTGAAAAACTCGTATTTTTAAGGTGAAAACTGAAATTTTTTCTCTGATGGTTTAATGGATTCTTATAGATATGTTTAAACGCATCTTTTTGTTAATATTTTTTTAGTATGGTGTGTTAGTCTTTTCCAAAATTTCATGCTGTAGAGCTTTGCTCATTTATGTAACTGAAATATTGTCATGCTTCTAAGTTAGTTACGAGCTTTAGTGGGACAGCACTACCTGGGGTGGTTCCAATGTGATCTCTTTAATTACTGACCAAAGCCCCACTAGTAGGATGTTTTAAAGCGATGCAAAGTCTTTTCTGCTTTGGCACCTATTTGGCATTCGTTAATTTTCATTAGTTTATTTTTTTTAAAAAATGATGTATCCATTGAAGTTGAAGGATTAGATTCCTTTCCATGCCTCAGATTCAATGTCACTTTACGCTTTGAAGTCAGCTTGGTGATTGGAGTAACCGAGAGCAACATCTGGCTTCTCATTTCAGTTCTATGAGAGAATGTTACTCAAACAAGTAATTCAATTTAGTAACACCATTTTTATAGCCATGGTAAAACTTCTTGTAGTTATTACTTTGAGACAAAAGTGTCCGAGAATTTTCAACAATGTATTTTTATAGAACATAATTTATAAATGCTTTAAATTGCAAATAATTAGGTTTCTAATGCATTAATAATTTGGGGAATGCTTTAAGAAAAAATCTGATTCATAGATGTCTTTAAATATTGTGGTGTGACACCCAACTGATATCGAGCATCCTATTTATAATGTGGGCCAAGCACCATGCTGTAAACCAGTTACTATCATGATGATCAGATTGAGAACGAAATTGCATTTCTGTCAATTACTGAGTTGGCAACTGTTCAATATATCTTAGCAGCAAGATGAAGAGCGGCGTCGGCAGCTGAGAGAGAGAGCTCGTCAGCTAATAGCAGAAGCTCGATCTGGAGTGAAGATGTCAGAACTTCCTAGCTACAGTGAAATGGCTGCAGAAAAGTTGAAAGAAAGGTCAAAGGCATCTGGAGGTGAGCTGAGGAACCTTGTATCTTATTCCTATGGCAACCTAGAAACCAGAGACCTTTTTGGGTATCACTTTTATTCACACTTCAAAACGTTGTTCATCAGGTGCACATATCAAAAGACCTGGCTGTAGATATGTTTCCTAAATCAGTGTTGTGTCACTTAATTTCCAACAATTAAAAGAAAAGCATATATGTGATTGAAAGAAAAAGATGCTATGTGAACAGGTAGCTCATATTGGCCCAGTATTTACAGATTTGTCGTGACCCACAGTTTTTTAGAATTTTATGATTGTTGGCTAAAATCTCTTCAATATATATTTTTGTATAGGAGCATGGACATAATTTTGGGGGAAAACAACGTCAGAAGTACTTAAGAAACTTTATTTTGTATTAAATGTGTTCAAAAGACTGCTTGGGAAGCGAATTTTAAAGGCAGACCATGGGAGGTGGGGGCAACAACCTTTTGATTTTAAATGGCAGTCTTTTGACATACCACTTGCCTTTACAGGTTTTGAGTTGTAATATTGCTATAATGTTATTAAACTGACTTTGAAATGTCATTAAAATTCATATACCTGCCAGTGCTACGAGCTGGAGTAATGTAGTGTCACTCAAACTCAAATGGGTGCTGAGCACACGTTTCACTACAGGCTTCTTGCTCTTTTAGTGTCTTCTACATATTCTAAGGGGAAATTGTGTTTCTCATACTAACACGTAATTGTAAGCCAAAGTGTCAGGAAAATCCAGCTTTACGTTCACAATGCACATAGGTTCAACAACGATATTTTTTTCTTCTCTACTACGTGTATTTTATATGCATATATATATTTAAATATTGCACCCTAAACCCTACACTTCTGTTCCATTTAACACCAAAGAGAAAAGCAGTTAGTTGTACATCTCCCTTTGGGTCTGGTCTTCAGTTTTCCTCTCTTTGCCCAGTAAACCAAGCTTGCCAACATAACTCTTCTTTCATGATAAATAGGGCAATTACATCCTTGATTGGGAGGGAGTAAGACAGGCTGAGCAAAATGGCACAGTACTTGCATATTAAGTGGACTATGGTGTTCTTCATCCCCCTTCACAATTTATGACTCCCCATCCTACGTTACTTAATTACTTCCTCCTCACTGTTTTATCGTGCCTGTACTTAGCTGTTCCTGCCATCTCTCCCCTCCAAGTAAGGTACACTCTCTGGGTATATCCTGAGTGCTCAGATGGATAGTAGTTAGCCTGTTTTGTCACAGCGACTCACTTGTAGTGTTGCTAAATATCCCAGTATGCTGCTTTCTGGGATGTGGCCTTCCCTGTTCATATTTTCCTCTGAATTTTGCCATTGTTCTTCCTGCCCTTTGTTCAGTTTATAAACAGTCTCAGAGGTAGCTGTGCACTGTGCATATATATTAAAAAAAAAGTATTTTTATATATATAGATAGATTGCATATGCACTCAGAGAGTTTCAGTGCTATTAAAGGAGGAGACAGTATCAGTACTGATGACAGCTTGTTTATAAAGTTATCACCACTATACCTGTTGGGTTTTATCCAGTATAACAATTTCGCTGCTTTCTACTTTTGCATGTGCTTTGAGTTATCTCCTTGGTTTATATTTCCTACCTTGATTTTTCTTTGTTCATACAGTAGTTCGGCCAAGCTATTTGCTCTTTGCTCTTTTCATGTTAATGTGCATTTTATAGCACTTCCTTCTATTTATTCTCCAAAAGCTTTCCTTATGGCACATCTTCCACATACTTCTACCACACCGCTGGTAATGTCAGGTGCCACACTAGATGTCCACTCAAGAAATTCATTTTTCTAAAATGGAGTAGTTCTATGAAATGGCACCAACATTTTATAAACCAAATAAATTATAATTATTTCTGGGCTTCGTCTTTTTCATTTTTTGATTTCCACCAAAAATTAGGATTTAATAGACAATTTCCTTATTACAACTGGATTCTGAGTATTGCCCCTGACTGCATTCACATGTGGTAGGTTTTCTTCTGTGTATATTCCTGTATTCCCTATACAATACCCAAGACAAGCTTATAGTAATATCTTATGTCTTCCAAACTCTCTTGTCCATTATGCTTCATTAATCTCTTCTGCACTGATTGCTACATTTTAATTTACAAAAAGGGAATGTACCAAATCATTTTCCTCTCTCTCAATTCAGTTATTCCAGAAAAAAGTGACATTTCAGCTTTGGGATTTTGGAGTTTTTAAAGACTAACTTCTTGCTCACTATTGTAGGTGAAAATGTGATCTCTTTCAGTGTTTCTATATGCTCATCATGCTTTGGCACTGGTGCTACATTCTGTTAAAAGGCTTTATTTAATCATGGTCTGAAAAACTCGAATGCCTATGGCAAGTTGAAACTTTCCTGGATAAGCAGCATCCTTTGCTACGAAATCCAGTCTTTTTCATAGGTTATTTGACGTGTGAGACACAAAATACTTCTTCCTGCCAACTGCCAGAGGGTTTGGGATGGCAGCTTCAAATTTATTCGATGTCCTACTAGCTGCAGGCTGATAAGCGGATGCCTTGAGATATGGGTCCAGGGACAGTATCAAGATAGGAATCCAAATATCCTCCCTTTTCCCAGCAGCAATGGCACAAAGGAATTGACATCTTATCTAGGTATTGTCCCCATGCAGTGGGACACCCGTCTACTCTTTTGGGATGTGGGTGGTGTGTTTTTCTTTACTTTCTGGCACATCTCCATCCTTTTTTTGAGATGGTGTCTTTGTGAGGATGTGGCTTGGATCTGGAGGTGGTGAGTAGGCAGTGGAGGGAGGGAACAATGGAGAAGACAGAGGGTAAGACAAGCATAGTGTGAAGAGGCTTTGGTGAAAAAAGTGCCAAAAATAGGCAAAACTGGGAGGGGAGAAGAGAATAAACACAATAATGGCACAGAAAAGGGATGTTAGAGGAGCAGGGAGGGAAAACACAGGAGAAGCAGTATCCAAATGTATTGTAAGACAAAAGAAGTTTTCAAAAATTTTGGAATTAATAATAGAAGCTGGAAAAGTGTACTGCAGTTAAAAAACTTACAAAAGAGAGCCAACCGGCATTGCATTGCACTTGCATGCTTAAAATTTTCAGGGTATGTTACAGATTTTACTGCTGAGGTGATGATTTGGAGGGAATGTACATGGTAGCTCAGGCTTACTCATCATGCTTAGTCTCCAACTCATAAAACAGTGTTAAGTCCTCAATTTATATTTTTAACAGGCAGTATTTGTATCTGCTGGCAGTTACTGCTGTACTTTCTTGTCCTGACATCTGATTTCTTGTACGCTGAACCAGTATTTCAACCCTGCATTTCTTCCATTCCCCACCTTTGCTTCCTCTATTACTGTTCAGATGCTCCTGTCACATCCTGTAGCCTTAAAGTGAACTGTGTACCTGAAAGTAAATAAACTAAATATCTGAATATCCACAAACTTGAAGGATTTCCCAGAGACAATCCTGGAGGCATCTTCCCTAAAGAGCAAGTACTGTTCATGCAACTCCAGTGGCAGCTTACATATGCTTCTTCCACTAATGTGATCCAACCCCCATCAATGCTTTTAGCTCTCTATGAAAATTGTTCCTTTTTAATTTTGTCTAGAATTCATGCAGTCTGCTGCAACTGCTTCACATGTGGACAAGCTTAAACCAAGTCAAGAGAATATCAGTTTAACCACAAATTAAGCTTGAGCTTAATCTGAATAGTAAGATGTATGAGCTATGAAATGCCTCTGGATCTTTTTTCCACCAATATTCTGGCATTTCCATTTGGTTCCAATCAATTCTTATTTCGCTTTCTTCAGTCCAGACTGCAGTCCAGGCTGTGTAGGTAGTGGTCAGTGCTGTTTAGTTGTTGACTTAATCCTTTATCTTTAATTTTGTTCATTTCTTCACGACACAGTAAAGCTTTGCTGTCTTCCTAGGATCCAGATTTACATACTTTTCAAGGAAGCAGTTCTTTAGTACTCTTCTAAAGACGTGCCCTGGTTCTAGACCAAGTGCTTTAAGTTTTTCACACTAGTAATTTGTTCTTTTCATAAAAGATATCTGTTATCTCTTCGTCATGTTGTTCCTTTTATTATTTATAATTGCAAAATCTTGTTGTAACATGCTCCCTAAACACATTTCTCTTTTTAGTACACTGGAAGAACATTGGACTGGAAAAAAAAAAAACAAACTACAGTAGTTTAAAACAAGGAATCTGTAGATTTTGAAAGATATTTGAAAATTTCTGAAATTACTTCAAACTAATGTCTTTAATTGATTTTTTTTTTTTAAATAAAGTGTAAACGTCCTGATAATCATATTCAGTCAAAGCCTGCCAACTTTAAATTAAATACTAGGTCAGGTCATTATCTGACACTAGGAACCGGTGTCTTTGACATTCCCATCTCTTTTGTTACCTAAAATGGTGGTGTCGAAGTCAGTGCCTCTGATCTCATCTCACTATATTAAATTAAAGAAAATCAAATAATCTAATATAAGCATTCCCTTAGTATGCAGCAGTTTTAAACCCTGTCATCTTGTTGAGATTGTTTTGACACATCCAGCATCCTGCTGGATGACTGGTAGTTGTGAGCTGACCTTGTGAGCTGACTTCTTTGGCTGCTTTGGAAAGTCATTGCCTGCCTCTAGGCTCCAGGTGGATTTGATTTCCCTCTGCTGCGGTGGTGTCCCTCTTTCTTTCTCTTCCACCTCTTCCAAATGCCCATGACCCTTTGCTGCTGTTAGCCCGGTCATGCTTTCAGTGTGCCACCGTGAGCTCCAGGATACATTTGAGAGTACCATGGCCTGTGTGCCACTGAATTTCTCTGACACCATCATGAAGGACTGAAAATCATGTGAGAAGTCTAGCTCCTCATTAGAAAAAGTAGAGATACTTTGAAGAAAATTCAAAACTTCAGAATTGTGGCTGCTTTACCATTCTCTGTTTTCCCTTCAGTCTGCTTTTTACCCCATCCCTTTCTCCGCTTCATGATGTTTCACACTGTGCCCTTCTACTTTGTTCACCTACCTCTGCCCTACCTGAAACAACTAGAGTCCAGATCACAGAGCGATCTGTGTGAGTTTAAGAGGGAACAGAAAGGATGTCGCAGAGAGTCCTCAGTGTTTCTGCCCACCCAGCTGTACACCTGAAACACCATCTGTCAGGTTCCAGGTCTGGTCGCAGATCCTGGTTTGGCTGGGGAGAGATGTTCTTCTCCATCCATCTGGCTCAAGCTGGGGCAGTGTGGAAGAAAGCTGACTCTTCCAGGGATGGTTGAGAATTAATGGAGAGGAGCCCAGGGAAATCATGGTGGTCAGCTGAAACAGGGGAGTCCTGCTTCACAGACTGCTGCTCCATCATGCACGCAACAGATGCTGAATAAGACACTGAAATGGAAACTTCTTTGCTCCTGTCTGTAGCAGCAAGAGCCTTACCCTGAATCGGCAGAGTTCTGCGAAAGACATTGATTAATTACAGAGGAACTGAGGGAGCAGCTGGTTAGAAAAGAGTAGCAGACATATAAAAAAGTCAACAGGCTCCTGAAATGGGAATTATAGGGACTGTGGAGATAGAGAGGTAAGGAAAAGAAACAACTGTATGACCTTCGTGTCAGCAATGTGGGCCTGAAGTGCAAACTTCAGCTCTGGGGATGAGGTTTAGTGTATTTCAAAGACAGCTGATGAGTGATCGGCACCAATCCTGGTCCAAACTTCTGGTATTCAGGATTATGGCATCTTGGTGCTATGTTTAGGATCCTTTTTGTTTATATGACGTTTGAATGTACCAATGTCCTGTAATTATAATTAGTATTTTTTCCTATTGTGAAGTGTTCTAAAGTTCCTGTAGTTACTATATGTGTCTTCTTTCTCCAGACACACTCCAGCCTTCTCTTTTTTGTCATTTTTACACATGTGCATACATACATAGGAAAAAAATGTTCATATAAGTCTGAACAAGTGTAGATAGCATTTGATATGAGACTTGAAAGTGAGTAAATACAATGCAACTACATGCTTCGAAAGTACTAATCTAGCTTTTATGGACTTCAATTTCATTATATATTTGTATTGAAAATGTGAGTCAGAATTTTTTTCTGGGATCTGCTTCACAATTCAGCACTTGCTATTTGATCTTCCTCAGGTTACTTACTCTCTCTGTGCCATAATTTACCTACATCATCATCATAATTGTAATTATAATAATTGCCTGCTTCATAAAACATTATGGGGCTCATTTACAAGTGATATTCATAAGCGGCTCTGAGAAACTCGGTAGAAAGATCCCATAAAAAATATGAAGTATAATTACAATTATTTTATTTAAAATGTACGTAGCTTACAAACAATGCTGATTCACAGTGGTGCAGTAAGGCAGCAATCTGTGAGCGTGCTCTTGTTACACCTGAGGTCAGCGCTTGTTAAGTGTGATGTTCCAGGTGGTAGTTTTCCTCCTCGTATCAGAAGCAGTAAGAAACGCTAACACCTAAGCAAGGTACAGTGATCACTGGTCTATGATATATTGTGCAAAGTAAGGAGTAGCAAATCTCACTGAGCTGGGAACTCAGTGCCCGGAGCTGCTGCCTTTCTCAAGAGACTGCAGCTCCCAGGTCCTTCTGCTGGCCAGACGCATCCAAACCTGCCGTATGCCGGCTTCGACACCCATTCTGCATTATAGAGAACTGGGAGCCTAGGGGAAATTATTTTTAATCAAGTTATATGGAAAAGCACATGTGCTTTTCAGAGTTAGCCAGAGATTCACTGCAGAAAACAGCCACTGCTGAGGCCAGACTCTACTTTTATTGTAGCAGGTGTTTCCAGCAGAGCCCCTTGTGTGTATACTGAATTGCATCAGTTTAAAGATAAATCCATGAGTGGACAGAGTGAAATCTCCTTCCAGACTTATTTGATGATTTGCATTTTTATCATAACTCAGCTTGTTCTCTAAACCATTCATTTTTTTTTTTAGTGATGTGGTGCATGTACATAAGAAAATACTAACCTTCATGCTGTATGTTCCTACAGATGAGGATGAGGATGATGATAATATTGAGATAGATACTAACGAGGAGGTTCCTGAATGCTCTGTTACTGGAGGTGGAGATGAGCTTACTAACCTAGAAAATGACCTTGATTCAACGGGTAATTTAAATAATGGCTATTTTGTGTATTTTGCATGACTAACACTCCATCATCATATAAGTACTGATGTGCTGCTTCTCTCTGTCATAGCTTTATTCCTTTGTACCTTTCCAGGTCTTTTAAATCCTAACGCTTATTCTTTTTCAGTGTTTTGCATTCATGTTTAGTTGAAATTTAAAATTGGCAACAAAATCATTATTTCCAACAATGGCAGATTTAAATGTCTCTTGCTGTTTCACGGGGAAGGGGACCCCAGGCCAGATTTGTAAAGCAGAGACACCTGAAATCACCCTGCCTGGATTGTCCCAGCAAAGCAAGGTGGGCAGTCCAGAGGAGTGAGCAATCGCGTTGGTGAGTACAGCTGCTGCTTTCTGCCCTGACATCCTGGACCATGTCATCAGTGAAGAGGAGCAAGCATGTCTCTGTTTCCATGTAGGCTTGGTATCCTTCTGGTTCCTTCCTGAGGACCAGTTCTTGTATTTATACCTTGTTGCTCCAGGGGGGACATGAAGGTATAAATTTGAACAGAGTTAGTCCTATTTACTTTGCAAAGTTCAAGTAATAGATTTTTAATAACACATTTTAAAAGCATTCATATTCTTGTAGAAATGCTTGTGTAATCTTAGCACATGCTGCTCAAGTAATAATAAAGCATAGTAGTGCTTTTTCCCATTTCCAAAATTGTAATCAAGCAAAACCAGAGTTCAGGTTCCTCCATAGATGATAAATATGTCAGGATCTTACAAGGGAGATGCATATTTAAAAAGGCGCTAGATCGTCGAAGATGTGAAGGTAATTGCCCATCAGTAAGGGACTCCTCTGTTCACAGAGAGTTGCTGAAGGAGTTTGTTCTCTGTACAAGTCTGCCTGTTACCAGCGGCCCTGGGCATTGCTGAGAGCCTCTTTGTAGTATGGTGTGCTTCTCTGCCAGGGCGTTTCTGCTCCCTACAAGTTAGCTTGAGTCTGGAGAAGTGCCGCAAGCCCAGGACAGCATCGGGATAAAGGCAGTACAAGAGAGAACTTCTTACAGTATCCTCTGACTTGGTTCTGCCCATGCCAACTGGACCCAAGTTTGTAGCACATAATATATTAAATCAAGAGACTTCATTTAGTATTTGCTCTTTGTAAATTAAACTGACAATGATATGTATATAGCCCTTTCTTTCTAGTCTTTTTTGAATGCAAAAGATTTGAGTCATGTCCTTTATTCTTTTTTTATTTGAGGATTTCCAAACACATAAGAAAATATATTTAGTGTTTCCAGCATTTGAATTAAGCTCATTTAGAGCAGAATCCTGTCAAATAATTTTCCAATAAATACTGGTTCGTTTTAGGAGAAATAGAAAATCAGTAAATGAATATTCCTGTCACATAGCCCCAGTGACTTACTAGTATTTATTTCTGTGGCCCTTTTTTCTTGAGAGAGACCTTCTCAGGGATACAAACCCACTACCCAATGCTTCATCTACCAACTACAAACCCACTACCAAATGCTTCGTTCATGGGAAGACGTTCTGGAAAAAAACTGGAACATCATTTTGCAGTTCATTCTGCACAGTAGCCGGAGGGACAAACGAGTAAGGAAGGGAATAGGCAATACAGAAAGCAGTCTAATGCTGTGATAGAAATCAGTGTACGCAGATTTCGGTGGGATTCTGCCAATTCATACCAAGTTCCAGTGAAGGCTGAATCTCCTGGGAGCACCTAAATGCACAACTGTAAGGGACATTTTGCATTTGGGATCGTTGTGACCATCTTAATTAATTTGTTTCCTGCTGAATCTTAGTCCCTCCCATCTCTCTCAAGAAGAAAAAACTTTTTTTTTACTTTTACTGCCAGTTGTTGGTTATAAATATTGCATCTGTCTGTATTTGTCAGTACTATTACCATACACTGCTGTGAATGTATCTGATAAAATGTGAACCTCTTATATCATAGTTATTACATGATGTTTATGTATAAACCCACGAGAATGTGCATGTACTTACATGTGAGCCTCAATTAAGGGCACCCTGACTGGGTCTGGGTGTGCCAGAGGAAAGGGAAACTATCCTTCGTCATAACCTAACCCAGCCCATTGCTGCTAGAGGCAGGCATCATTTGATTGCCAGCACGCCAAAAATATTTTGGCTAACGTGAATTGGAGTGCTCCAAACCTTGGAAGAAGCTGTGCAGTAAAACAGTCATGGCTCCACTTCCCACACCAGCTAGAAGTTACCAGCCTGCAGTGAAAAACTCAGGCTGTGCCTATAGAAAAACATAGCAACTGCTGCTTTCTCTGTGTTTGGCCCAAGGCCCAGATGTACATGCATAATATACGCAGGTGATGCTGCATTTGCTGCGTTTCAGGGGTGATTTCTTGCGTGGTGCTGCATGTAGAGTATGTCTGGGGGCTTCTGCGCCAGCGTTATTCTGCTTTCCTACCCAGGGTTAGCTCCATAGATCTGCGCTGTTGTTTGTTATTAACATCTTTCTCCTTGTTACGTGTGTATGTGTAGGTAACTGTGTGTGTAGGTGTGTTACAAATTCATATAGTCAACGGCCATGTACAGAATGAACATTATTGGGAGGTAAAATTCTCTTATTTCTTTGGGCTCTGATCCAAGTTGCTAAAACTGATGAAAAAAATTTGGGGGCTTTAGCAGACTTTGAATCTATCCCTTCAATACAGTTACGAAGCGTTTTACAGCTCTCACGGCTTCAACGTATTCTGTAAATCATAGTAAAACGTTACTAGAAAGCTGTCTCTTTTGATAATAAAATTTTAACATTGAGAAGCTGTGCCACAGGGCCTTAGGATGAATTAGTAGTTCATAAACTTGAGGAGTTATCAGTACATGGAATATGTGATAAATTGTTATATGTCATCTTAAAATAAATGGCTCTTTAAGTGTGTTTTAATACCAAAGTCTAGGAATGTACAGGTTGGGAGTAACTTAAAGTAAACATTGTCTGCTTTCTGTGTTTTTTCATCTACTGTCTTCAAGCATGTTTACTTGTTCAGCTGAGTGCTACATATATTTTTTGAGAGAGCTTAGGCATTGTCTATGTATGTTACACAAATCTACGCCGATCCAATTTGAAAAAAAAATATTTTTCCTTCTAGTTTTTACTTTTTTAGTTTGAAATGATAGCAAAGTGAATGAAATCTACCTTTTAAATTGCTACATTGTTGTAGCGACTCTGTATTTAAATGCATCTCACTCTGTTGTATGTGGTATTTGCATATTTAGCAGAACAAAACAGTAAGTTGGTGGATTTGAAGCTGAAGAAGCTCCTAGAAGCTCAGCCACAGGTGGCAAATTCACTCTCCAGTGCTGCTCAGAAAGCTGTAACTGATAGCTCAGAGCAAGACATTAAGGTAAGTTTTGATTAATGCTTTTGTCTCAGTACCTGTGTGTTCTGATTTTGGGTTTGTACTTCGTGAGGAGGAAAATGATTTCTTATCAAATCCTTCACAGTAAGAAATGCAGAAAATCTTCATGGCAGTGCAGTTGCATAGTTTGCAATGCTCTGGGTTTTTTCCTGTTGATTAATCAACACATTTTCCTTTTTTTTTTAAATTTTTTTTGATCTTGATACTTGTCATTGGCATAACAGTAGGAGATATAAGAAGCATTTCTCAGTTCTTATTCCTCAGGTTGTCACTTAAATCAGAAATACAGCATGGGCTTCATCCTGCTGCTGGTACAGTCAGCAGGAAGACTCTCCCTGACTTTACCGGAGCAGGATTGGACTCTCAGTGATTTGCTTCCCTCCCAAGCCTGACCCTCTGTTTTTTTCTCTATTAAAATTAAGCTGTGGTACACTTTAAAGGCATACATACTTGGGTGCTTGACAACGAGTGCTTCTGAGAAAAATAGACGTGAGTGTGCGGTGTATGCAGTCATTTTGCCTATTCTTAATGTTCACCATTTCAGCATAAAGCGCGCACCAATCAATTTTCCATTTCATTTTCTTAATTAGACCCCTTGTGTTCTCACTATTATATTTTTTTTAAAATAGTCCCTGTATGTCATTAATATCCTTATGGCTCTGGGGCACTTCCAGTTGGGTATAACTTTTCACCCACCTGCAGTCTGGGGGGAAAGCACTGCTGACTGAAAGGATTTCCTTCCCCAGATACAGAGATGCTTTGAAGTCCCAAAACAATGACTTTCATTGCTTTTCCCTTACACTGTCGGTTCCTATAAATTGGTGATGAAAGTGTGTGGCAGCAGCAGAGGACTTTCGGTCTCTATCTTTGAACAAAAGGAAGCCTGGATCAAGTCTGATTTTTGCGTTCAATTTAGCTTTCTGCAGTGGATTTAATGCAAAATGAAGCTGGCCCAAGAATAATACAATGGATTGAAAAGGCTAACTGAATTAGTGGGCTTAGAGGAATACATTTGTAAAGTGGCAGAAGTCCCCAGTCATAAAAAGGTTTCTTAAAATGGGATTTACTGGCTAATCACACTGATATTTTAGCATGTTGCCAGGCCTAAAAAATTAGTCATGTTTGTTTATTTTGGTAAAGACTCTGGTTTAGGCTGTCAGATGGTTATTGTGCTAATAACAGGAAACCACCTTTTATTTAACCAGAATCATAACCACCCAATTAGTGCAGCTGAAAAGTCATCCAGAGCATATGAGCGATACTTTTTTTAAGCTTAATTCGACAAATGACACACAGGCCGCCTCTTAGGGTAATTTGGTATCACCTAACCTGACGAAAATGGTATTTCTCTTTATGAAAAGCTTCTGTGAAGGAGTCGCTTTTTTTAAGGTACTCCCACAAAAGGTGCAACTTAACAGTTTATCTCTGTGCACATCTTTCTAAGGAAGAGTTGGAAAGCGGCATTATAAGGAATATATGGTGTCCATCTGTTCTCATGGAGCTCTCGGCATTGAGGTGGATTTGTTTTTTAATAAAATGCAGTTTACACATTTCCAAATGAGGCATTCTGTGTTTGTGGAAAAGGATAAACTGTTACCTTCCCTTGGGGATTGTGTATCCCCGGCCTCCTTGAGGCTAGAGAATAGGCCATTGGAGAACTCCCTCATTACCGATTGTCTCAATGCAGAGGAAGGGCAAAGTCTTGGTAGCTTTTGATAACCAGTTTCAGCATTCAGCAGGCTTAGCTATTAGTCATGCATCTTAGCCTTTCCCTATTTACTTTCAAAACACTTAATAAAAATAATAAAAGATTAGGTATAAAATGAAATATTTGTTTGGTACACAGCACCTCGGTATCTGCAGTTTCCACACACTGCGGTGGTTCAGTCTTCTGGGATATTTCGTGTTGATAGAACCATTTGAATTTGTTACCAGTATTAACATAGGAAGCCCTGGAAAAGATAATTGTAGTTTCCTTAGCTGTAAAGGGCTTACTTACAAATCTGGCTTTGGAAAGTTATAGCTGATGAAATGCAGTTCAGTGGGGTAGTATTATAATCCTACCTTTTAGCCTTCATCCAGCATTAGTGGTTTATCTCAATGGGCATAAAATTAGAAACTAGTTCTTCTTGTCATACAAGTCTGTGGGACTACAGAAAACGACAGATTTCTTTACGTGGCAGGGAGACAGGCTAAAGGCAACACGCTTTTAAAACGATACAGATCGTGTTCGGGGTAGAGACGCTGCTACTTGGCAGCAGCATGCGCAGCGCTTGGCAAATCAAAGTTGCAAAGGAGCGATTTTTCGTTTAAAATCGGAATTGCTGGCAAATACTTGTCACAATTAATAGGTCTGGCTGTTAAGTAAGTAGAGTCCTGCAGGAGGGTGCCCACATAGCAAAAAGCCAGTCGTTGCCACCACGCATTAAACAAAAAAAAAAAAAAAAAAAGCAAAAGTTAATCACTCTTCTTTTTTTCCACAGCTGATACTTTCACCCTATATAAGCCACAGCCCGAGTTGTGAAATCCTCTTTGCAAAAGCTGCGTCCTGTCCCCTCGCCGAAACGTACCTTTCGAATTCATGTCTTCCCGTTTGTAAACAAAAGAAACTGTTGTGTGTCTGGGTTTTTTCCTAGCAGAATGGAACAGAGGAACATCGTGCTGAGCGATTACAAAAAGCAGCAGAACGGTTTAGAAATCCCGTTGTGTTCAGCAAGGACTCTACCGTCAGAAAAACTCAGCTCCAGTCTTTCAGTCAATACGTGGAGAGCAGACCAGGTAGGAGAAAATATAAAACCTGTTTTCCCATCTTATGATTTAATAATATTTAACAATAAATATATGAAAACCTGATAATGTAAGTCCACGTTTCAATACATAAATATCAAGCTTTATAATAATTTTACATGTCTTTCCTCTTTTTTCAAGAGATGAAAAGGCAGAGATCAATACAGGAAGATACAAAGAGAGGAAATGAGGAGAAGGCTGCGATAACTGAGACTCAGAGGAAGCCATCAGAAGATGAAGTGCTTAATGTATATTAATTTTTTGTCTGGTTTCATGATTGCTGATAATTCCAAACTGTATGTGGAAATAGTGCCTTTATTTGTTAAAATGAGATGTTAGGTTTTTTTAGATGTCAATCTCCAGTGCATTCAAAGCAGAGTGAGAGGGGTGCACTGTTGAATTAGTCTGCAGTGTGGTGATAATTGTCAGATAAAAAAAATGAATTTTTCAGAGTTCCACAGGCCCAGCTTCCTTGAGACATTTCCATCAGGGCACTTCCCATAAAGAGATTCCAGTATTGATCTACCGGGAGGATTTTAATTATTACAATAGCAGATACCGCAGAGCTGCAGTTAGAGGGAAGAGTCACATGAGACCTGCTAGAATTTCTCAGCCAACCCATTTTGTTGGCTTGGGTTAATGGGTGTTCAACCTTTCCATTATCCAGATCAGCCGTGAATTACTAGCTGAATGATGTTTGCATTAATATAATATATATGGTAATTTCTTCACTTAATTAACGGGGAGGTTCAGCTCAGTAGGGGTATGGGCTGATCATGTGTAAAATTGATTTGTGAGGGAAATATTTGATAGACCGCAGGGAGAAAGCTAGTTTTGATGGACAGCTGCGGGACAGAAGCAGGAAGAACAAGTTTTAACCTGATTTTTTTTTTTTGTCTGAAAACACAACACAGCCTTTGATGGTGGTCATTTGTTGCTCTCCACAATTTATCTAAACACGTTTGTCATTTTTGCTGAAGGAATCTAGAGCTGAGTAGAGATTTTGTGCCGCTGTCATATCTAACCCAAAACATCGAACTTTTTAGGAGCTGGAGTTATTTTTATCCCAGTTGTACTTTTGCAGAGCTGAAAAGGTCTGGCAGAGTAAGCTCACATTATATATGCAGATGATACACATGAACTCTTGGGATATTTCAGCCTGACACAGCATTTCTTTTCATCTTCTAATAACAATTGTTAACAATTATGCATGCTGACATTAGGGAAGTTTTCATACTATTTTCAATTAATTATAGTTGATGAAAGGCAATATATTGCACATCACCTCAACTCCCCAGACTGATGATTTTTTTTTTTTCTTTCTTCAGGGACTGCTCTCAGGGAGTTTTGTTGTTGTTTTTCTGGTTATACGACAGGTAGAGAAGGGGGTTTCCATTAGAGCTGGTATTGTTGGCTGTTGTGTAGGAAGAGAAGGACCAAATTAATGGGGGCATAATGTGCTTAAATTCAGATACCCCAAATTTCAAAATTCTGTGCTCGTTACTGGTCCTGGGAGCTCAGCCATGCCATTAGTCTTCACTTTGAACATGTCTTTATTTGAAATAATGTGCTGATGTGATTATTATACCTGTTGCCTGAATATGAAGCTGAACTGATGATTTCAGACACATTTACAGAAAAACACTTGAAAACATTCGGTGAAAGTATCTGAGACCCTTATACAGCAACAAGTTAGCCTCCAGTCAGGAAATAAGCCTCAAAAAAACCCTATATATTTTTCTTTTCCCAAAGGACAAAGGATTTTAGTTGCATCCTTTACAGAGTGCAGATGAAATATGGAATCATTTTGCCAGGGTTTTTTTTCCCAACTTTAAACCATTCTCCCAAGCTCTAGGGCAGGAGTAGGAGGAAGAAGTGGATGGGGTTACTCGGAAGGAATAATTTTTTTTTTCCTAACTTATGCAAAAACATGCTTCAGGAATGACATTTCAGCATTGTCTACAGCTCATAATAACTGGGTACAGCCAAAACACTGTGTGAAAGTTGTTGAGCCACTTGAGAATAACTTGGAAGTACTAAATGACTGTTCTCGGGCTACTAAGGAGACAGCCAAACCACTTCGGAAATATTTGGAGATTTGTGTGGTCATCTGCGGGGCAATGCTGAGAAGTTACAGGGTACAAGAGGCAAATTTGACTCGTTAGTGTTTCCACAGCTTTCTCGGTAAGGTTCAATACGATTTATCGACTTGGCATCCCAGGGCAGCCTCCTGGCTGAGAGTGAGCCTGCGCAGAGGCAGGACAGCTCACGTTAGTCCCCGTGCACCTGAGCGTCTGCCCAGTGCCGCTTGTCACCACTTCTCAGGATAAGAATCACAGTTAGAGTAATTAGCAGTATTTTTACAGATCACTATGTAGCAGGGCAATTGCCTGTAGTCAAAGAAACCCAGAGAGGCATGATAGCCCAGGCTGGTGAGCCTCGGCATTACAGTTGACCCAGAGGAGCTAAACAAGCCAGGGAGCTCGTGTCGGGTTTGGCTTTAATCTCAAAACCCCACTTTTTAATTGTCATTAGAGACTTTAGTGCTAGTTCTTCTAGCCCCTAAAGTTAGCATTTTAAAATTGAGTAAGACCTGAATGGAGTAGAAATGGCACGTGAAATAGTGCTTTATTTGGATTACGTTTCCTTTCGTTATGCTTTGTTACGGCAGCTTTTATGTACTTAGAAATAAATTAGAGGAATTTCAAAAAGCCAGCCAGGTAATAAAAAACTGCAAAATCAAATGTTCCGTAAAGAAAAACTGGGGTGTTTTAATAAACAAATAAGGACATTTGGCAAAATTGTAAAGTTTATGAAATGTAAGTGTTAGCTTTTTGGTAGCGAGCATGATATTTGGTTGTTTAGGTAAGTGCCTTACTAAGTGTTTGTGGAAAGGAAAAATGCAACTTACAAGTGATGTTTTTTCTTCTTGTTTGTTCTCTTTAACAGAAAGGGTTCAAAGACACCAGTCAGTATGTTGTAGGAGAATTGGCAGCACTAGAGAATGAGCAAAAGCAAATTGACACCCGTGCCGCGCTGGTGGAGAAGCGCCTTCGCTATCTCATGGACACAGGTACGGTGCCCAATTACACTGTAAACAGTTTTGGCAAATTGAGCGTTCACAAACTCTTATAGAGTTTTGGAAGTGTGAATCTTTGAAGCCTGAATGTTCAGCAAAACTGCCTTGAAAATAAAAAGGCTGCGATTTGCAGCCACCTCTCTGGGCCCTGGTGATAAGAGTGCCTTCATGGGAAGTGATAACTTGCCCTGATACCGTGTGAGCCAGCACTATTGAACAGTGTGCTCATCCATGCAGAGTTGGAATACACATCTGTGCCTCATTGATATGCCACTGCTTTAAAAAAAAAAAAAAAAAGAAAAAAAAAAGTAAGATCTTCACTGTTCTACTGATTCAGTGGGAAAAAAAAGATTTGGCCAGCTAAAGCCATGTACTGCATGAAACAGAGCACAGTACATGGGGGAAGGCTCCATTGACTAGATCACTGAAATTTGAGAATACTATCTGGTTACTGATGCTACACAATTATTTTATTTATTTATTTATTTATTTTCAGGAGAGTGGGTTTTAAAAGTCTGTAATACTTGGTGTTGTAGGTGCAGCTGAAAGGATTAAAGTATATGGGTGATTTTTTGTTAAAAGCGTGATGGTTGTGACTTCTGCGATGAATGTTAGATGGGTATTAAGTGCTGATGGTCATCAGAGATGGAGAGGTTTAACCGCATCAGTTGGAAACAAATGTTGCTTTGATATTTCAAAAATAAATAATATTGCAGGTCCAAAAAGTGTGCTTCCTGTCCCTTGGGGAAAAAAGTCAGTTGGTCCAAATTACTTTGTGGATAAATTGTCTTTGTAAGTTATATGCGTATCTGATATTATAAACTTGAAGCCTGTCTTTAGCTGAAATAACAGATTTTAAAGTAGATTTTGAATCCAGTGTTATGTTTTGAAATACAGATGAATAGACTTTAGTTAAAGTTCAGTACTTTGAAGTGAGCTTGCCACATGCGTCCAAATATTAGGGTGGTTTTTTTAAATGTATTTACTTTCTCATGTGCTCAGGTGGTTTGACTTTTTAAAATAGTTTTACAAAAACATGTAACTCGGAAACTATTCCCGTCCTGGACGAATGCTTGTTTAGTAGGACTTTCACCTGTTACGGTCTTTTGAAGTACTTTTTCAAATGCAGTACATGACCTTTAGTTATTTAGCTAGAGAAAATGTGGTGTGTATTATCCTGCACTTTCCTGTGTACTTTGTTATATTTGTGAAACGTATATTGTGCACAAAAGAGCCAGTACAACGTTTCACAAGTCTTATATGAACTCCAAATACCACCTCTAGATATATATGGAGTCATCAGCATAGCACTTGGGGATTTTTAAAACTTGAATAACAATGTTATTCTTTGATTTGTGTCATTTATGCCATTTTAAAATATATTTCTTAGATTTGTTACGTTTTTTAATTTCTTGTATTTTGAAGTATGGCAAAAGTTGCTGTATTCTTCATGTCATACGCACAATGAGATGATCTTTCTTTTAAGTATCCTGCATAAAATGGGGAGTCTATCACACAACTAGAGTGGCTTATATAGCGTAGCTGTAAGGGTTGTAACAGGAATACTAATGAATACCCGTCGCTTCTTTTACTGCGGATAAGGGGACAAGTAGTGCAGCCATAATAAAAAATGTTACTTTTATATTCTTGATCATTTCCTGAGCATTCAGGATTTAACTTAAAACAAATGATTTGACAAGTCCTTGATAAAGACCCTATTTATGTTCTCAGCTTAAAAATATGATTTATGAGAAAACACGTGAAAAGTGGAGTTTCTCACCTGTAGTTAACTTTATAGCCTTGAAAGGAGGGATTCTCAAACTTCTCTAACTATGGTTCACATCTTAACAG